>CM026421.1:8792364-9472764 GCA_014871385.1 Ceratodon purpureus | reverse complement strand
TATACTCTTAATTTTATAATTTTCCCTTTCTTTTTCAATATTAAAGTTCGATCTATTTTCATCTTTTCCATTTATTTTTCATTTTGTGTTTAAAAATAAATGGAAGAGATAAAAAAATAAACAAATAGTATAGAATGGAACAAGGTTGGAAGAGAAATAAATAAATGAATCATTACAGAGGGAAGTATGCACAAAACATTAAGAGATGAAACATTAATATTGGAAGAGAAAGGGGATTATAATATAAAATTTAGAGTTCCAGGATGGAGCAATCTAATGCATTTTCGGTAGGCTATTTGGCAAAGATGATATGGAGGGACGAACAATGCCCATACCTCTTCAAGGATACAATGTCAATGATTGCATTCTCAATGAATTGAATGGCTTGCTTAACGAAGACCCCACGATGAGGCTATCACTTGCAAGAGTTGTGGATGATTTGATGAGTCCCCCTTACAACTTCAAAGCTCCTGATAGTTGTTTTAGAGGCACATTGTAGTACCATAGTGAATTGCATATGTAACATTTTGATTGCTTATATGGCTTTGTTTACACGTTTGCAAAACCGTAATAAATCTTTTTTGACGGCTATATACTCTTGTGGAGAATAAATTTTATTGTTATTTTGTAATGGAACGGAAAAAATAAAATATCAATTGTATGCCCCGTTCTCCAGATTCACCCTAAACCCATAACCTCGCGCCCCCCCTCCCGGAAGCTCTGGCCCCCCCTCCAAGAAGCTCTAGCCCCCCCCCCATCCCTCCTAGAGAAGCGTTGGGCCCCCCCTCCTTGAAGCGCTTGCCCCCCCCCCCCCCCCCCCCCCTCAGAAGCTCGCCCCCCCCTCCTAGAAGCACTTGCCCCCCCCCCCCCTCCTTAGAAGCACTTGCCCCCCCCTCCTAGAAGCACTTGCCCCCCCCTCCTAGAATCACTTGCCTCCCCTCCCCTCCTAGAAGCACTTGCCCCCCCCTCCTAGAAGCACTTGCCCCCCCCCCCCCCCCCCCCCCCCCCCAGAAGCTCGCGCCCCCCCCACCCTAGAAGCTCGCGCTCCCCCCTCAGAAGCTCGCCGCCCCCCCTAGAGCTCGCGCCCCCCTAGAACTCGCCCCCCCCCCCTAGAAGCTCGCGCCCCCCCCCTAGAAGCTCGCGCCCCCCCCCCCTCTCAGAAGCTCGCGCCCCCCCCCCCCCCTAGAAGCTCGCGCCCCCCCCTAGAAGCTCGCGCCCCCCCCCCCCCCCCCCTCCCAAAGAAGCTCGCGCCCCTCCAAGAAGCTCTCGCCCCCCCTCCCAAAAGTTCTGGCCCCCTTCTCAGAAGCTCGCGCCCCCTTTGAACTCGCTCGCGCACCCCTTTGCATATGTGGAATTCCCCGTCATCGTTCGTTGTCCATGTCATCAATATGTTTCACCTATAGGTAAGTTGTAAAAAAATAAAACTAACCCTGTAATTTTCATCCTCCCCTCAATGTCCGATTATGTCCGGGGACCGACCGGTCCGTCCGTCCGTCCGTCCGTCTATGTCCGGAAATTTTGCCCATGTCCGTCCGAATAGACAACCCTGCCTGCATTAGAGAAATCAGATAATGATGCGAATCCAAAAATCATTAAATATTTTTGAGGCCTCCCTGATACGATTTTCTAAGAGTAACTCCACTGACATTACATTGCGCAAGCTTCATTTTTCCCAAGACCCAGTTTATTATGTCAATTAAGGATTTTATTCATGATTATAAAATGTTTTCATATGAGTTATGGCATGGCTACAGGCACTCCATATTACTTATATAGGCAGTACCATATCATTTTCTGGTCTTCCCACAGCGATTCAAGAATGCGCATATTTGAATATGCGGATTTTTTTCGTAAGTGACTTAGGATTTTAAATAAATTGTATTATCTAAGATTTCAGTGCTGTTGTAACACATGATTACAAGTATGTAGTATCTGTGTCACGTCACATCCAACCTCATGCTTTTTAAATTGCATTTGACGGCGGAGGCCGTGCGTAACTCACACTGCTGAAGTCATTGTTGAATGATAAACTAGTCCGATGTAGCAAAGCGTCGATGTCAATGGGAGGCGAGGTGACCGTAACTGTACAGGTGTGATTATTTTTCTTATCAGCCGCCTCTTCCCTGTCCAAGTAACCGTAATTAGAATCATGACTTCGAAATCCTTGCCCACTAACAGTGTACTTGGAGCTCTACAATGCCTGAATACTCTTTTGCCTGGGCGACGTTTCACAGCCCACCTTGCTATATGTAGTTTGTGTCTTCTCGCTTTGTGCTCATGCTTTCGTAGTTGTTGTAACATGATCACAGTGTAGGTCCGTCTCTGTTGTTTAATCTCCACCGCATAGGTTAGACAGTATCACGTTGCCATGGGAAACGGGAAGGGGTCAGAGAAGAAGCACAAGAAACGAAGGTCCGAAGCCACCGAAGGTCAGAGAAGTCCGCAACCTCGCAAGTCACGTAAGTCTGTCCAGAAGGAACTCCCACAGTCCACCAGCGGAGATAGAGAAACGACTCCAGAGGGCCCAGATGTCGAATTAGTCGAAGTCCCTCCTGCGTTTGAGGTGGGGAACTCCGAGTTTGATGCAGCATTCGACCTTGAAGCAATCCCATTGGCGCTGCGTGAACGAATGGTGGCAGCTGCACCGATGTTGCTGGGCCGCAATGCAGAATATGACAACATGTTCTTCCATGACAAGGTGGGGTTGTGTGACAGGGGCCCGACAGTAGATGATGTTTCCAAGGTTTACCCACATATTCTGGAGTCCGACATCAAGAAGGTATGGCGCCCGGGTTCGCAGTTGAATCGATTTGAGATTGCAAATTGCTTGGACAAGGAGCAGGCTCAGCTTTTCTCGCAGCACAACTACCGTGTGTATGGCAACTGTCCTGACAATGCCTACTTTGCCATGCGTTTTCTCAAGGCTGCTTATGCAACATTTGTGCATGGCTTGGACGTGAACTGGGTGGCGGAGGCCACGGTGCGCCGAAGCAAGCGCTTCGCAACCGCATTGAAGAACCCGAAGAAGCTGGGACCAGTGGCGTTGCGCCGGCAGGTGGAAGGTCTCTGCGAGCTGATGGCTTCAGTGGCATCTGGCACACCAGAGCGCCAGATAATGCCACGAAGTGCAGATCGTGCACTCAGAGAAGTAGTGGCTGCCAGAGCAACCGCAACTCTAGCACAGACAGCGTTGGAAACGCTTCAGCGGGATCACGACTCGGCATTGGGCATTGTGAATGCCTTTACAGATGCAGATTATAGTCGGCTGGAGTTGGAATGCAATGCGGCGAACACGGAGCTCTCGCGTTTGTTCCGGGAGGGGACAGCAACAGAATACAAGGTTCACGCGGAAATGGCGCGGCTTCTTTCAGCGAGGCTCTCGTCGATGCAAGAGGAGCAGATGATTGCGCGATCTCAAATTTTAGAGCTCAAGTTGGGTCCACTTCAAGATGCCACTGCCGCTCACAATCAAGCCCTTGCTGACGTCGCTGCCGCGGAGGCGAGCCTGCTCAAGAGTAAACAGGAGTATTTGATCCTGCGCCCACGCTCCGTTTTTGTGTACCCGAGCGCATACTCCGTACCTGCGTTAGTATACCGTATGACTCATATCTACTCAATCTGCAACAAAGGTTTTGTCTCCAATGCAGCAATACTCGGTTCTTGCGGATGCCTCTTCCACAATGTGTGTGTGGCACAACTGATTGACTCTAACCTCTATCAATGCCCCATGTGTGGCGACCTCGACCCAGCGTGGGTAGCTCAATTCGACGGCAAACTTGACGACCAGCAGGAGGCGTGGGTCGAAGACACAATGCAGAATCTTAGGAATGTTGTGGGAGCGCGGAATGGTGCTGCAGTCACCATGCATACGGCCCTGAACCTGAATTCAGAATGTCATGACTTCTTACTGTCGAAGGAAGGCAATGCATTGCCCAGCGAGGAAGCCTTGGCCCAGACTCCAGTATCATGTTCTTCAGATACGCACAAACTGTTCGAGCGATCACCTGGAGATCCTCCTTCTGCACAACGTTGATCAAGACATGGTAGTTACTTACCAGAGGGAAGCCGAGGGCTAGCTTCACCAATCTCCATGTGCCATCTCTACCCATGCTTACCTTTCCGTAGTTGACAATCCAGCAGGTTATTGGTAGGATCGATGGTTATTGATTAGTTAGAGTTGCATTATAGTTGAGGACATATTGCCGCATGTCTGCAATTTCCTGGCTGAAACTACCATGTTTTGAAATAGACGGTTCATATGAATAAATTACCTGTTGTGTTTGTCATACATTCTCTGATACCAAGAGCACCTTCGGAACATGCAACAGTCGGTGATGTTGAATTGTTAAGTAGTGGACCGTTGTTAAATAGTAGCCTTGTTGTGCTCTTGTTCATCTGCACTTGCAACTGCAATTCCACCACTGCATCTGGCTGCCGCCGAAATCCCCACGTCGCATTGTTTGTTTCTCCATTGTTCTGCAACGGGAGCACATCAAGAGGTGACATTATTCACTCTGATAATGGAAAGGAAGGACTAAAGAATCGTGAAATTCCCACGGCAGTTCAGATTCTACCACTCTGTAACGGTAGACCAGGATTCGGGATTCAGCGGGTTACTACATCTTTGATGAATGTGAAGAGGGACGGGTAAGACTTCATTGCACTAAAGAGCGCTAGAAACAGTCTTCACCACTCAAACAAAGTAACATAATAGTCTTCTGAAGAAGCAAAAACCTTATTCACTGGTCCTACACTTGAACTAATTCGTTTCATGATTTTTCCTTAGCTTTTATTAAGATTTTATCTTCTTACACCATTCTTGGTTGTGTTCTGTATCTTTACTATCAAAAATCGTTTCGTGCTTTACCATCCTTTCTAAAGTTTTTCCCAGCCATTTTACATCTATGAGTTTTTGAATTTTAACTCCCTTGCCTTATTTGGCGTCCAGTTAAAGCGATTAAGAATTTTTCATTTTTAATTTTTTTTTAATTTTTAGAATGTTAGGTTTGATATAACTATGCTCAAAACATATACCAATCCATCAAAGCCTTGCTGGCTTGATGTATCGGGGCCTCGGAGCTGAATAGATGTGGCGGCCCGAGGGTACTGGTGCAGGGTTCGAATCCACTCTCCGACACTCACCCCACCACGCTTTCCACTGCGCAATGGATGGCGCACATTTTTCATATTTTTTAAATTTTTTAATTTTGAGGATCTCAGATTTGATATAAGTATGCTCAGAAATTTTACTTACCTCGTCAAAGCCTTGCTGGCTTGGTGTTCCGAGGCTATGGGTTTGAATTGACGTGGCAGCCCCAGGGTGCTGGTGCCGGGTTCGAATCCTCCCTCCGACACCCACCCCAGCACGCTTCCCTCTGCGCAGTTGAACGCGCAAAATATTTTTATTTTCTCTTCTTCTAGAAGTTATTTTCACTAAGGTGTTCTTTTACTGTATATGAAGATTTTACTATCACCATTTTCTCAATACTTAGAATTATGTTCAACCATTAGTATAGTCTCGTATAATTCTGAAACTAAATTAAGCAACTGAATATCCTAGGTTCTTTCCAGAAGTATATAATCCAAAGTCTAATTGAGTTGAGTACCCCTATGGAAAATTTGAGAGACTCATTCCTTTTTTTGGCTCTCATAAAATTGTTTTCTAGAAGCACATCTAAAAACCTTGATATAGTAAAACATGCATGACGTCACGTATATCTGAAAAAAATCCTAAATCTCAAATTTTGACAATTTTTGGAGAGGAGAAAATGTAATGTTACAAAAAAATTTGAAGCTTCTTCATGTACTCTTGGAGGCTGTCCTTCTAAAATTGGTAAACTTTTTGACTTGGGTCACTATGGTTTTTGAGTAGTGATTTGGTTATGAACATATTTCAGTTTTTTTTTATAAAAATGACCTAATTTTAGACTGCCTGTTGTGGACTTGAAACCCAAAATTTCTACTTAGAGGTTTTAAAATTGGAATTTGACTTTGAAAATTTTTCCACTTACACATTGCGGTAAAGGGTGTATCTAGTAAAAAAATTAGGAAAAAATATTACTTTTAACGTCTTCATCTACGCTGCCCAAAACAGTATAAAGCCATTTCGGCTTTCCTGGGCACTTAGGGGTTAATCTTGCCAAAATCTTGCCAAAGTCTATTATTACCCACACTGAATTTGCAGGTGCGCAGGGTTTACGACATATTACTTATATTGAAATTCATGTATTCTGTCTATTCAAAATTGTTAAGATTTTGAATAGATGATTTGTATAACTAATTAAAAATAGTGTGGCCCTCAAATTAGTTCGTTTTTTCTAGTTTCTACCGTCCTGTTTTATATAGATCTAAGGAAATCATTTGCTTCAGCATCACGAGGGTAATGAGAAACTTCTACTACCAACAAATTTGGAATGGGATATTATATAAATCCATATTACAGACTACAGTACTATAAATAATGAGGAAGACAAGAAGGTATGTGCTTTAACGTGAAATTTGCAATACTCTCGTGAGAAGTGCACATTCATCCAATGAAGCTCAATCAGGACAAGTTGTTTTAATATTCTTGAGTGTTGTTTGAAATGGATGATTTTGCAGTAGTTCAGGTTTTTACTGAGGTGGGATTGCATCATCATTCACTTATTGCTTACTCGAAATTTAAATTTTCGTGATTAATTAAAAATACATTAACATGCAGTTGATAATGTTGCTCAGTGCTCGGGCATTGTTTCTCACAGTACTCTGATGCACTTTGAATTAATAGTCAAATTTAAAAAGCATCAGGTTTGAACCCTGTTTCCATACTCGAAATGACCGTACAAGAATTCTGGGACAATGTGGCTTCCATTACAGACTTACGATATGGCAAACTTTGTATGGTAGGACGCATGCTCCATAGCAAAGCAGGCACCTCCAGATCAAGTCAAACTACAACTCTGTTATGTCGGTGACATGTTCATTCTCCCACTGATCTGTATCAGTTGTCGCCTGGGAATCCTCTTCACGGACATGCTGGGTTCCGCGCGTCTCCACTGCCCCACTGCTTATTCCACAAGGAATTTCATCGATGCCTGCACTATCTGGATGAGTGTGATCCAACTCTGCAGAACTACTATTTGGAGCCACCCAGCGATTCCCATCTCTATGACGACTTTGACGCCACACTCCCGAAGCTTCAGCAGCTCCCGAGGCCCACCAAGCATGCCGACGTCTTGCGGCCGCAGCTATGGCGCTTGGATCCACTGGAATAGCCCGGGATTCTTCCAATCTCCTCTGTTCCTTCCTGGTATACCGATGCTGAATGCAGCGGTACCACCATTGGTATTGTTGAACAATCACGCTAGTGCGAGCAGCTGTCCCTCCATGTTGTGTGTGACCTTGCGTTGCTGCTTTTGCTGCATGATGCGACTTTTCCATACCTTGACAGGACCAGACTGACAAACTGCCGTAGGTTTCAACGAACCATGGCCCATGCTTCACGAGTACGTGCTGCACACAGAAATATAAGAATTTAGGAGTTAGCGCCATGCCATGCCTAGCTAAGTAGTGAACAGAGCCTCAGGTACCATCGTAACTCCATTGCAACTTCCTATATTGAAGACACCAAAGCACATGTTGATCAGCATATAGAACCGTCCCTTACGATATAGTGGGTAACGTGCGTTTCTCCAAATGCTGCAAGGAAGGCCTTCCCAAAAGCATCCATCTTCGCCCTACAAGAGTCACGCTGTCCCTGCGTCAGCACAAGTCCTGTGAGATACGGCTGTAAATCCTCCAGTGCCTCCCAAACCCGCCATCGATTTTGTCGACCTTGCCCCCCTTCGAGGTTGTTGAATTCTGACATGCACACTTCTTTCCACACCTTGTCATACGTGGACCATGTGCTTGGACGGAACAACCTCGCAGCCACCTTTCCACTCAAACTAGGCTTCATGACAACATTTGCATTCTTTCCGGACCTCTTCTTATCCTGCTTCAGCTGGCAGTTGCCCCCCTCCACTCCTATCGCTGACAGAGTCTTCTCAATGGAATCCATAGCCTCTGCTCTCCTCCTCGGATCTTCCATGTTCCAGATGAACATGAAATGAAGGTGCAAGATTTTCTCAATAATACGAACCTGGGCATGGAGGGTACATATATGAGTGTGAGACAGCGGAATGGGCAGAATAGGCTTCCACCGTGGGTGCGTCTCAATATTGACGGGCTTCGGTGGGATCCTCGAAGCAAAAAGCCCCCCTTGCCAGTTACCCTTGCCCTGTAGCCTGAATTCCCTTGCTGCTGCTGCGCTGCTGCAAGATTTTGATACCACATGGATCTGCTCACAATAGATGCACGTCATCTTGCATGTGGGACCGTGCTGAAGCCCATACATGCACTTAATCGTTTTCATATCAGCGGCTAGGTGCCACTCCACATTAAAACTGCCAACTCCCTCCACCACAAGTTGTTGGCCCGCCATCTGTGCTGCAATCAACTCAGAGAACCTAGTCTTCTCAAATGCCCACTTCAGCACATCATAAGACTCTTTCCCTACTTGGAAACATCCTATGGGCCATATCTCTTGTTCGGATTGTACAGAGAAGTATCTCTCATGGTCTTTCTGGATGCTAGGATCTAAGGCTCGATTCATTAAGGTCAGACTCACTCTCTCGAATTTCTTCCCCTGTAGAACCTCTGCTTCATCAAGCTTCAGCACGAAGATCAGTGGACCGCCATTGCACTCTGCACAGCATGAACATATTATACACCTCGGTCACAGTTCACCTTGAATCTAGTACACAACAATCATAACCCTGGGGCGCTTACGTTTGACTAAGTCCGATTATGCACACAAATGGAAAGTTACCTTCCGTCGTCATTTCGTAGAACATAACCATCGACCGTTGCACAACTTCCAACTCAACGAACAGACTGTTTTTGCTATCCAGAACAACCTCCTTTGCTGCTGTGACCACCTTTCCTCCCACCCGCACTTCTGGGATTGTGCGGCGTCCGTCAATATGGTAATAGTTCCCAATGAACTGTGGGAGCTTCAAGTTCATTTCTTTTCTCAACGAACCTAGTCGATGTGGCGCCGGCAAAATACCAGATTTTATACCTGGTGCTACCATTCCAATGCGATTCTTCACCGTCCTGTATATCGCATCGTAACCTCTCACCGTCACTCCAGCGCTGTCGCATGCATCCAACATGCTATCAGAACCTATGCTATCCCCAATCTGCCTAATAACATCCTTTACTACACTTGCCTTTGCTTGGGACATCCTCGGCTGCTCCACCATTGCCGCCGCTTCAGCTGGCCTGAGGATACTGGCCAAGCATGCCGCCGTCTTCGCTTGCGTCGTAGAATCACCGGCCAGTCTCTTCTTACCACCAGCCACCTTGTTAGTGCTCCGAATTGCCGCCACGACTGCCGGCTGGAGCATGGCTCTCATAAGGGCCCTCTGTCGCTTGGCATGGCCGCTGCCGCCTGCAAGATCGGCCAAGCTCTTCATCGAATGTGCACCCTCTGGCGGAATCCACGGGGGGTTCGAACCATGGAACGGAGCTTCTCCTCTAACTTTTGGTACTCCAGTTTGCATCTCTGCAGCTCAGTATCCATAGACTCAACTTTCTCACGATGATCCACATCATTCGCATGGGTGCGGTGCTCGCTGCGGGCTAGATTTCCACTAAGCTCCTCACATCTTGCTTCGAGCCTTTCCACGTCCAAGCAAAGGTTTCTTCGGTCAATCCCATCTTGGGCTGCTGCATCCAACGTGATGCTGGCCTCGGATTCAAGCCGCATGCATAAATTCCGAAGATGTTGAATCTGTCCCTCATACTCCGCGACCAGACCCTGCAACGTCGAGACACGTGACTCCAATTCCTGTACACTACCCCCTGTTTTCAAGCGTTTTGTATAACCAAGCATCCCATTCTCACCTTCACAGAGGAACTCTAAATAATCTTTTGTGCTCCTGAAAGACGGGGGTTCCTCAGTTCTAGGATCGATAGGCCATATGCGTCCATCCACCCACAGATCGATATTACTCTCACCCCGTGCTCTCCTCAGTGGAAAACTACTTCTCGACGCCTGGGTATCCAGTGACTTTCCTCTCCGGATTAGTGGTGCACACTTGCTTGGCAATTTAATCTGCGGAATATACGAACTACATGTGTTTGTGACATCAGAGAGAGCCATGCTGCAGCACTTGACGTTGCTCACGACGGAACGGTTAATTTTCCTAATCAGCAGATCTGGAATCAGACACACGCACACCCGCCAAAACATTCACTTTGGCGCCAGAGAATGCCACGAGACAGTTCTACCGCCCTTTTCGGAGACCCCCTTCCCGCCTGAAACTGCCTTGCTGGTCTTTAGAATACTTATTTTTCCTGGGTACAACTGAACCAGAAACAATAGTTTGCAGAAATAGTGCGGGGTACACAAAGCTCAAAACAATATTCTAGTTCCGGGGGGAAGCACAATAAAGTGAACCACAAAAGTGCTTATCTTTTTTCCAATTTCAGCCCCTTCTGTAAAGACTAGAGAAAGTGGGATTTACGTTATGTTGATGCAAAATTAAGTTTGGAATACGGAAAGTAGACTTGATCTTCTTCAACTTCCCAAAGTTGCGAGAAAAGATATTGAGTTTACAATGGAAAACGGAGACGTCAAAGTCAGGCAAAGTGAATGGTCGTCATTTGGAAAAGTGAACATAACGGTTTAGGGTTTTGTCCAAAATCACTTTTAATTTCGCGGTGCACTCTATATGTTTAAGAAGTATTCTAAAATAGTCAATTAATATACTCATTGATTGGTTTAGGGTTCCAAAAGTACCGCAAGGATACTTTTTAAGAGGGTCACTTCCACGGTACTTTTTGTGCGTTTTTTTTCACCGAACATTGTTTTTCAAATTGAAAAAAACATCCTCTAAAGACAATAGATGGCTCCAAATGAAGAAATTAAGACTTTGGAAAAGTTCATTTTCATGAATTAGAACTAGTGGTCAGATTAAGTTTCAATTGAAGATATTCTTTTTATGAAGATGTATATAAGATACCTTATGACACCCTAGAAAGTGACTAAAATGCTCAAAAACTACACCAAAATGCTCAAAATCAGCTTTGAGCCTTAAAAATACAGCACACTTCATATTCACTTGTTGGTGGTCACATTTTGCACTTTGTGGTCCACTTTATTGTGCTCTCCGCCTTCCTTGGTTTTGGGTACAGTTCGTTGACCTTGGAATTTTATATAGTATCAGTCACTCCACACGTTGGGTGACTCCGGTTTTATAATTTGGAAACCTTGAGGCATGGTTGGTACACCATAGCCTTCTCATGATCGATCCTCCCTGCCCGACCCTTGCTGGCTGGTTGCCCACTTCGAAAATTGTACAGAGATTACCCTGCCCCTTAAGCCCTTGCAGGGCCTCTCACAGACCCAAAATAATCTCTAATGCCTGTCGGCGTCCAAGTTCCAGCGCCACCTCCCTCTCTTTGCTCCGCCGATGCTCCCCTAAGCCGCCTCCACGCGACCCTAGCCACCCACAGTAGCGAAAAAGATGAAGCCCCGATCGTCGAGGAACCTCTCCCACAGCAGCAAACCAAGCACCCGTACTCGCCGGAACCCTCCTCTTCCACTCTAAAGCCAGCAAACCCTCCCCTCTACGACTCTAAAGCGAGCAGTACATGCACTCCCTAACCCTAAACCGTGAAGCATCTAGCTTAGAAAGAAGCAGACAAAAACAACCTCCCCGGAATATTCCGCCATAGCCCCAGAAACCAAGGCAAAAACAATCCAACCTCTGTAGAGAGACGACGGGGGGTACGAGGGCGCGACGTGGGCGACGGGGGCGAGGGAGACGACGGGATGGGAACGCGAGGTTGGAAACGGGGCCCGGCGGGGGACGAGCTCGGGCACGGGGGGCAACGCAGCGCAGGCGGGTAGGGGAGAACGGGGTCCACGGGCCCGGGGGGCCGGGGCGAGGCACGGGGCCGGGAAGGGTCGGGAGGGTCGGGAGGGTCGGGAGCGGGGGGGCTGCCCTTGCCCTCAAACGAAGGAAATGCAACGCTCGTAGGGGCAAGATAAAGGAACCCCACATAGGAGGCTCAAACTGGAAAAAGGATCAAATCAAGTATGATCACTCATGATACAATCATCAATGGTCATTTGACCAGAGGCTTCATTATACTACTCTTATGCTAATTGAAAATGTTGTTGAAGCAAGTATCAATGTTGTATTACAATACATTACTCAATGTCTTGCAGAATGTACTTGTAGTACAATATTTACAATAACAAAAGCTCCATATTGTTGATGGAGACACCTACAAATTATCTATGTTCAAATACAACAATTAGAACATGCTTTATAAATTTAACATTTTTTTAAAGTAAAGACAACTCTTATACATTATCTTTTTGAATGAAGTCACAAAGACTCTGTTGCTTGTACGTAGTAAATGCTAGAAAGAAGTGCAAGTAGATGTAAGGTTCAACTATTCAAAAGAGTTTTATTGAAGGAGTTTTATTGAAGAAGCTCAAATTATTCTTCTAACACATAATCGCAACAAGGATTACAGCTACAATTCCCTTTCAACTTCACTACACCCATTCCATCCATCCTCCACCCTCCAAGCAATCCAACTTCCCTCCTCCTTGCGTTCTTAGCACTCTATTCCTCTTGTTGTTCAACCCCCTGCTAATTTTCCATTTACCTTTTCAATAGTAAGATACCATGGCTTTTTTTCAACCACCATTGCACGTCAACAAATCTAATTCATTGCAACAATTTAAATACACAACTTAAGCAAAACACTCCAAAATCTTAACAAACTCTCCATGTGCAGTTAAATCATCTCAATATATATAACATATAGATTGATACACGATGGAACCCAACAACAAAAAGCATTCCGTATTGAAAAAGGGGAAGGTATTAGAGAGGAGTTCCTCAATACGGACCAGATCCACCATAAGGGATTTGATTGCATGACTAATTACATTGTATTGAGATTTCTAAACCTTTTTTTAAAGTTTATATGCAGGATTATCATACCAAAATTATCCAATTTATAACCCAAAAGAATTGTTAGTTCATTTTGAAGATTTCTAATGATTTTTTCTACTTATAAAAACACATTGCCTCATGGTTGTACCATTATTGTTTTGTTTTCATCACCTTTGAGCTTCTCCATTGGTGGTGAGTGTTTTAACCCGTCAACAATATTTTTGTGGTGCCATTTTTGGCACCGGGGTCACTCACTCACGCCAACGCCATCGTGTCGTCCCAATGGTGAACCTCCCACCAACAGCAACCGATGCCAATGCAGCTTCATAGTCCCCTCTTTGGGCCTTTTACATGTTGCTCTTTGCCCACCTCTCTTTTCCCGCAACTCCAAAGCTTTTCCCTCGCCCCTTCCTCTCTAATATCACATGTCCTCTGAAAAATCCAACACAAAAAAGGATATGTTCAACCTACAAATGAGGCGTCAAGAGCTTGCCCCTTCACTACAAAATGGAATTGAAAACTCACAATTTGAAGTTGTTCCTGAAGTACTTGACGTTGGTGACTTCTTGGTGGGGAAATGATTGTCGTTGGCACGGTGAACATTGCCATTCTATTCCTTTGGCGTGTTGAAAAGGCCCTTGGTTGAAAAGCTCATAGTAGTAACAATTGGGGGGAAGCACAATAAAGTGTACCACAAAGTGCAATATGTGATCACTAAAAAGTGAATATGAAGTGTGCTGTTTTTTAAAGCTCAAAGCTGATTTTGAGCATTTTGGTGTAGTATTTAAGCATTTTAGTCACTTTTTAAGGTGTCATAAGGTATCTTATAGGCATCTCCATAAAAAAAAAATCTTCAATTGAAACTTAATTTGACCGCTAGTTCTAAATCATGAAAATGAACTTTTCCAAAGTCTTAATTTCTTCATTTGGGGCCCTCTATTGTCTTTAGAGGATGTTTTTTTCAATTTGAAAAACAATGTTTGGTGAAAAAAACCTCACAAAAAGTTTCACGGAAAACAATGTTTTAAAAACGTCCTTGAAATACTTTTCGTCGGCCCAAACTTTCATTTGAAGTGGTCATTGTCATTTCTACAACCGCAATTCACAAACGGAGGTCCCCGTGGAATCAAAAGTGATTTCCAACAACATTTGACACTTGTTCTTATCACTTTGTCAAATGACTACATTCACTTTGTCAAACTTTGAGGTTCTCGTATGGCATTGTAGAAGATGCGAATTTGTACCATATTCTCCCACACTTTAGATAATCAAGTCTATTTTCTATACCCTGACTTCTTCCCTACGTACCAACAACCAAAATGCCACTTTTTTATGTTTCTGCGATAGGGGCTGAAATTGGCAATGAGCGGACCACTTTTTTGGTACACTTTATTGTGCTTCCCCCCAATTAGCTTGACATAATCATATAAGCGTAGATCCTCTAAATTGGAGAAGCTAATGTTGCCAAGCCTTGACACTTTCAGGTAATTGAGATCTGTAATATAGATTTGTAATTTAGAACGGCATTTAAGCCTTCTTTACACTAGAAACCAGAAGTCATGGAGAAAATCAGTCAAGGGACATGGCTCATTCTTGAGAAGTCCACCGAGTCTAAATTTGACGTCCTTTGGATATAGTGCAAAGTGAGAAGGGGCCTAAAAACAATGTGTTGATTAGCTGTGAGAATTTTGACCAAATGGCCTCCCGGATTTTTAGCCAGGCCCTCCTCTTGAGGTGAGCCTGTCTAAAAATCCGGGGGTCCTCATAAATGTGCCATTCTACTGCCACCAAGGACAAAAGTGTTGTCCATGCCATTTTCTCCTCGTTTCGTTCCTTGGGCTGAAATGTTGGGTGTAAAGTGACATTTCTTGGTCCTCTCAATTTCTAGGCATGTCATTGGCTAAAATTCTTTTCTCACGGCCTTTCACCGTAAAGGGGGCCTTAGATCTGTAATTTTGAACAACATTTAGATCTTAATTTCCTAATTCCCAATTCCAAGTAAATACTCTGCTTAACTTCTAAATATAGGAATTGCATCTGCGATCTGGGCAGAGTTAGGCTAGGTCTTCTCCTCTAATTCCAACGAAGTTCACAACTGTCAAGCATTTGGAATCAAATTGTGTGCATCCGGTGACATAGTTTGGGTGGAACCAGCATCTCTGTCACAGTTGTTATCAAAGTTGGTGATACTTGCAACAAGACGTAGTTCAGATGTTACGGTTCAGGTTTCTCTGCCTTCAAATCATATATCAAGCATTTAACCAAGCAACAAATATATATCCAGCAAACCCCCGCGCAGGGACTATCACCCAGCCATCCATCGAAGCACAGTGATGGCAGCATCGTATATATTGCACTTGATCAAATCCTTCCGAATGCTACAACCTCATTTCTGATGTGTACCTTACGGTGCACATATAGTCTACAGTATCGCCGTGGAATAATAAGAGCGAGTGAAATGTCACTTCTGTTTTACTTTTTTGCATATTTGCACAGAAAGATTCGAACGGAGATGTGTAATAGTGTCAGCCTCACCACTATAGGATAGAGTGGCATGTGCTGGCGATGACTTGTGTCATTAGTGAATGGCCCACACAGCCTGAGGGCACGGCAGTAGCGGTGCAGCAATCTCCTTCGACGAAAGCCGACTCCATCTCAAAAGCCTGTAGCTTGACCCCAGTTTTTCTGTCACGCAGAATTGTGAATGATGACTAGTCATGTGAGCCTGTACATGCTGCACTTCGTTAGAAAAAGAGAGAACCACAAGGAAAGAGGCTTCAACGACGTCACGCTCACAAGGTAGGGGCCAACGTACTTGACTGAACTTGACCTAAATCAGGGCCTTGAATCTGCAACACTTCACCATGAAATGCTTTGAAGGTGGATAATCACTCATCAAAAAGCTTGATAATCCCACTTTCAAAACACAAGCAGTGAGCTCGATGAGAAAGAAGTAAGGAAGGGGCCAACGCTGATTGCATGACTAAGCAGAAGAATGTTGAGCACGGTCGCTGAAAGTGGTGATGACGATCAGTAGATTCGCCAAACACTGTTCACAACACATTGTTATGGCTCATGACGATCATACGGCAGAGTAGGACCGAGTCTGCGTTGCATATATTCGTCGAGGTAGGAAGAGCTACCTCCGTCAAGGGCCACACCCGGCATTTTCTTCGTTCAGAACTTCAGAGCATGAGGAAAACATTATTACTTGGACAGTACAGAGAATTTGTAGAATCATTGCGAACTGGAGATTTACACCCTGTTATTCACTCACGAACGTCTACCAACCATTGCTCACATGAGAGGAAAACTGTGATCTAATGAAATAAGGGAGCACGCTGGGGCACGTTGGCACCGACGTACGTTGGTCATGTGGAATGAAGGATTATTCAGGCAACTCGAAAACATTGTCCTTGACAATGTCCAACCCAGGAATTAGCCAACAATGGGGGTAGGGTCGGTTTCGGGCGCAATCAGCGTTCCATGTACACCATCTTCTCTTGCTGATGATCTATCACCAACTAGACTGATTCATGGGTGTCAGGATATTTTTTTCATAGCTGCTTTGCTTTTTGCCACGATTGACAACTTCAGTGCTTTTCGAAAGGGAACATACCAGCCAGGGCCGTCAAATCTTCCGAAGAATTTTGTCAATTCACTTCCAGTGAGAGGATGTGACAAATAATTCCATTTCTTGGAATATAACTTTTTCTTCATGAGTTCAGGGCAAGTGCATGATCTTCACTCGAATCAAGATCTGATGAGGACTCCTGAACTCCTTCTAGCAATCTTTTAACCGCGCTTTAGTGGCTCCATTCACTTTTGAATACTTATGACTCAGTGCGACTCATGATCTGAAAGCTGGATGTATTAATATAAGCAGGCCTTTTCGGTAGAAACGTTCCCGAACTAGCGATTGGGTACAGTTCTCCCCAAAAAACAGGTTGTCAGTGGATCGGGTACGGATTAGTCAAACAATCAGATGAACTAGCACCAAAATTCTATAATCACATGCTCAGTTGAATATCCTCGTTCTATGTGAATCATGATTAACATGGAAACATCGCAGAGACCATCCTTAAGTAGCAGATGATACTAGAGTTTGTTGTTGGCGCGTACTGAAGCACTCTCGAACAACTGCAATTGTCACTGAACAATTAAATGTACTAATTCAGACACTCGATTACACGCCAGAATATATATTAAATCATCAGATTCGGGTCTCAAGTCTCAAGCTCTTCTTCACATGTATATTGCTCATCATTCGGAGTTGCGCTATATAGAGCAAGAAATCAGTTCAAAGAAACTTTTTCACTCGAACGTATACTCCCGCCCGCGCGCACTGAATGGTTTGATTAGCACAGTGAACTTTCCTCCGAAGCACTTGTAGCGTAAGATTAGAAAAATACTCTTCGGCACGCCAAAGACTGATCGATGACAAGACAAAGCAGAAATCAAGCACAAATAGTTTCATGCTCACACAGCGGAAGAAGAACGAATTTCAATCAATAATGAAAAAAAACTAAAAACTAAAAAAAAAAACTTCCATGATGGATCCTTCAAGATTTGGGTCTCCAAAGTTGACATGTCACATTTTCAGCGAGATGTGGCGTACGCTAAGTTGCTAACAATAATTGATATTATAAGTTGTGAAGACACTTTCACCATCAGAGCAAATGTCTAAAGGGCTCAACACGAAACCTCTCTACTCGTCCAAATCGAACTCACTTCCTCTTCTTACTGGAATTTGGAGTAGGTTGCAAACTGAAAAGGAACCTGGCTGTTCTGTTCAATTTACAATCCGAAGGTGACGATTAAAGTTGTATGTTAAAAATGAGACGAAGGTTGCTGAAAGCTTGTAAATAAGAATGAGTTTGCTTGTGACTCCAAAGCAAGGCTGTTTTGATTACTTCTTTCGAGACACTACGTTCAAGTTTCAACCTCAGCATGTATAAAAAGCACTCTCAGAACAATCACAAACTCGGCGCTACTGGATCTTCTAACTGAGCTTTGACCAGTCTTTCGCATGGCACATGTAAAGATCCTGCATTGTATACCAAGCATGAGATGCTTATCAAAAGTAACCTAAGGGCCTTGAAAGAGATTTGCAAACCCATCTGTGTTACCCATGCCATCATCTGGTGCAACCGTATAACCTACTACTCTGTTCTAACATGAACTGGAAGCGTAGGCGCTAGAAAATCAGCAGAACGTACGAGACACTCAAGAGTACGTCTTCGACAGCAAGCAGTATCATGGATTTTAGGTCAGGATCTCGTGTCATGGACACCGGTTCCTCGTGTCGACCAATAGCACTCAAAGCCAACATGTCTCCACCTGCAGGGAAGCCATATTCCTGCCAGGATCTAAGGAAACCAGACCAATTCAATGAGCTTGTCAGACCTACTCAGATATTGGAGCGATACTCGCGATTCTTTGGAAATTTTCCGAATTGCAGCTCTCATTACGAATTATTCACAGATCTTCTTGTCCTTCCACATGACCGATCTCACACCATTTAATCTTTCCAACCGCGGCCAAACTCTTCACCTTCCTCCATCGCCGTCCCTTCGTTCCATCGAATACACTGAGCTCCTCTGTGCACAGGATTGTCAGCAGGGAAACAACAATGGAGAGCAAGAAACCATGCCGTTCACTACTGTTTCAAGCATTAATACCACTCGTGGCTGCGATTCTGGTGGCCGAGGGGTTTAGCGGAGCAGCAGCAGTAACAGGAGCATGCTCAGGCTCATTGTCCTCCATGTCAATCTGCTTGCCAGCCGTCGAAGGCGACAACCCGCCATTGCCAACCGACGCTTGCTGCGCTATCATCCGCAGCACCGACACCGGATGCCTATGCAACATCGTCACCGCCTACTCTAATTCCATGGGCGTCAATTTGCACGCCTCTCTTCTCCTGCCAAAACAATGCAAAAAATCCATCCCCCCTGGCTACACATGCGATGGTAAATCCCACAGACCGTAGCCTCACTTAAAACTTCGACAAGAGATCGACATCTTATCAGCTTCATCAATGTGTTGTGTTTCTTGCAGGCTACATGGTCCCTTCCTACGTTCCACCCGCGGCCAATCGCAAGCTCATGAGCGTGTAAACAAGCGAGTCAAGCCTAGCACGCTCGTCAAGTTCGCTGCCAACGCTGGGAAGATTTCAGGGCAGGACTAGACTTCAATCTACAATTCTGCCGAATCAGATTAGAAGGCTTCCCCCGAGGTTTCTGCCTAATTGAGGACTTAGATTGAGATTACATTGCCGAAAGCGTTACCTGAAATGAAATCACGTCATTTAACAGATCATAGTGATCTACATGAGATGATTGATCATATGCGAGCTTCTGCTGCTTGCCATACGCAAATTTCACACGAGACTTGATTCTAAACACTACTATCCACAAATATGATAATAATGTACCTGTGCACTGACCTCGCCTTCCGGTGTGTCCTTGTTGTGGATTACTGATCGTCTCTGTCTCAAATACTGAAATGCTGAAATACTGTGGCATGTAGGAGTTGAGCAATTTGGGTAAGTAGGATATGCGAGAAAGACTGTGAAACGGAAATGCTTTAAATTAGTAGATAGCAATGAGATGGTACCAGTACATGCATCTTGGCTAACGCCTTGATCAATCTCATTGTTAACAGAAGACGTCAAAGATGTCTCGAAGTGTACATGCTTCTACAAGAAGCGTTACTACTGCATCCGCCAGTGATCTGTTGAAGCTCATAGCCTGAGCAATGTGCATCTTTACAGTGAGTGATCGATGTTTTTTTCGTGCTCATTCTTAGCAAGAAATTTTTGGAAAGCTTCGTCTAACCACGTCATAGCTAGTGCAAGGAATGTGGAGTCGGAATGGACGCCTCTTGCAATCACGTAGACTACAATGCGCTTCGGAAATGCAATCTGAAACACGGCACATGTACAGTCCTTCAAAATCTCTAGACGATACATGGCATTGAGGACGTGTAGGACGTCCAATACTATGTGTGCACTGGTGGATTTCATCAGTTGAACAAAAAACCATTTCAAGCATGTATTTGAAGATCAGCTTGGATCAGCCCCACATTGCCTTGAGATTACAAGCACAATTCAAGACAAATATATTCATGATGTCTTTGATGTTACACATGGGCGATTACACAGACGCGTTCCATATGCAAATTCTCGTTGAGCCCTAAATGATTAACAAGAGACCCTTCCATGAAGAAGGTTCAGGGAACCCAACCTGTGAATGTCGAGAATGCGATTATAATTTATCACCTCTTTAATGAGATGGACAAGGACTGATTCCAATTGGGAACTAAGTCGTGAAGGCAGACAGAGTGTGGAGAGCGATATATATTCGAACGTGGACAGCAACATTCCAGTGCATATTCGAAGGAAGAACATCGTAACCAAACCTAAGTCCGGTACACAGCGAAAACTACTGTACGCAGACTTGGCACTCCTAGTTCAGTAGTTCACGCTGTTTTCGCGATGTGTTACAAATCCACATCCTGACACCGATGTTGCTGGCAAGATAACCTTTATCTTAGTTGGGACGTGAGTTGGAGACCACAGGTTTGTTCATTCCAGGTCGGCCCACAGTTTGTTCATCCTTCCGTAACTGACCTGCGTGGATGTCTTCTCGGCGACCGTATGCGACAAATGCTAAGTTCGTCTACTGTACAGTACATGTACAGAATAAACATACAGTTGTCCACATAAGTGCAATCACCAGATGAAATGAAAAATATCAATCGAGTAATATGCTAGTGGTTTCAGATGAAGGCCATCCCTAAACTTGATATTACGGATAATAGATGAATACAATGCAAAATCTGAAATGGCAATGTGAGAACCTTTTAGGCACCCAAAGAACCAGTACAATTGAAGGCAATAACTACAATACAATGCAAGCTGGATTATGTAACAAGGTCACCAAAAGCTATGGGCTCTGAACAGCAGTACAGCGCCGACAGGTTCCTCTAGCTGTGCTACTTTAGTGAGCAAATGAGCTCCATCTACCGAGTTGACAAAACGAAACCCATGGCCAGACCCTAGAAAATGCAAATATAACTATTTCTTGAGGACCATGCTAGCCACAGTCGCCTTCCCATACCTGGAGTTTCATTTCTCGTTCTCACAGCTATGTTTCACACATCTAGTTTCTGGTTCTTGGTTGCAGAAGTCGAAGAGTCAAGCTATGTAGAGGATGATGAGGAATCAATACATCTACTCGCACCATACCGCTATAACCTTCTCGTCTTGGTAGTTTGAACCCCATAGTACTTCACATACCAATTCACGAATTTCTTGAGACCTATTTCCAAGTTGGTTGTTGGTTTATAGCCTAGCTGGGTCTGTGCAAGCGAAACATTTGCGTGGGTGAATGGGACGTCACCATTCCGAGGCATCTTGATGAACTCTTTCTTGGCTTCCACCTTAAGGTGCTTCTCAAGGATTTCCACAAGAACAGGAACAGTAACTGGAGAAGTGTTACCGAGGTTGAAGGTTCGGAACGTCGCGGCACCCCTCTTCTTGCCTCCACTTCCAGTACTTCTACCTGATGTGTCTAGTGATGCAACACAGCCCTTAACAATGTCATCGATAAAGGTAAAATCACGCGCCAAATCTCGGTCATTCTGACCTTTGTAAATATTGATTGGCTTCCCCTTAAGAATATCCCGTGTAAAAGAAAAGTACGCCATGTCTGGGCGACCCCAAGGACCATATACAGTGAAGAAACGAAGGCCTGTAATTGAAAGCCCGTAAATGTGGTTGTAAGTGTGAGCAAGTTCTTCTCCTGCTTTCTTTGTGGCAGCATACAGACTGGCAGGCTGATCTGTCCGGTCAGACTCCGAGAAGGGGACCTGAATGCGCCAAGTAGATAAAACCAGCAAAGCGTTAGACGCTATAGCACTGGAAGAGTCATACCTTCTTAAACCGATCATCAAAAACTTACTCTACAAAAAAACACGTGTACGTGAAAAAATCTAACAAATACCTTTGAGTTCAAACCGTAAACGGAGCTTGATGACGCCCAGACGACTGCCGGTTGAGGATTTGCACTCTTGCAAGCTTCAAAGAGCGTAACCAGACCTGCAATATTACTGTGGATATACGACATCGGATTCTGCATGGCATATCGCACACCGGCCTGCGCAGCTAAATGCATAACGTGCGTGAATTGTATCATGTCAAACAGATGCTTCAGGAGAGCAGCATCGTTGATGTCATCCTCAATCACAAAGATACCTTGCTTCAGCAACAATTCCTGACGAGCTCTTTTCAATGAAACTTCGTAGTAGTCATTGAAGTTATCAAGTCCTACAAGACCATCACCCCGTTTCTTCAAAGCAAGCGAAATATGACTGCCAACAAACCCTGCCGCACCGGTCACAAGCACAACCAATCCATTCTCTCTTTCTGGAGTGCAAGACTGTGTCACTTTCGTGTCCCAAGCATGGTCGCTCTTAAAGGCTGGTCGAATAGTTCCACCGTTGGTGCTGTGGTAAGCAGAACTGATGTACCCATCAACCATGCCATTGGCGGTGACTCGGAAGCAGATGAAGATTGTGATAGCAAGCAGAAAGACTGAGAAAAAGAAAAGTTTTGCCGATCCTGTAGTGTGCCAGCGATTAGTAACCCGCCCAAAGTAGTTGTTGCGCTCCATTTTTCCCTGCAGAATGCAAGAACAAAAGGTTTAGCCTCTATAACCTTAGTTAATGTAGAACTGATACTCATCGAGGATGACAGCTAGCCCTGAATTCACATGAGAATCTACTTTAACAGTACGCGACATTCGTACTACTTCGACTCATTTGGAAAAAGAACAACCCAGACGATTACTAGAAGCAAGTTAAGGATTACAATCGATAAAATAATTCATCAAAGACAGCAGGATAGACCATGATAAACAACAACCGCTCCAAAATTGTCCTAGTAGTACATGAAGGTCCGACCATGTGTCCAGACTCCACAGATCAAACTCGCTTAAAAGAATATAAATAGAGCATATGCCTGTAAATGGAAGAAATAATCACTTCGAGTTCTTCATCTTCAGTACTGAGAATTGTTAAACATTAGAACCCTGCTTTGACTTTACACAACCTCGTTCATTCCTCGGTGCGTTCATAGTAGAAACTACTTTTACAGTTTAAGTTACAAGAGTGCTAACCTTGCCAGGTGTTGATGGGAAATTGTCTTGAATAGAAGGAGCCATGTTCAAATTTCTGATGTTTAAAGTGTGGTCAAAATCTCAGAACCTCGTTTTGATTTCAAACCAACTTCTTAAAGAACGTGACACTCCAACAAAGCCTAATCAACGTCTTCGAAAACGTTTTAAACACTGCGCACAAAGTCCACCCAGAGTAGCAAGCTTAGCACATTCTCGCAAAAAAATGTTGAAATGTATTCACCTCGCTAGCGTTCCATCTGCCAGTTATAACCCCCTGAAATTAAGTTCATTCAACTTAGACAAAAGACAGACGTGAAGGGAAACTCTACAAGCAAAAATGTACGAAAAAAATCAGATTAAAACCAAGACAGAAGAAATGTTTCACTAAGAAAGTAACACAATTACGCACACAGAGCACGGAGAAACAACTGATTCAAAAACTAGTGACGAAAGTCGATGCCACATATGAATCTTAAAAAATGATTAAGCTTAACGAAACGTATTCCGAATCAAAGCATCGAGGATCAAGGACAACTACCATCAGCTCAGTTTGCGGGGATCTTGAGACTCACCATGAAAAATTAACGGATCTGTATTACTAAAACGAAATAAAAATCGCAACAAATAGGTAGCATAATCACTAAAGATTTATGAAGGACGCACAAGTGCCACCAATATTCAGAAGCACGGAGTTCCTTGATCGGATCGATTATTCAGACTCCTCTCCACAGAGGTTTCAAACCAAACAGAGAAATAAAATTTATGAACCGAAAAGATTGGCGACGTCAGCTATGAACGGCCGTAAAACGGTGCGTATCAATATTCATTACAATTAAGTTATCATCTGTAAGCTGTGTAAGTAGGAAACACATTACACTATATAATGGATTGTGTTAGGCTATTATCGAGATACCGTGACATGTAAGGTGGTTGCCACTTCTACGGCGTTGGAAAATGCAAGACAAGCTGGAAATGGTGAATGGAATACTCGTAAGTATTCAGACGAACTATGTGAAAGAACCTCCCGTAAATCCAGCCTTCAATTGTTCAACACACCAGTGACAAGAGATCATTGACGTGAGCGAACATTTACATAAGCGCGAGTCACAAGGTACTTGCAGAACACAAGCCTATCTGTACGGTCAATGGTCCGAGAGAAAAAGTTGCAGATATATCAACTATTATGTTATATGCAAAGGAAAGAGATTCACCCTGAAGAGCTTCAGCTTCGCTAGCATTCCTGTGAAGTCCAAACACTCCAAAGACATAGCCAGGTCACATGGCAGTGACACACACGAAAAGCGCCACACGACTTACTAAATCCAGTAACTCAACACACGCACAATGGTTTGCGAGACAAGAAACCAATGCGAAATCACCGAATGGATGTGATCTCAGCACGAAACCTCCCGGTGTAGCGAAGAAGCCAAATCACGAAATCGCACAAACGCAAGAGAGAAAGCGAAGGTGAAAAAGCAAGCGCCCTCCACAACACAGAGCACAACCTCAGTCACTGTCAATGGAGTTGTCAACAAACCTAGTTCGCCACAGGAGCCGCAGGACGTGAAGTTCGTCAGAGCCGCGCGACGTAAGACGCGAGAGCTCCACAACTCCACCGGAGCGCGCGACCTCACCGTCAGACGGGTCGGCCGATCAACTGGAGGGCTTCACCTGCCATGGCCGCATTCACTCCCAAACCCTGAGACCCGAAATGCACGCGCGCGCGGCAGCCGCGAGTCGATGTGACCAACAGATCCACCAACTTTCATCAATCAGCGAAGCCAACTCGTCGTGGCCTTCATCACAAGCGCGTCCGACTCCTCAGCCACTGCCTCTCGTCTGCCCCCTCTCCCTCACACAACAACACACGCACCTCCTGGCCCCGCTTTCTCCGCGTCAACTGCGGTTAAAACTCCGTCCCCCTCTCTCTCTCTCTCTTCCTCCCTCTCACTCTGTTTCCCTCTCTCTCCCTCTCTCTCCCTCTCTGTCTCGCTCGTCACTTGGTGTTTCCTATTCACAACTCTCCCATCTGCCACGCACCGACGGAGATCCTGCAAGGCCGCGCGTTTACCTGCGAGCACGCGGGGATGAGAGCGCGCATTCGCTGAGTCTCCATTTACTGGCGCATCCTGGAGCGGAAAGAGCCTCGCCTCGCCTCGCCTGTCGTGGGCCTAACTTACTCCTCTGGCAGAGCGGAATGAACTCCACGGCCCGGGGGGAGCGATTTTCACCCGGGCGAGTCCGCGGTGAGCACAGTAGATCCCGCTTTCACGCTCAACTGTCAATGGCGGCACACTGGAATAGTAAAAGCCTCTTGCCCTCCTTCCCTCTCCCCCATCTCCCCTCCCCTCCCCTCCCCCGCAGCGCACCCTCCGAGAAAGCGGGTGTGCGGACCCCACCCCTCCCTCTCGCAGGCCCCATGGCCCACGCTACGCGCACCCGCCCCAGCCCCCATGCCCGCGACCCGTGACCCTTGCCCGCGCTCCACTCATTCTCCGTCTGCCCGCTGCCCCCCTGCTGGGCTCCACAAGCATTTTGAAGTGCCCTTCCTCCTCCACAGATCTTCGCCCCCCCCCCCCCCCCCCCCCCCGCTGGAAACTTCGCCCCTGCCCGCGACAATCATTTGTGGCGCGTCCTCGGCGGAAGTAGCGGGCGGCTGCCGGTGGGCGTTCGGGGTGGAATAATGCATGCGGAATGATTTCTCCTGCGTTGCGTTGTTGGTGTGTGAAAAGGGTGTTCCGGAATGTTGTCGTCACTCCTTGAGTTCTTGCGGCTCTGGTGTGGTAACTGTGGTTGAATGTTCCACAAGCCTGGACCCAGAATTCAGGTTTCTTTTTCCATAATTTTAATTTTGAAAAAGGCCTGGTTTCCTGATCAAGGGATAACGTGATGTTTCCTTGAGTCCATTCTCTCACCATTTGGTGTTGTGCTGAGAATATGATTTCACATGATCCTTGTTTCCATGGCCATGTATCTCCCAGCATCTTCAAGTGGTATTTCAGTGTTGAATATGCTTACTAACTTCTTGAGTACTGACCATTGGTTGGGTGGACTGGGCATGGGAAGTAGTTGTGCCAAACTGGTTGCTCTGCATGGGTTGAATTCAAGAACTTGTCATTTGGGTGTATCTTGAATCTTTGACCCCATGTATCTAGCATGGATATCTAGGGGAGAGGGGGGGATCACCCAAAACAAAAAGATAGTCTCACGCACAAAGAAGACAATGCAGAAAATGTGACTCATTAGTCCAGTGCAATTTGTATTCTGCAATTCTGTAAACTTGCAGGGCTCTCCTGTACAGTCGGGTACAGAAATAATTCGAATTTTTTTTTCAGTGAGAAAAATTTCAGTACTGCCTTCTTTGAAAGCCTCCCGAGAGCTCGGATATTGGTATTTCAGCACAAAAATTTTAGCAAAGAATCATCTTTAAGTTAATTATATGTATGCCATTTTTCAAGGCCAAAACATTTACCAAAAAAAAGTTATTCAAAATCTACCACCAAGGACATGTTTCACAGCTGCAAACTTTGACAGCCTCCCAAAGATTGATTTTTTATTTTTTCTGTTGATAACATATGTTAAAAAGTTCAAGGCCAAAAGACAAATACCAAAAAAGATATCAACAATCTACCAAAATGTGTAGTTGTCTAAAACAATGTAGGAAACCATTTCATTGAAACCAGCGGTTGAGAAATTGTCCAATTACCATAAAAATTGGCATGAATGTTTTTATGATAAAGAGCATGTTGTTCGCCAATTTTTATGGTAATTGGACAATTTCTCAACCGCTGATTTCAATGAAATGGTTTCCTACATTGTTTTAGACAACTACACATTTTGGTAGATTGTTGATATCTTTTTTGGTATTTGTCTTTTGGCCTTGAACTTTTTAACATATGTTATCAACATAAAGGGTACTTTGTTCCAAAAATTTCATGGCCAAAAAATAAAAAATCAATCTTTGGGAGGCTGTCAAAGTTTGCAGCTGTGAAACATGTCCTTGGTGGTAGATTTTGAATAACTTTTTTTTGGTAAATGTTTTGGCCTTGAAAAATGGCATACATATAATTAACTTAAAGATGATTCTTTGCTAAAATTTTTGTGCTGAAATACCAATATCCGAGCTCTCGGGAGGCTTTCAAAGTAGGCAGTACTGAAATTTTTCTCACTGAAAAAAAAAATTCGAATTATTTTTGTACCCAACTGTACAGCAGGATTCAAGAACCATGCTCTATTGTGGAGTAAATTGGGCAACTATTATATCTCAAAGCTTATATATCCAATTTACACTAGTGGAAAACTGGTCCTACTACACCAAAGTTGTACACCCATGCCAAACTAGGGTGTACTCCAGATTTTGTACTCAAAATATTGATCATTGTAGGATTCAATATACCATACTACAATATATAGCATTTACAGTGTTTTTCATATTATCCCATAATTATTGTAGGACAAGGCATGTCTCCGAAATTTTCAAGGTACAACAAGGACCAATCTATGTACTACATGGAACCCAAGTCTCTAATATTTTTAAGGTACAACGAGGACCAATCTATGTACTACATAGAACCCAAGTCTCCAATATTTTTAAGGTACAACGAGGACCAATCTATGTACTACATGGAACCAAACTATATACTCTTACTCAAAAATCCAATCATGTGTAACAATATGATCCACTGACACACTCCGGATCCATTGACACACTCCTGTGAACAATGCCAAACTTTCGGCATTCATTCTATCAACACCCTTGAAAAAAAACATGTTAAAACACGAGGTCCCTTGATTATATTGACACCCAATCCATAGTTTGATATTGATGGTGTTAAAATACTAGTAGTTTTGCACTAATACCTTGATTTCAGTATACCATGGACACTACACCTTCATAAATTAACTCCTAAGTATTTTCAATCGTCTCAAATTGCCATCTTTCTACCGATGCCACACTTATACATTTAGTGAAATATTATATGAGTTTTATATCTACAATTTTTTTTTTTGAATTTTCTTTACACTTAGTCTTTAAAATAACTTATTTTTTGTAAATTCTATTTTTAGTATATTAACAAAGTACATCATAACTTCTATTTGATTGATGATTCTGTAACAATTTGTTTGTGTTTTAAAACAATATCTGTCTTATATAATTTAAAATAAAATATTACTCCCTTCGTCTCACTAAAAGAGCATGATTTGGTAAAAATTTGGCAACTTGTTTCTAAATTTGGCCACTCATTATTAAATATAAAATTTACTAAAAGAATACAAGAAATTTACCATAGATGTACATGACAATCAAGAACATTATATTAATTATTTTTCTCTAGAAATATATATTAATTCAAAACATAATCAAAAACTTGAAATTGTGGACAATCAAGTAGTGGCCATTGTAAGGTGCCCTTAATTTAATACCGGCTATAAATAACTCAACTTTAAGAATTTTGAAAAAAATATATAAAAGACTAAAAAATAAATTAGTTAAACTATATTTTAGTAGTTTGCGTCAAATCCAAAAAAACATTCACAGAAGTCAAAGTTGTATTTTAGCTGTCTATAGTTAAAAAAATTGAATATATTATATTATATAGATATTTTGAAATTTAAAAAGACACCAAAATTCATGAAATCATTATTTGATGAATCCATCAATGAACTTTGATGGATTCCTCACACTTTTATAATATTAAAAATAGATAAATAAAGGTAATTGGGATGAAAGTTGTGGAGCTCGAAAGAATGAGATTTGACTTAAACTCTACAAGTAATTTGTTTATTTGTAAATTTTCATTGAGATCTACTTTACAACTTACATGGAACTTTATTAATTTGGTTGGTGTGGAACTAAAGAAGAAATCTATTCCGATAAGAGCCATCATGAATGAAGTATTATATTACACCACACCCAAAATGTGTTGATGTACTATTGAATGAAAGAAAGTTACATTGGTTATATAAGTTGTAACAAAGCTTTGCGACAATTTAAAAAATAATATCTCAAAATTGGGTAGTTTAAAATTATGATTAAACATAAGTTAGACATTCATTGATTTTGATAAATGTTTAGGGTTACTTTCATCAAGGATGGCAACTACTTATATCTTAAAGTTTACCTTAATCGTTTGCATTAATAACCTTAAGACGACATGTAGTTTTGTGTGCGAGAAGAATAAAAAACCACCAACCAATACCTCAAACATTAGACCCCTCACAGTCAAAACTTTAAAATAAAATAAAATAAAACATTTCTTTTTTTAGTAGCTACAGCTACTTTATTTGATGTTAGCATACGGATGTAAAGTCTCTTGTCACTTCTCGCGTAGTGGGTTGTTGGTTGACACAACTCATTTTCCTGCCTGCGATCGCTCACTCAGTAGTACCAAGCCACTTAATCTCCCACATCTGCTCAAACGAGTCCATCAAGGTTTCAACCTGGACTAGTTACATGAGATAAGGGCTCACCTCCAACCAACAATGAGCTCATGGCTTGGTGTCCAAACTGTTACTACAAACTATCCTATACGCTCGTTTTACTGGTTTCCTGTTACTGGTTACTTGTGACTAAAGTGTCTATTCTTGAAAGGGAGGAGTAGATCTTTACTTCCATACCTTTGTCATGTTTACTTTGGATTGGAGGTAGATTGAACACACACTTAATTCACGTTGGTCTTCTCCGGAGACCGAAGTTTCTCTTGTGTGCGACATATTGTTGTGTGTCAGGATTTAGTCATGTGTCAGGATTTAGTTGTGTGTCAGTGGATTTTTTTGTATGTTGCTTGAATTCATGTAATTTTGGGCAGTAACATAATAAAATTTATCTTTTTCTCTGTAAATAGACTCAAGAATTTCTAGAAAATTTAGGCAGACACGTAATTAATTACTTTCTATATAAGCAGCTAGTAACCTGCGGTAGTACTGGAGTTTTTTAAAAATAAACAAATAAGCATTTATTCATATATAAAAGCAGTCAGTAACATACTGTGCCAACATAAAATTTTGAATGAGAATTATACAGAGTATTACAGACGGTGATAAAGTTCAATCCTAACTAGAGATCGAGGTGATCACTTTGTCATTCAGAATCTACTAAAAGAATAGCATTTAAACTTTTCTGGGACAGGTTATACAGTACTGTATTTTCAAAGTTGTACTGTTCCAATTTTATAATGCTGGGATTCTAGGATAAAAATAAAAATTTCAGTAGTCCTGATACAGTTGGCCAAAGTAACAATGCCCTGCCATTATTGAAAATTCAAAGTGCCTTTGCTTGGTAACATGTGAATGCTTGCCGCAAGTTCAACAGAATAACAATCAGCTGCAGGTCCATTTCAACATGAAAGGTAAAAATAAATCACAATTTGTCACTTGCAAAACCATGCAATGCACAATGAAAAGGTAAGAGAAGAAATAATGGTAACTTTGCACGCACTGATGGGGTGTTGTACAGTTTTATTGATGAATTGTTGAAGACTGTACCAAGGGAAGAAGACTGACTGCCTAACTGACTGACACCTGTTGCTATGGAAGATGCTAGATAAAAATCGCAGTTGTCTTGTAAAACTATGATATTGAGGAAGATGACAATAAGGGAACTACCGGTGTGGTATCATGTCACAGTCCAATTTGATATCTTCTCGTCATAATTCATGGATGTCCCTCAAAGGAGGTACTGCTTTAGGAGTGTCTCATTCAGAATGCACGTAGGCCTGCTCACGTACAAGCACTCCGTAAAGAAGGACACCTTGGCAAGTGACGAAATAAACATTCATTAGCAGATATGAAAATCATCCATTTGAATCTTGACTTATAACAAATTTGGATGCAAAATAATGTATACTATCACTAATTGTATAACAGTACACCACCCAATCACTAGTAGAAATGGCCTGCAAGTACACCGGCCTGAACACCGAAAACTGGGCTGAAAGGGGCTGGGCGAAATGGTGTAGTGCAAATCCATTTCGGTGTAATCCGGCAGTGTGGAATTCCAATTTGGGAACAGGTCCAGGGTTCGAGTTTCGAGCAGTGGTCCCCACGATGCCAGCCAGTTTCGAACCTTTAGTCACGTGGGTCTCGCTGTTCACTGCCGAGGTGAAACCAGTTGCTCGGTAAATATGTTTCGTGACAATGTCTTGGATGGAGAACTTTCTGTCCATTTGTTCATGGTGACGCAGTTCAATAATCCACCTTTTGGTTTACCCGTGTGTCATTTCCCTGTACCCGGCAATGGTTGTTGACATCCGCCTCCTTCGATGCCCGGACGTACTGCTGTTGATACACTTTTCTCAATACCCGTTGCCGTATGTCGATTCATGACCGTTCTACAGAGGATCTCATGTATGTTACCCGAGTGCTATTTCAATACCCGATGATATCCATTTTGAAAGATATAACCGGTGCACACGGATTTATACCCGCTCGCAGAAACTAATCGGGGTAACAAACTAGACGGAAAAGCGATTTCATCCTACTCAGTCTGTCGATGTTATTAGGTCATGTTTAATTAGTAAGCGATTTAATTAGGTATGTTCGTTTAGGGTTTACTGCTGATTATGGTGTCTGAACTATATTTGCCAGATTCGGATCGAAGCAATTAGGGTGTCGAATCAATTAGGGTTGCAGATGTGGTTCGGTGATCGTTGAATTAGGTCGCATTGTGCATGTGCATGTACTGAACAGTAAAATGGAAATGGACAAGTATACCGACAATCAGGTGTATCAATACCGGAGCTCACGAACCTTTCAGATGACACACATCAGGATTGGATGTTTGGTAACTCACAAAATTTGTATTACCGACATTCTTCAATAGTAATCAGAAAGGATCCGAATGGGAAGAGTTGGATTACAATGCTGTAAGTGAAACTGATACTAAACCCTAATTCTACACCGTCGTCTTAGTTGGTTTCGGCTTCTTCAACAAGAGTCGCGACTGCCATTTCACATACACGCTGCTGCCGGAAGACTTGACTAAAGCGTGGTCGAGTAATGTGAAGGGCTGTCTTTCTTCAATAAAAACTAGAGGTAGGTTGGAGACTATGATTTTGTGAATTTGCACCATTTGTTCTCCTTCTTTACAGAGATTACCATACTTTGATGACCTGCACTTCCAACTCCCGCCAGTCCTTCCTTCTGCAACTATCGTGTCACCTTTCTGGATGCAGAACATAACATAGACGATTAGCAGCCAGTGGATTGTCACAAATTCGAGGGAGAAGACCGTACTCAAAACGTTGGCGTGGTGCTCGGACTGTCGCTTCAGCTACCGCTGTTGCTGCCATTCTCCGGGTACTGACTCCATCGTTGTTGGTGCACGCAGGGTTTGCCAGTCCAGAGTCGGACGCCGGGTTGGTGTCGGAGGGCAGGGTCCGCTGATTAGCTTCCCTGTATTCACTGATCGTGTCAATGCTGGGATGAGGAGAATGTTCGAGGGCTCCGCTCCGAATTGAAGCGCTTATGTCAGTCGACACTGCAGCACCCACTGGCATTCTGTTAGTGAAGTTTTGGAGTAAGGTGTTGGGGGTTACCGGTATGGTGTCACCGCTCTCCCATGAGCGAGATGGAGCAACTCCTCCTGGTCCTGTCGTCTGATGCACTCGTACTACTGGGGGTAGGACCTGCGAATCGTTCCGTGTGCGCATGCTCGTTTCCGTAGGATTTTGGTGCATGTCACTATTTGCTCCCGCATGTGGATTCACGGTGTCACCGGGGCTGTATGCGCAGGGCCCCGAGGCATGCACATTTGAACCATGACAACCCGCATCTGCGTTTGGTACTGGACACGGAGTCGGCGGCAAGTTCGAGTTCTGAGGGTGAATCAAGCGGAGAAGAAGCTCTTTCACCTCTCTGATTTGATCTTTGCTGCTGCTCAAATCGGTCGCTATGCGTTGCACGGTGCACTCTAAAGCATTTATTCGTGATCCCTCCCTCAATATGTACGGAGGTGTTGTGGGACGCTGCGATACAAAAGACGATCATGTGAGTAGAAGGTAACCTCTCAACTATAATCGCCATTATGTTCTGATGTTAATATGATGAACAGCGCTCTTAGATTTTAGCCTAAAAAATACTGCAACACTCCTAGATGGACTCATATATTCGAAATGCTTTAACATAGACTAAATGTATAAATGTACTAGAAAGATCAACAACGCTATCGGACAAAGCTGCAGTATAGATAAGGGGTGTTTGGTTCAGGTACCGTTGGAAAACTAGGGGTGCGGTCCTCCTGGCGAGGTCCCCGCGCGGATGCCTGTGTCGTCACTAGATTTGCTCCAGTAGTGGGTGTGCTGTATTGGAAACCACTACTGAGACTCGTGTTGGAATCGGTGTTGTACGTGGCCTGAGTATGCGTGTACTCTGGGCGATCACGGCTTGGTGTGCTACCTTGAACCTGCAGACAAGGAAAACGTTACAAGAGATGTAATTCGGATCATACAGTAGCGGTAGAATAAGTATTTGCAAAAATGTGTATGAACATCGTTGGGGTCGGAATCACATGGTCGCTATCTATTTGGTTCTGAGATTATATCCCATGAATTCAGGGAAATGAACGAGTTCAAAAGCCATACCAAGTACATGTTGGGAGTACTGCTTGGAGCCAATTGGTTGCAACGATCGTTCTCCGGACTGTGAGCCTTCCTCTTCCCCTTTCTCATCTCTGTCATCTGAATTGACTCCTCCTTCCCTTCTGCAGAAATCCAATATTTCTTCCACTCTATGAAAGCCTCCATCGGGCAGCGGAGGTGCCTCGAACCATTATTTGCAATAAAATATTTTTTCCATTGCTTTCGATCATTCTTTAAAGTATTTTTCAGGAACTTACCTAGATATGCTATGTCCAAAGGTCTAGAGTACGTGAACTTCTGAGCAAGTTTTTGAGCAATGACTTCTACTTGGGAATTCCAATACTCTCTTTTTGCTTTATAGCTTCTCACTTTAAAATTGAAGGTTTGTCTAGCGTTAAGGCGTGCAGCTCTATGCCATGGGCTCTTTAAACCAAGTACCGTACCTGATGGGCATACTGGTACGACAATGTGCGGATCTCTGTTCTGCGCATGAGCAGCGGCCATTTCTCTTAGGTAGGGGCGATGGACCTCGCGAGCAGCAGTTCTCCTCCTGTTCTCCTCCTGTCGACTGTCCGTGGACTGGTTCGAGGGGTTGGTGGTGAACTCCAACGACGTGCTGTCCTGGCGAATTTGTGCTGGCGGAGCGGCATGTTGTAGAGGGATGCGGATATAGCCTGGACCTGCAGCTTCGAGGTTTAGAATTTGATTAGATGTCGGAGCCATGCGGAGATCATCTAACCATGGGCCCTGTGCTGGAATAGTACCGAAGTGCGGAGGGTACTGTGTTTGAGGCTGAATCACGTGGTGTTGCCCTGCTCCTTGGCCACTGTATGCCTGCGAATGTGGCTGAATATTCGGTACTGGATCACCACCACTCCGCTGCAACGTGTAGGCTTCGATTGTTAGAAAAAAAGCTTTTACAGAAGATCTCAATACTAAAAGTCCAGTGCAGAGATGACCTACAGTGGTGTTATTGGGGAAACGTGTACATGTACTAGTCCAATTAACATTATGAGTTACTGCCCCTTACATGACATAAGGTTCATTCGCTGGAAAAAAAAGAATTCCTTATGGAGTGCAAAATTGAGCTGCCTACAAGATGTGATTCCGTTCTTGGAGACTTCAGATTGAACAGCTGGACCTACCTCCGTCAAAAATATAAACAATTTGATTGAAGGAGGGGATTATGGGGGGGGGGAGGGAACATCCGACTGTGAAAGTTGGTGAGTCAATTAGTACTGTTTGCAATACTACAATGACAGGTAGTGGAATCAGATAGTGAGTCTGCGATTGAACTTCGAACTGGGATAGAGAGATCCACTGATATAGGAGGATACGTACCTGGTCGCTTAATGGTTCGGTAACCACTTGCCCATCCAACACTGGGTATGCCGCCATTCTTGCAGGGAATGCCATCCTTCGAAGGCGCTTGACAGATCTTGGAGAAGGCTCCGACGAAACACTGCGAGATCCCACTGAGGACGAGCAACTCCCGTCAGAGGAAGTGGAGGGCCAAGGATCAAATTTCGGGGACGGCCCCCTCTGAGATAAACGAAGACAATCCATTAGGGTTTAGGGGACGGCCGGTGACTGAAATCGCAGAAAATCCTAGAGTAAGTTAGAAAATAGAGTTGTCAAAAGGCGACGTGATGGCAAGCTCCTGAAAAGGTAGTTAAATTCTAAACTTGAGCGGAATGTTGTCAATTCCGTGTTGGCGGCTTCAGATCCTGGCTATTTGCGGGGGCGTGCGCTGAGCTAAGGGGCGATATGTGTTTGGAAGTATCTCTGAGGTTTAGGTTGAGCACCGATGAACTACGTGGTCATGGGCTGAGGATAGGTCTATGACTCGGGTAGGTGACGGCGCAGGCGGTGGGGAACGTCGGGAGCAACTGTGAGGTTTCATCCCCTCATCGGAATCCCAAGCTCCAGTGTCATTGATTTCATAAGAACTCTGATTCTTGCACCATGGGGTATGCGTTCCGATCGTTTAGATTGTGTTTTTAGTCTTGACGAGGGAGTGCAATGGAAGGTTTGAGTCCCCAAACATTGCACAATCTGCGATTTCGGAGGTTAGACGAGGAAGGAAACACAGTGAATGTTTGGAACTTCGGAGACTTAGAAGAGTTGCTGAAGGACTTCGAAGTTATGGAGGATCCTGAAGAGATCCCCGGCTCATTAGTGGATCTTGATGCGCAGGTTGAGACACCAAGTCCTGCAGAGGAGGCAGCAACATGTGTTTACAGGAGCCTGCATACTCCGGGGTCGGTTTGTCGTGGGACTTGCTTGGGATATCGGACTCTCGGCGTTTCCTGGCCAGTTGACATTTACGTACAGGATCGACTGCACTCCACCCCCGACTGTGAGCAATTTTATGAGGACATGCCGTCGCTGGAGGGTCCAGATGAATATCAATCCGACCTCGCAGGGATGCCCGACCTCGAATCTGCTGCTTTATGGCCCGTATGCAATTCAGGTGAAGACGGAATTGTAGAGGCTGGTTGCAGTATGTCAGCTGTCTTGCCTGTGGAGAACGAACTCATGTTCCGTGTCTGGGCGAAGGAAATCCACCTCGCTGCCACTGTTTTACTTGTCCGAGCAATATGTGCCCTGCTCAATCTTCCGGAGGAGGCCGCGCACAAACTTCTAAACGCAATGGTCCTGTTGTACGCAGGAATTTATAAGACATACTGATTTCCTTCGTAGTGGATCAGAGATTGTGATATACGAAATAGCGTGAGATATGTGAGTTTTAGGTAGCCCATAATTGTGTAGCCAGGCTAAAGTAGTTGCGTTGCCATTGACGTGTCCGCTGTTTTCGGGATTCTTTCAATGCCAAGTGTTCTCTTAAATTTATGAAATAAATGGAATTTGATATCTACGAAACGTGTACTTCTGCTCGGTCCCAAATCCTGTGATGTTTCAAATACGTTGATTGGCCGTGATGAATTTCTCGACATGAATTTAAATATTCTCATTGATGTTGGATGAATTCTGTCCTATACTTTCTTGGTCTGCTGGTTCCGAGAGGAGGTCGAGTCTGTGCTGCATCGTTATCTATTCTCCACGACCGTTCCGTTACAGCTCCCAGGGACGCCGCCGCCGTGTCGAAGAGAGTGAACGATGGCGGATGCTGGCAGACTTCCGACGAGTGATACAGCTCGGCTGATTGCTCGGGACGAGAAATTGAACAACCGGGAGGAGCAGATAGCACGTCGTGATGGTGCTACAAAAAGGAAGTGCCCTTGCAACATCTGCATGGGATTAAATCATTCCTACAGATTTAGGTCAGTCGTCTCGGAACATTTGAGGATTTACGGCAGACATCCCTTCCACAGGGGATCGACCGAGGTGAGATGTTGAAAATCAGCCTGTTGTATGTATTTATTCACAGTCTATTTTATTAAGATTGTCACTCTTAACTGGTGCAGCCCGTGGTTACTGAATGGAGTCTGTGTGCCTTCTTCATCATTTTAGGGTTTAGATCCGGACGACAGTGACGTGGAATGGGATGCTACTATACGAGAGGAATTTGGAGCTGGAGGTGGAATGCTCGACAGGAACGTTGGTAGAAGGTTGGACGAGGGAATGAATATCGAAGGACTCGTGCAACACACATTTCACTTGTATGATGAAATGGTGGGTAATGCATTCGACGTGAGAGACGGCGTGGATGTGCCAGAGCAGAACCACGAAATGGACCGCAATGAAGGAGAGGCACAGCCAGGAGCTGCGTCAAGAGACATGTCTGATGGAGTTCCGGGAATGAGAGATGGTATGGAGTACATGGCGAACGAAAATCCAGGAAATGCAGGGGACGAGGAGGACCTCGGAGATGATGACCTACCAGCAATGGAGGGAGCTCGACCGACACAGCGGCAGGTACTGCAAGAGAGTGCCAAAACGCCTTTGTTTGCTGGCTCAAAGCTCACACAGTTGGGAGGTACGCTGCTTTTGCTAAATTGTCTCAGAACTCATGGAGCGTCGAATACCTTGGTCAATGAAGTCTTCTCTATTCTCAGCAATAGCATGTTACCAACCGTGAACTCCCTACCCCGTAACGAGTACCAGGCTTCCAAAGTGCTGAATCAATTAGGTCTCGCATATGAGACCATACACTGCTGTCCGGGACCATTAACATGTGTCCTGTTTCGTGGAGAGGAGTTCAAGGATCTCACAAGCTGTCCAAAATGCGGTACACAGAGGTACAAACAAGTCGGTAGGTCTAGAGTCCCGGCAAAGGTTTTGAGGTGGTTTCCGCTGATCACCAGATTGCAAAGAATGTATAGCACCCGGGTGAGAGCACAATAAAGTGGACCACAAAGTGCAACATGTGATCACTAGGAAGTGAATATGAAGTGTGCTGTTTTTTAAAGCTCAAAGCTGATTTTGAGCATTTTGGTGTAGTTTTTGAACATTTTAGTCACTTTTTAGGGTGTCACAAGGTATCTTATATACATCTTCATAAAAAAAACATCTTCAATTGAAACTTATTTTGACCCCTAGTTCTAAATCATGAAAATGAACTTTTTCAAAGTCTTAATTTCTTCATTTGGGGACCTCTATTGTCTTTAGAGGATGTTTTTTTCAATTTAAAAAACAATGTTCGGTGAAAAAAAACTCCCCAAAAGTTTCACGGAAAACAGCGTCTTCAAAACGTATTTTAGACACTTTTGGCCAATCTAGAATTCCAACCACAGCTGTCTAGATCATTTCTACAAGCGTAGTGTACAAATGGAGGTCCCCGCGAAGTCAAAAGTGATTTTTGTCGTAAATACAATGTAAAACGATCACTTTTCCAAATGACAGCTTTCACTTTGTCTCACTTTATGGTGTTCGTAGAGGTGTCTAAACTCAACATCTTCTTCCGCAAATTTGGGAAGTTGTAGAACATCAAGTCTAAATTCCGTATCCCGAACTTAATTTTCAATCAAGAAGTCCTACATGCCACTTTCTCTACCGTTTACACATAGGGCTGAAATTGTCAAATAGTTAACCACTTTTTTGGTACACTTTATTGTGCTTCCCCCCACCCCTCTACAGGCAAGTTTCCTGACTTGGCATGCTAGGCATGTTAGTGGGGATGGTATAATGAGGGGAGCAGTTGATTCATACCAATGGAAATTCGTGAATTGGAAGTATCCCGAATTTGCTAATGAGCCTAGGAATCTCAGATTAGGGTTGGCCACAGATGGGGTGAACCCATTTTCAATAAAACGGAGCACCTGGAGTACATGGCCAGTTTTGATTATGAACTACAACCTACCGCCATGGATGACCACGAAGAAGCATTTTATCATGCTTAGCTTAATTATTCCGGGGAAGAAGTCAGTAACCGGGGAGAGTTTTGATGTATATTTGCAGCCATTGCTAGAGGAATTACAGGTTCTATGGGGAACGGGTGTGCAAACTGACGATGCCTCTTTGTATAACGGGAGTAGACGGTTTAATATGAGAGCTATTCTGATGTGGACTATGCACGATTTTCCTGCCTACGGGATAGTGGCGGGTTGTGTTACGAAGGGCTACAAAGGTTGCCCCGTGTGTGGCTCAAACACAATCTCTAGGCGCTCACTTTCTTTGCGAAAAAATGTGTATGATGACCAACACCGTTGTTTCTTGCCACATGGACACCCTTGGAGAGCTGCTAGACCGGAGTTCAATAATACTGTTGAGAGCAGAGGACCACCCCCGAAGAGGACCGCAGAAGATGTGATTCGATGGGGACGTTTACGAGAGAGCTGGGTAGAACTTCAGGTCGGGCCGGCCTCATCAGACCCAGCAAGAGAATCGGGCATCAAGCGTTTGTCTTCGCTATTCGATTTACCTTACTGGAAGGTATGCTCTCTGTATAACCGGCGTTCACTGCTTCCATAATGTGGTTGCCATTAGATTAATTACTGTGATGCGTATTTCTGTCGAGACAGTGTGGAACCTATAAGTGCGGATTAATTTTGTTGCGTTACGAATTACATTGGTCACAGTGGATCGTGTAAGGTGACTGATACACTCACAGTCATGCCATTAGTTCTCTTCGGTTGAACCTAGTGTCGTCCTCAAAAACTATGAGCAGGTTCCTCAGCTATGTCCTAGTCGACATAGCGGTTGTGGAAGCTGGTAATCCGTGACTGCAGTCGATTCGTGACATGTAAATTTCGCCTGGGATGTGGATTGTGCATGTATTGTCCGCATATTCTGATTTCAATGCACTTAGCCACCAACTGGACGTTTCATCTGATTATTTAGCTTCTGAAGTTCACTATTCCCATGCGATTAATCATGTTGTATATATCGCAGCTTGTAACATCTTATCTTTCATTGTGATGTGTCAATTGTAGGAATTACCGATTCGGAATACTTTGGATGTCATGCATATTGAGAGAAACGTCTCGGATAATCTACTGCGGCATCTGTTCGGAGAGAAGGATTCCCTGGAAACACGGCGCGACATGGCTCAAGCTGGGAAAATGCATAATCTTCACTTGGTTCTGGGTGCTTCTGGCAATTACATCAAACCAAAGGCGCCCTATACCTTCTCAGAGTCGGAAAAACTGGATTTCATCTCACGTGTTTCAGGTACGCAGGTGCCTTCTGGTTACAGCTCCACTTTAACTAAGCACATAGGGGAGAAACGACTCATGGGCTTAAAAAGCCATGACCATCACATCCTTATTCAACAAATCCTCCCAGCAGCTGTTCGCAACTATCTCAGCCGTGGAGTCCGTGAAACCATTATTCGTCTGGGAAATCTGTTTCAGAGGATATGTGCGAAGGTGATCCGTATATCCGAGATTGGACCACTCCGTACATGTGCTGCCGAGGTGTTATGCCTTCTTGAGGTACACTTCCCACCTGGTTTTTTTGATATTATGACTCATCTTGTTATTCACTTAGTGGATGAATTGGAGATTTGTGGACCAGTCCATGCAAGATGGTGCTATTCTGTCGAGAGGTACTTAGGGGTACTTACAAAATACGTGAGAGACAAGTCTAAGCCTGAAGCGGGTATGGCTACTGGCTATATGATCGATGAATCCCTTGGTTTCTGCACGGAGTACTTTGAGTTGTATGAACATGCTAAAAGTAGGGTATGGGACCCGGAAGAAGAGCTCAAGGACTCTGGTGAGTGTCTACTCGGAGCACCACGCCCGAAGTTGCTTTCAGATCTGGAATTGGAACAAATTCACGAATACATCATCAAACATTCGATTCATACGGAGGAACTCTTGGGGTATTCACACCGCACTGTAACTTCATTAACGACTTCCAGAGATTGTAGCAATCATTTTATTCTAATGCTGAGAAAGTATTGAGCAGAGAAATGTGAACGATTATACCCATTTTACAGTGTAATGGCTCTTTGCAGAGAATGGAGTGAGCAGAAAAACATATATAAACTCTCCCGCCAAGCATTCGCAAGGTCGATTCGTCGGCCAAGGGGAGCTCCAATTCAATACCCTGTGGAGCTTGCAGCAGCATTTCCCCTTTTCAGCTCATGGCTCAACTCTCACGTACGTCAGTTGAAGGAGGCAGATTTCCCTGTATCCCCAGAGCTAGAATCGCTGCATTGTCCTCCTTCACAGTATGCGTGTGCTTTCAACGCCATGTGGGCTTATGGATGTCATTTCGCATGTAGTGACGAGACACGCACCACAACTGTGGCGTTTGATTCCGGCATTGCGGCCATTCCACCTTCAGCCACGTGTACCGAAATTGATGTTGGTATTCTGAAGAACATCATTTTGGTAACATATGGGGGAGTTAATTGTGTTGTTATGGAGGGATCGTGGATCAGAACTAGAGACCAGGGTCGACGAGTGGTTCGAAAAGACCAGTACGGCTTCTGGTTAGTCCAATACAATTTCCGTGAGATATGTGAGAAGAAAAACCCATACGTTTTCCCTGCAACCGTATCACAGGTTTTTTTTGTACAAGATACCGTTGACCCTGCATGGAAGGTTGTGTTGCGTCACGACCCACGGAGCAAGCGAATCCAGGGAGAGAGGGAAGTCTATGTGTTTGGGGCCGGTGGTTCTAGTCGGCCTACGTTAAGCACTCGATCCACGACCCACGCAGGCAGTAGTCAACCTAGATCTAACAACGTGGATGAGGATGCAGAAGAGGTGCCACCAGAGCGATTCATTGCACGCGTGCAGCAAGAAGAAGAACCGAACGATGAAGGCCACTTTGAGGACACTCAGTTTGAGGATGAGGTGGAAATTGCGTATGTAGAGTAGTGGTTCCCGTTGCATATGAAGTCACTACCTTAAACCTGCTAAACCTTTACCGATAAATGGTACATGTTCGACGGGAGTTCATGATACAATGCTGTAAATTACGTGAGACAATGTACTCACCATGACCAGGTATGGTACGTAGCAAATCCTACACTTAGTGCATCAGAGATATATTTAACTCAGTCCATTGAGGGGGATCAATATGGCGATTTTTATTCCTGATTACTTAATTCCTCTTCTGCATGACATTCGTTATAATTAACCTCTCTCCCCTGTTTCATGTCTTCGCAGTAAGGGAATGGAGTGAAGACTCCCCTCGAATGGACAGCCACTGGAATCCTTCAACTGTTTCGAAGAGGTGGGTAGGACTCGCAATGAACACATTCAACTCCTGTGAATAGGAAACTGGTCCCGTTTGTCAGAGATCGGTCCGTCGTTTCTTATAAGGCAAGACATTGCTGCTGAATTCAGGTACGATTTTGTAGAGTACCTCCATTTAATTATCACAGAATAGAGCAGAAACTCCGTTTTATGGTTCTAAGCCACAGTTGCTCTCATTCCTCGTAAATTGCGTTCCATAAATTCAGTTTGTCCAGTTACGTTCAACAGTTACAGTCACCACGAGAGCTTGCCCTCCCTCCGTGAATTTCAGCTTCTCTATGTTCGTTTTAAACGGTCGATGTGTGATGATGTATACATGTAGTTTATGTCATCCTTTGTACCTCATTGTAACATGATCAGTGTAGGCCCTGATTTATATTAAGTCATGTCCTGTCATATATTTGCTTCGGCTGTACGAAAAAGAGACCAAACGTTATGTTTCCCGGTGAATCCAAGGGTGGTGATGCTTTTTTTTCGCTCTTGTGTACCTGTTGATTTCCGGCCTGATCATGATGCGAGTGATGCAGAATCTCATGGCCATGTTTCTACAGAACCACAATTCTCAAAATCGAAGTCCTCTCTGTTAATCTCGACTCCCTGATCTGACATGGTCCAGGTACTGCTACCCACACCTGTCGTAAAGTTTGACTTACCAGTGGATTGCATTAGTAACTCCCGTTCCAAACCACGTCCAATTAGTGACAATATAATCAGGGGTTTAGTAAAGTCCAGGTCTCACTAATAACCTTACTAATTCCAGGAGTGGTAAATTAACATGTCACCTGATTCGACATTTTGCTGTGTCCGAGCAATAATGCCGAGTTGATTTCCACGACCGAAAAGCCTCTACGAAGTGAGAGGATACTGGAAATGGTGGAGTGACAACTTGGTGCAGCATTCAATCAATCAGACGGCTGGTGACGTGTAGGATTCATGCAGCATTCACCTAAATAATCAACGCAGTCCTGGACCTGCAGTAGTGCTCTCCTTCCCGCGATCCTATACCTAGTTCTCTGCATACCACAGTGTCACTCTCTTCTCGCTCGTCTCTCATAGTTCCCGCGTCGTTGTTGGTATTCCCGCATTCGCTGGAGGTTACTGCAACGCCATCCTTCCTCAGCTATTCCACTGTGGTACTCTGTGTTTTATTGATTCTTTCCCGCTTCCGCCCTTCGTAGTAGTCGTTGCTCGTTGTACAGTGCACTCGTTAGATTTTTGCTTCCCCTGATTTGCTGCATGTTCGATAGTATTAGGACATCCAACGTCGGCAATCCATTCCGTATGACCTCTGTTTTGATGTGTTCGAGTCGCGTGCTGAAGCTGCCATCAGCTTCGTCGGCGTGTCCTCGATTTTCCCATGAACCCAACACTGACTTTGTAATTTGGTTAACACAGGTCTTCCGTGAGTCTCCACAGCATGGAAGTCGTCGAAGAGGCCTCGGTTGCCTGGTTCGTGGCGTTCATGCGCCTTCATAATCGGGGCGTGATACCGATGGTCACTCCCTCCGAATTCATGCCGACTCGCACTGCATTGGCGGATTACTTTGGCTATCGCAGCGCACGGGGGTACGTATTCGATGACCAGGGGCTCCCGTCTTACGAAATCTACGTGCGTCAACTGTATTCGCGAGTGCTCCAGCAGCCGTGGCCCGTGTCGGGAGTGTTGCCATTCCACTTCGCAAGAGGATTGTTTGTCGAGGCGCTTGGTATGGAGGTGAATTGGGCGGTATTCGCCTTCCGAGCAACTCACCCCCACCAGTCGCAGTCCGATGTACCGAGGTTGCTCCCGGAGTACAAGGCACTCGAGAGTCCACTCCCTGCACTCGCCGTAGTCATGCCCATGGCGCATCGCTCGGTATTTTACACCCCGTCTTCTGATCATTGAAATCTTGGAGTCTGTTTTGATTTGCTGTCAATTGGACGTTGCAAGATAAATCCCCTGTTACAGTTTCCTTGGCTATGGCGGTCGCTAATTAGTTTGTGTGTGTGCTAAGACGATCAACCATGTCGTAGTAGTCCCTGGTGTTTAATCGTTTTCATTCCACTTAGGTCGCCAATTAGATTTTTCAGTGTGCAATGCTGGGATTTGTCCTTTGAGCTCCGAATTGCATTGTCGCAGGCAGAATTTCCTCTGGCCGCCGCCATAGCTCGCCACCTCAATGCAGAGGGAGGGAGTTCCATGGGAGTACAAGCATCACAGACGGAGGAGACGGAGACTCCCGCATTTGATAACCCCCCAGACGCCGTTGTAACCGAGAGACCTCCTGGACTCGGGCTCGTCCTTACTGAAATGGCGAATTCGGATGGGACTCCAAAGATTTCCCGAGCACCAGTACCTCGTCCTGATGTCGAAGTGGTCAACAACGGAGCTGTAGCGGATTCCGTGACTCTGGACGCGGACCAAATCTCGGCTTTGACTCTACTCCGCCCCAGCTTCACTGCTTGTATTGACAACGAACGAGTCCGCCTGCTGAAGGTAAAGCATGATGTGCAGAATTCGGTCAGCAAACTTCGGAAGTGTTTGTCAGAACAACGACATTGTCTCAATTTGCTTGAACGGAAGGTGTTGGAGAAGACTCGAAGACACGAGAAGGCCTCTGTTCAATTTCGACGAGCACGAGAAGTAATGAACGCGAACAAGCTTGACGTAGGTGCATCAGCGACCAAAGGCGGAGGACCGGGGGGGAATTCAGCTGTGAGAATGTGCGAGCACCTTGTAAACTCTTGGATGGAGAAAGCAGCCGACGAGAAATCAGAGCTACAGTCCTGGGACCTGAAGTTTGAGAAACAGAAGGAACTTGTGGGGAATAGCACTAGGAACTTGCTGCGGCAGAGGAAATGCTCAAGGAGAAGGTGGAAGTATTGGACATGTCTCTCAAGCATCTGCGGGGTCTGGGCGATTTGTTGGCGACTCTATAAGTATGAGGGAGTACATATAGGAGTGAGCACAGAATTCGGTTCACCCTTCTGTGAATATCTACCGCAAGTGAGATTCTGGTCCGACGTTGACAAGTTCGAGGCTGAATTCAGATAGAGCAGTTCAATTTTACAGACAGCATATTTTTTTGAAAACAATGGAGAACGTCTCTCCAGATTTTGTGTCTCTTGACGTCTGAATTTCCTTCGGATCATTAGATGATAGTGTGATTTCAGCGAATTCAAGGGGATTCAGGATTGTAGTTTTCTGTAATGGCAATCTCATGAACAGCACAGTCGTTTGAACTCCTCCTGGAGCCCATGCACGATATGTATATTCTCTACAGCGGTTAGATTCCAGTGTGTTTGGACTGCTGTTGATATCCGGGAAAAATTTGCTACAGTGTTTTGGAGTTCGCCGGCCCTCTGTAAATCTCGCATGCACATGAAGTTACCAGACATTGCATAGTAACCAAACAGTATATAGTTGACAACAGTGGATGACAGGAAGTTCTTCATTCCTCTCCGATACTCTTGTAAAAACTCCGTTCCGATTACTGAACCTAAAAATACCTCGACATGAATGTTACTGATCAATCACTGCACCTTGGAATCCGGACTGTGCCAGTGCAGACGATTGGTGAGTATTTCGGGTTGTGGGCCAGTCAGACGTTTTACCCATGGCCAAAACCATGAAGCTCCCGGATGTACACCAAAAATTCGTGATGACCAATCAGAACATCTTGCTAAATCCAAATGAACACCGTTGTTTGATTTCGGTGTCAATCCCTGGTGTACTTGCAGGCCATTTCTACTAGTGAATGTTCCTGATGGTGATTTTGTTACAGACTTGGAAGTAGCAGCTTTCCCTTGGTGAAGTTTTACTGGACAAAATTAACTTGTGGAGAAGCTATTAGAGAGAGAAACTTCGGTCTCCAGAGGAGAGCGACGTGAGTTGAGTGTCTGTTCAATCCACCCCCAAGCCAAAGTCCACACGACAAAGGTATGAGAGTAAAGATCTACTCCCCCCTTTCGAGAGTAGACACTTTAGTCACAAGTAATCGGAACAAAACAAAAAGAGTGAGTGGGATAAGACGCAGTAATATGTAGGGAAGGCATGTAGAATGAGATGTAGGTATACGTGCGGGAGTAGGGAGATGTTAGGAGTGTAAACAATGGGGGGTCGAGGTTTTCGGGTAATGGCTCGTGGTTTTTGAGTCTTCGTTTGTGGAGGAGGATAGACATGGCGTAGTGGATGGCAATAGTGTTGGTATTTTTTAAGGTATTTTTGATGGTAGGCAGGGGTATTTTGAAATTGTCTTCAAGAAGTTTCACACATGGGAATGTGTGTAGTGGCTCTGGCGCCTTCTGTGATGACGATGAGGGGGTCTACTTTCCAGCCTTGGGCAGTAATGCTGGCAATTAGGGGATTATATTTGTTGGATTTAGCAGCAAGTGTTTCAGGGGAGAAGCGGTCATGTCAATTCAATGAATTGAATAGTAAGATTGGAGTTGGGTTCAATAGGAGGGTCGCTTTGGTATGGTAAGCCTTTGATACAGAGAATGTCGGGCCGGAATCGGGAATTACAATGACATCGTTGCATGCCACATGTACAAGGGAGTAGCCAATTGGGAACCGTATTTTCTGGAGGTTGATTATGAAAGGTGCCAACATTCATGAGAATGAAAGTACAACATTTTTCGGAGGAAACTGATAGTTTGCGAAGTTCCCAAACTGCCTTATCATGTCTTTCTACGCAGAGGGAATGAAGGTGTTGTTGTTGGCATGTGAAGAAGATATGGAGCCATATATCCGGTTCATGGAAGTTGCAAATGGGGCATGTTATAGATGGGAATTGATCTCTGCCAAAAAATAGTTGTTTTCGGTCTTGGCCCATGTAAGTTCCGGTGCGAAATTTGATGAGGCACAATTTTTGTTTGTCTGTAATAGCTGGGTTGTTTCAAAAATCATTGGAGAGGTCATTGTCTATGTCTGCATTGCTCTCCATTTGCAAATGTTGGGGGTTTGGATAGCCATGATTTTAAGTTGGTTTCTTTGTCATATTTTTGGATTTGTTTTTCAAGGGTGCAGATTGGGCCTTTGTTGGGAACAGATATCATGGAAGGCCAATCGTCTTTTTGGAAGTAGCACGAGGTGGCATGGGCATGTTCACAGGAGTGTTCGGCTTTTCTGTGTGCTTTACGTGTCCCAAGTTTGGCTAATTTGTCAGGGAGAAGCTATTAGAGTTATTTGTTAAGGCATCGAGTCTTTTGTCCTCCTTTTTTCATGGACCATAGCGAGTTCTATTCTTCTTCCTCACCGTCCCACCCGTCTACCCCATTCTTCACCCTCCCTCCAAACTTTTATGAATAGAAATTTCAGTCTATCCATTGTTCTATAAATTTGGATCAATAGTAAGATCATGCGAATCATGTCCTTTCCAAATATAGGCCAAAAACTCAAGTTTTGAGGAACTTTACAAATAACTCTATTGATGAGAGATTGAATAGCTTTGGTGATCTTGTAGAACTTTTCCTCATCTAGAATCCTTCAAAAATTTGATTCGAGTACATTTCTTTGAAAATCCTTCAACTTTCGTCTCCATCATAGTTAATGCGCATATTAGTAACCTAGCTCGGCAAATTCACCATCTCTCACAAAACGCCCTCCTCTCCACCGTTAGATCACCTAAAAATTGTTGATCTCGAAAGTTGATCAAATTCATTAATTATATTTTCACACCACACATCAATCAAACTAGTAATTAAGTAAATGACTTACAAACAAGTGGCGTCTAAGTCTTCCCAAAAATGGAATAATGGAAAGATGCCTTGTAACTGCAACAGGTGTTTGTAACTGCAACAAGTGCTTGTAACAGATTGAGTTTGCAAACTCCAAGTAGAACTAATGCCTTTCAATGTCTTGAATTTAAATACTTAAGGACGAATACATGCACACCAATTATATAACATTAGGCTTTGCTATCAAGCTTTGTGGCTCTCATATGCATATGCTCTTCTCTCTAAGCTACTACAATACTGGTCTCAATGGCAATTACCGAATACATCTAGCCTTCTAAAAGAAATGCAATCCCCTAACATAGGTGGAAAGCCTTCAATAAACATGTTCCTTGCATCCAACCTTGTTAAGTTTGCCAAGCTTCCAATGACCACAAAAATTACTCCACTTACTTTCATTATCTGATGTTGACAATAGTGTGTTATAATCTCAAAAGACCAAATGTTCGTGGAAGTTTATAAAGGTGCATTATGATGTCATAGAAGGTTTTTAAACTTTGGCTACATTGTATAACTTGTTAAGTTCACCTCCATGGTCATCCATGGTAGTGCCAATGTTCTTAATTATGTTCAGCATGCTAATCTAGCTATTCATATTGCACGTCTTTCTAAAGGCTCAAACTTTTAGGTCTGAGTATATGCGTGATGATAGAATAAGGAATGCAATAAATGTTTACCTGAAGTTAGCTTTCAAACCTTTAAGATGATCCATGGCCAAAATTTACAAAGATGATTGGTGCACCATTTGTGTGAGCATTTGTTGAAGAAGTGTTTGCTATCTGAGTGTATTAGACTAATAATTGGGGAGTATGTTTATTTGGTGGCACGGGGACTGTATCCGCATATTATGAAGTAGGAGTTAGAGAAGAAGGGGATTACAACTCACATTAGGGGAATTCTGGGGTCTCTAAAAGACCTTTGGATTTCCCACTTGCCTAAAATTTTGGTGAAACCCGTGCACTTTATCTGCAGGCACCAATGGTGCCACGTTTTTGCCAACAATGAATTTTGTAAGTCTAGCCAATTGCTGCCAGCGACGGCGTGTGCCACTACTGTCAGTGCAGTCAACAATGCTAGCAGTAATGACGCTGTCAACACTGTAGTTCTTGACGCTGTTAGCGGGCATGATATCCACCAATAGGATTACTTAGAGAGGCATGCGTCGGCAGCAAGTTCACCTACCTCGGGCTGTCTTACAAGGCCTTTTGGAGACCCCACATTTCTCCTAATGTTTTGCACCTAAGCCATTTAAGCTGTCATTCAAGGAGCTCGAGATTTTTCGACGAGGTCAAAATTTAGAGATGCCATCTTTCCATAGGTGCTATTGCCGACGTCACTCAAAAAATGTTTGTAAAACTAAAACACATATAATATACTGTATGATGATAATGGAATGAGATCCTCATATATAACTTATAAGATCACAAAGCTTCATCTATGTCTTCTTTACATAGAATTGACGGATAGCAATAAAAACAACACAAAACTCTTCAAACCCAATCTTTCACTTAGCTAAATTGTAGTCATGGAGTTGTCAACATACACCATCTCAAAAAATAACTAGAAGAGTATATGCCTTCATCATTGTTGGATGTTGGATGAAACTTGTTGTATTTTGAACTTTGTATATGTTCATACAAAATATGTACGTGTATTGAATTTTATTTCACATGTATTCCAATTGTCAACTACAATGATGAGTTGAATAATCGAGGCAACACTATTTCATCCTTGACAACTTTATTATCTTAATCAACATTTTTTCTTTTTTTACCAAACTTTCAATCTACATTCCTACACAACTTGCATATAATTTTACCCATACATCCTAACCAATGCACTTTCAAATTAAGTTGTCCTCTCCGTCGAGTACTTCTAAGGTATATCCGTATGTACTCTACATCCTAGGACTTCTAACCTTGTGATCTCATGGCTGCTCACTACATAGAAGATTGCTAGAGTTGGAGCTCATTATTAGATCTGCAGCAATTGCGTTTGGCATCCATCATGGATATTGCAGTAGAATGTGCAGTATTGGTTCTAAAGATTAGCTGTCAATTTAGGGGACCTGTAGTGGGATGCTAATCAATCAAGTGATGTAATTGCTCAAATGAGACGTGGAAGCCCTCCAACAGTTTAGCGTGATGTTTTGAAATTAAGTTAGGTACTAAGTAAGGCCCCCTTCCCACCAAGAGGTTCAAGGTGGATAACTATGAAGTTAGTGTAGTGATATGGAATAGTGGTTTCACACCATACAAAGTTGTTAAGTGCCGAACCTAATCACCATTAGATGTGGCACACGGAATCAACAACGGTGATAGTGGGGTGGCAAGACAATGGCACAAAAGTAGTCTAGAAAGTGTGAATTATCCACAAATAGTAAAGAAATAGAATTTGAGGCAGAAGTATGGAGGCCTTCCATGTGACAGCTATTAACTTCAAAGTTAACTTGCTACAAGAGTGCTCCATGTTCACTTTGATGTGAAACCCCAACACCATGCGATCCGAGCATCGAGCCTGTCATCTGCACTTCCTGAATTCCTCAGTGTAAACATATTCGAGATATTCTCATGCGTATAGAATTAAGGTCAATTTTGCTGTAGTTGCGGACTACTTGTGCAAAGGGGGCATAAGACATGCAATATGGCACTTACATTGATGTTAATGTCAACATTGCCTAAGTTTTTGGAAGCAACATATGGGTGACACCCCAAAAGTGCAGTTCTGGGAGGCAGTGCATGGTTGACACCCGCCAATGTACAGACATGGCAAGCCTAGGGGAATAGAAGTCTGCCGTCCGGCCTCAACCCGTGCCCGTGGCCCTAGCGTCAGAGAAGCAACCGCAACGCCGTCCCATAGGATGTAGCACGGCCCGCGCTGTGGCTTGTGGAATGAGGGTGTAAGTTGGGTCATTCCTCTAGACCTGCATATTTCTCGTTTCTAGTGATCGTCTATCGTGTGCAGTGTGCACCAACGGGCCCCTTCCAAGCTACAACTATGAAATACCATATGTGCTTACGCACCCCTGTCAACTCAGTTGCCCTTCACGTCAGCTCCCTTGGCCTCGAGGCTAGCTCCGCGCCCTAAAGGGCAGCCCTGCTGACGGCCATCATCCACCATTTTCACTTATCTTTAGCGGTTCCTAACTCATCTTTCGCCGGTTTTTACTCATCTTTCTCGGGATTTCACTCATCTTTCTAGCTGTTGAGCTTCTGAGTTTTGGATTCTGATGTAACGTAGGATAACTTCGGCGAGAAGAAGAACATGGTGCAGTGGGAGAATCTGCTCGTGGCTAAGAAAGTCCCTACCGTAGCTAAGGATAACCCGAATGTAGGGATTCCGCTTGACGAGTCCTGCTCGATATGTTTTCAGAGCTTCGAGGCCATCAAAGACCGTGCGAAGACGCACACAACCTCGTGCGGGCACATCTTCCATGCTAATTGTGTAGAGTCGTGGCTTTCCTGCTTCGGAACTACCTGCCCAATTTGCAGGGTTGATCTTGTGGTGGAGAAGTAATTCCTCGTCATGGTATTCGGGGACTACGATCGACAGTTTCCAAGTCTTTTGAGGTGCTTCCGCCTAGAGCATCTACAAAATGCTGCAACTGACTGGTTTCTTTATATGTTTTTGTACAGACTACGGTATGTTTGAGAAACCTAATGAGGTCACTAACAGTACCTAGCTACATCTCACATCTTCATAAGGCAAGGTATTTCAGTGCTTGAGATGTCACTAGTGGTGCGTCTGCCATGTTCTCCATGTGTGATATGCATTGTCTCCGTTGAAGTAAATGTTCTACAGGCCAGCATGAATAAGGTGACAGAGCTGAATGGTCGCAAGGAGCTGTGAAATACCTGTTTATATTGCAAAATGTAGTGCACCATGAGTAAGGCAGAAACCAGTAACTTTTTTCAGCAGGTTTAGTTAAATGACACTTCAAAGCGCTGTCCAGTATATCCTGCTATGCAAAAAATTAGAACTTCTGATAAGTGAAAAAGAGGAACAACTTGAGGACGTCCTTTTAAAGATCAATGAAAGTACAAATTTATAACATAGTGATACAGAAATATAACAGGGTAGATGAGAATGCCTTGAAGGGTATCGCAGTCTTACAATCCTAAGCATCTAAATACAGAGCAGCCTCAGCCAAGCTAGCTCTGCATCACAATGGGCTAACTGCTCATCCATTTTACAAATAACAATACAAGGCAATTGCGATCCAATCCACAGCATTCGCTTTGTTGAGACATGCTGGACTTGCACCGATGGCCACCAGAAGCTACTTTTTCACAGTTAGCATCTCCCGTATCTTATCCATCAGTAGCCAGCCTTGGTCACCACCAATAATCTTCCCCGCCTTCTCCTTGTTCTTCCCCAACTGCAGAAAAAATGCACACAAACATTGAGCAAAGTAACACAAAATATAATCAAGAATGTCCTACATACACCACCTAACTTATCTAGTTTATTATCAAATGATGAACCCTCTATGTTGGAATATCCAAGGTTAGTTTAAATCAGCAAAAGATCGATTAAATTTCATCACTGCTCACCTGAATTGTTGGCATTTTCTGAAAGACGTCAAGCGAGTTCCGGAACCATGTCAAAAACAACAGTGATCCGAATCAGTACAAAGACGTGTAGATAGTTGCCAACTGAATATGTGATTTTGACTTATTAGGCTATGCTCGCAGGAAGTTGAAATTGAGGTTTTGGTCAAAGTGAGATAGTGTACCATATTCTAACCTTAAAGATGAGCTGCCAACTACAAACAAAGAATAATTAAACATTACACAATGCTAGAGCGACTCAAGAAATCCCACCGTCACTCCAGCGCGGGATCCAAGTGATGATAGCACGGTATTAACGTCCACAAAATAAAACTTAATGCTGCAAGAGTGCAAAAGCCGAGTAAGGATCAGCGAGAACGTCAAGAGCTACAAATAAAATTTTTGATTGTTCGGTGAAGTCATACGACATTTCCAAATCAGTACACTCTCGCCATTCACACGGCATTGCACAGTAAATAGTAAACAGTAAACGTTACGGCCCCAGGTTCCAGGACCACACCATCTCCAGCAGGACCCCAATATTTGAAGGCCGCCATTCCGCACCAAGCCAAGTCAAGCCAAGCTGCATCTGCAATGGGCTCGGTGTTGAGCACCCGCACGACATAAGTTACGCACTCTTTCACAGTCAGCGCCAGGGAGGAGAGGGACCGGTGCAAGCTGCACGTCCATCACCCACACGGTGTCACACTCACACGCACGCCCTGCACTGCACTGCACTGCATGTAAGTTATGCGAGGCAATACAAATATATGTACAAATGGTATCTTTCATATATATTCCACAGTCACAAATACTCACCGGATTTTTCTCTGCAGCTCTATTATTGCGCTCCACTTGCACTGGCAGTGTGGCACTGGCACGGGCACCCCAGCCTTTGCTTCCCTTCCCTTTTGAAGTGTGTAGATTCCTGGGTCTTCGGGGTCACTGCCCTGTGCTCTTTTCTCGTTGCTTATTTTTCTTATTCTTTGAATGATTGGAGGTTCTATGTATTCCTATGTTGGCTCCATCCCTTGGACTCTGTACATCTGTACCCCTGATACTGGAGTTTAACTTGTGTTGTTCATTCAAACTTTGGGAAGAAAGCTTTACAACATTTCTAAATTTTATTTATTTTTGTCACCTGAAGGGTAGAGACTTCACGATTCGAATGATTCGAATGATTGAGTCTTGGCTGGGGTCGTTGTGCCCCTGGCTGGACTCCACTGGGCCAACTAGTAAGTGAGCTGTGACCGCTATGGGGACTTGACTGGTCACCATGCGGGACTTGGAAGCTGCTGTGTTAGCCTAGGCGACGTCCACAACTGATCTGATTGCCCGCAAGGAAGGAAGGGTGTCGTGCCTTTCTCACGATTTTGTTGCACTGGGTGAAGGCTTTAGTGTTGGTTTTCCATGTAAGTTCACTTAGTTTACGGTCTGTTTGTTTGCTGTAATCATTGGGTTCACTTCAGTTGGATGGTATTTGTGTTCTATTTTGAATTCACCTTGGCTTTTGGGTGCCATTCGTCTACTCTGGAACTTTGAATAAAAAATGAACAAAAAATAGGGAGGATTGGGTTAGCAAGAAGGAGGAGATTTTTGAGCTGAGCAGCGTTCATCGATCGTGATTGTTGGAATTAGCATGTGACTCCGCACATCATGGAGGTTTAGGTCTGATCTGACACGAACTTTCAGGCTGAAATCTGGTTTCGTGGATATCTTCTGTGGGATTCGATTGCTCAAATTCGATTTTGGCATGGTTCATACGGTGGTACATCCTGTTGCAGAGTTTCGGAGTTAGTTTGTTGCCGTCGTTAAGTGTTGCTAAGACTCTAGATTAATAATTTTGTTGCAATGTGGGTTGGCTCTATTAGGTGTTGTTTGCAGTGCGGCTGTCCAAGAATTGGTCAAACAGTTTTAGGTCATGCTGACGAGTAGTGTGGAGAGTCTGCATTCAAGGAATAATATAATCACTAGCAGCAGCTATGGGTTTCCAATCGGACTTCTCCTTGCTGGATCTTGAGGAGCTCCACGCGCCTACACAGAGGCTTGCGCCGGTGGTGGGTCAACGGTACTGTTTCCAAAATGCCTCACAGTTCAGGCTTGAGAATGAGCTTCTCTCTAAAGCATGGACCATTACAGACGCCACTGGGGACGTTTCATTTTGGGTGCGAGGGAAGAAAGTGAACTGGCTCAAATCTAAGAGGGAACTGGTGGATGAAAATGGGAACATCGTATTGTATATGGAAGAAAAGGTATGTCAAATGTTTTTTTGAAGCAATTTCAAAATAGCGAATGGAGCTATAAACATTTTAGAAGGGGATGGCTAGCATTAGAAGTGGGTAGCTACACAATCATTGAATGGGCAGTCTCTAGCAGGGAAAACGTTGACTCTTACGTGTGTGAGCTTATCAGAACTAGTTTATGCGATGCACGTCAATAAGTTGTTGATTGTGTAATCTTAGCACTAGATATCTTCCTGCAAATAACTCTTGTAGCAGTGTCTGAATTACGTTTCTGTGTCAATGTTCGAAACAACTCATAGAAACATCATAGTTGGAATTCTACGCAGCTTGTAATTTGATGGGTGAAATATTTGTGCTTGTCTGTGATATAGTACTCTTAAGGAGTAAGGACTACAATCTGACTGGCATGCTATTTCTTTCCAGTCTTGGACTCTAAAGAATTTGTGGAGAGCTTTTGACCTCTTTTCACAGTAAAAGCTACAAATTCTTTTAGTTTCTCACCAAACGTCAATATCTTCCTTCACTCAAACATAGCCTAGAAGCAACCGGATTATACCATCGAGGGGGACTTCCTCGCCAAGAAGTGCCACATATTTCACGGCGAAGACCTTGTAGCCGAGGTACGTGATCTGGACTTGGTAGTTGTTTCATTAAAATGCTATACAATAGACAGGTTTGCATTTGTCTTTTTAGGTTCTAATCACCCAACGTGAACAATTTTGAACGAGTTTGTATATTACAAGTGCTCTTCTAGAAGTATTATCTGAAGGCGATTCATTTGCTCTCAGTTTTGACTTAGCATGCAACCATCACAATTTTTTTATATGTCATGAAGCCAAAGCCATTTTCTTACTATTGTGCGGCATTCTTTGTATTCATACTTCTTTCCAGAGCAATGTAAGAGTATGTAAGAGTATGTGGAGCTTCTAATGCTTTTGGTAGCAAGGACACTATTAGCTTTACGATGATACATTTGGATAGACTCTATACATAATGTAAGAGGCAGGCAGTTTCTTTCAAGGGAAATCCGCCGGTTCCTGTGCTGATATGTGTATTCTTGTACGTGCTTTGTTGATTCACAGGTTACGCGAGAAGCATCTTTGAAGAACATCATAATCATAAAGAGCATTTTCAATGTAATTATATGTCCAAGAGTAGACACAGCATTTATCTTTGCTGTCATTATCATTATGGACAAAATTTATGTTCATGAAGACTGATGCAGCAATTGTGCTGAATATCCTCACGGTTAAGGGAGAGTGGCAGAGTGCACATTCTTTATGGATACCGTAAGAGGTTACAGCCTCAATAGCAATATGATCGCTGTGTAGGATCTTCTTTGCTCACTACCTTTTCATTTAAAGGAACAAGAGAGTTTTGTCCTGAACAAGTACATTCAGCTACTCTTCATTTATGAATTCTAGTCGCAACCACAATCACAGTAGAAAAAACTAGAAAACTTCGATATGCTCAAAAATTGATGGATTTTGGAATTTCAAATTGCATTGGAATGTTAGTGAGGTATACTTCAATATCACAAAAAATATATACATATAAACCTGAAAAATAAATAAGCATTTCTATTTTTCTTTATACACTATCTACCACCTAGTATATCCAACTCCTAGTAGAAATCACTGCTTTAATAGAATTGGGCGTAGTTGAAATGAGGCGTTTCAATCGCTCCAAGGGGACTTCATTCCATACTTTATAAATGCTTTCTATCAATTTGTGCTTGTTTATTGGCATTTTTGCAAGAACAAAGCAACTATTTAAGAGTGTCTTCCACATGTTTTCAATGGGATTTAGATCAAATGAATTTGGAGGGCAATTCAACTTCTTCTTGCCATGGACGAGTCTTTTAAATCTTTAGCAACCTACTCCGATGAACAAAAGTTATGGTGCTTTCTATGGCGAGGTGCAACTTCGATCATCTCATGTTCTGCGATCATCTCATGTTGTGTGGTAGCTTGTTGTAACGTCTTTTTAATAATCACTTCTTTTTCCTTTTTAGAAGTAGTTGATTTTTTCTTTAACATTGTTTTTTGAAGTTTCTTGATTCTCTTTATCATATTGCAAAAGTTTTGATTAAGGAGCCACTTGATGAGGCAACAATATTATTTGCATTTGTTTATAGATTCTTTTGCAAGAACTAAGTTCTACAACATCTTGTCTAAATATATTCTTTAGTTTGCTAAATTGATGGTCATTAAATTGAGATCTTTCTATGATTCTCTTACCCAATGCATACTGAAGCCTTCGCCATGTATAATGCATAAATTGTGTAAGCAATTGCAAGCTATTTCAACATCTAATAGATTTTTTAAAGACTCATAAATTTGTTTAAGAAGAATACTTCACTTTTGACTTTTAAATATTCAAATGTTTTTCTACCGCCATCCTTGTACTAGATTGAATGTAATTCCAATGAGCCTTTTTCCTAGATAATCGTTCTTTTTTTTCCTTTAATTGAGCTATAAAAGGAAGGTCTCGTCAAACAAGCAACATCTCTCATCAATTTGTAAATTAAATAATTATTTTTCATAAATTTTTGGCTTAAAGTACTTCTTTGAAATACAGACCAATCATGACAACTTTTTGTTCATCTAAAATTAAAATCTCAAAACTTACATTGTGCATCTACCACTCATTGTAAGAAAACCAAGTAATATTCTTCACAACAATAGCATTTTCGAGCGTCTTTACTTGGAGCAACAATTGGTATGTGAGAACCATATATGGCACCAATGATGTAAGGTATACCTTTTAAAGATTAAAACTCATAAAATGTTATCTTAATTTATTTGGAATTATTTTATTTATCACTATGGGTAATAAATAGATTTTAATAGCTTTGCAATACTCTTGTACAATTACCAACGTGGTGCTTTCCGACATAGTGTACAAGTCTCCAATTATAGACAATGAATTATCAGTTGCAAGTCTAGCAATGATAAGTGCAATTCAAGTTTCAACGTAAACACTTGATGTCATAGAAGTATCAATTTTCTTTATTTTTGGTGTAAAATTTCACACAAAAAAGGATTTTTTTCTTATTTACTCTCATTTGGTCTCAGAACATTTTATCAGTGTGGCTCCCTGATAGTTGATTGCTCAAAAAACTTGTTGTCTATTATATTTTCAAATTTACATTGTTTGTGGCTTTGAATCGGCCATTAACAACGGAAAAACCAAAACCATCATAAGGATTAACAAGCCATTTGAATGCATGACAAACTGCATAAGAGTGAATATAAAATTTAGAACAAACTTGAATGTAAAAAGAAGCACAAACGACACTAACACCTTCTCTTATATGGTCTCACCATGATGTATAGTTTAAACAATAAACAAAAAGTTTAAAGAAGGAAAGAAGAACCAAAATATGTATTGTATCAAAATAATGTGTGGAATTTTAGAATGTCAATATATAAACATGTAATTAAATTTTAAATTGACATATTCAAAAAATATAAAAATAATGAATATAAAAATAAAGTAAAATACAAAATCAATTCACTATTTTTATTTTGTACTTGTAGAAATACTATACTATTTTTATGAAATTTTTAGGTTCTATAAATTAATAGCATTACTATTGAATATTATATTATGTTATATAAAATTACATGAAATTATATGAAATTATGTGATGTTATGTGATATTATACATGTGTTATCTTTATACAATGTTAATATTCATGTTACATATTCAGAATTTTTAATGTAGAAAATTTAGAGTGAACTCTTAATATACAAAAAATGTTAATTTATAACAAGTACATCAAGTATAGTATGTTCAATATTTGAATCCCTGTTTCTATTTACAAGTCTAAAGCATAATAATTTGTATCTTTAAGTTTGAGGGACTAAGAAATTCATTGTAGTAATATGAAAAAGTGTTACATTTTGTATTCACGGCGACCACTTCAGCCGCAAACCCAATATCGAGACTTCAATAAAGTGATCCTACTTTTGTTTTAATTTTCCTTTGCAATCTCTCTTCCATACAACCCACTACGAGTGATAGAAAAATTCCAAATATATCCCCAAAAATGGACTTTAAAGCTTTACATGCCATGGGGCTAGATCCCAAAACTGATGCTCAATTTGGGGCTAAAAGGGTCTCAAATATGGCCCACGTTCCGGCCGACCCAACACGTTCTTAGAAGTGGGCCTCAGAGAAGAATGATATTCTAGAGTAAATAATTGTTTGACACTCTAACATATTTGAGTTTCATTATTTCCACCAAGACATGTGAAACTTCAAGCCAAATATCAAATTGCTTTCTAAATTTATTGGTGCAAATTCAACATCAAATAATAGCCTTCAAGAACAAAATATTTCACATGCAATTCTTAGAACAAATTCATTTTGTATGAGAATGTGGGTTGAGGATTACCTCATGTTAATGTAATGCAGTAGTGAAACTTTTCACGTTGACAAGGTATTAGAATCACCAAATTTCCAAATCAAAGCGAATCACCAAATTTCCAAATCAAAGCGAATCACCAAATCATCCAAGCTATTAGAATGCAAATCTTCATTTCTTGTGGTTGTTGCATTTCTTGAGTAGAACACACAAAAGCCTCTTACAAAGACATCACGAGCTTTGGTCTTCTAGCAACAGTTTGTCACAAAGTGTAGCCTTCCACTCTTCTTTCTTGAATCTAAATACCAAAATGTTTATTAGTCCAAATTATAAAGTCGCCATCAAATCAGATTAAGCTTTGTTACCACATATTAACCAAGGAATATATCTTTGAAGTAGTAGCAAAATTCAATTACCTCATAGTCATCCACGTCTTAGGACATCTACACAAGAAATTTCAAAAAAACAAATTGAGGAGCAGACCTCGAGCACAAGAATAAGATGCTCATTGACTTTTCAAAAGATTGCGCATGACATGCATGTTATCTATTGAATATGTGGAGAGTGTCCCATCTAATCCATGCTGACAAAAAAATATCCACAAGCTTAATTAGCTAAAACAATTCTTTCACGGAGTTGAGTTACCTGCTTTGACCCCTAAAAGGATATGCATACGTAGTTGCTGCAGAGGTTTACACATGTATTTATGCATGGAAGACTGGAAAATGATGTTGTGATATTGAATTTTTTTGTGGAAGTCAATGTCATTACTATAAATGGTATATATTTTTTTTCAGAGTTTTTGGAGTAATTTAGAGCAACTCTACCACCGCCTGTATATGCTGCAAATACGTATAAATGGGCACAAAAAACTCCATAGAATACACACAGTGATTCCAATTTTTTTTGGAAGGTTTTAGAATTTTCCTCATCTTTTGGCCCTTCTTTTGCTTTTTGACTGTTTCAAGTAATATGCATTGCAAGATGCCTCAACTCATGTTACAATCCCAGCCGAGGCCATATTACAGCCTCGGGGCCCTTTAGTGGTTAACAAACCCAAAACACTCCAAGAGTCCAAAACCTTAGAGAGTCCTTCAAGATGGGAATCCGTAGAATCCGAAAGAAAGCAAGTCGAGCTCAAAATGAAGCGAAGCAGGAGAGCAGTGATGTGTTGTGTCCAAGACTCCAAATGGCACCGCAAGTGAGTCCGTGCCACGGTCATGGGTAAAAGCGGTCATGGGGCATTGCACCAATTCCGATTCCGGACCAGGTCGCAGAATGAGCGTGCTCACCGAGTTCCGTCGATGTAAGTGGAGCCTGGTGCCAAAAATGGGGCCACGACTCAAGGCATCCATCGACCATAATGGTAGTCGCGGGTTATGGGATGGTCGTAATTCTCTGGAACCCACCACTAAGTGTAGGGTAAGCTCCTGGACCGAGGTGGTTCATGGAAATAAGCATTCACCACGAGGGCGTAGCCCGAGGGGTGGATGCTTATTTCCATGAACCACCAAGGTCAAGGAACGTACCCTGCGTAAAGGGCAAGGAGTTCAAAATAGAAACAAATTCAGTTCAACAGGGTGGTTACGGAATATAATCTCACGTTACAGTTTTTTTGTACTCCGCTAGTGAACTCCAGCCTGTCGAGGAACATTATCGGATAAGGTAGAGGTACCGAAAACCACCACTGCCCCCATACCCAACATGTAGGTCTCCTCAGAACCGCGACTAAGCTGAACTAGCATTGTCAGACCACTCAATTCAAGCTGACAAATCAAAACACTCAAAAAGTTGGTGGTTTTGGGTCGGATCATGAGTGGAAATTAGTACTAGCTAGGTGTGACAATGGAAAAGTCTACATATTAGTTTTGGGTCATGAAGTACTTTTGTGTTTAAAAATTTGTACCTATTTCATTATTGGGAAGAAAATTTTGAAAAAATTTGCATTCTATGATAAACCTATTTTTCAACAAGTGAAAATTACACTCCAAAAATAATCTTGAAAAAAAAGGCTCAAAATCCTTAAGTTGGTGGTTTTAGGTGTCTCTACCTTAGAAGGTGTACTTTTTTACACACAGAAATTTTCCCGAGTCCTTGACGTTACTACGAAGTGAAGTTAAGTTACTACCAAGTCATTGGAATACAAATGTTCACATGAGTGTCGTTTGCCCCCGCTGCACATGGCATGGCATGGCATGGCATGCGAGGGTAACAATTCTGTGATGATACGGGAGGGAGGGAGGGAGAGGGAGGCCTGCCCCTTTGTCTGGTGCCCCATCTCACACCTGCTCGATCTCGCTTTCAAACTCTCTAATCTCTCTCGCTCTTTCTCTCGTCGACTTCTCTCCATCGCCTTCCCGCTTCTGTCTACACACACACACACACACACACACAGGACAGAGCAGGGGGGCCGAGGGGGCTTGGGGCAGGACTCAGCGTCGTCATGGATCCGGGCGTAAACTCATTCGCGCTTCTTGACTCGGAGGCGCTGCACGCGCAGCGGCGGGTGCCTCTGCATTGCCGATGATCGAGTGAGCGCGGGGAGCGGTGGAGGGGCGTCGAGTCGGGTCAGCGCGGAGCAAGATGATGGGTTGGACGAGGCGCACAGGGGGCTAGCGTCTGCGTAGATTAGCGCGTAGGGAGGTTTGTTCCTGTGGATTAGGAGTGATGGAATTTAGCGACACTTACAAGCACTCGGGCCCCTGTTGCTTCTCCCCCGATGCCAGATTTCTGGCTGTTGCCGTCGACTATCGCCTCGTCATCCGTGATGTTGTCTCTCTCAAGGTGCCCCTCTTTTTCTCCTCTCTGTCGTCAGAAGTTTTTTTTTCCTTCTCCTTTTCGTTTTGGGAAAGGTTTGATGAGAGGGGGTTTTCGCTTCTTTTCAAGCGGCGACGAAGGCAGGGCTGCATTGCTGTGCAATTTGTAGGACGAGGGGTCTGGCGTTGAGAGGGTGCAGTTTGATGCGAGACAATGGCATCTTTCTCAGGAACTAGTCTTGCATTGCAAGACTTTTGCAGCGATAAAGACTCCCGTAGGCTTTTGGGTCTTCTGCCCAATGCCTGTCCTTCGGTGGGGATGCCTGATCTATGGACTAATTCGCAAGAGATGAGTTCTCCAAGTTATTTAATTCCAATTAATGGGAGTCTGCACAAAACTCGAAATCTTGGACAGAGAGCTCTTGGGAAACGTCATCCTGCCTTATTAGCCATTTTTTTGTGGGCGCGAAACTTCGTGTATGAAGTTTCTCTTATCTTTCTGTCGCGTCATCTTAAAGCATGGATATTTCATCGAGCTTATACCCCGGCATCTTTAAACGAACGTTTAAGGCATTGAGGGAAATATCACTGAATTGTTGCTTCTTGTCGGCGATTCTTTGTTGCACCTCCTGTTTAATTGGATGCCGCCTCATGCGTTCTAATATGTTCTGGTGTAAGGGGTCACTTCTAGGAATCCCTGGCTCTTAGATGTTCTCATCTACCTGTGTCTCCGATCTTTGATATATTAGTGTCTTTAGTGGGTTTTGGAATTGGACTTTCGGCGAATGCAATTTTCACGTCATTACACAATCGGTGCTTGTATCCACTCCTCCTACAAATCTCCTCCTGATTCGATCTTGCTCGACCCAATCAGCGTTTTCGTGTAGTTTTTCCCGTACAGTCTATTTCAAATCAGAGGAGCATTCCTAGTTGTTGGTTTGTTTTTCCTGCAAGCGTAAAATGGTGCGATTTATTCCCGACAATTTGAGTTTTTCTAACAATTTGTTGATCACAATTTTGGGACTGGTTTGACAGGTTGTGCAGTTATACTCTTGTCTAGACAAAATCAGCTATATAGAATGGGCTCCAGACTCTGAGTATCTGCTGTGTGGACTCTTCAAGCGTGCTATTGTTCAATCATGGTCGGTGACAGAGCCAGATTGGACCTGTAAGATTGACGAAGGTTCTATTGGGATAGTGCATGCCAGGTAGGTGATATTTTAGCTCGTTTGATGGAATAAGTTCCTTGGTTCAATACTTTGTAAAGAGATAAATGATGTTCAAATTCTCAAAACTGCTCAAATGACTTCGATTGATCTCTTCATTATTCTGATACTGCACACCTTCTCTTATTTATGAAGCGCTGTAACTGTTACCTTACTGTATCATGCTTGAGATTGACGTTGTTATGTGTAACCTCCTCTGGCAGATGGAGTCCAGACAGCCGTCACATCCTTACTACTTCTGAGTTCCAGCTCCGCCTTACTGTCTGGTCTCTCGTAAGTACTGCGTGTGTGCATGTTCCATGGCCAAAGCATCCCGCCAGGGCTATTTCCTTCACGAAAGATGGCAAGTACATTGCCATTGGCACACGGCGGGACTGTAGGGATTATATTCATCTTTTGGCGTGTCAAGGATGGGAGGCCATGGGTAATTTTGAAGTGGGCACTTCGGACCTTGCTGATCTAGAGTGGTCACCCACTGACAGTACAATCGCCGTGTGGGATTCTCCTCTTGAATACAAGGTGTTAAAAAGCTATCATGAACCTTGAAACTTCATTTTCTCTTCTAGCTGGGTTATTATTTGCATGCGCTTCCTTTTTGACATCCTAGAATTTTGTTTCTTGAAAGAAGGTTAAGAGATGAGCCTACCTGTGAAGTTTGTGAAACGGAGTTCAATACAATTATACTCAGAGTGTTACTTTTGAAAACATCTTTACCTTGCACCATAGTTTCACAAAAAATCCCTTGTCCTCTTTCCTTGCATTCCACTATTCTAACTTGTATGGTCTGAGTTTTACAATTTGCAGGTGTTGATCTACTCCCCTGATGGCCGTTGCTTATTCAAATACTGCGCTTATGAAAATGCATTAGGAGTGAAGTCAGCGATGTGGTCACCGTGTGGCCAGTTCCTGGGTGTTGGTAGCTATGACCAAGTTGTGCGGGTCCTGAATCACCTGACTTGGAAACCTGCTGCTGAATTCACCCATCCTGCACAAATCAGGCATCCCTCAACCACTATCGTTTTCAAGGTGAGAGCTCACGAGTGCTTTTGTCGGCCGTAGTGTTTAACCGGACAAGCCCGTGAAAAGTGTGTGTATCGGAAGGAGACGTGTAACTGCATGAAGTGTGCTTGTTCTGTCGGCAGTCATTATGCAGCCGCGCAAAGTGGCTGTGAGCTCTGATTTTCTTTAACTCGGTTGGGAATTGCAGGAGGTTGATGAACCATGGCGTACGGACTTAGAGTCGATTTATGCGAAAGGTAAACCTCCAATCGATTTATGTATGCTCCTACTCCCGATTCTTCTTTGTAGCCTGTCTGGTACTTTCTTGGGTATGTGTCTCTGCCTTTCTAACATTAGTCTTTCTTCCTTTTCGTTTAGTACGTTTTGCCGGACTTCACGATTCAGTTTGTGCACTTGTTGGTTTGCTATGTTGTGCTGGAGTAAATTATTAACTTACGGTCAGCATTTGGGTGTGGGTGTTTGTGTGCAGGTGTTCCTAGTGACTCCTTACGAAGGGTATTTTACAAAGTGATCGAGGCTCCAGTAACCATCCCTTCGCAGAAGCCACCAGTTGATAAGCCCAATCCAAAGCAAGGAATTGGTAGGCACTTCATAGCTGATGCTCTTGACATCATTTTCATTTATGTGTACCTCATCTACCTTATTCGTTTGTTCAACTCTTGTATCCTTTCTCACCAACGTGGGAATGACCTCAAGGGCTTGTAAACCTTTAGTGCTGACTTGGTGTAACTGCTTGTGCATCCAGGTCTGCTTGCGTGGAGCGCTGACAGCCAGTTTTTTTTCACAAAAAATGATAACATGCCCAACGCTTTGTGGGTTTGGGATGTTGTGCGTTTGGAGCTCTTGGCCCTTCTACTTCAGAAGGATCCTATAAGGTCTGCAGCTTGGGACCCCATTTACCCTCGCATCGCCCTTTGCACAGGAACCTCCCAATTATACTTGTGGACACCAGCTGGTGCTTGTTGCGTCCAAATACCGCTTTCGGAGTTTTATGCATCCGAACTCAAGTGGATACCGGATGGTACGGCATTACTCTTGAAGGACAAGGAGGCTTTTTGCTGCACCTTTGTGCCCATGCTGCCTGAATTTGAGCCTGACGATGAGAACGAGAACGAGCACGAGCACGAGAATGAGGATGAGAAGGAGAAAGAGACCGAGAATGGTTCATTGTAATATATCAGTCGCGTTATTTGAAGAGTTATGATAAGAGATACTTCATTTCTTAGTGAGAGTAGGTTTATATGATCGGTGCTCACTTGCCACTCAGTCTTGAGATGGGGAAAGGATTTGATCTTTCGCCATTATAATAGTGCAGGTAGTGTAGAAAGAGCAAGCATTTGAAATGTAAAAATACATACAAGGGAGTATGACGTACGTGGTTTGCCACCTTCTATCACAAGATCAATTCTCAAACATACATAATTCCTCGAGCAATCTGAAGCCTCCTGGTAGATGAAGCTGTTCTTGGAATGGGTCTCGTCATGATGGTCAGGTGACCGGGGTACTTAAGTAAACAATGCCATGCCATAGCAGCGGGGCCCATGAAGACCTACCACGGTTGTGATGACTAAGCTAAATGTCGACACTGGACATCCTTCGTGAGAGAGATCTAGAGCTGTATCAATGGCGACATGTGTCGACCATACCCCCAATGAGGGGATTTGATACTTTCGCAACAGAACTTACGTGACGGAGTCGATGCCGCTACTAAGTTGATCTGTGGGAACAGAAATTCAGAGAGGGTGAGTCGACCAACACTGCAAAACCAAGTGCTAAATTGCCTGCCTTCTGTGCAATTGGAATTGATCTTGGCATGCTTTGAGAGCTTTGGTCGACGTGCCCTATCCCCTGCGTTTGGAGAAACTGTGAGAGATCGAGTTAGGCCGTTGCAAAACGTGATTAGACGATTATGAATTCTACATCAGCTTAGCCTCATCTATTTTTCTTTAGAATTTCGCAGCAACGTAAATCTGAACGTGTGTCATGCGCAGACCTTCTAGGGAGGCAAGGTAGTAGCGAGGCATTCCTCTGGATTGGAGTAGACTGTCAGTGCTGATTTCAGGTTTTGCGCAAATTTGGGAGATTTCTGCTCGAGGATGCTGTAGACGCAGAGTTTGCTGAGGACTTCGTGGATTGGAAGAGGTAAGACTTGCTTTGGCATAATTTGATTGAACCCTGGATTGGTTCAGTCGAAGCTCAAGAAGGCGATCACACACTTCTGCACTGCAAGCAGTTATTCCAGGTTTTTGAGCATCACAAACATGGCAACATCGACCGGTGGCATGCTGCTGGGACACGATCTCTCAACAGTCCTTCAATGTGAGAAACACGGCGTCAAGTACTACGATTTCGACTGCTCGGATTCCAAAGCACCGGAGCAGATTGTTGCCGCTCACGGCGCCAACCTTGTCCGCCTCCGCGTATGGGTAAATCCCCCGGCTGGATTCAGCGACTACGCAAGCCTGCTGGAGATGGCGAAGCGGGCCAAGAAGGCTAACCTGAAGGTCCTGCTCTGCCTGCACCTCTCGGACTACTGGGCTGATCCGGGGAAGCAGTTCACCCCGGGCGCATGGGTGAACCAGGACTTCAAGACGCTCTCCAAGAGCGTCGAAGAGTACGTCTGCTTCATCGTGGAGGCTCTGCAGAGCCAGGGGACGCCGCCGTTCATCGTCGCGGTCGGGAACGAAGTCTCCAACGGGATACTATGGCCCACGGGCGCCCTAAGCAACACTGCCCACTTCACCTCGCTTCTGAAGTGCGGCTTGGCAGCCGTGCAGAAGAAGGGGATTGCAACCATGGTGCACATCAACAACGGCCAGGACAAGGGCTTGGTCACGTGGTTCATGGACTTGATGGTCTCCAACCACGTCCAGTTCGATTACTTAGGTTTGTCGTTCTACCCTGGCGATGGCGCCTCGCTCTCGGACTTGAAGACATCCCTGACGACGGCAGCGGCGCGTTACAACAAGCCCATGGTGATCGCCGAAGTATCGGATAATTGGACGCCACCGCCGAATGGTCCAAACACGCAAGAAGGATCCTTGCGGGAGTTGCTCAAGGTTGTGAGCGCCGTGCCCAAGGGTTTAGGCGCCGGGGTCTGCTACTGGGAATCAGGGTGGTTGGCGCCGGGCGAAGCGTATCCTGGTGAAGGCAACCATTACTGGAACCGCGCGCTTTGGAACGATCACGGGAAGCCGCTTCCCGCGTTGCGATGTTACGAGCCCTACGCCAAGGGCCCTGTGCAGCCCATGATGCATAGCCGGCATCACTTCTGGGGAAACAAGCACGACGAGTTGTAGAGACCGTGATGCTGTGCATTCGAGCGATTTTGTAAATTACTGTATGAACTAAGACTTGTAGCTTACCCAATTACTGAATCTGGTTGCGATGGATTGCCTGTACAAACAGAACATATTGAGATATAATTGAGAAACTTAAGCCGATCACTATTGCAATTCTGGTTCTCTGTCGCCGCAGTCGCCATGAAAGCTTATGATGATCATGTGCTGGAAAGGAAAGTTATTCATGCTCCGTCGTTCTGGGCAGACTGAATTGGTTTTTGTTTCTTCTCATAGACTCGGCATGAATGATTCTTTTGGGGATAAAATGGAGATGCCGGTACCTCAGGAAATTGCAGAGATGAGAAGAAGCGCGTACTTCGGCGAATGTGTTGTGAGATGGCTAACACGTTTCAGAATGCAAGCCATCTCACAGCACCGCAGGGAGCTTGTGCCATCTGCCAGTTTTACAAGTCTGCAATTGACTTGGCATGCACTTGCGCTGAAACCATCCCACAATTTGGTGGTTGATCAATTTCACATGCTGTAATTAGTCCAGGAGCGAGTTAGGGAATTTGATGCGGTATTTTTTTTGGCTTGTGGTCTACGCAACGCATTTGTGAAGTATCCTCCACGTTCTTGACCAATTGACTGTGTTATATAAAAGCGGTACAGCTCGTACACTACTTCGCAAATTTGAGTCTTAGGTGCTGGCTACGAGCATGTGAATATACTTGGAGAGCTGTCGAGTTTGGCACTGGCATCCGAATTCAGAAGTGGTAGAGATTTGAGTCGGGATCTAGGGCGCGGATTTCTCAAATCCAGCAGGGAGAAACGTTGTTCAAATTCTGAAGGTTGCATTCTTTCATCATGGACGAGATCAAAGGAGACGGAGACGATGGAACGAGTAAGGGTTTGCGACTCACACTGGTGCGTAATGTGCGTCACACGGATTCCTGCCTTGTGCTGCTGAAAGGGAACGACCTCGAGGGGAACCTCCTAAAGCAAGTCAGGCAAGCCGCGGCCAACAAAATGCGCATTCGTCTCTCTCAGGTTAGCTCCTCACACGTTTGGACACAATCGGATCGAACTACGGAGCACATTTAGGGTTTTGAGAAAGGAGTATTGTTCCGCATGCAGAGCTAAGGGTGGAGACACATCTAACTGACCGACAATGTGATGCAGGTGAGATTGTTTGACACAAGTGGCAAGGAGATTCAAAACGAAGCAGATGCAAGAGCTAGCGTTGTAAATCGTGCTACTCTCTTTGTTTCCTCCGGAGAATTGTGTATTGTGAAAGCTGCTCCCTCAGCAGGTCATGCTTCCTCCCAAATTCCATCTTCTGCAGACTATATGTGCCTCGGTTTTTCAAGGGAGGCTGGAGCTTGTAGCTTTGACTCAGTTACCTCAATGCAAGCACCAGAACTAATATAACTAATTGTGCAGGTAACAAGAGGGCCGCAGCATCAAAAGTGGTAATCATTGCGAATGAGAGCCTTGTCGAGGGTCCTGCAATAGACCAACTGAATCACGCCGCTGGTCTACCAGGAGTAGTTCTGGCAGTTGGCCTTCCGGACCTTCACGCCGGTGCTTCGTGTCCCATTGGCGCAGCAATCGCTACACACCGCATGATATATCCTTCCCTGGTAGGATCTGATATTGGATGTGGTATTCTCTTGGCCGAGACATCGCTAACTTCGTCGTCTGCTTGTAAGCCGAGGACATTGGATCGGTGGGCCGACTCTGTACAGCTTGAGGATCCTTGGGATGGAGATTACTCTAGTAAGCTTGCCCCTGCTTGACTCTTGATTTGAAAGAAGCCTCTGCTAAGTCATAATTTAGTTGTTGATATTTCTCCAAATTATCCTTCTTCTGACGGACCAATGATTTCTAGGTATGCTGGAAAAGGCCGGAATCAAGCCAACGCAGTTTGATCGCGAGAGTCTTGGCACAGTAGGCCGGGGCAACCATTTCGCTGAGTTGCAGGTAAATCATTTGCTGTGAATTTGGGTTCTTAAACCTGTTTGGGCTTGGAGGTCCCGTGCTAGATTGGCTGCATGACTTACCAGTCTAACCGTGATTGGGAGATTCTACTTGTGGTATGCAGTAGTGTAGATGTTATCCAGAAAACAACAGGTGCTTATCTGCTTGCTATTTTACAGGTCGTGGAGCGAATAGAAGACGAGGATGCAGCAGCGGCTTTGGGCTTGACAGAGAGAAATGTGTATGTCTGCGTGCACTCAGGATCACGAGGATATGGAGAATCAATTCTACATACGTATTCGAAGCAATACGGCGGTGCGGGAATTCACTTGGTAAGTTGGGACGGACACAATTTCTTACAAAAACTGCTCACAACAGTTCAGAAATTCCTTCAGAAATGTCAGAAGTGGTGCTACCAGGTTTCCAACTATCCTATAGCTTTTGAGGACCGTGACTCACGCAATTCTGGATCACATTGTGTGTCGCAGGAATCAGAAGAAGCACAGTGTTATTTGGAAGCTCACGATGAAGCTTGCAAATGGGCAAAGATAAACCGCCACATCATCGCCACACGCCTTGTGGACCAGCTAAATGCTGAATGCACTCGATTCCTTGTGGACATCTCGCATAATAATGTTGTCAAACTCTCTGAGGTAAGTGCTGTTGAACATAGACATGTTACAAACATCGATGGGCTTGTCTCTTGCTGTCCTCACTGTTTCATTGTTTAAATTCTTTGAAGTTTAAGTTTTCCATCACTTCATGCAGGACCAAAATTTGAAGGACGCTGGATTGGACGAGGTAGTTGAGGGTGAGGTCTACCTTCACCGGAAAGGAGCTGCTCCAACTGATCAAGGCCCCGTATTGATCCCAGGCTCACGAGGTGCCTTTAGTTACCTTGTTCTACCCAATCCTCCGAATTCTACATCTAAGAGCGGATGGTCGCTAGCTCATGGTGCGGGCCGTCGTCTGGCACGAAATGCAGCTCGAGTTGGGGGTAAAGCTCAGCACCCAGATGCGAAAGAACTCTTGATCACAGACCTTCTGTCTCGAGTTGTGTGTGATGATAAAGGACTGCTGTACGAGGAGCGGCCCGAAGCCTACAAAGACGCTGCCTGTGTCATCTCAGATCTCGTAGAGAACGGATTATGCCGAACGATTGCCGTTATGAAACCCATCTTGACGTACAAGATGAGAGATATATATGACCATAGAAAGTAGAACTATCCTTCCATAGACCACTTTTCCCACGTCTCTTTTCATTACAGGTACTCACATCCCCGGTCACGCTCAGTGCATAGGCAAAATTCAAGATACCAAACAGCTGCATACTTTGAAAGAAGTGATGCTCGATGTGGATACTGTATGTGCATTCTCCGAACAGAGATCAAATTACAAGTAAAATGGGACTGGTGTTAGCTTGAAAGCCATCCACTCTGACGAGTGCTAAGCCCAGCTGCCTTTCAAGCTGTCCAAAACTACCCACCTTAAGCAACATGTCAAGAGCAATGTTTGGAATGGCTTGTTATGCCAGATGACTTGAGGTAGTAAGTTACAGCATGTGGTCACGGAATTGCGAGTGACATTCATCAAGTCGGCAATACTTGCGTTTATTGGAAGCGGATGATATTCGTCAACTATTGTTACTAGTCGTATCGTTCATCTTCTTCTCGGGTAAATGGGACGTCCGACGTGGCAGTGGGGCGATGTGTCAGACTGGTTTTGATTGGCTGTGAGTTTGTTGATGACGAAAAAGTACATATCAGAAGCTAACAGAGTAAGCTTAAGTTACTGAGTCCTTCTCCTGTGGAGTGGAGTGGAGTGGAGTACTCGCCTGGTTTCAATTCGCCACCAAAACTCTACCAGTTTTCTGCACAGCTTCACAAACCACATATATATAGATAACTCTGGTAAATTATTACCAGCGTGAATAAAGGGCCCTTTAATCCGTAAGAATGCTGGTTGTAGGCCGCGTGGCCTACTCAGACTCTTCTGAGATTTAATGCCCCCTTTCGGAGGTAGGGCTCTGTGGTAACCGTTTCGTGAAATTAACATACAGACCTCGACTTTATAAGTTTGGATTTTGTGGAGTGTATTTTCGTGGGGGTGTGAGTAGTACTATGTGACTATGTGCTATGGTCACCCAGAGTTGTTGGGTATGTTTAGTTTGTTCGGCTTTACTGGTACACTCTGGGAGTGTAGCCATCCGGGTTCGAGTCATGGGAGACTCGGATGGTGCAGTGTGGCGGCATGCTAGTGAGAATTGGTAGGAAAATAGAGGCCTCTAAACCCTTGTGACAATCGGCGCTATTCGGAATGAGCTATGTTTCTGTGTCTGTATTTCAAATAAATGTTGTTTCTTTTATGTTTTGTGAATAGTTGTTTGTTTGGACACGTGGTTTTTGATTGTGTCTGAAATTTGAAGATGTCCCATATGGGTTGTGTGTGGTTGTGTTGGCTTGGTATATGTATGTTTGTTTCGTATGTGATGTATGCCAATGCCAGCACATTACTTATAGGAGTCATAATGGTCCTTGATCAGTTTGTGTGAGAGTATTGTGGTTTCCAGTGCTTCGATCTCGTGGACTTGTCTTCACACATGGGTACGGGGGAGTGGGGTATGTGTTGGTATTTGGCACTTTTATATATATTTCTTTTGTGTTGTTAGGGTTTGGTGGGTGTGTTTTGAAGTGTTTATAGAGGGTTTCATAGTGTGTGTTTTGGTTGAGTTGGGGTTTGTCTTTTTCTTTGATTTTTTAGAGATGGATCTATCGAAGTGCGGGGGCGCGAGTGTTCAAGTTGTTGGTGAGTCTGCGGCTTCAGAAGTTCCAGAGGAGGAGACAGATAATGTAAGGGGGGATTTTCCAATTGTGGAGGGATTGGATGGGCGAGCGCGGACTTTTGTTTTCTTGTTTCATGAGGAGCGCGTTGCTGGAGAGGTGGGAGTTCGGATATATGGCGGGTATTTTACCGAAGGGGAAGTGAGTGTGCGTGCCATGGAGCATCATCCTACTACTCTGGGTTTGATGCGGACTACGCTAGATATTGTTGGGCATTGGGGTTTTGCTGGGATTTCGCGAGTTCCAATGGTTCAGTTTTTTGTGGCATGCATTTGCCAGTGTTTTGGACACTAAGTGGTTCTTTTTGGAACAAAATTTTGAACCTTTTATGGTTTGTATTTATGCGGCATTTTAGTAAAGTTTATGTGTATTTGAGTTTTTGAAGTGTGGGTGTATTTGGAGTTTTTTGATTTTTTGATGTAAGTGTGTTTGTGGTTTTTGTTTTAACACTATTTTTTGTGATTTGGGTGTTTTTTTTTTATTTTTTTTTATTTTTTATTTTTTTATGTTTTTGGGAATTTTAGGTATTGTGATTTTATGGGGGATTTTTTGGAAGGGGTGGTGACTAGTTGGTGTGGTTAGATTTTTAGGATTAGTTAGTTTTTGTGATTTGTAAGTTTTAGTTTAGTTTGTAAGTGATATTGATTGTGATGTTTTGGTATATTTGTAATGATGGTGATTGGACTTTTTGGAGTGTGGTAATGATGAGGGTGGGGGAGGGTGGGTGATGCCTATTTTGGAGTCTTTTGTGTGTTGTGGGATATGTTTTTCGGGTTGAATTGTGTTGTTTGTACTTTGTGTTTTGGTGAAATTTGGATTTTTGAGAATGGTAATGCCCATTCGCGCCCCTTGGGCCCGTTCGAGGGACAGGTGTCCGGGGCCGAGGGACCTGGTACTCTCCATTCGAAAGTCTCGACGTCGGCTTTGGTGGAGGCCTGAGCTGCCTATTTGGGGGTACCCGTATCGGAAACTCAGAGAATACTATCCTACTGTTCTGGAATTGCCTCCAACTCGAGAGGATCTGGTTACCTTGTTGGAGTGGGTGGAATGCTTTAGGCTGCGGCGTGGATTTTGACTGCCTCCTTTCCCGCGGGTGTTTGCGCTTTCTCAAGTTGGTTCAAATTACTTGTGGACCAAGAGTGCCGTGTTGGAGTTGGCCTTCTTGGGGATGGCGACTGGATTTTTCTGGAGTGTGGAAGATCCACTACCTCGTGAGTGTGTGTGATTTGTTTGTTGGATTTTTGGGGTGTTGGTGTTGGTTTGTTGAGTTGTGTGGTTTTAATGTGGGTTTGGTTTTGTAGCTGTTCCTGAAGAGCTGCGCAGTCGTTATGGGCTGCCACCATTGATCCTTGCATCCCCTTCGGATTCTCTCTTTGTGTTTCCAACGACGCCGGAGGTTGTTGAAGGGGGGCCCGGGACAGAGGTAGCAGGGGAGCTTTGAGCCAGTTTGGATTTTAATTGGGGAGGGTGTGTGTTGTTACGGTGTTGTTTTTGGAGGTTGAGTGGTGGAGATTGGGTGTTGTTGGCCTATCGGTTGAATTGCTGTGAAGATGTTGCTGCGGAGATTGGGTGCTATTGGTCTCAGTTGCTATGAAGATGCTCGTTTGGAAATGGTGCGAAGGTTTTGTGGAGGCCGGGTTTTGCGTTTCTGGAGGCATGGCAAGTTTCCGAGTTCTTGGGTGTTTTAATGGAGGCTGGAGGTGTCGACTTGCAGCTGGCGTGTTTTTCGATTGAGCCAGGAGGTGTTTGGATTAGCGTATATGATATGGACAGATTACTGAGTATAGATTTGGTGTTGGATAGTTGTATGGTGTAGCGGAGGTTTATCAACGTGGAGGTTTTGTATAGACTGTATAGAAGGGATTATGGATTCAGTTTTTGTGCCAAGGATGGGTACATAGACATTTCCTTGTTTCGATATTTTGAGTTTGGAACAGAGATTCATGGTGTTCTTGGAGCGCTTGAGAATTTTGTAAAGTTTTAATTTTCTGGTTCAAATTGATTGCTCCTGTTTGTGAGCTTTCGGTGCTTGTGTTTGGTCATAGCAGTGGTGACTGCGTATAGAGATGGAGGTTCTTTGGAGTGTGAGATGTGGAGTTGTGTTTGTATTGGATAATTGCTTGTGTTGTTCTGAATGTGTTTGGTTGTGGATGTGAATTTGTTTGTCTCTATTGATTGCCATGTGTGCGGTTTTTAGGGAGATGCATTCATCAGTTGTGTGGATTAAGGTAATGCGTCCAGAAACCGTCCGAATTTCAGGTTTGCTCATTTGGAATAGTGGTGGAATTTTTTTATGATTTTTGGATGAAGTGCAAAGCTAGTGCAAAGCCATTCCAAAAAAAAAAAATCATTTTTTGAGTAAGTCTACAATTTCCTATGAATTTTTGAATGTTCAGCCCTAGGTGCTCCACTAACCGTCCCTAGAGTCATGATTAATATGACCACTTGGATTCTGAGAATAGGACGTTTCTGCACCAATCACAAGCACTCAATTTCTGCAGCCATAGACGGAATTAGAATGATTTTGCACAGTTTCAGGAACAGCCTATGTCAAAGTCTATGGGACGGTTTTTGGGCCGGGACGGTTTTTGAGCGCATTACCTTATTTGTTTGTGTTGTGGGAAATTTGTAATTTAATCCTTGGTGAGGGGTATATGGTTTGCAGTATGCTGGGTGGTGTCTGTGTTGTGCATTTAGCTCCCGAATTGATCTTTGGGTTTTGAGTTGCAGTTGTTTGTGAATTGAGCATGCATTGTGAGTCTTCCAGGGAGTTTTCAGGTGTTCTGTGATTTTAGTACGAGGTTGATGCTTGTGGTTGGTGTTAGTTTCAGTATCTTGAGTTTAGTTGGTTTGGTGTCATCCATTGTGAATTATTTCATCTAATGTTGGATGACTGTTTTTGGGTGTGGGAAGTGTTAACTGCGGGTTGATATCATCAAGGGGGTTGGTTATTTTTGGATTTGGATTCCAGATTTGGGTTCTTAGGGGGGGTAATTTGGTAATGAGATGGCTTGGGGTTTTTATTTTGTTATTTTCAAGTTTGTTGTTGTAGTCTTCTAGGATTGGTTGGTTGTTTTTTAGACGTCTTTTGTTGAGTATAATGTGGCATAAGTATTTGACAGCTATTTTATGGATTTTGGTCATGCATTGTTTAATTGCTTTTTGTGGAATTTTTAATTTATTTTTAAGTATGTTTATAGAGGGTAAATGTATTCCACTCCGAGGGCCTGCTGTGAGTATGACTATTGGTGCTGTGTTCCATCCTTCGTCTTGGATTTGTTGTATGAGTTCTTCATATTTTGCTATTTTTTCAGTGACTTTGTCTGGATTGAATCGGTCATGGCAGAAGGTAAATTCGATGTATTGTATTGTTATAGATGGATGTGGGAATTGTGGAGGGTCAGATAAGTGGGGTTGGCCTTGTACACATAATATATCTGGTTTGAGTCTTGCATTACAATGGCATCGGCCTTGGCAATGACATGTGATAAACCATGTTGGTACAGTATTATCTTGTGGTGTGTTTTCATATGTGCCTGCGTTCATGTATGTGAGGGATCTAGAGTTTTTGTTGGATAGGAGGAGTTTGCGTATTTCCCATACAGCTTTGTTATGTCTATTACATCTGAGTTTATGGAGATGGGTTTGTGGGCATGCTAGTAATAAATGTGGCCATGTATCTATGTTTTGTAGTCCACAGAGGGAACAATTGGGGTTAGGAAATTGAAGGGGGAAAAAAAGATTTTTCCGTTGGTTTCCCATGTATTGGCCATATCTGAATTTGAGTAACTGTGTGATCTGGGCGTCGGAGACTTCAAGGTCTTTCCAGAACTGATTAGAGAGTTTATTGTCTAATTCCTTATTGGATGTCCATTTGGCAATATTAATGTGTCTTGCTTGTATGTTATTGATTTGTGTGGTGTTTATTTGGTTGGTGAGGTATTGATCTAGGTCTCTTATTGGGCCTGTAATGGGGTGATTATTTGGTTGGGAGAGCCAGTAAGGAGTGGTATGTGCTCGATGTTGTGGGTTTCACAAACCACACTACATATTTGCGTGGGTGGCTAAGTTCCGGTAATTCATAACAAAAGTAAAGTTGATATGAGTAAATCTTGCATCTCAATTTAGGAGTCATTGAGTATGTTGACATGTAGAACCATGTGAGTATGTGTCTTACATGTCTTTCCATGAACATCTATATAATCCTACATTAATTTAATGCACCAATATTGTTAAATAAATGATGGTATATGAAACATCAAATGATGATCTTATGAAGGCTTTGAGTAAGTGTTGTCTATGTTACTATAATGGTCAAGTCCACTTTGTAAATCCTTGCTTTTCCATGAAAGCTTCATTGGCTTCGTGGATTATGCCAAAATTAACTAATTTTATATCAATGGTTTTTTACAACATGAATTTCACCTTTCAAGTCACAAAGTACAAAATGCTGCAATAATACAAGTTCTAAGATGGTATTTCTTCTTAGATGTCGTTTTTCAATTCATGTAATTATAAAATATTTATCATGGATATTTAAATTTTTAACATTCAAAATGAACCTCTTGATGTTTTGCACTATGTCTACTTGAATACATTTAAGACATTGAATCCATTTTTACATTTGATTCAACAAATTGTCTTTTTTTAGAATACCCTTGTTTAAAGCAAAATATTGGATGTACAATGTAATTAGTACCAAGTCTAAATACTACTTTATTTGATTTCAAAATGAAAAAATACTTGAAAAGCAATATCTTGACCAATATTCCTTTAAAAACCAAACTCAATAAATGTACAACGTTTTTGGCACCTATATCAAAGTTGATAACTAAACAACATTTCTATCTCATTTTTGGAACTTTGGCAATAAAGGTCGCTCTGTTTTAATGAGTGCGTGGGCCTTTCTCCCTCTTACCTCATTTTCCTTGTTCTCCTTATTTTTTTTAATATTAAGATGCATGCGGTCTTTTTTTCATATTTTTTAATCTTTTTCGGAAAAGAAGAACCTTAGATTAGTCTAAAGAATACCATTTAGTTAATCTTAGGTGCATTGATTGGTCTCCTTACTATTGAACTAGGTTTCCACATATATAAAACAAAAATAACTTCTCTTAATTTCAAATCCTAACTCTTCATCTCTCTTCTCTCATCGTCTCTATTTCCTTAATCACATGTCAAACCACTATTTTCCTACAAAATGGAGTAACTCTGATGAAACTCCACTTCTGCCCGCTCTAAAACAATTGCAATGTGCTCGAAAGTGAATAAGTGTGAAGTATGAGTTGAATAAGTGTGAAGTATGAGTAGATTCGTACCGTATGAGAGGAAAACAGGCGGGTATGAGACGGGTATGAGACGGGTATGAGACGGGTAGGAGAGGAGGTGTGCGGAAGGGGAGGGAAAGAGGAGGGGGCACGTGGAATGCCAGAGTGGAGCGGGTCCAAGAGGGCAGAACGAATGAAGGTCCCGATCGACGAAAGTGCAACCCTGACTCGGGAAGTCGGCCATCCAGGGCACGACTCACCACTTACCAGAGAGGGACTCCCAGAGAGATGGTGAGCGAATGCGTCGTGGTGGTGCCAAAACCAAATAACACCCGACCTCCTCCGGCACCACGCAGCAGCGTCATCGTCGCCATAGCCAACTAACGTTACCACTGCCATCTCACTCTTCTTCACCCCTTCCTCTTCCATCTTGCCCTCCCTTCCCTTCTGTTCCCTTCTCTTCGCCCTTAATTCTACGCACACACGCACCTATCTTACTCCGAATCGTGCTCATCCCCCACGCCACGCCACACCACACCACACCAACCGCATCGCCCTGCTCTGCCCTGCCCTGCCCTGCCCTGCCCTGCCTGCTCTTCCCCCATCATCGCCCTCGTAAGTTGCCGCCCTTGCCCTCTCTGCAATGCCGTGTCTCAATTTCCCCCTGCATGTCCGTGCCCTAATGCCGTCTCCTCTTCCCCCGGGGTTTCGCTGCTCCTCTTCTGCTCAACATTGCAAAACTACATGATGCGCCTCTCTGAATGATGCTCCTGCCAACACGACCATCGGGAAATTTTTATTAGGGATTTGCGATTCGGCTTGCCGAGTCCAACGGGAAGTGGTGTACATGTGAGGGTTTTCGAGCGTTGAAGCCCTGGTTGCAATCATTAGAGGTTTTCTTCAAGTTGGATCGCTCGCGACAAGCTAGTTTTGTAATCCTGCTTCAGGTGGAGTTCGTCCGCGCATCGCTTGAAGCTGGATTGATTTGCGGAGATATCTCTTTCTGTGCGACTTTGTCCTGTGTCGATGGCAGCTGAAGCTGTAGATAGATCCGTTCTCCCTTCAATCTTAGACATGATTGTTGTCTCACAAGATGCGCGCTGCAGTTGTAGAGTCTGGGGTTTTTACCAGGATGTTTCATGTGTATTCTGGTTTACCGAGATTCTGTTCGCAAAACCATGAATTAGCTGTTGGACCCTGCGTCGTAGCTTTAATAGAGAGCTTTTGCTTTTCGGATATCCATTCTTGCTCAGACTCGTGAAGAAGGAGAAACGCACTCGTTTGCAGGGCTCTTTCTGTACCTTTTTTAACCGCAGTGGTTGGGAGGAGTAGGTGGAGAGTCGCGTTTTAGTGCGAGGGAGCGGAAGTGGCCCGGATCAATCGATCGCGAGGTTGTTGTTCTTTACAGAGTCATTGAGCAAGGAGATCGTGCTATTCCTTGGAGTTTTGTTTATTGCTTATCGTTCAGTCAGCAAATATCGACTCGTTTTTTGCAATTACGTTATAGGGTTTGAACTTTTGGGTCGTTCGGTAATCCAAATCCTACAACATCTCCTGTAGCCTTTTCATCCAGAGTTGATCGCTATCTGACCGCTTCAACTGTCACTCAAGAGCTTATTTTTTATTTATTTTTTCCTTTAGCCACGCCGCTGGTTGTGTTGTCGAGCCATGTTGTGATAGGCATTGTGTTAGTGTGTCTGACATGGTGGTTTTGGGTTGGTATTAGAGTTTGGAAGAGCACCATGGTCAAGCTCACCCTGATAGCAAGGGTGACAGACGGATTACCACTTGCAGAGGGATTGGACGATGGGCGTGATCAGAAGGACATCGAGTTTTACAAGCAGCAAGCAAAGCAGTTGTGCAAAGAACTTTCTCGGCGCCAACATGAGGCGTCTCGGATGTCTGTTGAGACTGGACCTTACTTTTTCCAGTATCCTTTACCTGTCACGTTTGTGCTTGTAGTTGGGTGTAACCGCGGTCAGCGGTTTCGAACAGGGAATTTTAGCTGAGAGTGTGTGATAAGGTGACTTTGGGAATGAGATATGGATTCGTGCAGAGCGGATCAGGTTGGATTTCCATCTTGTTATTACCTTCTAATTTCGAGTTTGCTATATGCTTAAGGAGGTCCTCGTTTAGCATGTCCTGCCGTTGCTCATGTAGGGTTATGCGTAAGAGAAGATCATACCACTGTACGATGGAATTTGTAACAGCAGTAACGCGTATTCGGTGTCTGCTCGGTCTTTCTACTCATCACATCTTTTCAATAACCTTTTGTTAGTCAAGATTTACCTTAACTGAAATATCTCAGCTACATCATAGAAGGAGGTGTATGTTATCTTACTCTCTGCGAGCGATCTTATCCTAAGAAACTCGCGTACCAGTATCTGGAGGAACTGCAACGGGAATTCGAGAAAGTTAATCGGTCGCAAATTGAGACTGTTGCGAGGCCTTATGCCTTTATCAAGTTCGGTACGTTCCCAAGAACCACTGCTGCTTACCATTAGCATGGATATTTTGAGCGACTTTGCCTTCGAAATTTATTTGCTCTGGATTGAATTTCAAATCCTTGCTATGTTCACTTGTGGTCTGATCTGGCCACCTCCGCTCGTGGTTGCTTATTGGATCACCTTGCCTTTTATATAAGTGACGATTTGGTTCACGTTGTTTTATGTGATCCGAATTTGCAGATACTTTCATTCAAAAGACTAGGAAGCTCTATCAGGATACTCGTACTCAAAGGAATCTCTCCAAGCTCAATGATGATCTCTTCGAAGTTACGCAAATTATGACTCGCAACATTCAAGAGGTTTTGGGCGTCGGAGACCGGCTTGACCGTATGTTCCAATGCCATGAATACAATTTGACCAGATTTTTTTTAAGTTTTTGAACTGCAGCAATGCTGCATTCAGAATTTGCTTGAGAGTCTTTAATTAGTGTTTTCTAGCTTAAATTCATGTCGTAACTTTTGTTTCATTTGTGCTGAGCATCACCGATCTTTTTATTAAGTCGGTGTAGATGAAATTGAGGGTATTATATCTAGTTTTGGAACTCTGGTTAATATTTAGCCAGAGATCGGAAAATTAGAACTAGAAGTCTCACGTGATTGTGAACTGCTTATCTATTCTGCAGAGGTTAGCCAAATGTCAAGCAGATTGTCTACAGAATCAAAATTCTACGCAGACAAAGCAAAAGATCTGAATCGACAGGTATGCAATCTTGTACATTAAGTCGTGATGTTGGCTGGGACATGTTTTCTTTCAAATGATATGATTACCCTAGCCTCGTATTGGCTTCTTTGTTTCCATCAAATTTCACCGGATCTTGTGCCTTTTAGTCGGCATTATTTTTCAGTGTTTTGTCCTATAAATGTTAATACAAACCTTAAGTCATGATGACATCTTCTGCTGATGACTCTGCTCTGTGTTACAGTAGTGTAGGTGCATTTTATTTTATGCTGATAAAGAATCTCACCCTCGCATGCTTCTCAGACCCGTATCGTTGATCACTGAGTTTTCCTTTTCACTGTTCGCAGGCATTGATAAGGAAATGGGCACCTGTTGGTATTGTACTTGGGGTGGTAATGCTACTTCTCTGGTTCCGCCGATTATTCTGGAGTAACCAATGATACGAAGGTGTAGAACGGAGAATATCGTAGAGACACATCCTAAGGTCATATAATTTGGAATTTTCTACAATGGTTTAGCATATATAATCTGGTAGAATATCTTCTCATTCTTGTCAACACGGTCCTCCTACTCTCTGAATCATAAAAGTGGAGATGTTGGACTTAAGATATTGGTGAATTTGGATTCCGAGTGACTGTTTCAGCCAATGTCAGGTGTTTTGACAGTAGAGGATAGTTTCCTTCAACCTTAGTAGCGGATAGAATTGGAGATGGTTGTTTTTCAAGGTTCTGAGGTATATAGGCCAAAATCATTTTCACTTCGCCCGGGTTCTTTCAAACTAGTTAATGAGAATGTAGTTCTTGTCAGATAATGGCGATGCACAACAAATATAAGTTACATCCGCAGTCGCAACTAGAGCTCGGAAGCTATTTTGAAGTTGATTTATTTGAGTGTCACCTAACGGAGAAGTCTGTGTTCATTTTTGGTTTGGGAGGTTCATACACCCAATCAAGGATGACGCTGCAACATTGGAAAGTTAATTCCCAGTCCTTCAGCATGTTCCTGTCGTTGCTTGAAAGTTTTGCATGTCTTGCCCTTTTAGACGAGATCATAATCCGAAGTTGAACCATGTTTGGAGTGAATTTAAACTATCTGTTGTCTCTGATGATATGGCGCTTGAAGTCAAACATGTTTGCTGATGGTTTCCAATTGACTAAGAAAGGCAGTTGTTTCCAAGATTGACTGTGGCAGTACCTCGGAAGAACCGATTTGATGCTCTACTGCACGTGGTAGATTTTGCTCCTAATCGAATAATTGATTTAGTTAACGTCGTCTTACGTCCCGAATGCTCTAGGGTAGATTGTTACTTTAAAGTGTAAACTCATAATTGATTTTGTGAATGTGGTACTACATCCTCTGTAATGCAAATTTGGAGTAGGTTTACCGGTATACGATATAGCCAAGTTATAAGGTGAAAGGCTTTTAGTGTAACAATCTAAATTTGTAATTTTGAAGAGCACCTCCAATTTAGATGCAATTCATCTCTTTTATTTTGTTTTTGATGACACTATTATTTGTTGCAAATCATTAAAAGGTGCTCATGAACTTGAAACATGGATTTTGGAAATTACCATTAATTTTGGAAAATAAAACACCGTACATTCATACGGCGAACTTCTAAAAATTGGAATGATGGAAAAAGGAAGAGGGGAAATTAATGGGGGTAGTGGGCCCCGGAAGAATGGGCAAAATGCAAGTGAGGTGTTAAAAATGCAGAAAGCCATGTGGTGAGGATGCTGTGGAATGACCTTGTGATACGGTTTTTGCAATGAAATGGTACTCCAATTCACATGTTCAATAAAAGAGAAAAGAGAAATGAAAAAAAGACACAAGGCATGACATCACCACATGCAATCAATGTGGGAGCAAAGGAAGGCAGCAGCGGAGGCAGTACCACCCTAGAGGATGTCTCCAGAGGATGGGGTGGTACCGACCAGGAAAGGCAAAAAGCGAACTGAGGTGGGGGAGGGAGGAGGTACCGAGTAGTTAGGAAGGGGGGGAATGAGAGAGGAGGTCTATCCAGTATCGAGGGAGCGAGGCGACTTTGGATGAGCTCTCTCTCTCTCTCTCTCTTTCTCACTTGCCCAGGGAGGTTGCCGCACAAGGAACCAAGCAAGCAAGCAAGGAAGGAAGGACATGATTGTTTCGCATCCTCCGCCCACTGCGTGGATGCGCTTCCCCGCCAAGGTAACTTCTGCTCTGCTGCGACCACCGTCTCTGCTACCGGAACACTCTTCTCTCTTCATTTACTTTTCTGCTCGCTCGCTTGCTGTCAGGGTTTTAGCTCACCAGGGCTTAAGCAAAACCACCCTGCACTGCACTGCACTGCACTGCACTGCGAGGGTTTACTACCTCTGCACTCACCGGAATTCTACTCTATCGTCCTCATGAATTTGGCTGCTACAGCTGCTGTTCCCCACTCAACACTCTTCTTGGAGTTCACTATCCTCAATTTTCAGCATTTCTGAAAATTGTTTTTAAACGTGTTTCGTCTGTGATGACATTCCATAGCGCTGTGTTTTGTTGACCAAGCTGTCTCACTTGTGGCGGAGTGAGTGCTTTTTCGTTTCGGTTTTGGTGCTGATTTTTTCATTTTATTTTTGTCCCTCTTCTGTTTGCTAGTGTGGTTTTATGGTTTTGGTCGGTGTAACTAGAGCTGAGGATGCGGGTTTGTTGTTGCAGGAGGCGAGCGAATTACAGCGTAGGGTGTGAGGAGTGCTGTATGACTTGCTGTGGCTTCTGCGGCGAGTGAGGATAGCTTCCTCGGAGGGGAGCGGCTGTGGCGTTCATGATTGCGTCATTGTGTAGGAGACAGTCTGCGTGAGGTGCGATTTGACGACATTGGCTTTGTGCCGCTGAATCTCCAGCGCTGCCTCATGGCACCCGCTTCGCAGCAAAGCTCAGCTGCCGTCGAGGGAAAGAATCGGTTGGTGGCCACGCGCAGGGGCTCTCACGTGGACAGAGTCTGCTGGGAACTTCCAAACCCTAAGATTCCAGGGCTACAGAAACTCGCAGCCAACGAGCACATTGCAGGGATGCTCAACGCGGTCGAGAATGCAGTTGAAAATGGTCAGAGAGTATGGGAAGCGAGGGTTCAACAGGGGTTTCGCTCGACTAAGTTCTGCAAAATTGAGCTGCCAAATGCGTGGAGATGGAAGGGGCGACACGCAGCACAAGGCAATGAGCATGGGAAGCCCGTAAGAACCGCTGTTTTATCCACCAGGTACAGATCTGCTTCTGTGAGCACGTTTGTCGTATATCAGTCTGTTTTCGCCTTGAAGGTGTTGCATTGCCTAAATTAATGGTAGACGAACTTGTGATTTCCTTTTCGGCCCTGGAAAGTTCTTAGACTTGCACTTGTGGCGCTTCAGCTGCTTATGGACGTCTTCAGTGTTTCGGAACGTGTATTATGGAGCATTCGTGCGACATGAGCCGTGTATGGATATTTGACTTGTTCATAGAGCTTTTTGTGTCTTTCCAGGTTTATCTTTTTGGTGAATAGTATACGATGGACTCAGAGAGGTTTTAGTGAGTTTTGTCTGGAGTGAGTCCATATCATGTTGTCTGACTATTAATTCATTCATTTTCTGTCCAGCATGGCAACGTTTCCGGGCGCAACAACCGCTAACGCAGGTTATGTAGCGGGGGGTGTCAGTCAGGAGATGGAGCAAGCGGACGCACATATCAGAGTACCAGATGTTCCTGGCTTTGATAAGCTACTAAAGCATCCCCTGGCTCTTGTGAGTTTTGTGCCGAGGGAGTTGGCATTGTTTTTCGCTGGGGCTGTGGCGGGTGCAGCAGCAAAGACAGTAACGGCTCCTTTGGATAGAGTGAAGCTCCTTATGCAGGTTAGTGAGCAGACTTAGAATGGCTGCTGACTTTGTGTATCATGGAATGATTTTGTGCATAATTTCCTAGAATGATGTGGAGTGCAATCCTGTTCTGAAGGCTTACAAGCTCACATAAGTCAGCAAATTGTGTTCTCTCTAAATGCAGGACTGGATGTGCAGGTGCATGGCGTACGAATGGCGCAGGAAGGTAGCAAGAAGGGCATTGGATTCTTAGAGGTACTTAAGTCCATACACATCTTGTTGCTGTTGCCGTGCGACTGCTTTCTAGATATTGGTGGTCATGACAATGAGGAAGTTTAATGTTCGTTGTTTGTTAGAGCTGCGCTTATGTACCATTTTGATTACAGGCAGTATCTCAGATAGGAGCTGAAGAAGGCGTCTCAGGATTTTGGAAAGGGAATATCCCACAGGTATGTGTTTGGAGTTTGAGTTAATGATTTGATAAATTGCCGATGCTTCGCCAGATGATGTTGCTTAGGAAGTCCCGCCTTAGGAAGTCAGTTGTTTCTCTCTTAAATATGTATTTTCTCCGCATTCTCGGCTTGTTATTTTTGGTGTTTATTTATTCCGTTTCATAAGTACTGCCTCAGTTATAACAACTTGTTGTTTGAATTTCTATGTGAATCTCGATGTCTCTTTAGTAAGCTGTTGTGTTCTCGTTATTGACGATTCTGATTTGGCACGTCTGCAGGTTGTTCGTGTCATACCCTACAGTGCTGTGCAGCTCTTTGCCTATGAAGCATACAAGGTGATTTTCTGCATTGCCTAAGTTTTCTGGAAGCATTCAGTTAATTTAATGAGGAATATTAAACAGAGGCATTAAAACTCGTGAGCAACCCTTAGAGAGTTATGTCAGTACTAATGTAGGTTGCGTTATCTTTATCTCTGCACTATTTAAACAGCATGTGACTAGTTCCAAGCTTAGGACAAGCACTTAGAAATTTTGTAGCATTTTGAGAGTCACATTTTTCTGCTGGTGTCTATATTCATGAGTCCTGTTTTGTGTTATTTTGGGTTTTCAGAGGCTTTTCAAAGGTGACAATGAAGAAATTTCTGTCGTCGGCAGACTTGCCGCAGGCGCATGTGCGGGCATGACCTCGACTTTGGTAAGCTTTACATTCTGTAGCGTCGGGCTCATTAATCTGATCTCTCTGTTTCTCGAAATCACTCTAAGCATTGATAGCTTGACCTGGTTTTGGGAGCCCGTACATTGATTCTTTTCAACTGAATGTAGTGAAGAAAGTGAGCGTAGAGAGCTTTCTGTCAGATAGTGTCAGTGAGATTTTTATTTATTTATTTTTGGATTTAGAACGGCATCTCCTTGTCCATCCTAATGGTGTTCAGTAGTATGTGAATAGCTGTAGAAAGCCATGCTCTGTACAGTTAGTGTAATGTCATTTTGTCTTAACATCATTTGTGCTATCTCTCTCTTCAGGTCACATATCCATTAGACGTTCTGAGATTGCGGCTGGCTGTGGATTCGACGACTAGGTCTATGGGTCAGGTACATCAAATGATATTATTTTTCAACACACGGGTTGTTCTGTGCACATGCTGAAGTTTTTAGGCTTGTACCCCCACCCCCCCTCCCCCTCTTTTGAGTGTTTTCTTGCCGCAATTTCCAAGTTTGCATCTCGTAATGATAGCTTTTTGTTTTCAGGTGGCGGGAACAATGCTTCGAGAGGAGGGGTTGAAGTCTTTTTACAAAGGGTTGGGACCGTCTCTGTTGGGCATTGCACCATATATTGCTCTTAATTTCTGCGTGTTTGACTTGTAAGTTCTAACTCACAACTGATCTTAGTCTAAGTCTGTGGAATGATATTCCAAGAGCGTTGTTGCAATAGGGTGATAGTGTTTCTGATGGACTCATCAGATGTTTGTCTGTATTGTCTAACCGTATAGGCTGGCAATTAAATACACTCGGGTAAACAAAGCTACTTTGATGTTGTGTTCTGGTGGAACGTACACATATGAAACTGACAGTTCCCATTCATGATAATTTCAGAGTTAAGAAATCTCTCCCAGAGGATTTCAGGAAAAAGCCTGAAGCGTCATTTATGACTGCCTTAGTATCCGCTTCCTTTGCGACGGCCATGTGCTACCCGCTCGACACTGCACGACGGCAAATGCAAATGAGGGGCTCTCCCTTCAACTCTTTTATTGATGCTATCCCCGGTATGTCTGTCGAGCTTATTTTTTTTATTTAGAAAGGGTGGAGCAGAGTCTATCATATGTGACTTTTGAATGTCTTTTATTCTATTAGAGATATTCTTCTCTGTGCTGTGGAACATAGTAGAAAGACGGTCATGTATACATTGCGGATTAACAGCTTTGGAAATAGAAATGTTTGACTGTTTAATTGTTGCGGCTGGTTATGTGCACCCATGAAATAGAACATAATAGACCAGGAAACAGAACAGAACAGTGCGTAACAACGAAGTATTTTGTGTGTAATTTGAAAGCGAGCTTTCAGTGAGGTGTGTATTAGGGTCGTGTCAAACAGTTCTGTCGTGTTCTAATTTGAGTTTTATCTCCACACTCTCCAGGTATCATTGCCCGAGATGGTTTCTTTGGACTCTACCGTGGTTTTGTGCCAAATGTGTTGAAAAATCTTCCGAACAGCAGGTATACATCCAAGCCTAGTCAATCGTGGAGAAGATTGTTTCAATCTGCAGGATTATCATTTAGTAATTTGATCTGCATTCGTTTTTGACTTTGATACGTTATGGATGTTCTGCTTTACTTGACACTATTTTTTTCCCCTTCCAACTAAACTTAAACCTTTCTTCAACATTTGGGGTTTTCCCTCGATCTTTAAATGATTCAAATATTTCGAATCGTCCATTTGAGAGAGTGCTCAAACATGGAACTTGTTCATTTAGACGGACTGACAAGGACTAATTCTTTTTTACACAGCATTCGATTGACGACCTTTGATGCTGCCAAGAACCTCATTACCGCCAGCCAGGCTGAGTACCAGCGAGTCCTTGAGGAGCATCAGAAATCTTTCACCAATCCTTAGATTTAGACATCTGTTTAAACCATTTTAAGTAGTTCAAATTTATAGATGTGGCTTGGATAGCAGCCACTTTCATTATTCAATTAAAGATCCTTCAATCGCTGGGTCAAATCTTTTGCAGGCTAGGAAATATCCCATCAGCAGAGACACTTACATCGGAGTTAGTGGTTATTGATAGCACATTCAAGTTATCCACGCAGATCGTCCACCACGATCTTGTGTGTTGCACCACCTATATGCTAGTCGTAAAACCAAGTGTCTATTGACCACCTAATTTTAAATTGAGAGGTAGTGTGGAGCACAGACAGGGCTAACTTAATATGACTGTTGAGCCATTTGAGGTCAGGCATGTTATGAAAGTTTTGAACATTCTACAAGTGTCTCAATTCTATTTCATTTTGCAGTCTACAACCTCGCAGTGTCCCAGCTTATGCAGTCAGATGGAATCTGTTTATTTGAAATTTATTACAATGCTCGCTGTAGAGTTGTTCAGATTATGAGTTCGATCTGTCCAGTAAGATGTGGGTTTGTATTCAGAGGATGTTGTCGTTGTTTACCACTCTTGGTCTGAATTGATCGTCTTCGTGATTTCGTAAGGTTTTAGATGATGCCATTACTCTTAACAATACTCTGACCTAAGAGAATATTGCGACGAGCTGAACCCTGTGATGTGCAGGACTGAAGGACCGGAGCTGTAGGCATCTGTCGAAGGCTCGATTGGGCCTACTGCAGCCATCAACATCTCCGTCACTACGTACAGTACGGTACAGTTTATCTCCTTACATGCTCCAGACTTGGACGATACTTGGTGATGAAACTCACGGACTAATAATCCTCATGATGTTTTGTTTAACTTGGTGCGTAATGTCATTTCAACAGGTGTGAAGACAAGATGGAAAACGGGTGAAGAGACTTCCATAGAAAAGTCGTTGGACAAATAACCGTCTGCTGAGTCCCACTTCAGCAACCACCTTGGCAATCACGTTCAATTATTCTGTTCAAGTGATTCGTGGTTCGTGGGGTAAAGTTGGTCAGGAGCATAATTAAAAAGATTGGCTCAAGGAGGAGGTACGTGGTATCTACAGCGATGGGCAGAGGCACGGTGTTGTCAAGGAAGAAGGCGGTGTCCAAGACTTTGAGGGCGGGCCTTCAATTCCCTGTCAGCAGGTTGGCTCGTTACTTGAAGCAGGGCAAGTATGCCGCCCGGGTCGGCTCCGGAGCTCCCGTCTACTTGGCAGCCGTCTTGGAATACCTTGCTGCTGAGGTGAGCCAGTCTTCGGCAATCTGTGTACAAGCTGATCATCCAGTCATCCTTACGTACAGAGGGTCTCCTTCTTCGAGTGTCATACACTTTCCTTGTTCGATTCTACGACAACCCTCTGTTTTTCATGTCATGATCTTCATGTCGTCAGGCCCATTTCTCTTTTCGATAATCCAGGCCAGTGATTCTTTTGGTCAGGAGACAATGTAGCATTTTTGCTACTTTTCCATGTCGAAGAGCAATCCAGGCTCCTTGGATGCTCTTTTCATATTAATATACAGGTAATATTAGAGTAATACAAATGTGCTACCTAGGTTCTACTTAGGCAATACCTGGGTGATACCTAGGTTTTAAAGAGCCTACACATCTTGACTCCAATGACATAGGAAATCTGAGTATTGTTCTTTTCTTTTTTCTTCTCAAAAATCCTGTGTATCAATTATCCAGCCCAAATTTTATGTAGCAATTTGCCTAAAATTAGCACCAAAAATCACTGTTCCAGGCTCATGTCGACAGTCTTCGGCAATCTGTGTAGAAGCTGCTGATACAGTCATACTTAGAAGAGAGGGAGGTCTCCCTTTTCGAGTGCCAGAATTTTCTATAATTATTGTACCCATTACTGCCTGGTAATATGGTGAGGGCTTTTTGTGCAATAGTGTAAAGTATTCTACTGAGAGTAATGAAATTGGGAATTTGTTTTTAAAAATAATGAAGTGAGGGAGCATGCAGGTGCTGGAGCTAGCGGGAAATGCATCGCGGGACAACAAGAAGACACGGATCATCCCTCGCCACATTCAACTGGCGGTGCGGAACGACGAGGAGCTGAGCAAGCTGCTGGCCGGTGTCACCATTGCCCACAGCGGCGTCCTGCCCAACATCCACTCAGTCCTCTTGCCCAAGAATAATTCATTGACCAGTCCCGACGACAACATTGCTCAGGCTGACTGCCGCACCTGCAATGCCACTACTCATGCAACTTTGGGCTTGAAGAAAAGAAAAACAAAAAAGCAGCCACGCTCCAATAAGAAAACAAAGAAGAAAGGCCATTGATCCATGACTGTCGGTGCCTCTCTTTTTTCCTTCCTTTTCTACATCACTGTTGTCTCTCTGTTTCCACCATCCAATTGTTTCCATGTTAATCCCTAAAATTCCTTGACAATTTGTGTCCCAAATATAGGATCTTAGGATCTCAGAGTGTGTCAAATTTTTTTAAAGATTTTTTGCTGCATGGATTTGAAGATTATAGCATTTTATTTTTTTTATTTTTTTTTTGTTGGAAATTGCCTAAGACAATGAGTAAGCTTTGACTTCTTGTGGGGTGAAATATCTCCATTTTACAATTTGGTATTTTTAGATATTCCAAAATTAGACAATGTAAATAACATGTTTATAAAAATGTAAAAAATGATTCTAACGAGTCTGAAATGAATATTTGTAGGTATTATGGAGGGTTTTACAATACATTCACCCTTTCCGCATCCCAAATTCTAGAAATTTCAATTTCCGAACATGATAAAATTCAAACGGTGATTATACCATTCACATTGTATACTTGAAGTACATAAAAAAATTAATAAAAAACTTCAAAAAACATGGTATGAATACAAAACTTGGATACATTATTCGACCTCACTCCCTACGAAGTTCCTCGACCCTGCTTAAATGCTTTGTCTCCTCCGTAGTTGGCTGCAAGTGAGCCCTACGGCATTGCTTCGCAGGCCCACCTCCACCACGGCAGAGATGCGTCAAAGATAACGCTGTTTAACGCGGTTTTTAACGCGGTTTAACGTGGATTTTTTGACTAATCAAAAGTGACGCGCCCTGTCACATAGGTCTTTTGATTATGACGCGACGCGTCATAATACGTTAAAACGTTTTAACGTGCGCACGTCATCTCTGTTAAACCACGTTACTCGGAATTGCCAGAAGTTACCTGGGGTCAGTAAATTGAGGGAGTTACTTTTTGCCACGTGAGCATTTCCCGCTGTTTTTCATTCCACGTTGGAGTTTACGTGGATATTTCCCTCCATTGTCCATTCCACGTCAGATATTGCGTGGCAGTTGACGTGGCACTTGATTTCAACGGCTGAGATGGTGACACGTGTCATGATCACGGATCGTAGAATATTCCCGGATGCGTTTACGGTGTCGGGTTTTGTATGTTTACAGAAACGGTTTATGTTGACGGTTTTTGTGTGTTTACGTAAACGTAGTGTGACGTGTTTTGTATGTTTACGTAAACGTAGTGTGGACGTTCATTATAATGTGTTTGGACGTTGATAAACGCATGTGTCACGTATTTGAATGCGTTTTGAAAAACGCATTTAGACGGAAGTTGACGTTCGCAGCGTCAACTCTTTGTAACATTAAAGTGGATTTTGGATGTTCACTGAAACGCAATTTAATGTTTATCCGGACGCATAGCTCATGATCATTATGACACATATAAACACTATTCAACGTAAGCAATAACGTTCTGTAACGCAAGAGAACGTCATTCAAAACGCAAACGAAGCGTCAATTAAAACAAAAATAAACACACTGTAATATTTTGATACAATGTTTTGTCTTTCAAATACAAAATACATAAAGTCTACCTCTACATTGCGATAGCATACAGCTTTCTACCAAAATGAGCTCGTCCACTTCTTGGAGATGCGATTGGCATGTAGAGGAAGCAAATGGTGCGTACATTCCAGGAGGCTCAGGCTAGATTCTTCTTAATCTACACAGCCCACGTGATCAAGCCAACGGTGAGGTCACAACAACAAATTAGCCATACAATCTCGTCTGAAGGTTAGTATCAAGAAGCTCTTACCCGTTTAAAGGTTTTCACCAGCACTGTTGCATTCTGTCCCAGCAATTTCTCCAAACCCCCATCTTCTTCCTGTATACACAATTGCTTCATCATTAGGATAGAGGAAAGTAATGGCCTCAGGAAAGTAGTATTCAACTTCTACACTCACACACACACACACACACACACATTCCTAGCTCCACACTCACACACACACACACACTCACACTGTCACACACACACACACACACATTGTCACACACACACACACACACTGTCACACACTCCTAGCTCCATACTCACACACACTCCTTGCTCCATACTCAAACACATACACTCCTTGCTCCATACTCAAACACACACACTCCTAGCTCCAGCTGAAACACCCACATAGAGAGAAAAAGAGTCAATTCTCACTTCAAAACCCCCTTCAAAACCTAGCCGCCACACCCTAGCCGTCAAACCCTAGCCGCCAAACCCTAGCTGCCAAACCCTAGCTGCCAACCCTAGCTGCCTTCATTTTTTGTAATACATTTGAACGCATTTTATGTTACAAGAAACGCACTTCCCGTTAGAAGAAACGCACTTTCTGACCCAAGAAACGCGTGCGTCACTGTTGACAGCCTCCTAGACTCCCAAATAAAATATTGCAGGCGAAATCTTACATTCCACGTCACCAAATTCCTCCACGCACACATTCCACATCAGCGCACGCATTCCACGTCAAATAGGTTCGTCATGTTTTTTGTAACACATCTGAACGCACTATCACGTTACAAGAAACGCGCACGTCAATGTTGACAGCCCCCTCGGACTCTCAAACATTACTTGACCGGTCAAACCCTAAACCTTCCACGTCAGCCTATCACCCTACATCGCATTCCACGTCAGCACAGTCATTCCACGTCAGACTTCTCGGTACGTTTTTTTTAACACACTTGAACGTGGCGCATGTTACCTTTAACGCCTCAATGTTATAAGAAACGCGCTGCTCTGGATACTACTATGGTCAACTATAGTCAAAACTACCTTCCACGTCAGCCATTGACTCTTCAAGCATTCCACGTCAGCGCACTCATTCCACGTCAGTCAATGTGTTACGTTTTTTTTAACACATTTTAACGTAGTACATGTTAAGATTGACGTCCTCCCTGTCATAAGAAACGTGCTGACGTGGAAACTTACTATATTTAGTCATATCTAAAGTTCCTTGAGGTAAAAAAGTAGGTGAAAAAATTACTGTCCAACAGGAACGTGTCCGTTTAATTTAACGTGATGCCGTTATTTGGAACGTATAAATTTTATTCGCGTTTCACCCATATCCTCTTTGACGCAGTGACGTTATTGGTGACTTTTTCACGTTAAAACGCTTGACGCGCGCCACGTTTAATTGGATATTTTTTCCACACTAATTCAGGATAGTGTGGATTTACGTCAAGTTTGACGCATCTCTGCCATGGTGCTCACTCGCTACCCAACTCCACCTGTCCTACCGGCAGAAAGCATAATCCACCACTTCCACCTCCATGTGAGCACCTAATTATAAAGAGGTTGGCTATGAGTACCTTAAAAAATTCCAGTTTTCCTTCTTTATTCTTTTTTTAGCATATTACATGTAAATAAAAATAGAGACACATATTAGCAATTTCTTTAAAACTTTAATTTTATAAAATCATAATTATTGGAATTAGAGGTATAGGCTATAGAAAAGTAGTGAAAGAAATATAAGAAAAAAGAACATCGGACAAAGAGAAATTGACAATTTTCAATCACACTACATTTATTGGAAAAATTGTACATAAAAAAAAAAGTTGAAGGAAAATAAGAAATTTATATTATCAAGCCTTTGATGACGAAGTTCTTCATGATATTTTTTGAAACATGTACCATTTGTAGCACTTATGTATTGATAAGTGCATGATGAGCAATAGTAATGCAACCTCTTACCCAGAATAATTTTTGCCTTATTGCACACAACACAAGGATTTTTTTCCTTTAGTATATCTGAAAACATAAACCTCTTTTTCAAGGTATTGGTTCAATGTTATCGCAATCCCGTCTATTCCAATTTTGCAATAAAGTTTCACATTATTCCATTCTGAACTACAAATGTGTCATAGGTTTACAAATCAGACTAGTACTTTTACACTTGTTAAAATAAACCAAAAATATGATCACAATAGCCTCGTGTAGCAAAGAGAAAGAAATCCGATGCTACAATTTTTGAGAGCGAATCTAAGTGCAGTATGAAGCCGAAAACTGGTCTGCAACATCCACTCCTTGTATATGAGTTGTGTAGTCTAGGTGCATAGGTGATGTAAGGATGTTGTCACGTGTTACTACATTTTGACGAGGTACAGTTTGCATTCGCAAAAAAGGAGTTGTAGTGGCTTGGATATGGATAGAAAAAAAACACTGGTTTTTTGTCTTTCCAGACCACTAATGAAATTTATCACAATGCATGCATTCTCCAATCCATCTACCCTTGCTCCTTCTTCATATAAACTTTGATATTTTGAAACATATTTAGCAAACCTATGCAATTAGATTGCATAGTGTTCGTCGCATAAATCACTCTAGAAGTCAGCAAGTCGTTGAAAAGTCCAACATTAGTAAAAATATTATCCATTGAATAATATGTCTCTTGCTCGATATTTCGTTCATGAGATCTAATACGACTTTGTGTGCGAATTTTGGCTCATCTTTACCATTCCAAGGCTCCTCTTCTACTATTTATGATTTTCCACACTAAATATAAAAATTCCACACAAACTTCAATGTGGAGCATGCTAAAAACCACACCTTTATTCCTCATTTTTGTGGTTTCTGTAGTATATACTGATGCAAAGGGCAATAAGACCCATTGTAACGTATCATCATCTCATCAATGATATAATACTTTCATGACTTCCACGAATTTCTACAATTATTCCTTATGAATTCTATCAACCACCTTGCTTGCTCCAATTTGTCATAAGCCGACAAATCCTTTCCACGTATATATGTTGATGGATTTGTAATATGTAAACATCTAATCAAATCCTTTAAAAGGGAACGTGTTTTCATTCTAAAGATAATAGAACAATAAAAAATTGAACCTTTCTCATGCGAATAAGATTTAATATTTGATTCACGCTTCATGCCCATATATAACCAAATTGCCATAAACGTCCACAATTCTGCCAGTGTAAATTTTCTCCAATAGCCACCTCCCATAGTATCCCTTACTCCATCATCTTCTATAGCATAGCGGTTGATTTCTCTCACAATCTCCCATAGAATACTATGTATCCAAAACAACTAGTACAATTGCAATATTGAAGAGAACGACTTTTAATAAACATTTGATATTGAAACCCTTTTTAAATTGCAAAAACGTGGTTCATATGTTAAATGATCCTTGCTCCATGTCTTATCGCGATACACATATTTTAAATTATCTTAATTCTCCAATCCATCTTCTCCATCTTCTCAACCAGCCAGCCTCGAAATCGAAGTTAGGCTCGGCGAGCGAGGGCCATCAATCTTCACTAGAAGATTTCAACTGTCCGAGGCTGCTAGTAAAGGCGCGCGATGAGGAATATTAATTGAGAGTAATAAGAATGTCACAAAATACTCCATAGAAAAAGGAGATCGTAAAATTTATGGGTCGCATTGACAATATAGATAGGCAAGGTGGACGAGTGGCATGAGAGCTATGGAAAGTCAAGCTTTCAAAACAATTGTCCATTCTCATGTAATTTTGTGCAACCCAACCAAGGGAACTGCCAAATTTCTCAAAGAATACTATGGGTGACTAGTGGTGACACCCTCATAGAAGTGGTGGTGGTGATGGTCATCAACGGGGTAATTTGGAGGTGGTGTAAGTCACCATCAGTGGCAATTTGGAAGTGGTGACTGAAATTGGCATTAGTTTATTGTAAGATTATTTTAAACTAACATTATTGTGTGTTGGTTGTGTAGATAAAGGAAGGATCAATTGGGTTGTAATAATGGAATTGAATTGGAAGGCAAGGTGTTGGGACAATGGCAGAAGAGAATGACATTTTTGAGGTTTTCAATCTTGGTGAATTTTTATCAGATGATGAAATTTCATTTGATTTTCGACAGCTTTTGAAAAATGATGAGGATGAAGAATATGAGGAGCAAATGGTTAGGGTTCAAGAACCAAACGTGGACCCTTTTTAATTTCTCTATTTGACGTACTATTCTTTCAAAAAGGAATTGACAAATTATTTTATTGAATGGACGAAAGGATGAATTGTCCCTTCAGCAAACACTATTATTATTTTGGATCCAAATTTTATTTGTTAAAAAGATAGCCCAGACATGAATCTATCCTATAAAAGTGGGCATTGTATGAAAGGCTTTGGGTACAAATAATTGAAAATGGTAAAGAACAATTGTTCAATTAAAAGTTTTCTCATCTCAATGTTTCATACATTGACAAATGGTCGTCAACTATTGAAGTTGCGCATCCCGAAGCGGAAGTCATTTAGCGTACGAGGATATTACTTTGCATATTGGAAATGAAGGGTGGTTGGTGCGTGCAATAAAAAACGACATTTCGATGCCATTCATTGAAAAGGTGATAAAGACTTGTACTAGATGTTACATTGGGGAACAACGCAAAGAAAGGGGTACGTCGTTACCAACGATACTTCGGGTGGTACTCAATGCCATTGGCTGAATTGGAATGGTTAATGAATAATTTAATGGTACAAAATTTTGTGCTCTTAAAACCTATTCATAGATACTCAAGAGTGACACCTTATCCATATAAAATGGTCTTTTTATACTTGTTATTGTCGACATAAATTTTGAGCTAAAACATGTGAAGATGACGACAATGATAGTAGAGTGCTGCAATATTCTACTGCAAAATAGGTGGGATGTAATTTTTGTGTGAGAGTTTTATATCTTGTTGAAGAAAACCAAGATATTGATGTGCATGTCAATGCGGAGCACAGCGGACATGAGCTGGGGTCGAAATTAGATAATTAATTTTTATCCATTCATCAAAATGCAATAGATAATTGTGCAGAGATGTTGAGAAATTTGAATAACATTCATTTTGCTTTTGTTCATTCTAAAAGGTGCGAAGAAATCTTATGCCAAGCTGCCCCATTTCACAAACTTAAGACATTTCGTCTTTTTTTGGATTCAAAGGAAGCATCAAAATTATCCTATAAGCTTTAATCACAAGAAAAGAGCGGTGAAGATGACTATGATAAGATAATAGAGACGGTTCTTAAATGGATCAAAAAAAAAAAAAAAAAAAATTTATCAAAAATATAACCGATTGAATCTCGATTCCAATAAGCAGCCCTTTGAATTTATAATGCAGACAATAGAAATGCTACAAAGAGCAGCAAAGACTATAATATTTAATTCGACATGTGTGATAGATTCTACATTTAAGACAAATCAATGGGGTATGCCATTATTTACTAGAATATGCCCAAATGTAAACGGTTTGGATATGCTCATTTATATCATATTATGTAGTGACGACAATAAAAGTGGCTAAGTGGGCTCGGCGTTGTGGCTCATTATGAAGGCCGTGTTTCAAAACACGTATGATATTTTGCCAAATGCAATAATAATTGACAGGGATAAAATTTCAAAAATTATTATAATAAAAGCAATCTATGAAGATGTTTAATGTTTGTAAAATAAAGAAATTTGTGAAATTTTAATAAAATGTCAATTATTATTGTGTTGGTTTCATGCAAAGAAGGTCACAAAACCTCTTCTAGAGTTCTTTCCTCCTCAAATGCATAATTTATTTCATTAAAACTATTATCATTGGGCTTTCTACATGTGCTCTCTCTTCTACCATTTTTTGAAATGTCGTGCATATCAAAAAAATCATGGTTGTACTCTCCTATTGCCTTAGGAAGTAATGTGTAGATATCTTCTTGAAATTTTGCAGGTAATGGAGAAATTAGTGGTGGAGGTGTGAGAAGAGGGGGTAGAGGTGGTAGAGAAGGTGGAAGGAGTGTGAAGGCGAGGGTGGGTGAGGAGGGTTAGAGATTGTTGCTAAATCCGTTAAATGCAATCTAGAGCTATGACGTGGAGCTTCTAAATTACTGGCCTGCAAATTTTAGCATTGACATGTATGAGTATTTTAGTTGTAAAAGTGCTATGTAGTATTGTCAATGAAAAAACATCTAAAATTTCAAAATTGTATGATGTGTCTCACCTCCTTCCCCCCTCCGTGATGTACCACTCTTCCTAGGCATCTCAACTATGCTAAAGAGTAGAAGAATAAGAGAGAAATCTGAAATTGCATATGTTGAAGGTAAAACTTGGCAATACATGAAGTTATTGAGGATGTGGAGAGTTGAAGTTCTTGGTGGTAGATATAATGTTGTGATTAGACCATACACCTTATTCTGAAGCATCTAAAATCCTTTTAGTAGTTCACATTAGCATTGAGGAATTGACTTGGTACAATTAAGAACTAATTTTACACTAATGTCACATTTGAAGATGATCAACTTTTCATTTTTGTTTCTTATGTTGACATGCAATAGAAAATGTTGAATTTCCTAGAATACCCTCAGCTCCATCAATGCAAGTAAAAAGGGCAGCTTGAATTCAGATTTTTTGAAATTAAATTCATATGTGAATGCTGCACTCAGACAGCCCACCCCGCAGACATAGTCTGTCTACACAGACAGCCCAACCCACCCCGCCTCTCATATCTAACTGTACTCTGACCCCGATTCTTAATTCCTTTCTTTACCCGACCTCCTTCCTTCACCCGACTTCCTTCCTTACCCGACCTCCTTCCCTTACCCGACTTCGTCCCTTATCCGACCCCCTCCTTTCCACGATCCCCTCCCTTAACCTTACTCGCCAACCCGTTCTTTTCACCGTTATCACTCTATGAGCTAGCGCCGCTCTGTGAGCCCATTGCCCGACCCCTTCCACTTTGTGACCTTGGCTTTGTAGACCCCGCCTCTGCCCCATTGCAAATCTCCATTCTTCTACTTCTCACATTGAAAGTAAGGCATTTAGGGCAAATGCCCGACGAAGAAGTTGACACCGTCCTTCTCACTAATTAGGTGATGGAGCTGCTCCAGTTGCCTAAGGAGCAGCGTTTGACATTCAAGGCTTCATTAGTTTTGATTCCGACGTCAAAATTTAAAAATAAAAATACCCACACGAAACCCTCAAAATAGCCTATTTTGATATAAATTTTCATAAAATCTTGACTTAAATTGAAGTCATAGGTATATGCCGGATTTCTAAGAAAGCCCAAATGTGGAAAATTGTCTTTTAGGGGTTAAATCTTGAAAACTTGCATTGTAAATAAGAGTCATTTGGAAAACCTTCATTTCCAAATACATTCATCTTCAAAAATATCTATTTTGAAAAATAGTCATCTGAAAAACCTTCATTTCAAAATACATTCATTTTGAAAAACATTTATTCTGGAAACATTCATTTTGAAAGATATTCATTTTGGAAAATATTCATAATACTCAAAATGTGCATACTTTTTGTAAACTCAATTCAAAATTTAGAATTGCTTTTTGCAAGCTCTTGAGTGCACATTTTTTTATAAACTCTATTCAAAATTTGGAAATGGTGATTTGCAAGCATTTGGGTACTAGTTTTTTTTTGGAACTCCATTCAAAATTTCAAAATGTTTACTTTTGAAAAATCTTGAAAACTCTTGCATTTTGAAAACTCCAAGCCTCTTCCGAGGCCGGCGTGAGTAAAGTGTGTATTTGTAATGACAATGGGCCATTGCCCACCATAAGTTTCATGAGCAACATGTTTTTGAATTGCAAACTGGTGGCTTCGGAATTGAGGAGGTGTGGCAAATGGAAATCTCCGTAATCAAGGTTGATTTTACGTATGAACAGATGAATTAGGGTTTGAAGCTGGCGAGGGTTTGAGATCTGTTTTCGTGCGACATTATTGATGGTTGTCGCAGAACAAAGGTAAAGGGAACCACGTATCCACTCCTTCAAAATAGAGGAGATGGAAAGAAAGACGGAAGTGGGAGAGGCGAATAGTGGGACTCAGACATGTTGCCCCCACAGCCATCATGCCCCGCTTCGGCATTCAAGTATTTCACATGGTCCTTCCGTGAGGCAGAATACCTGTCGATTGTCAATTGAATGCAGCAGCTGTGTACATTTCTGGCACCATCAACTCATCCTCCCTCCGTGATCAGTGATCACGACTAAGTTAGGTTCGGACGCAGACGAGACAGGAATGATTGATGTACGTCCTTGCATTTGTAGTTTTTCAAAAGATCTGGCAAGGCGTGTGACAGCAGGGGTGACAACGAGAGAAGCACGTGTCCTGTCCAAGCTCATTGAGGCACTCAGGAGACGACAACACAGCTCGTTGGAGTACAGGTTGAGAGCTTGAGGATATTCTTAAAAGACGTTGTCGGCATGAGAATGTAGGATATTCATACTATAGTTCTGAACAGGCTCAAGGTCCGGACTCCGCAATATCCACGATCTTGCAAGTTGCTATTAAGTTGTGAGTACCCACCTTCTCCTGCTGAATGTAGCTCAAGCAGGGCCGTCATTGTCTGTCTCAAATTTTTACACTAAACTTCAGCAGATAGGCATTGTTTCGAGAGGCATTGTTTTGGAACTTTTTTGCTAGAAAGGTGCTCATTGCTGGGTCCAAATGCGGAGCATGTCGTTTTGAAATGCATGTTATGCGGGTTGGAGGCAATTTAAATAATATCCTCATTTGGGTCTTTTGGTGTATTCTCGCTCGGCGGACGAAATGCAGGAAGGTCAAGACACAGGAGGGATGTGAAAGATACGGGAAAGTTGCCCAACATGAGTACCATAAGCGCGGATCAACGCGGCAGGCTGCAGGGGATGGACTCGATTAATGCAGAGATGCGTTTGCTTGTGTCGAAGCATGTCGAGGGGGATAATCAGCCTGTTGAATACGATTCTCTGATGCTGGATATGTTCTTTAATATTCTGCAAAATCTTCATGGGCCCGGCATTAAAGCGACGGTAAGTCAGTGATGCGACTTCAATGTTGATTTTTAATTTTTAATTTTTAATGTTTTTAGGTGATATGTAAGATGACAGATGTTCATACATAAGTCCACTAATCATCTGCTTTGAGCTGGTGATTTGCGACAACATTTCATTGCGTTGCTAACGGAGTACTGATATTGACAGGTAGATTTGTAAAATTGTAAAATTCAGATTGAGAAGTTTCTTTCTAAATGTGATGAAAACAGTTACATATGTGCGTTTAGGGTTATGTCTACTAAGAGTTGGAGACAAAGATTAGCGTGAGGAATGTCATTGCAATCTTCATTCGAGATAGTTCTTAAGAAGCGTAGAGTTTTGGTCTTGAGCGGTGCTTTTTAGCCTCTCGAGTTATTCGAAAGGTTACTTACATCCTAAACATAGTGCCTATGGTTTAACAGGTGGAGAAATGCTACACAATATCTCGAATGCACAGCAAATTTGGAGCCCAAGCTGATCTTCAAAAGCTTGAAGAACTTGGAGAAGTTCTTAACCAACTGGATGCTGGTGATTCCATTGTTGTAGCGAGTGCCTTTTCTCACATGCTCAGTTTAGGAAATCTAGCCCAGGAAGTTCAAAGTGCGTTTCGAAGGCGTATCAAGCAAGCGAAGAAAGGCGATATTGGCGATGAAAGTAGTTCCCTGACGGAGTCAAATCTGGAAGAGACTTTTAGACGGCTGGTAAACCAGTTGGGCAAAAGTCCAGCTGATATATTTGAGGCCTTGAAGAATCAGACGGTCGATTTGGTCTTGACGGCTCATCCCACTCAATCTGTTCGTCGGGCTTTGCTTCAGAAGCATACAAGGTGCATAATAATGCCTTTCTGTTTGTCAGTTATTTGTTTCTTTAATTGAAGCTCAAACTGGTAAAATTATCGTCGTCTTGGCGACAATTATGCTTGTCAGAAATATTTGCGTATCTTCAGTCTGCGAGATAAGATTGTTTGTGTGGTAATTCTATCTGATGACTTTTGATGCCATGTATCACCAGAGTTCGAAACATCTTGACGCAATTGCACCAGAAAGACATAACCAGTGACGAGAAGCAGGAGCTTCATGAGGCTCTTGAACGTGAGGTAGTTATTCACTCATAAACATCGAGCCTCATACAAAAGTAGTTATTTAAGTTAATGTGTCAACTTCTCCAGTAACAGATTGATGGCGGGAATTGAAGTGGAATTAAGTTTCTTTTCTACGATGGCCCTTTTTCTTACCAGATGTCGTCCACTTGCAAGACCTTAGTGCTCAGGAAGCAGTAGCGATGGTAGGTAAGTTTAACTTGGTAAGACTCTTTCGTATTTCATGAAGGGATAGCAAATCAACCATGTTTGTTATGGATGGGTCATAAGTTCGTATCCCCTTGAACTCTTTGGCCTCTTCAACTGCAATGCATCAATAAAAGTTTGTCTGCAAAGCATCAGAAGTGATTTTATCCTCAGCGGATTTGTTTTTCCGTTTTGATGATGATGCAGATTCATGCTGCATGGCGAACAGATGAGATCCGGCGTGCACCTCCAACACCTCAGGATGAGATGCGTGCTGGTATGAGCTACTTTCAAGAAACCATCTGGAACGGATTACCAACTTTCCTTCGGCGACTTGACACCGCTCTAAAAGCTATTGGGGTCGAGGAGCGGTTTCCTTATGATTTACCATTGATCCAGTTTTCTTCTTGGATGGGCGGCGACCGAGATGGTAAGTTCTCTAAAGATTTTACTATTTTATAATAGCCTACTCCACGTCTGCAACCTTACCAATAAGAGCGGCCAATAACCAGAATATGTTTCTGTTACCTACTTCTGAATCAACACTGTGAATGAAATTTTGTTCATGAACTATCAAGCAGCTCGTCAACTTTACAGTAGTTTGCTAAAAAACATCACTCTGTTTTAGTCCTTGAGATTTTAGAACGGTGTAAACATATATTATCGTACAAGTCTGATTAGTTGATATCGAAGACCAATTACAACTGCGAATTTGACAGGTAATCCCCGGGTCACTCCGGAGGTGACCAGAGAGGTTTGCTTGCTGGCAAGAACGATAGCAACTGATCTGTACTTCGCGCGTATTGAAGATCTCATGTTTGAGGTGAATCATCATTCTATTTCCTACGTGACCTTTCTAAGTTTAGCTCACCTTTAGTGATTGTTTCAGATTTTACAAACAATGCAATGTTGAGTGTCGTACATCAACGATATCTACGATTTTATTTGTTTTAGATCTTGGGTCGACACATTCACCACGTTATCACGTTTTTCTGTGAAGACTTACCACGTTTGAGGCACAGTTCAATTTAAAAGCAGCAGGATGAACATTTTTTGATGTACTCGAATACTTCTGGATAAATAGTTTAAAGCGAATGTTTTGAGCCTTGCTTGTAGGAGCTTGTTTGTTCATGGTCTAATTTGTAAACCTGCAGATGTCAATGTGGCGCTGCAGCGAGGAGCTACGCAACAGGGTTATTCAGTTGGAAAACGATAATAAAAAGGAAGCAAAGCATTACGTAGGTATGGAAGGCTCACAAGTGCTTGTGGTACTTTCCCATTTGACGAACTGTTGTTTTTAACTGGTTCTGAAATCAATCGTTTTTTTAAATTCTAGCTTTCAATCAGTATACCGGACTTCCTTTTTCCACCACCTTTATGGGTGTTTCAAGTTGGATTGAGTATTGATACGCCATAGATGCAATGCAGAGTTTTGGAAGACGGTCCCGGCAACTGAACCATTCCGAACTGTGCTGGGAGACATACGTGACAGGCTCTATCAGACTCATGAGCGGTTCCGACAGCTAATGGCATGTGGCAAGAGTGAGATTCCTGTAGAGGAAACGTTTACAGATAAGAGTCAGGTACTCATTCACGAGGTAGAATTTGCTTTCTAACCCTGTTCACTTAGCGATTGTGGACAGACAGCTTAAAGACTTGGTGCGCCTTTTGCACGTTGCGCCATTGCTCCTTACTGATAATACATTCGTCTTGTTATGAAGTGACATTGATTCAAGCATATTGCAGTTGTTAGTGTTTTTGTGTTGTTTAATCTTCTGATCAATTCTAGTTCTGTAGATTCTGGAGCCTTTGGAACTATGTTATCGATCACTTTGTGAGACCGGCGACAAACAAATTGCAGATGGGAGTCTCCTTGACTTCATGCGTCAGGTGGCTTGTTTTGGCTTGAGCTTAGTGAAGTTGGACATTCGACAAGAGTCTGAACGTCATGTGGAAGTTGTCGATGCAATCACTCAATACTTGGGGTTAGGTTCTTACAGAGATTGGCCAGAAGAAGAACGCCAGGTATGCTCCTTGCATGCAAATGTACGTGGTGAAATATTCTTGTATTTTTAGTTGTTACACATCATATTATATATAATACGCTTGCAAATGTCAAATAGCATTGTTACGAATTAGCAGAAGCTGTCTTAATTCTGAAGTTGCATTTTCAGGAATGGTTAATTGGTGAGCTGCGTGGGAGACGACCTTTGTTTGGATCTGACTTGCCCATGACCGATGAAGTCAGGGACGTGCTGGATACTTTACGAGTAGTTGCAGAATTACCCTGTGATTCCTTTGGAGCCTATGTGATTTCTATGGCTACAGCCCCATCAGATATACTCATCGTGGAGTTACTGCAACGGGAATGTAAAGTTCTTTCGCCACTCCGTGTGGTGCCTTTGTTTGAGAAGCTGGCTGACCTGGAGTCTGCTTCTGCATGCCTTTCTCGTCTCTTTTCTATAGATTGGTATTTGAATCGGATCAATGGAAAGCAAGAGGTGACTTTACATCATCCTTTCTGTTTGATAATAAATACTTAAAACCATACTCCTTAAGTTCGATATTATGTATGATTGCATGGTCCTTTTACACAATAGTACTGTGTTGATATTTACACAAATAGAATGCGCAGTTGGTGAGACAAGGCCAGATTGAGTATTAGCAATATGTGCTAAGCTTATTGTGTTCTTAATGGTGACCGATATGGAGATACAAGGATTCAAACTGATACTGTATTCGCTTTTCTGAGCAGGTGATGATTGGCTACTCCGACTCTGGCAAGGATGCTGGGAGGCTATCAGCAGCGTGGCAGATGTTCAAGTCTCAGGAGGAATTAGTGAAAGTAGCTAAGCAGTACGGAGTGCAATTGACCATGTTTCATGGGCGTGGAGGTACTGTTGGTAGGGGTGGTGGCCCTACTCATCTTGCTATACTCTCGCAACCACCAGATACAGTTAACGGTTCACTGAGAGTAACCATTCAAGGAGAAGTTATTGAGCAGTCATTTGGAGAAGATGAACAGTGTTTTCGCACTTTACAACGCTTCACTGCAGCTACTCTTGAGCATGGAATGCATCCACCCGTTGCCCCTAAGCCCGAATGGCGAGCGTTGATGGATGATATGGCTGCAGTTTCAGTAGAAGAATACCGTAAATATGTATTCAAGACCCCACAATTTGTGCGATACTTTCGCAAGGTACACGATGAATCAACCCTCATAGGATGTTTATAACCAGATGCTGTGATAATGTAATCGATGTGTAAGTGCTTGCGAAGAGATTCTAGAGGGTATGCATGTAAAATATGCCTTGATTCCCTCTTGGTGTATCAGTATTGTAATACTATGAAATCTGAAGTAACTAAGGATTGCATTGTACAGGCAACTCCGGTGCTTGAATATGGAAGGATGAATATTGGAAGTAGGCCGTCCAAGAGGAAACCCAAAGGTGGTATTGAATCACTCCGAGCTATACCTTGGATATTTGCGTGGACGCAAACGAGGTTTCATCTTCCAGTGTGGCTGGGAATGGGTGCAGCTTTCAAGCAGGCTCTGAGAGCTGACGAGAACGTTATTGCAACTCTTCGCAACATGTATAACGAATGGCCATTTTTTCGAGTGACTGTAGATCTTATTGAGATGGTTTTTGCCAAAGGTGATCCTCGCATCAGTCTTTTCTATGATCGACTGCTTGTAGACGACGAATTGAAGCACATTGGAGACCAACTGAGATCCAGCTACGAGGAGACCAAGGAACTTCTTCTAAAGGTATCCTTTCAGACTCAGGATTGGACCGTCTTTCCTGTTATGCAACTCTTCGTCTCCACATTGTCAAGCTATTCTCCTTATTTCTCACCAAGTTTTCTTGCCCAGGTCGTTGGACATGATGATTTGCTGGCTGGCAGCCCATTTCTGAAGCACAAGTTGAGACTGCGGGAATATTATATCAGTCCTCTCAATGTGCAACAAGTGCACACCTTAAAAAAAATGCGAGATTCCAGAAACCAAATATGCGATCCCTTACAGGAGGCAATTCTAGAGGAGCTCAGGTCTGGTAAAGAATCTTCAGAGCTAGTCACGCGCAACACCACCACCGAATACCCACCTGGTTTAGAAGACACCCTCATTCTCACGATGAAGGGAATTGCGGCTGGAATGCACAACACCGGTTGAGGTTGTACTTAGTTCTCGAAGACTTACCACCCTTCTTCTGAGCAAGCTGGAGACTATTGCCCTCGAAGAGCATGCTGCTCCACGATGTACTGCTATGTCTGCCTATTGTTGACAGTTTATATGACAGTTAATTATCCTTTCAGGTCTGGTCCTCAGCAGTCTGGTTCTGCTAGTCATCTTCGACACGCCCAGTGCCCTACACTGCTGAAACAAAATTCTGAACTGTCAGCTGAAGTCCTGTCAAGAAAGAGACTTCTGTGTCATGTCGTGTACAGCCTTCTAATACATGTAACCTTGCTGTGAAAATTTATAAAGTTTGATTCGGTTGTAATCATTGTGAAGCGGCTATACTTTGGCAGACGTTTATTAAATTTCGTAGTCATGCATTGACGACGATTATGCTTTCAACGTTCTCTTACACCTGTTTTTGAATTTGGAAATCATGTTTCTGAACTTTGGACCTTGGCCAAGACTCTTTGGTGGTGGAGCTCTCTCACGACCAATATCGCCCTGATCGTGAAGATGAACAGCAGCGGATTGAAAGTGCCGGTGGATTTGGGGAGACTTATGGTGGTTTGCCCCGCGTCAATGGTCAGCTGGCAGTTTCTTGCTCCATTGGTGATCCAAAATTCAAGAAGTGAGTAGTAGTTCAAGGATTCATCACAGTAAACAACATCAATCATCACAACTAGAATTCATAGTTGCTTAATAATTCCTGTTAATTAGTTTAAGCTCTGAGGATGGCATGTTCCATGGGTGTGGTTTTCTTAATCCTCCGAAAATTATCATTTGGTTGGTTAATATGCTGTTACCAGATGTGGACTTGTGACAGCAGACCCTGAATGGACTGGATAGTTGGATATGGGTTCCATCACGAGTCACCTGGTGATGGCCTCAGATGGAGTATTTGAGAGATTAACCATACATGAAGTGTGCGGTGTTGCCTCAGCTGCAATATCTGGGGTGGATGTTTTTAAGGCTCTGGGCTTTCCATCACAAGCTGTCGATGAGCCGCCCATCGTGTTGCAGTTCCTTGAAGAGCAGACATTAACAAATCAACGAGAGTTGAATTAAACCAACCGAGTAATTGGGAGAAGAAGCCCAAACAGCGGTGGTGCTTCAACAAGCCAGCATCGAAACTCAGGAGGATTTACAGAACGGAGGTGTACATGATGCAGCTCCTGTTGCACGGGTAGAAGCAAGAGCCATTGTGGAGGCAGCGTTGAGATCTGGCAGCAAAGACAACTTATCTGCCCTTGTTGTCTTCCGGCCCTCATCCTAGTTTGCCTTAGAAATTATGACCTTTCAATTAAGTATCTTTGGCGTCATATTTCAGAAGACCACCGTACCTACCTAACTTGCTTGCATCGATCGCCTTCCCATTTCAGAATTTTCATGGCCGCTTTTGTCATTCATAAGCCATAAAAGCAGTTCTCTTCGCATCATTGTCAATCCACGCGAGTTTGTTTTAGCCGCATGCATGCTAGCTGAATTTCCTGCACTCCAGAATCACAGTGGCGATTGCTTACACAGCACGGGCGCAAAACATGAAGATATAATTCTCCTCTTCACTGTCTACAGAATCTCAGAGGAAATTTTTACCTTAACCTTCAAGCATGGTTTGAACAATATGCATAAACAAGATGTGCCCACCAAATAGTGAGGTAGGATGCCTTAATTCCCAGGTTTGAGTTCAGTGGGTCCGCAAACGATTTCACAAACAACAATGCACAATGATGGCCGAACAACACAGAAACGAAACTCCGTTACATTTGGTGGTCATCAAAAGGCCGCACTCTCACTATCTGCCAACATCCCCAAAAGAGCGATGAGAAGAGATGAAGGTTGACGAAGAACCCAAATGAACTCACTCGGAGGATGCCCGGATGAGGATGAGTCCGGAGTCCGGACTCCCTCCGGCGACACACCACAACAGGAACGGATAAACGGAAAGTGATGATTCAGCTCATGCCACTTCTGGACTTGGTGGAATTCAACCGAGTGCCATGTCTCGCTTTTCAATCAGCGTGTCGGAGAGTTACAACGTCACTTCACTTGAATGAGAATTGTCCGTGAGATGGGCTGATTAGGATTCCATTTTGGGCGTTGAAAGATGGGTTGCTGCTGTGAAGATGGATATTGCAGCGACAGGGCAGGATTGCAATCCTTGCGGGCTTGCTTCGGAAGGATTTTTGGTTCTGTTTGATTCCGCGTTTGGTTCTGATTCGGTGCTATGGTAGACTCGGTTGTTTTAGTGTAGAGTGAGGCTGGTGATTGGATTCATCAGAGGGAACTTAGTCATGGCGTGCGCCGGGGTTTTGCTGGAGTGGATTCCTGCTCGCCAGTGCGCTGGGAGTGTGATTACGGCCAAAGGAGGCGACGCAGGAGGGAATTTAGGATGTTCTTCGAGTGTTGTGGGTCAATTGCGTGTTTGTGATGAGTTGCTGTATCGGCGATGTTCGTGTTTGAGGGGGAGGAGGGTCTGTGAGGAGAGAAGGAGGGCTCCAGATGCGAGGCTATGGCGTGCAGGTACGAGGTGGAATGTGCTTGTCTGTCGAGCAGAGTCGTCGTCGTCGTCGACGGAGACGGCGACAGGAAGCGAGCTGGAGCTTGAGTTTTACGCCGTTCGGAAGAAAGTAGAGGATTTGGTGCGCCGCGTCGGGGGGGTTTTGGCTTCCTCCGGTATGGCGGAGCAGAAGGCTAGGTTGGCGGACTTGGAGCAGCAAGCTGTTCAGGACACGCTCTGGGATGACCCTGCCGAGGCGCAGAGGACCCTGTCTGACCTAGCGGAGGTGAAAGAGAATTTGGGACTGTTGGAGGAGTTCGAGAGCAAGGTCGAGGAGGCGCAGTTGATCATGGAGCTTATGGAGGAGAAGGAAGGGCAGACGGATGGTGGGCTGGTGCAGGAAGCGGCGCAGATTGTCGCATGGCTGAGCAATGCATTGGACAAGTTTGAGCTTGCCAAGCTTCTGTCCGGGCCGTATGATCGGAGAGGCGCTCGGGTGACGATATCCGCGGGGGCAGGAGGCACAGATGCCCAGGACTGGGCTGAGATTCTCCTGCGGATGTACACTCGGTGGGGGGAGCAGCAGGGGTACGCCGTGAAGGTGATGGAGAAGTCTCTCGGCGAAGAAGCGGGCATCAAGTCCGTCACCTTTGAAGTGGAGGGGCGGTTTGCGTATGGTTATCTTTCCAGCGAGAAAGGCACTCATCGCCTTGTGCGGCAATCGCCCTTCAACGCGAAGGGGTTGCGACAGACGAGCTTCGCAGGAGTGGAGGTGATGCCGATATTTGAAGAGGAGTCGCTGGATGTGGAGATTCCGGACTCGGACCTTGAGATTACAACTACTCGAGCTGGAGGCAAAGGGGGCCAGAACGTGAATAAGGTTGAGACGGCTGTGCGCATTGTTCACATTCCTACGGGCATTGCTGTGCGTTGCACGGAGGAGCGATCACAGCTTGCGAATAAGATCAAAGGGCTGAGACTACTCAAGGCCAAGCTTCTTGTGATAGCTCTGGAGCAAAGGATATCTGATTTGAAAGAGATTAGAGGGGACGTGGTGAAAGCCGAGTGGGGTCAACAGATTAGAAACTACGTCTTTCATCCTTACAAGCTTGTCAAGGATGTGCGGACTGGCGCCGAGACATCAGATGTAGGAGCAGTTATTGACGGTGAGTTGGGCTCCTTCATTACGGCGTATTTGCGTTGGAAAACTTCGAATGACTCTGCTTCAGCAGCAAGCTAGTTCGTTGCAGTACCACAGTTTTGACCCTTGTATCCTAGAGTTCTAGTGTGATCATTGTTGCACTCCAGTGCGGTAGGGAGTTCGGCAGGAAATTCATGAGATTGCTGTAGAGAGTGTCGTTTATTGAAGGAACGTGTAACATTAGAGACGCCAGATTTTAGTGGTGTTACCATGTTAGAAGCTGTAGCTTAGGCCTGCTCTGTGGTCGAAGACCGCTCAAGCAGCCAGTGAGATTATCACTGGCACAATTATGCCTGGAATTCAGCTTTAGGAAGAGCTAAAGATATGGGACGATATTTGCAATATTCAACTTGTCAACCTGGTGATTTGCTTGTTCATAACATCCTCCTGCTAATCATGGGTGAAGGCACGTGATGATTTTGGAGCATTGTGTATTGGCCGTTATCCAGCATACAGAGTTGAGAGGACCTCAAGTGGCTGAAGCATGACATTTCGTAATTCGAGAGTACCGCATTTGTTTTGGATTAGGAGGTTGCGGTTTCAGAAGCGTTCACATGTTGAATCTTTTCAGGGAGTCATCAGTGCTGAGTCGTTCCTTAGTTGTCCTGCTCGTTGGAACATGTAACTGCTCGTGCGCCGAAATTATGAAAGTTTCCAGTTCACGATGCCGTTTTCACATCAGCAGTGCCTCCATACAGGTTGCAGTCCCCTGCACATAGTATGAATGGGTTGGGGTTGGCCATGCCACTATGCTGTCATCGATTATCCTGAAGTAGGTGACATGGGAAGGATTATGGCACGGTTTCAGGACAGAGGTTAGGGTTTTGTGCTACGATCTTGGTTATTAATTGTCACGCAAATTATGCAACATGTGAGGAATTTGTGGGAGGTGTCCAGCTGATGATTCTCAGCTGACTTTCTTGTGGAGCAGTGGCTGTTGTGAATGCTGTCATGATGAAGTATGGCGTTGTTGTGTGTTTGGTATTGGTGGTTTTGTGTTTTGGTATCGCCCAGTAAGTCGATGTGCACCCATCCATTGATTTTTGATCTGAACATTTATAAGTTTTTGATGTTAACTGATGTCTAATCTTTGTAAATTCTCTGGAATGTACACTTGCTTAGCTGCCTAAGAAAATCGGTACACATGGGGTTTTGACACCAGGTACAATAACACGTGCTTCCTCTGGCGGAAGGGTCCTTGGTCGAGGAATGCATCAGATTTGGTCAATGATCCAGGTAAGTCCGGGGGGTTGCCTACCTTACAATATCGTCTTTTAGAATTTTGCTCAATGATGGAGTATTCTCTCTTTTACCTCTGATTGTTTCCTTCCTGACAAGGAATGTGTCACCTATGGATTATGCTCTTGACGATAAGCCTCAGCACTTGAGCAATTCCTCAAGCTGCCTTGCAGTTTTGGACAGGGATTGCCACGATAATTGCTTAGGTTTAGCCTCAGGTATCATGATCGTCGAATTTCTTGTTAGGAGCCAGAAACACTGTAATGGGCAACAGTCATAACAAGTGGAAACAAAAGACCACAGCAAAATCCACGTCTGCACTGTTTGGACCTTTAAGTAGCACTGTTTCTATTCATCGAATTATATATGTATGAGTTCTTTGGCAGTCGCATATGTAACTGGATTGTGCTTTCGTTTCAGCCAACGAGAAGCAGGAGCCGAGGCCGTCTACGGAGTAATACCATCCTTTGCATCACTTTAAATGGCAAAATTGCAGATGATTTACAGACTGACACTCTTCAATTTCAATAATATTACTGGCATGAAATGTCCAACGCCTAACTCAGTGTAGATCATGAACGCAATTTCATTGCTGTGTCCACTTGAATCCTCACAATTCGTGTCGAAGTAACTTACTTTTTTGTGAATTTGGTTGACACTGGTGTGCCTGTCTGCAGGTTGAGTCGCCTGCTTAAAGAAACCGTTGTGCATGGGCGGGCCGGCAAGGTTACCATTCACCTGGTGAAGATTATGGAGGAAGTGAAGCGGCCTTTCTTCATGTTCGTCTGTAGCAACTGCTACTGCGACATCTGCGAGAAAGTGAGAGATTTAGGTTATTTATCACCAGTGAAGAGCATGATATTTCACTATATTTTGAGACGGAGCCATATGTGCAAAAATGGCAAGGGTCTCGTGGTGGATGTGGGTGCTAACGTGGGCTACTTTTCGCTCATTTCGGCATCTTATGGTTGCGGAGTAGCTTCCTTCGAGCCCAAATCTGAGGCCATCCGCTATCTCAACCTGTCCAGAGCAATCAACAATTACGACAATATTCACCTGCATCAGCAAGGTGTTGGCCAAGCTGATACTCGAGCAATGTACAGGCGCACGGATACTTCGGCTCTTAAGGGCTCCGTAGAAAGACGACGAAAGCTCATGAGTGCTGATTCTACTCTTGATGTGAATGGCAGGCTCGTGGAGATGGAAAGCCATCCGGATAGCAGCATGTTGAATTTTCAGAACCTGGAGAGACGATTCAGCAGGAGACGAATCCTGGAAACGGCTGACGTTACTGTGCTTGACAGCGTTATTGACGGAAGTGTTCTCCTTCTGAACATAGACGCCGATGGATATGAAGCAAACATTCTCACTGGCGCTAAGGACCTCATACATCATCGACAGGTAGATCACATCTTGGTAAGGGTGAAACAGGCAACGTCGCCAGCTAAAAGAGGCTTGTTATGGACTCTCGCAAAGACAGGTGCATACACACATGTATACAACTGGGACGAAGTTGTTGCGCCACTTTCAATGCCGTTCCATCGGTTTCGACTCCGAAACGCTACCATTGTCGATGTGACATGCATTGTTCATGACCAGACATCTACAGCACCACTGCTCTATCAAGATTTCTGGTTTAGTAGACAGCCTCTCCCTTGGTTACGACAATTCATCGATACTATAAACTGATCAGTTGCCTCAAATCAAGCACCATTTAATGTACATTGAGACACGATTCAATTATGCATCAAGTCCTAAACTACTCACTGAATTGCTTCAAACTCGTTCTCAAGGTGGTTGTAAGGTGCGTTCAGCTTTTAAGTCTCCAATTCATGTGGATGTCTTCCGTGGCTGGGTTTTACAGTGGAGTGCATGATTGGTGGACTTGCCCAGGACGGATCTGAGCATGAAGTGTAATCCCTCTCCCTCTCAAGCAGAAAGAAGGGCGTGCTCAAGGAAGGACATACGTAACTCCTGCTGAACAGAACTCGTCAGTCCTCTTGCCCGTGCCCAACCTTTACAGGTATCGCAGCGTCTGCAAGAAGTGGAATCCTCACGAGTCACATGCCGTCGCCCATGATCAGCAGCACGGTATCATACTAGTGTTTTAGTAAACTTGGATGATTTACAGTCTGAATTGGACCTGGAGGTTTTGTGAGCATCCTCAGTGCAAGCCTTCAAGTGAGCGCAGGGGATTTCGAATGGAAGAAAGATGTGCGTGGGCACATTGTCAATGCAGGACTATGTTCATGACAAACTCATTTGATATGGACAATGCACTTGTGCACATGTATCCGAAGAGCGGCAGTTCTCACCTTGGGCGGTACCTTTCCACTCCCTTGCATGCTTCACTTAGATGCTTCAGCTAGGATGCACTTCTTTTTGACAGTGTATTCTCCAGTGAACATTGCAGACCTTCCCACCTTAAATCCGTAAACTCTAAACCTGTAACCTGTAACCGGTGTGTGAAAAAGCCACCTTGCTTTTCACAAAGTCTGCTGCCGATGAGCCTAGAATCTTTTGCTCCTTGAAAAAACCAAGCAATTCTTCTTCGCTTGGCTTTGTATAGAAGTGAGATTGCTGGATACGCCTTAAGTAACATCGAGAGTGCCAAAGGCGCCGTAGACACGAGCAAACGAAAGGGCCCCTTTGGAGGAGTTGAGGGGCATCTTTGACGGATCTGGTGGAGGCGGTGGGGGTGGAGTTGGAGGCTTCTCCGGCCATGGTGGCAGATCCGGACCAGGTGGGTTCTTCGCCCAGTTTAAGATATTGTAATTCCGTGCCCCACTATTCCTTTCCTGCAAATTACGTTGTCGTTGCACCCTTTTGTACCTGCACCCCAATGATCAAGGCTCGCTACTTAGAGAAGGAATGGTATTAAGAACCCAATATTGCAGATTACACACCGAATAAAAACTAAACAAAAAAAACCAAGCATAGCCTTGTCTTAGCGTGAAAGGTCAAGTGAAGACATTATGGTTATAATTAGAAGGAGGAGTTTGATGAGATTACTCTTGGGCAGCATCCCTGAATTTCCCCATTTTGATGTTGTGCTCTCCAATGGGTTCCCTGGTGATGATGTTGATGTGTGGGGCACTGCTTTTGTTGCTGCGGCAGCCAACCTTCTGCATATTCTCCGTCAGGTTAAGGTACGCCTGGTACTTCATGTCTCTCATCTTCTGTGCATGGTGTCGTCGCCATGCTTCTTCGTTGGTCCAGATACTGAGAAGCTCCTGAATTGCAATGATCAAAGGATCGATCAATCCCACGTGTAATGGTGAATCAACCCTTGGATGTGTGTGCTTCACTTGCAGCATTGCTTAAAGGATCCTCCCCTCTACCCCCCGATCAAGCCCAAGCCCAGTAGAGCGGAGCTCATATTTGTGGAGGATTGGTTACCTTCTGCCGAGCTCTCCGCTTCTCCTCATCTTGCTTCAAAACTCGTTCAACATCCGTTCGCCAAAACTCCTTCTTCTTAGGGTCCATCCAGGAGAGCGAGTCTGGGCCGGTTGGCTCGGCCAAGTTTTTGCGATAGCAATGATGCCTCACGTGACCATAGTCCCGTTGCTCAAGCCTATCCTTCGTCAAAGTATCCTGATTGCAACAGCTGGCGAATGAAAAACTTGTCAAATTGTCACCCACTTGCACTTAGCAAGCCTCGAGCAAATCTTGAGCACATTCAAGCAAGATTAGCATGATCTTGGAGATGGAGCTAGTCTTACATGTTTGCCCTCGTAGTGATACTTTTGGGCAAGGTTGGCAGCTGGGAACTCTTGGCCATACTTCCCTGGGTTGCACGGTCCCCACATGTTGTAAGGGTACGTGATGCCCGTCGAGCGCTCCGTGTGAGCGCCGACCATATCCTTGGGCGTCCTCGCCGTCACAGGGTTGTGACACAGGGGACCGCGATTCTTGGGCGGGGACACAAGAGCAGAAGAATCCAGGCCCTTCAACGAGGATTTCATTTTCACTGGAGGCAACGTACTACTGCTAGGAGCTGGTACGTTGGCAGAGCTGGTACCTTGCGCTACGCTTTGCTTTGGACTTCGCGCTTGTACAATGCTCTGCTGTGGACTTCGTGCTTGTACAATGCTCTGCTGTGGACTTCGTTGTGGACTCCCCGCAGGAGGTGGACCTGCTGTGGACTCGCCCGTCGCCATGACGTCTCAGAATCAACAAATAATATGAATCGATTAATTCTGATGAGGGACTGATGGCATAGCTCTGCCTGAGGCAAAAATGGTGACCATACTAGCTCTGGGAAATTAGTTACACACGCAAGTGAATTGCTTTGTAGAGATCAAGGGACGTCACCAATCGTCGACATGACCATTAAAGTGTAAACCATCACAAGACGGATGACGCTCAGAGGTGCTGGGAGAGATTCCAGGAGAGATATTTCTAATATGCCATTTCCAAAAGGGCAGCATGACGAGCGTTATAATGGCCCATACTTTTGCTCTGTGGTCCAACAGACACACCCTAACGCATTCCTGCGCAGTTTGTAGTGTGGAGGAGAATCAAGTTTTCAAAATAGGCGCACTGGAGGTTTCATAGGTCTGTACGTCTAGGTGACAGTTTTCTCTACTCCATCGACGTTTTAGCGTCAAGAGACAGTCCATGAGGCCATATTCGAAGCTTTTATATATTCAAGACATTGTGAATTATGGTTGTGATGAACTGTAAGCAATTTTTTGTGCAAACTTTGCACTCTGCAGATTCAACTGTTTCAGATTCTAAGTTCAAGAGTGACCCACTAGTTGTGGTTGAATTGGAGTGAGCTGTACTTAGTTCTGGCCCTGGAAACCGTGTTCAATTTACCAAAAGAAAATACGTATGTCGCTAAGTAGTATTCGTAAAGATCAAAGACTTGATACCCTACTGGTGAATGCTCAATTATTTTCCTGCAGTTTGTGACGCTTCTGACGGGTCCAACCATATGGCATCCGTTTTCTCCCTCCAACATCAAAGTGATAAGTTTGGTATCTGACATTAGTTTGATATCATCTTGGCATACAAAGGGTTTCAAAATGACAGTAGTTAAAATGATATTATAATAGCATCAAAAATGTCTCAAAATGATACGAAAATGGTGTCTAGAGTAAAAAAAAGTGCCAGCATGGAGCCGGCCGAGTTACTAGATTCTATGAATGACAAAATCACAAGATGGGGCCCTTCTGTTGAGGTGTGAAATTGCCAATTTGGTAAATTTCTACAGGATGTTAAGTTGTCATATTCTCCAGTGTTTTCATCTGCTTGGCTGAAAGGTCCTTGCGTGCCTCCGTTGTCTTCCCAGTTACACTGAAGTCCACAAAGAGCAAGGAAGAGCCATTCGAACAGTATACCTGTACATGTGCGGCTACTTTCCGCATCAAGACCTCTCCGTCACTGCACTTGGGCCTCCCCCGGGTGTAACTTACTGTCTACACAGTTTCATTATATCTTAGGAAATTATTTAGTACTGTCCCTGTGCATTCCTACCTCAAATGCCGGTAATTTTATTAACTTAAGCGGATTGAAAAAATGGAGGTTCTACTGTTGTAATGATCCAAGTGGAACGAGATGCGATGATGATGAGCTGGAGGCTCCATGCATGCAGCTAGTCAGTACCAAGTACGGTGCAGTTTACGTCCATGAAGAATCAAATGAGCAGTGGAGTGGAGTGTTCGAAGGAGAGAATATATCTTCCAACAGCTTCGGAATTACTGTTACTAGTCGCGATCGAAAGCGACATTATGCTTGCTTCCAACTTCACATATACCCATATTATATTCCGATCATGACACTCATGCGCCTGCCATCGCCGATTCACCTCTGCATACATGATCACCCGCCACGATTCGTGAATTGACTGTTGTCAAACATGAAAAAGGCTTCAGGTGATCTTCAAGAATCCTGGTAGCCTAGACGAAATCTCAGATCGAACACACGTGTACCTCGTCGAATCAGTCTTAATGAATCTCTTAAACATCCCGGTCCAACTGGTCGCTACGTGTCGTCTCTGCTGAGTCGCCCATGTTCACACAACAAAGAGAGACTAAGGAACAGAAAGCGCCGTTGAATCGATGGCTTGAGGACGCCGAGAGCTCTTGCTCTTCAGGTTCGCGGGCTATCGACATTAGCTTCGGACGACCCATGCATGGTTAGATTCGCTATCTTTATTTGTTAGAATGAAGCGGGCGCCGACCCAAAGAACAGATATGACAAACTAGTATCGTTTGCACTTGGTTGTAGTACTCCAGCAGCGAGACTAATAACATGCAGCTGCCAGGACCGGATATGATATCTACAGGCTGTGGAGATTGGCACAGCAACAGGAGAAGCTCGTGGTATCGCTTTGGCACGGTGCTAGAAATAGTGACAGGGCTCAACAATACCAGTAGTAGTACGACGATGTGCATTTGAAGGTAAATACTCTATCATTTCATTTCATTTTTCTTAAATATCAGCGCCCGAGCAGGCTCATCACAACATTCTCGCCCTTGATCAGGGCAGATTCATGTGTTACTGAAAATCGTACAGAGGAAACCACTGCAGTTTGGCGGAAGTAGTACTCTCATGTCCGACTGATCTCTCTCAGTGCCCAACAGATTTCTCCCAGTTCACCTTCTTTCAAGTATGCGTCAGTTCTTATAGTTTGCAGCTTGAAGAGGAGGAAGATGAGTTCGTTCTCGTACTTGTGTCAGGATTGTGACTTGAAATAGAGCAAAGGAAAAGGTGAAACAGGAATCGCATGTGAGTTGATCGAGGCTCTGACAAGATGGAGCTTGTGGTGGGCAACAGCGAGGAATAGTTGAACGATCTGGTTGGGTCGATTGGGGTGGAGAGGCGCTAGCTAGCTGTCGATCGGCAGAATGAAAGGTGGTGGTCAGGGCACAGCAACCAGCCATGGACACAAACCAGTGGGACATGACCATGTCATTCCCAGCAACAAGGGTGCCGGTGCCTTGTTCGTGCTCGAGTCGAAAGGAAACTGGAAGCACGCGGGGTTTCATCTCAGCACCTCCATCGTCGCCCCCGCGCTTCTCAGCCTGCCTTACGCCATGAAGGGCTTAGGCTGGGCGAGCGGCATCCTAGCATTGATCATCGGTGCGGCCGTCTCCTTCTACGCCTACAACCTCGTCTCCCAAGTGCTTGAGCAGGCGGAGCTCGAGGGACATCGCATCCTCCGCTTCAGAGACTTGGGAGGATACGCCCTCGGTAAGAAACCATTCCCAAAAAACAAACAAACTCCAAAAAAGTTATTCAGAATCTCAAACACATCGAGTCGAATTCGATTTTCCCATTGCTGACTTGTGATTAATCATCTCAATCGATGTACGTAGGGCGCAAGTGGGGATACTACCCTGTTGCCGTGATTCAATTTTTATTGTGCATGGGCAGTGTCATCGGCTGCACAGTTCTTGGTGGGCAGAGCATGAAGGTGCGTGACCTAAACTATTGTCGTCAGAGTCGAAATGATAACGCTTGTGAAGCTAATTTTCGAATCGAAATTTTGTGCAATTTTGTGTTAACACTTTTTGTGGCTGATCGTGTTTCGGTGAATGTGCAGTTAGTTTACAGGGTGTTTCACCCTAATGGCACGATGCAGCTGTTCGAGTTCACGGTAATCTTTGGGATTGTAATGATGGTGCTTTCCCAGTTGCCTTCCTTCCACTCGTTGCGCTACATCAACTTGGTGTCTCTGCTGTGCAGCTTGGGGTACAGTCTCTGTGCAGTTGGAGGTTGCATCTACGCAGGTGGGCTATCCCTGCATCTCGGAACAGATCATGCATTTGAGGAACTTCTTTAAACAGGAGAGGGGGCCGGGCATGGGGTTGTAAAAATTTGAGAGATTTATGAAGGTTTCGACGTCCAGACAAAAGATCATTGACGAGCATTTTGCCGCATTGTTTATATGAAATTTGTAATTGAAGTTGATGCAGAGGAGTCGAGGACTCTCAGCAATGCTAAAGATCAAACTTAAATTTTAGTGACGTTATTATAAATCTCTGAAAGATATTGAGATGATACCTTTATGGCTTCTAAGGTTCTTCATAGACAGTGTTTACCGATTTATGAACTAACTTACACGTCATTGATTCTGTATGAATTTGCAGGCCATTCAAGAAATGCACCAGCGAAAGACTACGCGGTTGTTGGAACACCTACAACTAAGATATTTGGAGTGTTCAACTCTTTGGTGATCATTGCCACGACTTATGGCAATGGCATCATACCCGAGATTCAGGTGTGTGATTTCGCACTTTTAAAGGCCATTGTCGAATTTTTAGTTTGCCAATCATGTCTCTTATTTTTCGAGCAACTTGGAGGTTTCATTTTTAAATTGAATCTGCAACCAATACCGGTAATTTGAACCAATAGAACACTGAATATATTTAGCTAAGTAATGAATCTGTTCGGGTTCAGGCAACCTTGGCCCCACCAGTGACAGGAAAGATGTTCAAGGGACTGCTCCTGTGCTATGCAGTTGTGCTGTCAACGTTCTTTACAGTGGCTGCGGCTGGATATTACGCATTCGGAAACGAAGCGCAAGGAAACATCTTCTTGAACCTGGAGCCTTACGTTCCCAAGTGGCTCAACTTCTTGTCTAACATCCTCGTGCTTGCACAGCTCTTGGCAGTTGCTCTGGTAAGCATCCAAAACAATATTCATAAATTTTCGTTTTCCTAAAAAGGAAAACTAATTTAAAACCACCGCTAACAAGATATCTATAATATTGATGATTTGTCAGGTGTATGCTCAACCTACATTCGAAATCTTCGAGGGTAGGTCCTCCGATGTAGAGAAGGGCAAATATGCAGCCCGAAACTTAATCCCTCGCTTCTTCCTTCGCGTTGGATTCGTGGCCTTTGCCACGCTTGTTGCAGCAGCAATTCCCTTCTTCGGTGACATCAACGCCATCATTGGAGCCTTCGGTTTCACTCCCCTGGATTTCGTTCTGCCTTTCATCTTGTACGCTGCTACATTCCGCCCCTCTCCTCGATCGTTCAAGTACTGGCTTCACTGGACCATTATCATTGTGTTCAGCCTAGTTGGAATCCTGGGATGCATTGCCTCTGTCCGTCAAGTAGCTGTAGATGCCAACACATACAAGTTGTTCGCAAATTTAAATTAAGAATGTCCAAAATATCGTCATTTACACACAGAGCGAAGGGTTTCTGGTGAAATTGCTCTCATGTTCAGAAGCCTTGGAGTCCTGCGTTGACAGATACATTCTTCTACTCGCAAAAAGAAGATGAAATGACTTATTGTAGAGTGCAGGACTTGCACCTTTGTAAAAAATGTAAAATGTAAAAAATGTGTAATAGCAAAGTTTACAAGTCAAGAATTTCCAGATGGGCAGAGCCTTGTGTGGAGAAGGTGAGATGCTGTATGGGACCGAGAATATGTGATCGAGGTGTTCTGGAATGGTTTCTATGTAACTGCTCCGTAAATGGATCTCAACGTGACTCTCGTGACCTGTGGACTGTTACACATTCGTCCTTCCCGTGTACTTGCCAGTTGGCCAGCCCTAATTCTCAACAAATTGATTTGTAAAAGTGGGAGACTATGAGTGGTCGCAAACTTGTCACCAGAGTTCAGGGCTCTCAGTTCTAGCTCCCCCAGCTTATTCTGAATGCAGATATGTAGGAGAATAACAATAAGTTCAAGATGTAGGAGATATTTTTTCCTAGCATTACCTGTTAGCCACTACTTGAAAAATTTGATAAAGGAAGATAAAACATGTTTTTCTTCCATGCAGGATTATTGTACAGGCTTCGCAAATAGATTCTAGTCACCGTTGACTATAACCAGCAAAAAAACTGAGATGGAAAGGATTTGATGCAATGGCTCTTCCACGCTCTCTCTAAGCACATGAAGCAGTCTTTGAAGGATATCACAATGACAAAATGTGACGACTCTGCACCATTTGCACCACACAACACGGAATCGTCAACTTTTGCTATGCGTTACTACAGTAAAAGCCATCAGATGGCTCGCTTTCCAGGTATGCATTTGACAAACCACAAATGGACATGACAAGGTGCACTCAAGAACACTTTGTTGTAAAGTAATTCTCAGACAACAAGCAGTTCCGTTGGAACTTAAATTGTAAAAGGTCCACATGTACGCCAAGTGGCGCCCTATGTACAGATACCCGTGCTTCAGTACTGTTATGAGTAAACAACTTTAAACACTTCATCAGATTCTTCTTTTCACCATGATACGACTCATACGAGCAGCCTAACTGCTGAACATAATATCTCAATGCTGGAAAACGACGTTGCCAAATATTATATAAGAATTGAATAACAATGTCAGTACAAAACAAACTCTCTTCTTTAGAGCAATTCCAAAGCCAAATTTTTATTCTAAATGAAAGAATAACTATAATGCCCGGATAGGGCCTCTTCAATATAATCAAATCAATTGATCTCGAGGGCAGAAAATTCCGTCCCAAATAAGCTGTGCATCTCAGCTCCAACTCTCTTAGCATTACAAATAATGCCATGATTAACTACCTGCCTACAATTTTTTAAGTCTACAATCTTGAGCTAACCTTGTTACTCGGAATCTGTAGTGCCTCGTAATGACCAAACCCATGATAAAGGACCTGAATTGGGTCAATCTTGCTGTATTCTTGACCATACTCAGCTATGGCAATCAAACCTTTTTTAGTTTTTTCTTCAGTCATGTACACTGTGATGGGCATTCTGCAGTCAAACAAATGAAAAACGTGAACATCAATAGCTCAATAATATTAACAAAATCATCTAGACTTCTACAAAGAGGAGATAGAAGAGAATAATTCCGGTATAGAAAATAGTTCACCAGTCAAAACTTACTCAAGAACGTGAGAGAGCATGAGAAGCTCTGGTTCGCCACCCCACACATAGGTCTGGCGCATTCGCTCAACGTACTGGTCAAAATCACCCTCTATAAACCACTCCGTTGAGTCTCTTCGCTTGATCAGTTCATCAGCAACTTTGCTACGTAGTTCATCAGCAAGCTCCCGCTGAGCGTTCTCATCTGGAGCCTCCTTCCCGCTGCGCAAACACGAGCCGTGTGCCACAGCACGAAATAGACACCGCCCATCTCCAGGAATTCCTGCCATCGCAATCGCAGCACACAATCATAATTTAGCAAGAGCAAGAAATAAATGTATGGGATAAAATTCAAATGTAAACATGGAATGGGAAAGGTTCTAACGAGACCTGATACGGAAAAGTAGAGAACAGCAAATTACTCTTACCAGTGACAGTATAATCTGTGAAGATTTCCTTCCCGTGTCCAGATTGTTCTGTTTGAGGAGTCACAGCAATAGTCTCAGAAGGTTCCTTCTCAGATTCTAAAACGGCATTTGGTTGAGGCAAATTATCTACAACCGCTTCGGTGAGAACAGGAGATGATGCCGCATTCATTAACGGTGCGGCAGCTGCTGAGAAACAAGCGCAGACACCGAAGAGAAGCCAAGCTGAATGACGGCCATGTAACCAACGAGCAGGTCGAGCGTCCCAAGCTGCATTCCACGAGCCTTCACTCAAACAACCAGCCATGGCAGACCTAATGCTCAAGCTGCCCAGCCTTGGAAGTCCAACATTATCAACTGACAGTGCACCGGACCTCAATATTCCGAGAGACTTGGAGGAGTTGTCAACCTAGGATCACAAAAAACGAGCATAAGATCACTCAAAAACCTAAGTTCGATATAAAGATTCCGCATATGGACCCTGCATAGTCAGAGATAACCATTTGCATCATAATGCCGAATCAAAATCGATCCTTGAAGCACTATCTGCAAATATAAGGAAGATAAATCACAACTAACCGAATTGTGATTCAGTGCCTGACGAAATACTTACCGAGGTAGAATCCGAGCTTCCGATCATCATGCTTGCAACAGGATCGATACCACCTCGGCCGACAGATAATGATCGTATTGATGAAAGGTTAGCGTCCCATTCTAAGGATGCGAGGTGTCTAGCAGGTAGGAGCGCGTGCCAAATTGTTGCACCCACCTTTCCATCACCTGCTAGTATGCAAGAGCTTGAGTGATTATGGAAACTTGTCATACTAGTGCAGGGCAACATGTGGCCACACGTCTCCTGGTTTGGTGGTAAAGATACATCTTGACGAGATTTACAGCTTCCTGAACTCGACCTCCGAAGTGTCCGAGGCAAAGATGCAGTAGCAGGCGCCCGTGTCACTAGTTTGAAACTGTGGGCACGGGGACTAGAAGGATAGAGCGGAGGGAGCGCCACTTTTGCTGACTGCTGAAGATGGGCTTTCGCAGTGTGCACTGAAGGCCCCTCTAAATTTACTATAGCTCGTATGGAAGAGGACTTGCCGATTGCTGACAAGCGGCAACACACAGGTCCAAGCATGTGCCCTTTCAGATCAGATGTCATAAACAAAATCTTCTTGCCCAGCTTGCGTCGCAAAGTATATCGACAACCAAAAGTTCAATGTATTCAATCCCACAATCATCAATCCATTCTGAGGAATCCGGAATAGCAACAACCTGCGGAAAAAGTGAAACGTCGTCAGAAAATGCAAACTCACACGAAAAAACCGTTTACCACCGCGACGCAGCTGTCAAAATTACCAAAAATAAAGACAGAATCTGGGACAGGACTGAAGGTAGTCATATTACACGACTCAAGTGTATGTCAAAGTAAAAATAGTGTTCCATAAAACAAGGCACTCTCCTAAAAAATCGCAAGTGACAAAAAAGTGAAAGTGAATGTCAAGCAAAATCATATTTCCCAAAGCTTCTCTTGAAATAATGGAATGTAGCAACGAGACACAACCAGAGTCGTTTATGCAGAGAGAAAGCCTCGAAAACGGCATTCAATCAAACGATGCGAGAGAAGAAGAGGTCGAGGTACCCCCAGGATGGAATCTCGACGGAACAGTGAATTTGACTTAGAGGCGACAGCCATTCCCCTCTTCGAACAGCTTATTCATAACACCGGCTGTGCATATCTAATATGAGACTCACAGACTGCCTACCAGAGGAACTTCGCGAACAATCCACACTAACCCCCGAATCCCCTCCAACCTAGAACCCAATTTCAACGAGCACCACCTACACCGAAAGGCGGCGTTCCATTCCCGCAGACGCCCAAACCCAATTCGGGCAAAATATGACAGGGAGGAGAAGCCACAAAGCAAACACAGCAGCCTAACTAGCCATGGAACGCCACCACCGCCTCCACCACTCAAGGCAAACACTAGCAGCCAATCACCTGAAAGCTAAAACCTCCCGCAAGATTCACCAACATCCATCACGACTCGCATAACGCCGCACCCACCACTCACTCCTCCACAAAAACCAATGAAGGGTGGAATAACTATCATGAACATGATAAACCCAGGGCAACCAACCCACCTGCAGGAAGCGCCAGGATCCGAACCGTCCAGCAAACTGTCTGTGTGGAAGGCGCCCAGCTCAGTGCATTCCAGCAGCTAAGATACTAGAAACCTCCGTGAGGGGTCCCGGAGACAGACGAGGGGAGAGCAGAGAAGAGAGAGAGAGGTTGAGACGGTGGCAGGCAATAGAGATGAGATGAGAAGGCGAAGCGAGCGTGAGGGAGAGAGGGAGAGAGGGAGGGAGGGAGTGTGGATGATTGCAATGCCCGTGGGGAAGGGAAGGGAGGGGAGTGAATGAGTGAGTAAGAGAGAGAGAGAGAGAGGCGTGTGCGTGTGCGGGGGACTCGTCCGGGCACCTCTAAGTTAAGTGTAGTGTTAGTGTTAGCGGAGTGACCACAGCGGCACGCTCCCTGGGCGTCTTCGTGTCGACACTCCCCACCAGCCACCAGCCACCAGCCACCTCCAATGAAACGATGAAACCCCGCACTCTCATCCTCCATTTGCCATTCTCTGTTAGTTCGTCCGTCTGGCTTTGAGTCCGCCATTCTCCGTCACCGCTCTGCCTGCGACAATTTCTCCCCTGCCTTCCTTCCTTCCCTCCCCACTGCCCCAGCCCCTCCAGGCTCCCTCCCTCCCACTGACTGCAGCGACGTACACCTCTCCTCTCTGGACAGTCGACTAACTTATGGCACCCAACTTCGGCCATTGGCCGGGATTTGCCATTGGGCCCATTCCATTCCATTCCCTCATTCCCTCCATGGGATTGATTTCAGGGAATTCTCACTCTCAGATGATTCTCTGCAGGCCACACTGCGGGTGGGTGGGCATTGGGTGGGTGTCTCTTGGGTTGTGACAAGAGATAATTACGAATGCCACGTCTATTGTGTTTGGTTCTTTTACTCTTGGGTTATTGGTGGATTCTTTATTTTCATATTTTTCAGTATAGGTGGAATCTGGATTGGGATGCCATGGGTACCGTAATTGGGCCAATTATCTTACGGTGCTATGAGAATTTGGTGAAATGAGAAATGGAACATCATCATGGTGTGTACTAGGGAGGGAGGGATGGATGTGATCGATGGGGCAAGCAAGTTCAGGTGCAGCACGAGGAAAACCAACTTCTAAGTTAGTGTAGTGTTCAATGGCGCATACAATGAATGACACCAATGTCAACTTGAATTACAGGTGTTGTTTTTCCTGGACTCTTACTTCTAAGATTTCATATTTCTTATAAGTTCAGTTCGGCATATTATTATTGTTATGTAACTTGGTGCGTTTCAGGGTAGCAGTACATACACAAGCGTTTTCTTCCACGGGAAAGTTACTGTTGCCTACAAGAATGAATGACACCGTCGTTCTTTTAATCCGAAGTTTTCACCTTTGTTAGTAAACTGGATAGGGTTGTGCTTAGCTATTGATATCTTCTTGGAGCATCATAGGTGAGCTTGGTTGATGCTATTTTGACCATAGGCCATAGTGCCAGGTTGGTTGCAGGGATTCATGCACAATTTCAGTTATGAGAAAATCATGAGCTTTTTCTTCATCTTCTGTTTCTCCTTCTCCTTAGAGCACAAATGTATCGTACTACTTGCTTGAGCTTCAGAACTGTGGAATTATGTTAGCCTTGCCAAGTGTAAACCTTGTGTGGAGATAATGAAATGTTCACCACAGAGCTTTCAACAACTTAAGCCGAGCCTGGGCCAGGTTCAACGGACTCATAATTTGATCTCAAGCATGAACGATGCTTTTCAGCATAATGCATCCACAAACGAGGTCAAATAAGGGCTTGCACAAGGTGCTCAGGAGATAAGGTACCTCATGTCAGACTGACCCAGTGCTGCACTGCTACAGTTTAAAGCCTCTGATTAGCAAATTATGTTCTCGAGTTAATCAAATTCACTGATGAGACGCTAGAAATAAAGTAATTTGTAATTGAACATGCCTAAGTTCTGAATTTTCCAAAAATCATTCATAATGTAATAAGAACAAACAGAACTACCTGATAAGAATGATAAAACCTTTGTTTGTAAACTGCACAATCTTTATTTGGTGTGCCATATGTATACATATTAGAAGATGGAAGAAAAATAATTACTTGGAACCAATATGTCAATGAATCCAATCCATATTATAGTTGTATGATTTTGACTTCCCACCAAGTCACTAAGTTTCCATGATAGAGATGTGCAATTTTTTCACAAAATCGGCTTTTATCCAAACAATGTAACACATGTACAATCTACTTTTATAATTTTCTAGTGGTTACAATTGAAGCGCAAGCTTGTCACAATGCAAGTTTGATTGGTAAGTGGAACACGTTCTTCATAGATTGCAATCACTTCACTGTCTGAATCAGCACTCGTTCCAAGCCCCGACAATTGTCAAGACAACCTCTAATGTCACAACATATTGTAATTCCCGCCCGATTTTAATTTTTTACAGAGATCAAGAGCACCTCCCACAGCGCAACATCAGCTAAAAGGACCACTTGGGTTTTTGAGCGCAATTTCTCTAATGCAAAAAAATTAAAAAAATTAAAAAATAAAAAAATAAAAAAATCGCGGGGAAATTACGCGGAGAAAGCCTGACATGGAATGGGATCTCTCTTTAAATAGTACCGTTGGATGGGGGAAACTCTAAATGAAACAAACATCTTCCAACATCGACCATACTAAAGGACTGAGAATAAGCAGCTTAACCCTTAAACGTCAACCCCAACCCATTAGGCTTGGTTTTATATTGGAGGAATCTTGCTTATAAGTTATACTTCATTGCACCAAATAGGGTTTTTAGAATTCCAAACCGAGCACCTTAACGAGATCTATACTTCTTTAGAGAAGCTCCAAAGCAAATTAAAAACAGAATCATGCTTAAAATGGAGTTTAAAAGAGGTTTTTGGTGTGGTATCAAGAAAACATGTGTTGTTTAAGGGTTAAGTGACTCCAATAAAACGCATTACAAGAACCAAAATCATTCATGTACTAAGCGACTCACTCACTTGTACAATACAGTTGGAGACTAACATTTAACAAATTCCTCCTAAGAAGGAGTTTTTCTAAAAACTTTGAAAATTCATTGTGAACTCAAAAATGATCAAAATTTAAAACCGTAGAGTCAATTGGAACTGTATCAAAGTGTACTACAATATTATGATAAAATATCAATTTCTTTTTATAATATCATTCAAAATAATGGAATTGCTTTATACACCATTTACCATTGACTACTCCTATCTTTTGCTTCAATTACAATGTAAATTTCAATTGCAAATTCGAAATGAGCTTCCAAAGTTGTATAGTGGTAACATTGTTCTCGAGTTCTCATCGAAAGTCCCTGGTTCCCACTTCACTCCGCTAGGCTCATCCCTTCAAATTTTACCCGTACAATGACGAGGCTCGCGTCATCCAGGCCTTTCGTTCACTCTATTCAAATTAGGGCACCCATGACTCACGCTCACGCGGCGATGGCCATGGCCAATGGCCAATGGCCATCACCATGGCTATGGCCACAGTGAGCGACAGCGAGCGGAGTTGTGTCGATTCGATTGAATACTTCGCAGTCACAATGTTACCTTCACAAGCATGAACCATCATCGCACACAATGAGTACGAAATAATCCAACTGACAGATCTGGCCTACATGGAAACTAGAGTCGGGTACTAGTGTGATCTATCACAGCTCTTGTAATGAAATTGGAGCACCCCTTTCTGTAAAAAAATTGTGTTGTATATTTGGTGGTTCTGATTCTCAGAAATGTTTGTTCATCCAAGAGTTCAATTTACAATTTGGAGTGGAATTCCGTGCACATATGTCTGATTGCAGCAGCACAATTTGAACTGATTCTAACTCTTTGCGCAGAGTGTATTAAGATTTCTTAGTTGCTACAATAGAAGTGTAGCAAATAGACTGAATATCGTCTACCACTTTGTACTCATTAATAGATGCATGCATTCATCTTTTGAAGCGGCCCATCTTAGTTGTTAATTTTAAATTCAGTTTGCTTCGTTAATCATACAAGGAAGCTAAAAAGTCACAGAAAGTGATTCAGATCGAGGCTGTGAAAACCTGCTCATACTTGTCCTTCGATTCACAAGTCCCTACGACTTGACAAACACAAAACCGGCTGGTTTGTAGAGCAGGAAGAGCATGTCTGGTGGCAGAATTTCATGACAGATGATGTGTTCATTTTTAATCTTCAAGCAGCATCGACTTTGCTTTTTTTCTTTGAGAAAAATAAAGATCTTGTGCGCATGTAATGTGTTTTGCTTGAAACAAGGATTGTGTCGGCTTTGCAATTTTGTGTTTCGGAAATTCTTTGGTACTTGCAAATGTACATTCATATGTATTCCTTGGCCCCTGTTTATGCAAGTAAACGACGGTAACATACTTCTAATCGGGTGGACATCCTGACTGATATTATGATGAATCCAGGCAATAAAGAAGTAGAAATAGAGTTCAAACACACGAGCATTGTGCTCATGAAAGAGGCTTGCACAACTCCAGAGATAAAGTTTCAAACAACTAGTGCAGATATTCTTCAACAGCCTTCGATCTAGTTCCATGTTGCACTGAACGTTGCAACGATCCAACAACTAGAACAAGAGTAAATAATATTCTGGAATGCTATTCATTTTTACTTCCATCTTGGAGGTTTACAACTGGAGTTTACACTGCAAAAAAAATTCATAGGTGTCATAACTTGATGATTGAGAAACCTGGATGAATTGATCTCTTGATTGAAGTCAAATAATGTGACCGAGTTTGGGATAGCTCGTTCCTTCTTCCATGTCAATGAAGAATAGTATTGTGTCATCTCCTAATATTGCGCCACACTCAGTCAGTCGCGTCCTCCTCCATCGCCGGCCATCTTTTCACTTGAATACATCTATGATAGCAACCCAGACTAAAATCCCTGTACGTTGTTTAGTACTGTGCTTGACGTGATGTTTCCTCATGAGTAGTTGGATGGCTGTCGACTCTTGAGCAGTATAATAAACAAGCAGCAAATTGTCCCATCAATACGTGTTCACCGGAGAGCTTGTTCAAGTTAGGAGTGGGTGTATCCTTGTATGCAATCATTATTACTGTGGTTGTCCTCCATCTGCTGCCTTTTTTATTGTGCAAAAAAATATGTCGATTTGAAGATTGAATGACGATGTTGTATTTACCAAATTATGCTGCATCAATTTTAGATTCTTCCTACCCTTAAAGAATTGCTTACTAGTTGAGCAAAGAAACTACTTTCAAACTTCTTATTTGCGTGATATTATTGTTTTTGATACTAAATTTTTAACCCCTAAAGGACAATGCACCCTTTACCTGCAACTTCAATTTGGATGGGTATTTTTTGAAATTTTAAATGAAGGTGTGCCGTTCTGAGAGCATCGTGTGCATATTTTTATTTTTCAATTCCGACATCGGGATCAAAAGTTATGAAGGATTAAGTGTCAAACGCTACTCGTTGGGTAGCTGCTGAAATTTTCTAAGCCACTGTGAATGCAGGCAAATTCTGCCCAAAACTGCCCAAAATTGCAAAAATCTGCTAAAATCTGCCCAAAGACAAAACTTTTAACCCCTAACTATCCTTAAAACCCAAAATGGGTTTTTGCACTTTTGGGCAGCCCAGATGGAGGGGTTAAAAGTAATATTTTTTTTCAAGATTTTTACTGGATGCTCCCTTTACGGTAAGGTCTATGTAGTAAAAAATTTGAAGCCAAATTCCAATTTTAGAACCTTCAATCTAGAAATTTTAGGTTTCAAGTCTAAAACGGGCAGTCTAAAATTAGGTCTTTTTACCAAAAAAAAAATTGAAATATGTTCATAACCAAATCACTATACAAATTCCATAGTGACCCAAGTCAAAAAAATTACCAATTTTACAAGGGCAGCCTCCAAAACTTACAAAGACAAGCTTCAAAGTTTTTAGTAATTTTTGAATTTTTCCTTTAAAAATTTGTCAAAATTCGAGATTTTTGAATTTTTGAATTTTTTTTTATTCTGAAAATCACAAATTTATGAAGGTACCTACTCACCGTTCAATATTTCTTTAGCTCACAAATTGTTATTGTAATGCATGTTTTACTATTTTGTCAATTTTATACCTTCTTACAGAAAATAATTTTTATGAAGGTCTTAAAAGCGTTTTTTTGGCCTAAATTTTTGCATGAGCATACCTAACCTAGTTAGCTACATGGAAAAAAATGTGACCAATATGTTTGAAGTAATAATCATCAAGTCTCCCTTTGGCCCATTTGCACCATGCCTCTCGGCTAAGGCCCAAAAAAATATCTGCTGAAACTTTGAACACTACGATCTCACTAATGAAAAACATCCAACGGTTGAAATTTGAATCAGTTCTTCCAAGTAGGGTTAGGTACAAGATCTTACGGTTGAATTTCCAAAAAAAAGATAAAAAATTTGTTTCATATCCTCGGGAGGGCATAGTGGTAAAAAATCGTAGTTTTGAGGATTCAAGCTCTCAAAAACACAAGGAAATTTAGGGGTTAAATTCCACCCAAAATTGAGATTTTGATATTTTTCAAAAATAAAAAAACTTCTATTTATAGAAAGAAGGCAGTATAGCATGTTTCTGATGTTCGGATTTTCAATCCAAGAATTTTTCATATGCTATTTTATTGTCAAAAAACGGCCTTTGTATGTGAATTTCAGCATACCCCCTAGCGGAAAATGATTTTTTTGGAAACCTTCCACAACCTTATATACTTTTAAAAATGGTTTTTTGGGCCTTCAAAACTCTGATGTCCCCTTTTTTCGCAAGGAAAAAAAACTTGTTTTTCTACTTTGAACGTTATGATCTTGCAATTGGTGAAGAATGAGTGTGTGAGATTTGATAGGCATGTAGACATAGAAGTTAGCTACAAGATCTTACGATAAGATGTACTAATAAACCCTAAGTTTGCAAAATCCACCTTGCTTTGAAGAGGGGCTGTTTTGAGGCAGTTTTGATGAAAAATACCCCCAGAACTTTAGAGGTTAAAAGATTTGCATTGTAAGTGTTTGAAACTCTCTTATAAAAGAAGAGCAGACATTTTATTTTGCAAATAAAACCAGGTGTGAATAAAGTGTTTTTTTTTTCAAAATTCCACCAGTAAAGGAATTCCATTACATTCTCAACTAGGTGTAGTGATGTATATTTCCATTAGGATGAAATCAAATCCACATCCAAACATTTATTATGAATGATAGAGTAAAGGACTTTGAGACCAAATTGATGTTAATTGGAGATGAAATGATGATCAAAATTATGATGTTTTGGTAAGATAGACTGTAGAAAAGGACTTGGTTGAAATGTTAAGATGGCTGTAAATATAAAAAGTAATTAATAGTAGATGAAGCATGTTATAAAGTAATTGCTTTAGAAAATTGAAGGACAATTCAACTTTCTCTAAAATAGAAAAAAAAATAATGTTCGTCAATTCTTCAATCATAAGTCAATTCTACCAAAAACCTGACATGAAACTTTATTTATGTGATTTTCAAAACATGCAAACTTTTATACTTTTTGAAAGATTATAAATATGTTGTTACAATTCTCCAATCACTTTCAATGTATCTTATTACACTTTTTTTATCACATGATTTTATATGTACACTATAAATGCATTTATAATTTCTTTTTGAATTTCTAAAAAGTCTTGAAGATTGGATAATTAGTAATTACTTGAAAATTTATATATCTAAAACGTAAAATATGAAGCTAAAATTACCAGTGGATGCAAAAATATTTTAATTTTTTTTTATACAAATTCATGTGTTTAATATCACAAATTGTACATATTAAAAAATCTCACCGTGTTTTTTTAACAACAAATATTTCTTTATCAAATAATTGAAAAAGGTTGATTTCTAAATTCAAAAAAAATGAAAATAGAGAAAGGATGATTTTTAAATCCATAAATGAAGACAAGAAAGGTATATCTTAAACCCAATCTTAAAAAAAATACTTCCTTTGAGGTGAAATTATGCGTATACATTGTTAGCTTAGTTGTATATGAAATCTCAAAGGTAGCATATAGATACATCATAATTGTCCAAATGTCCAAAAATTGAAGAAAATATTTTAACAATATAACTATCCTCTTATTCTTAAAAATCAAATATTTATGTATTTGTAAGAAGTATTTAAATTTACAAAAATTCGTTTTGCATTTCAAAATGCTTGATTGATACATCTTCTAAGCTTCTATGTTTATAATTTTTCTATCCATATTTCTATTTTAAAATAAAAAATATAGTTTGTTAAAATTTTATAAAATCTCAAGAAATCTTATAACGTTTTGTTGCATCTTTTCTTACATGAAACCTTGTTTATGTGTCTTTTCAAATCATGCAACATTTTTTATTGCTTGGAAAGTTATTTGTATATCGTTTAGAAAATCTTTGATATCCTTTAACATAGTCCTCTTATTATGTGTTTTGGTATATTTCACTAAATGCACATTATAAATGCATTTATGATTTCTTCTTCAAATTAAAATTTTGATTTTTTTAAAATGTAAATTTTTGAAATTAAAATGAACAGTCAATACAAGAATGTTTTTGCACATCATGAATTCTTTATATGTTTATATGTGTTTTTCCATAGAGTATGCATTTAACACACAATTATGTTTTTTTGTTTTTGATTTTTTTATTTAATTTTAAATCATTGAATTGCTTTATCAAAGAAAGTACATAAAGTTTTATTCTTGTATTATAATGTAATTTTCATGGAGTATATAACTTTATTCACAATGCAAAAGTACGTCAATAAAACAATTTTGTTTTTTTGCCATGTCTTATAGGAATGAATTAATATGAATTTCTTTTATTTTTGTATTTTTTTAAATATAAATTTTTAATTTAAAACTAATATAGTAAATGTTAAAAAATTAGCATATTAAGACGGTTTTATATAACTTTGTGTGTATATTTTCATGATTTTTACATTTTAATGTGCATTCATGTTTTTTTTTTTTTAATTGTAGAAATATTTTAAAGTAAAAAAAAAACTAAATGAACTAAAACAATTTAATTATAGTGTAAACTATTTGGAAGCTATTACTATTTTGTTATTATTGCAATATGCCTTGGTAAAATGGATGTATGATTTTTAAAAAAAAATTAGAAACACTATTTGCAGCTTCGTTGGCCAGTTGCACGCGGTCAAGACCATGAATGTGGACCAGGTTTCAACGACTCTAATTATTTGTTTTCAAAAACGATTTGATAATATGATGCATAAATTTCATTTTTGTATTGTATAGATTTATGATTAGTCATAGAATGATTATGTTTTGGCATCGAAGGCGGCAATGATTTGCGGTGGACAATAGGCTACCACAAACTTTAGTCTATTATAGAAATTCTAAATTATTACATTGCATAAAATAACTAAGTTTTTGAAATGTAAGACTTCGTGCGATTTGCATAAAAAATGAAAAGCCATATATTTTAAGGGCGGCAATGCTACAGCAATGTGAACATGTTAACAATATCAAGCTTTTTATGTTATTGCAAATTGCAGAGGCAATGAAACATTTGCATGATATGAATTTTGTCGATGGCAATGTGAAATCTGAAAACGTTTTCAAAAGTCTTCTTTTACAAATCATCAACTCCTTTAGGAACAAAGACATAATTATTACCATAAGGTATTATTAATCTATGTGGTAAGAAAACTATATATAAATCTTATCAATGTACTATGCATTGTCAAAGTACTAATGGCTTCCCAAGAGTTTACATTACAATGAAATCATAGAATTTAATGTTTTTTCTAAAATTCAAACAATTAGTTTTATAAACAATGTCGAGAAGTTTCAATGTCTAATAGACACCGAGTACGTACAAGAGGTGCTAGGGAGCTTAAAATCCTCATTACGTCCATAGTCAAATATGCAATCACTATTTGTAAGATTATAAAATTACTTGTAGCAATCACTGTTTAATGTGAGATTATAAAATAAAAACTTTCATACTTTCTCCTCTCCAATGTCAACGACTGCGACAGGCTGAACGGCGGGAATCCATCCATGATGCTGTAAGGACATCTTGGAAACATATAATACACCACGCCTTACGAAGCCGCAATCCGAAGACATCTTAGTACTGCAGAAAGCCACAAGATGTCAATTTTGGTTTCCATGCGATGATATTTTGCAAGTACCAGTGCGCGACAAAGAGGACAACCGTCTTCAGCGCTCCGTAACATAGATCATCTTAACCTTGTGAAGTATTTCAGGATTTCAAACTTTGTTTTAGAATTCAATTTTATTTTGAAACTTGTCATTGAAAACTATTCAACCCGGGATCGGGAAATGTTTGATGTTGCGTATGAGCATTGTTCACCTCCTCCAGAGTTTCTAAGAAGGCAAAACATTCTTGCATTGACTAATGATTTTAATTTCAAAATTTACATTAAAAAAAATATGAGATATTTATTAATGTTTTGGATTTTGAAGAAGAAATCATGAATGTATTTATAACAAGCATTTGGTGATTTAGATACACAATAGCATGTAATAAGAGGATTGTGTTAAAAAATATTAAAGAATTTTGACCAATATATAAATAACCTTTCAAGTTGTAGAAAAACGTTGCTTGTTATGGAATTTTCACCATTTGTCTCAAAAAAAATTAAAAAAAAATTAAAAATGTTGTGCGTTTTAAAAAAACACATAAATTAGGTTTCATGTAAGATTTTTTGTGAAATTGGCTTGTGACAAACATATGAATGTAGAAAAACTTAAAAGTACAATATCTATTATTTCATATGAAGTTTTATGTTCCAATAATTATTTTAATTAAAGATACATTTACCATATTAATTTAATTAAAAAATCATTTACCATATTTTCAATTCAAGCAACAAGTACATGACTTCGGATTGGTGTTTCAAATAGAAACCCACATTCGTGACCCCTTTTGTGGATTGTCTTCTTTCACGGCTCACGGCTCTCCCTGTACAATACTGTAACATCGTCCTTGTAAATCCCATCCAGACCACCCCGGCCGATGCCATCTCCAATGAGGAGTCAGGACCCCCCAGATCGCTAAGCACTCCTATAAATAAGTTAATACGAGCTATCATACAGCTGAATTACCTTCACACCTTATAATTTGAACAGCTGTGACCGCCTACACGGGGCGGAATCCACGAAGGCTGACCCCGCAAATCCAAATCCTCCGTACACCTCCTTCTACCCGACACGAAGATCCTACAACATCTACTCGTCGCGTACAGACCACGCAACTCTGCAGGTCACGCGAGACACATCCTTCCTGCACAGAATTCTAGATCCTCGAGCAAGATCTAGGAACGGGCCTCGAGCCCCGATGCGAAGGTGCTCTGGTAGATTCTAGACATTAAAGCGGGACGGACCGAGGAGAAAAGATCTAGGTATTATGGAGATAGGCTGCGGAGATATGGAATAGTGGAAGATTGGGCGCGGGGGATCTACGCGCTGCATAGAATTTGAGTTTGCGGAGGAGGGGAGGGAAGGGGGGGAAGGGACGGAGGGAGGGAGGGACCTCGCTTGGAGGAAGAACAGTCGTCGCCATAGCCTTGCGGTTGAGGCGAGCTTCGAACTATGGTTATGGTGGTTTGAAGGCAGCCCTGGGGTGTTTTTCAAGCGGAAAATTATCGTCCCGGCGTGCGGCGAGGGTGGCGTTTGACAACGCCGCCGATTGGCGTCCTTGGCGCAATTTTTTGTGGGGTTTCGAGCCATCGGGAGCCGGCTCTGTGGTTTTGACTATGGCAGGCTTGCAAATCCCGGCCGTGGCGAGCGTGAATGCGGTTTCGGCTCTTGCTTCGGTAGAGGAGGCGCTCGTTTGCGCCGGAGTGGGGAGGTGAGGTGTGATTCATGAGGAGGAGGTTTAAGGTTTTGGTGTCGAGGGAGGAGAGTTTTTAGGGAGGGGAAGGAGTTTGGAGGAGGTGATATTTATATTTTTAGCTTTTTTCCGAGGGATAAGAGGCGACAGCGGATTGGTTCGGCGATGGCGAAGTCCAAAGGTGTCAAGAAATCTCTCGACTCTTATACGGTGAAAGGGACGCACAAAGTCGTGAAAGGTGAGCGGGGAATTTAGTACGAGGCTCGTTTTGCTTTTTTCTGATCCTGATTACATGCGATAAGAAGAGAGCTGGATGGAATCACCGCTGGTGCTTTTTGCGGTTGAGTCTTTTGAATGTCGACATTGTCGTTTCTCTTCGACGTTGCAAGATGCTGAAGGAGCGTCATGACCTATTTTGCTTGTATCGCTGGTTGCTTAGAACTGTTGTCGCTGTATAACTAATATTGAGTAGTATCATTCAGCGGCTGAGAAATGCTGCACTTTTTGGTGAGGGGAAGAGCGTGGCAGTATGCTGTCATGCATTAAAGTTTTCGACCAGCTTTCGATCATGTTCGTTATTTTCGAAGAGACTGAAGTGCACCTGAAGGATTAATATGCCAGTCTCCTGTCCTTGAAATTAGAGACTGACTATAGATTTTGTCGAGCTAGTTAACTAACTTTACGGGTTTTGAACTTTCGATCATTTCAGCTGTGGAAGTGCTGATTTACTGTATTTTAGTGCAGGTCCCTAGCAGTTTCTATGCAGTTGCTCAACTTCTCAACCCGTCAAGATTGGAACTGTCTGGTCCACTTATCTAGAGCTTTTAAAGTCATGCCAAGAAAATACTGAAGTATATCACTAATACCTGGTGTTCTGACGAATGCGGTAGTTACAGTTTCTTTAGGGCATTATAACCTTGATGGACTTGATTCCGGTTGAAACTTGTTAAGTTACTTGCGAGGGAAGTCATTCGTTTAGAAAGTTCCATGACCTGCGTCTCTCCTCTTGAGCTGCATTGTCAATGATCCCTCACTCTGTCCCTTTATATTGAAAGATCGTCTGCATTGTCAGTGATCCGTATAGACCTTATCATTGTACTCAATACGTGTACTGCAATCCCGAGACCTTCTGATCACAGTTCCTTGTGAACGAATATCATGTTAAGTAGTCACCTGTCGAAGTATTCATTTAATTGGTCGTGTAACTGATACACAATTGCCATTAAGAAGTACTGTTGGGTTGAGGAATGAGGATAATCTCACGCTGCCTTTTTCTTCCAGCTCAAGAGAATGACCTTGAAGTGCTGTGAAATCCTGTTTGATACAGTGGGAGATACGGTCCTGATGCGTCAGCAAGATCCGGAGAAACCACCGTACGTTGCCAAGATAGAGAAAATCGAAGCTGACGCCAAAAACAACGCCAAAGTCCGGGTAAGATGGTATTATCGACCGGAAGAGTCGATGGGAGGCAGAAGGCAGTTTCACGGTTCGAAGGAGCTCTTTCTTTCGGATCACTATGACATACAAAGCGCTGACACTATTGAGGGAAAATGCATAGTGCACACATTTAAAAACTACACAAAGCTGGAAAGTGTTGGTGCAGAGGACTATTTCTGCCGCTTCGAGTATAAAGCATCTACTGGCGGGTTTACTCCTGATCGAGTTGCTGTGTAAGCAATTGTGTTTCTTCCATTCAATCAGCTGGGAGTAGGGGGTCATGCTAGTTGTGGTTTTATCCAAGAACCATATTGTTCTCAACGAATTAGTGTGTTTTAGAATCTGAAATGTATTCTAATGTGAAGTTATTTTGTTGATGTTTGAGTCAATGCAATTGATGTCTCTTTTAAGGTTTCTCTTACAAAACAAGCAGCCAGTTTAGAATTTGGGTTTGAGGTGCAGATTTTTCTGGCAAATGATATTTTCAGAGAGTACCTCTGTTTTTTTTTGTTATTTGACGTGGGGGTAATTCATGTGGCTTTTTGATTATAAATATTCATTTATTTGAGCCTGTATTACTGACTATAGCTGTTCTTCTGCTCTTGTATATTGACTGCAGCTACTGCAAGTGTGAGATGCCGTATAACCCTGATGACTTGATGGTGCAATGTGAAATTTGCAAAGACTGGTAGGCTTTATAATTTTACTTCTCGTTCTTCAAATGTAGCAAGTCATTGTTAAAGAACCTGTCCCTGTGTCTCAGATTGTTCTGCTAAGCAATGTCATGATTAGGTCGTATTAAATCTTTTCTTTGTAATTTTTTCTGGTATAAGTTTCAGATGAGCTGAAATTTATATCTATTTTGCATGTAGGTTCCACCCATCTTGCATGAGTTTCACACCAGATCAGGTGAAGAAAATGGAAAAGTTTATCTGCCCTGATTGCACTTCACAACCTGGAGAAAAGAAGGTGCGGCAGTCGTCTCCTAGAAGCTCACCTACTCCTGACCATGTCAAGGTAAGCAATCTCTCCCGTAGATACTTCTGGTTTCTTAAACCTTAGCAGCTTAACTGACCCGTATTAGGTCATTGGATAGTTTTGTCACTTCAATTCTCCTTTCTAGGAAGGTTTTCACTACCAAAGTTTTTAAATACTTCATGAAGTTATTATCCTATTCAAAGGTTGGATTTGGTATTGTTGGAATACATTTTTCACTAAATCACAAACTCTAAAGTATGTGAAACATTAATCAAGCCAAATTTTATACTTAAAATAGTTTATACGTAATCCAATTTAGAAGTACTTTTTAATTATGAGTTTCAAATACTATAATATAGTAACGGTGATAGCATTTTTGATTCCAACTGTACACAGAGAATCTAAAATTCAAAGTCTAAAACTTTTCTCTATACTTGATGAGTATAATGTTAATGAGTATTATGTTGAGGGTTAAAAACCTATCTTTTATGGCTTGATAGCGGTGTTTTCTTGTTGCTGACTCTGTGAGGCTTTAGCACTTACGTAGAAATCTTGTTCATGTAGCTTTGATGCATTGACCTTTCAACAACTTCATGACGTAAATATCTTGCAACTTGAGATGCAGCCTGATGCAAAGCGACGGAAGAGGTGACAGGAGTGGTGATACGCAGTGAGCATTTACTTTTAAGAATCTGGGGAGTCGGCTCTATGTCTGCACAATTTTGTGTACAAGATACGTTTGTGAAGGAGATGGTGTAGCACTCAGGTGTTAGGTTCTTGAGAAAGGAAGTGTGTAGAACAGCTATGTATGCAGAAGGCGATTGACATAGATACTTTGTGGCCGGGGGCCATTTAATGCATAGCCTTGTAAGTCAGGCTCTGGAAAATGTTGCGGCAGAGCCCCCGCTGCGTGCAACTGTTGGTTTTGGATTTCCCTCATGTGGTTCAACTTCTAGCTCTTCTATTCGTCTCCACATTCTGAGGAATGCCCATAAGTCGTAGACATCCAGGTTCCAGTAGATGTTAGATCGACTATCGATCTGGTGCTGAGATTTCTCAGTTGAGATATGGTATATGGAGGAGGGAATTTTACGTGCCCTCACATGTGATTAGCATTCTGTTCCACCAATGAGACAATGTACTTGCTCCAAAACGAGAATTTGCATGGATGGGTTTAGAGTTGACAAGTGACAACCTGAGTGATGATAATCGGGTAACGACCATGACTCCAAATTAATTAACGCACCAAGTTTAAACTAGAGAAACCAGTTGTTAAGCACACCGTAACATTTCCTGGACAATATCATTTTGAAAGTGGACTTAGAGAGAATCTTCTATCATGATCACTCTTGGAACCTATGATACACAGTTTTAACCCATTAGAGAATGCCACCTCAAGTTGCATGAATCTCAAACCACCATGCCAAGTACCAAGTATTCAGTAATTTTTGTTTCTTTGTAATAAACAAAAGGGTAAACCCCTAGGTATACTGTGCAACTATGTAATGAGCTCGCAGGTGTTTAATTTTAATGTATTGTCCGCCTTAGTCTTGGGAGGTGCTTGTGCTTGCTCATATTGCTCGTGTCAAATTAGAATGGATGATTATAATGTGCAACGCGTTCAGTATAACGAGCTCATGACATATCCTTCTGCAGCTAAATATGAAATTCGCTTTGAATCCGACACCGGTACTGGAATATGTGATCTCATGTGATTCGGTACCAGCTTGGCAAGGGCACAAAGTCAAGATAAATCCTGAGACCCGCAGGCACTATACCAATCCCCACAGCGGAAGCAAATTCCCTCGCAATGAATAGCTAGGTGAAAGAAGTTCTACATGAATGATATTGGGAAACTTATCTTTCGCAGTCTCCTGCAGCTTGCACTTAAGCCAGCAATGCAATGTACTACAAATCCTTTATTGACAAACTTCGTGCACTTTGAAGAGTACAGGGAAACATATACAGTGGATTTTACGTGTAGTTTTGGATTCTAAGTTCCACACTCGTGAAGGTCGAACTAGAGTCTGAAGCTGTAACCAAGTCTTCTCATGCCATCTCAGTTGCCAGAGTTCTTGGGGTGACATCCGAATCGTCTTTAGATGCTGCCCATTCTGCCACGGTCGGTGTTGCAATTGACACGTTTCGCATATCCAATAGATTTGCTGCGAAACCACACGAACTATTAAGTGAATGGGATATGCCCAGGCTCCAGGATACAGAAGAAACAAGCAGTCTTAATACAAGCATGTACTGTAATGATGAAGGAAGACGAAAGAATGGGTAAGAGAGGTAGTTAACAGACTAATTTCGACTAGAGCAACAGTTAGAGCTGCCTCCAAGGTAACGAAAAGCAATTGAACAAGAGAGTGGACTGCAGGTTTGCAGTTGTAAGCTCAAATTGCAGAGAGATGATAGCTATACCAGAATGAATGGCTTCGTTCTGAGCTCCCGTCGCATCAGAAAGAACCGTTACAGATGGGTAGTCATGCGCAACAGCATCGAAAGCAGTTGCTCGTATACAATTAGGGGTCTGAACACCTGCCAGTAACTCAAACTTCATCACACTCAGATTTGCTCATTCAACAGAAGAGGCCATTATAATAACATTTATCCTTTGCAATAAATTCTTTTAACAGACCTTGAAAAGGATATCTAATGTTGAAAAGACGAGTGGCAAATCAAGTAAACCACCCAAGATCACGCCTACGTGGAAGTTGTAATGCCCTTTCATTGCATGACATTCATGGTTGTAAAGCTTAAAGTAGATAATAAGCAAGTTCGGTAAAACATACCTGCAACAACAATGTGCTCAATCCCTTCCCTGCGAAGCACAAGATCCAAATTTGTGGCAAAAAACGCACTGAATCTATACTTCACGATTCTGTGCTCTCCAGGCTTGGCGGCCAAACCATCCACCAAAGCAGCACCGTCAGAGCCTCTCATTGTTGGTCCGCTTGTACCATCGTACAAGTGCTTCCGCATGTACTCAACATCTCTTCCAGATTCATGATGCTCGCGGACAACCTGCTCAATACGCAAAGAATGTGTATATCCAATATCAACACTCAGTGAACGTGTCATGTGTGAGTTTGCAACTTCGTAACAACAGAACATCTAAAACATTCTCAGTAAACCTGGTATGTTGAGTTGAAATCTTCTAAAATACCAACTCAAGTCCCGAAATTTCATGCTGTACTTATTCAAAAGTAAGACCAAAAAAGCTCTCTTTTTAGGTAGGTCCAGGTATGAAATCAATGCACGAAATAATGTGAAGTGTATTGTGATCAATCAGAAGCTTTAACTCTGCCGACCTCAATCCTGAAACCTTTGCAATCCTTAGATATAAAACATGGGTAAAATATAAACCTGAGAATGATCCTTTAGCTCGTGGTTGCAAGTGTAAATAAACATATCTATACATAAGAAAGAACACGTACCCAGACAATAAAGGCTCCCTTCTTTCGAGCGATATCGACCGCTTCCACAACAGCAGGAATAACAGCCGGTCCTCCAGCCACGAATAAACAACTATCCGGACTGAGGAAGTCTTTCTGTAACCATAGAAATGACTTAAAGCGCAGTACGGATCAAAGTAGAAATATTCTTAGTAGCTGCAATGTTAGTTCTGGGGAAGTTAAATTCAAAGGATTTCAGATGAACTGATAATAGAGGATGGAATCCACACCTGCATGTCGACCACAATTAGTGCAGTTTTCTTCCATTTCGACACTTGGTTTTCGTCTGCTCCACCCATTGTACGCGGCTCAACAAACTGCCATAAATTAAATTAGTACCCCAGCCTTGACTACTTCACACGTCTCTACTCGTACCAGTACCTCTTGAAGGACTCGAGACATCAAAAGAATAGACACATGGTCCAATGCTCATTGCTTGAGATGGAATTGAAAATCAGCCACAAGAGAAAGAAGTGCAGATGAATGGCATCTAATGCCTTGAAGTTAGGGTTCCACCAGACCAATTCTTCGATATTCGACAGAACTTACAGTCACCGATTCTTCTCCCCTGTTCGTTCAATTGAAGTCTTATCACTCTAACGTTCACAAACCGAAACACAAATTCTTGAACAAACGGCAACATAGCAAATAACTTAGAAACAGCTGGAAAACTTGATCTACGGTACACAAACTCCGCACACCCAACTTCCAAATCTCCCTTACAGAATCTCCTCAACGAACACTGCATTTCCTGAACGAACAAAAATCCTTCATTCGCAAAGGTCTCAATCCTTGAAATACCACTACCAAGCCAGAATCCAGCAGAAATTCACAAGATCAAAGGTAAAAGCTTAAACAACACAACACACATCCACCTCAAAAAAGCACAAACACAACAATTCAGTCGAATTCTCTAAAATCTTACATGTAGATATAAAACCAAGTTACATGAAACACCCGAAAATTCTCATCCCATTCCCAGATTCACACAATTAAGATCACAGATCGATGACTCGGGAAAAAGGTCCACTTGAGGAAGGAATGAAAACTTCCTCAGCTTCCTGTAAAGAGAAGAAGCGAGGATTTTTACTATGCCAGGTACCTTCTAATGCTCGTGAAAGGATACGCAGCTGGAGATTAGATACTCACTCACCTGGTCGAGTGGAAGGACGATAAGTCAGTCGCGGACGCACCCAGTTGCTGCAAATCCTGGTCCCAAATTCCGAACTGACATGATCTGAAGTCAGTAATGCTCTTGATAATGCTCTTGAGAGGAGCACCGTCTCGACCGCCACTGGATCATGGCCTTCCATGTCCGCTTGAGACCCTGCTCCACCATGCCCCAATACCCGCATCTATCCTTCCCTCTGTGGGCCCCAAGGCTATAGAGTCTGGACTAGGGGGGCTGTACCATCGGCACAATCTCCAATTTTTCCTTGTAAAAAAACACTAATTGTACTATGTTAGGCTTTGGGTGACATGTAGCTACATTCTTCATTTTATTCTTCCTCGACTTATTATTCCATGGCAGAATCGCAGTGGGAACTAGAACTCTGTCATTTTACATACTTGGCGAAATGGTTCAACTGCAGGAAAAATTAGACTAGTAAGAACTGACGGAGTATAACACACCGTAGTGGTGATTGTAACAATTTAACTGCAACTTTCTCGACTGCATGGTTTTAGCTTCAATCAATAGCGGCAGTCACATGTGTGTGAATGTTCAGGTTATTTCTTCCCACATTGATCGCAGGTCCTATGCTTCAAAAGTCTAATCAATTGTACTCAATCTTATCAAAAAAACTACGATGCACAGTGGTGAATCAATAGTTCATGTTGCTATTTCGCATTTCGACACGCTCAAGCCTACTACGATATGTGAACATTGCTCACGCATTGCTCAAAATTAGTAGGAGTTAAGCAATAACTGTGAAAATGTAACTTGAGCAAAAGATTATATTTCACAGTTAAAAGCAGATGGAATAATTTCAGCTCATTTTTTCATTGCTTTCAAAAAGCTAGAATTTGCAAAACGAACAAATCATAAATCATTGATTCTACCGGTAACGGAGGGATATAACTATTTCGATTGATTTATACAATCCGCTGCACCTGCTTGTCTGCAAGCAATTGGATTAGAATTATACACAGGTTCAGAAAAACACAACACGTTGCCAAGAATCCATTTAATTCAGCTGGTCCACTACATCATGTGACAGTGAAACTTCCTTTAAACATGCAAATGTGTAAGAATCAATTTTACTACATGAAGGTGTTCGAAAGTATATACATCAATCAGCAGCTCATGTCAATGTCCTCTAATGTACCAGGCTCTAACAAACTCCTCGTCCCCAAGTCCGGAAACCGAAATTTGTGCACTCAAGCTAAGTTAAATACAAAAAAGTTCTGCAAAAATTGGGAGAATGACAGCTCTAGGCAGGAAACCCTCCGCTGTTGAAGATTCGGACAAAGAGCGGGCCCTGAATGAAAAGCTCGGTGAGGATAAGCGAAGCGAAGCCGATCATGGCCGCGCGCCCATTCCACCTCTCCGCCTGCGCCCTAAACGGACCGAAGCTCCGCGCATCCGTGGACTCCTTCGCATTGAAAATGGGCACGAGCGAAGCATACGTCAGAATCTGCACCGACGCAAGGAACCAGATCAAGCCGGTGCTTCCCGGGCTGAACACCTGGTCGATCACAGACAACCCGGTGGTCTTCTCCCCGATCACCGCCCACACGAATCCCAGCATCGCCAACCGACCATTGATAGTCTCAGGGGCGGCGCCGTCGAAAGCGAAGATACTCCACGGCGAGGTGTCGCCAGTCTCGGGGCGACGCTCCACTTCGGGACGCCCGTAGGGCGAGCCCGGCGTCGGCTTCTCCCCAAAGATAGACCGCTGCTCGGACTCATTCGTCGCCTGGTTCTGCAGCACCTCCTCCTTGGTAATCGTCTTCTTCGTGGCGCGATCAATAGGGTTAACGTACGATCCATCCTCACCCGACGCTTCGCAACGCACTCGCCCTGCGAGAGAAGTCCGCAGACGAGGAGCAGCTGCTACTCTGCTCACATTCGCTGCGCTTCGTGAAGGCAACGCAATCCCTCCAAGCGCTGCTCCCGTCGTCATGGCGGAACCCCTCATCTGCGACGTCATGGCTGCCATCGTCAAGAACACGTCCTCTGCTTCGTCTAAATGATCAAAATAACCGCGCCTTCCAAATCGTAAAATGTCTAACTGATCACTGCTGCTACAGAAACAATCACTTGCAAATGTTGGTTATGAAACATGAGACTGTATGTGCGCATTTATATAGCTCGGAGACGACATGTGACTGTATGTGTCCAATACTTAACAACCGGCCTCAGTACCCGGCTCATGTAGAACAGGTATCATACAGGTGTTGGACGAGTATCTCCCGTGTATCACATAGTTATCAACTGAAAAGTGGTCGGACACTTGAGTAATATCGCCGTGATGTGGGTGCGACGTGGCTGCGGCGTACAATGTGTGGAGAGACGTCGCAACGGGGTTGCAAACCGGCTCCGGAGTTGGACGTGGCCTCGCCATGGCTCCAGCTTTTGGTAAATATTTTGCAGTCTGCGCTTTTTTCCAAATTGAAGTGGCGAGTTTCTAGGTTCGGAGAGGAATGGACGGCCGACATGTATCCATGTAGGAGGGCGCTCTGGTGAACGACGTCGCCGATGTCGTCAGATACATCTTCCTCGTGGCATTCGGTTGCGTCGGGGGGCTTTTTCCTCGCTCTTTTCACTTTGGCTGCCACCTGTGATTGTTTACGGCAGCATTCTAGTGGTTTACGAGCGATACAGAGGAATCCTCTGGTTCTTTTCGACGGACGAAGAGCAGCCTCTAGGGCGGTACATCAAACATGCGATCTACTCTTATCAATATATTCATCAATCTTAGTGTTATTACTGCTTCTGTTGGTACATATAAAACAAGAACTATTCATAAAACAAGAACTGGAGGGAACCTTGAAGTGCATTACTCATCGATATATAAGCAGAGAACATGTACATATTAATTTTGGAATCATGGTGAAGACATTGCATGGCAACCACTTAATTCTTCCGTTTCACTTATTGTAACCCTAGAAAGTCTTATCAAGTGAAACAGTGTGTGAAATCATACTGAATCTCGGCAGGAAGCAGCAAGCACTGGTGGTGAGTCACAATATTGCTGCTGATGGAAGGATGTGCCAGAACTGCCCTTTTCCAATTTAAAATTGGACAAGTTTAGGTTTATTCGATATCAAAACTGGAAAAAACACTTCAGGTGGCTAATTACGGTAACACTGTCCTGTGCGGAACTCGCTGGTGCTCCCATCATAGTGCACCATCATGGCGTAGGTGATTAGCTGTACGTTCATATATGCACACAAGCAGCTGCGCCATGCCGGCCATGATAGCCTCAGTGCGCACACAACAAGTCTAATAACCATCCGCCGGAGTTACTCCGAACACAACTAAAAAAACTTAAAAGACATTTTTTCATACACATTTGTGACGGTTTTTTGGACATTTCAAAAACGCTCTAAATGTGATAGAATTGAAACTTAAAACACCATGAGGGATCAGATATGCGGTTTAAAAACGTCATAGCTTATGTTGCATTGACCAGTGTTTAAATCCGGGCAACCTCTCGATCTTGAAAAGCAAGACGCTAATCAATCTGCTGATCTCCCTCCGTTGCATCCTCCTCAGAACTCAGCTCTTCGGATTCCTTGATCGTAGAATCATCAGTTGCAGGGGGGTCGCCACCCCCCTTTGTTGGAGCATCGCCACCCCGGTCTCGTGTATAATAGTAACAAGCTCCGGCGCCAGCAACTGAACATGCAATCACTAACGGCCCTCCCAGAATCGCTGCGCCGCTCATGCCCGCCGATTGAAGCCCAGCGTAAACAGATCCAGTAGCAACTCCGACGCCATTGCCAAGGGCAATGCTGCTCATCCATGCCGCAGCATAGGATCCAGCTGCTGGCCCGACCGTGGTGAAGCCGATCCCATTCAGCACCAGGCCTTCAGAAGCGGCTATTGCCCCTCCGACGAGAGCACCCCCTGCCGCGCCACCTGCGGCAGCCTTGAGGTTTGCAATACCATCGGAGGCTCTCTTGGCTGCGCTTTCAAACCGATTGGCGACGCTCCGACCTAGTGAACCTCTGAAAGGTGCCATGGCTCCCGAATGCCCAGAAACTGCAACAATAATACACTTGAAATTTTCAAGCACGAAAGAACGAGAGACTACTGACTTGTGATGAGTCTGGCCGGCAGAGCTACAGAAGTGATGAGCGTGGCTGCTGTACTAAGTTTGAGTAGTGTTTATATGTTATTCTACGTGCGACTAGTACTGCGTTCTTCTACCACAGACAATATCGGTCCGCGTGTAAACTTAATTTATGTAACTTAGGAAGACTGAATCGTCACACGGCTATCTGCATATCACTCGTCATTTCTTTGCAGAGCAAGGGTCGTTTAGAATAATTTGAACCGACAATAGATCAATGTGTACTGCACTACCACCGCTTAACAGGGAGGTTTAACAGGAAGAGAATATGGAAGACCATGAGGAGGTGTTACAAGTATATGTTACTAATTTTTAGATGTCCGATAGGGAATCCGATTTTCGAAGCAATTTTCTGCACAGTGCTTGTTCTTAGAATTTTGTGCTTTGTACGAAGTACTGCACATTGTCTGTACTACTAAACTAAATGAATTTTATGATAGTTTAGTAGTACAGACAATGTGTGAGGGTGTGGAGGTTTATATATTGGTGTCCTTCTGCCACAAACATTGGTCGACGTGCAAACAACTATAAATCTTCGTCAATGTCTGCAACTTATGAAAACTAACTCAATCGCTGCCCGGCTCTCTTCACGTTGTTTCTTTGAAGTGCAAGAATTGTTTCAATTAAATTGAACCGACCCCACATCTGTCTGTACCGTTCTTGCTACCACCATTTGACAGAGAAGTTGAACAGACAGAAATTTGGGAGCTGGGGCATGGAGAGATGTTGCATGTTGGTTATTTTTTGATGTAGGAGGGAATCCAATCGTCATGGAAGTTTTCTGCACAGTACATGCACAGATATCGAAGCCTCACACAGATATCTGTTGAGGAACATACTTACCGTTTCCCAGTATATTTACGAAGGTCATGTCTTATGGGTTCTCAACATGTCATAGCTACAGCTTGCCGATCGCACCTGCATGGAGGCACCCAACTTAGAATTGCTAGTTTTACCGAGTGCCTGATGGAGTGAGATCGAGAGAGACGCACCGTCGTCGCTACTCGTAACGGAGCTTTATCAGAGTGGAACGGAGGCTTCCGATCCGAGACGTACGTTGCACGCTAATTCTTGCCGGCCGGCGCGACTACTACACAGATCGACAGGCTCTTGCGATCGGTCGATCAAGCCATGTCTAACAGATCTCGGAGCACGAGCGCCATGTTTGCATCCATGAGCATGGTGGCGCCCAGTTACTTTCACAGGGGCGCCACCGTGGTGGACTCTTACTTAGAGAGCCTTGTGGAGTGCGAAGTGGTGGTGACGAAGATCAGCATCTACAAAACCCCGCTCGGCAAAGACCTCCAGCAAGCTTCGGCTGAGCAGCTGATCGAGCAGGAGGGAGCAGGATCGTCCAGGATGAAGGTGCACCTGCCCATCACTTTTATTTGTTGACATTTGTTGTTGGGACGTATCATAACGTTGCTACGCTTAACCACATATCCTAGAGTGTAGACAGGAGAATCATTCTTAGCTTGAAGATGAACATGTTCTGATTCTAGAAAACGACTTAGCCTAAGTCTTACTGCATGTAGTGGTATGGTCCCTATGAACGTCTTACGTTTCTTAACCTCTCCATTTGTCAAGGACTCCATCGAGGAAGATAGACCTATAATGCCTTCTTCCCGGCCATCCCACGTGATATGAGCAATCTTTTGTTAAATGGTTTAATGAGCTTTCTTCAAATCCCCACCTGATGTTGTTGCATTATGTTGCAGGTTCACCACCACTTTTTAATTGTGGAGGTGAGTCAGGTTCGGCATCCCGCACGTCGAAAGCTCCCAGGTTTCTTGATTAGGGCAGAGAAATCCGGGCGGGACCCTCAAGGATTTGCAGGGATAACGGTGAACCATGCGCCGTTTATAGTGGAGGGGAAGGCTGCCAAGGAGCACCACGGCAAAGTTGTCAACAAGCCGATTCAACTCAAGAAACTGATCGAGATTCTCACAGCACATAACCCTGATTACGATATTCTGTGTGACAACTGCTGGAAGTATGCGGACGAGATTTTTAAGGCATTGAACGACACCCTACAAGCAACGAGAGTATCAATTGAAAAGAAAGGGCAACGGCAGGGTCGACCTCAACTGCCTACCAACGAGGGGTCAATGCCTTCTCTTGTCATGCCCATAGACATAGTGACCCAGGCAGCGAAGGTAACTACCATTGTTGGGGCAGTTGGAGTGCTTGCAGCTTGCGCATATGCAGGGCTCGAGTGGTGGACGTCAAAACAAGATGGAGAAAAGGAAGAGGAAGAAAACAATAAGGTGCTTGCAAAGGCTAGGTCTTGATGCACAATATTAATCAGCACATGCGTCAACCGGCCGGAAGCCCTGGCTGCCGTTGTCAAGGAGCTTCGGCGGGAGGCAGCCGCCGTGTCTGAGAAGAGTCACTGATGGCAGTCGCAACAGACATCATGTATGTTTTACAGGCCTTGGCGATTGGGAGCTTCATTTTGTTATGTCGCCGGGTTACATTTGCGCGGATGATGTGATCGATTGGAGCGTATCTGGAATGCGGCGCGATGTGATCACGCAGGTTTTTCCAGAGACTATTTGAGGTCGGCATGCAGGTGTACATTATCTGATTCAGAATCCGCATTTTCTGGTAGAACTTGGGATGAAGGTGTTGCGCATGGCTCTGTCGTGATGCTACTGTACAGTACCCGGAAAAAAAGATTCATGAATTTTACTTATCTCCAAGTTAACTAGAGTATGGACAGTGAACTTCAAGTGAGCACTTCACTTTCACTTTGTGAGCAATTACCTTGGGGTTTTCACTTATTTTTAGAAATAGGAGTAAGGTTGTGAAAAGTAAATGGTTTGTGTCTAATTATAGAAAAATTCTATGTAAAGTAATAGTTCTCCATTGCCCTATCTAAAGTGTGCCCACGCCTTTTTCATGCATTAACTATTATTAGGCTTCATTATGGTATAATAATGTTTTGGGCCGCAGTTTAAAAAATATATATGTATGTGATATTGAATTGTGATTGCATTGTAAGTTGTAGGGTTAGCTTTTGAGATGATTTTGGGTGTTAGCGTGACTTTGTTTAGTGTGTGGTATATTATTCTTATTGAAATAAGTTTGTTTGGTGTTGTGGGTAGGTTGAGTGGCATAATCTTTTGAGAAAGATGAAGACTAGAGCGTTGACAGATGCTGAGAAAGGACAAGTGGTTGGAATGCACAAAGCTGGAAGCAAAGGTGTGGAGATAGCAAGAGAATTAGGTATGCCTTCTTCCACCGTTTATGGTGTTATAAACACTTTCAAAAAACGAGGATCTGTGAAGTCACCAAAGCCAACGGGTAGGCCTCAAAAGTTAACAGGGCGGAATATGAGACAGCTAGAACGTCTCCTTAATCAAGATCGTCGTAAACCACTCACAGAAACTACAAATGAGATGGCACGTGTTGCAAAGGTTAGTACTCGTATTGTAAGGAAGGCTTTGCATACCCTTGGTTATAGAAGCTGTGTTGCGGTAAAAATACATTTTCTTTGTAAAAAACACATGGCAGACAGGTTAGCATTTGCTAAAGAATATAAAAACTGGACAAAGGAGGATTGGAAGAAGGTTACTTATGGATATGACATGTTACTTATGCAATATGACATGTTACTTATGCAATATGACATGTTACTTATGGAGGATGGCGCTTCAGTCCATTGCAGCAATTTGCCAAACAAGAGGAGAGAAAAAATGGGTATAAAGAAGTTGAAGTGGCCTGCCAACTCTCCAGATCTAAATCCAATTGAGAACCTATGGAAGATTATTAAAGATGAAGTTTAGAGTACATCCCGGCCACGCAATGCACAAGAATTGGTGGAACCACTTCATAGAGTATGGGAAGAGATACCTTTAGACCCCTTAGAAACCCTTATTGATACCATGCCTATATATATGAAAGAAGTAATTAGTACAAAAGGTGGTAGTACTAGATTTTGAGTACTATATAGGAGAAAGCAAATTTTGGGTTGATTTTGTTTTTTTTTTATGTAAAAAAATACTATTATTGAAATAGAGTCTAAAGGCTTTCAAATGCAATTTTTTGCATTGAATTCTATGAATTTTCAACCTCGCATGAGCTCACCAAATTAGTTGTTCAGCACATTTTTCTAGCACAAAACAGAGAATCACGTATCTTTTCTTCCGGGTACTGTACATCTCAATGTTCTTACGCTTACATTCTGCAAGGAAGATGGTGATCGAATGTGCAGTTTTCGCTATTTGTATAGTACTTCTAAACGAAAATTGTAGTGTTCCGTTTGAAGTAGGCAGAACTCATCCTTGTATATTGTATTTGAAGTTACAAACATATATATTTTATAAAGTACTTAATTTAACATCATTGATATCAAATTATATAGTAAATATTAATTAGAACAATTTTCATTATTTAAATCATAAAGTTTAAAGTTATTGTGTTTTTTCTTAAGGTAATTTTTTTTGTCTTTGACTGAAGAAATTAACATTGTTTAATCAGGGTATTAGAATTATGCTCACTAGATTGTGTTGAAAAATTCATCCAAACAATTAACGGATTAATCATTGATATTTTATTATTTTTTGAGGCATCTAAACAAAGAACATGTTTTCAAAACCAAGATGGTCTTCAAAAAATCACATTTCAATACAAAAAGCTCAAATATGGCAAAAAACGAAAAACAATACATGCTTACTTAAGCTAATTGTAATATACCTAACTCGTTTTCAAATAAAGGAACTAAAAACTCAAATTACCTACTTCAAATAATTATAGCTTATTCACACAATGTCCAAATAATGATTATTAAAGTATAGTAAAATTAGACACATTTTAAATTTTTGTTAAATCCCAACACTAAATTTTATTGATTATAATCAAATTCAACTACCCCAAACTAAAAAATGTTGTTAGTTTAGAGAAGGTCCATCTTAAATGTGAACAAATGATATGGTGTTGTGCAAGATAAAACTCTTCTTTATTAAGTTGTATTTAATTATGACTCTTATTTAATTCCTTGAAACCTTAAGTAAATTCAAGTTTGTTCAAATACAAATTTTAGGAACGATACTTATTCTCTCATACATATGTATATACAAAAAAACATTTGCTATACATTTTAACTCCATATATATTATTTGTATGTACATACAGTATCAATAGTTCAAATATCTCTTTGTCTATTCAAAGCCTTAGAAGGCACATATGCTACCAACTCTAAAAACTAATTATATATAATAGATATTTTTTAAATAGTCTAATACTCTATTAAATATGTCGATTCAAATCCTTGTTTTTCAATGGTTGGCGATTTTCTCCATTGAGCTCAAATCCCTGAAAACAAAGTATAATTGGTTATACACAAAAATCAGATATTGTATTTAGATGTAGGATAAGTTTTTATTGATGGTAGATAAGAAATCCATTCAAAATATGGACTTGAATTAAACTTTACTTCTCATTTCAAACCAATTTTTTAATACATTCTAAAACAAATTAATTCATTGTATGTTATGTAACTCAAATAGTGTAATAGGTCATACCTGAGTGTTAGGAATGATATTGCTTGTATCAGTTTGGGAGATAAGTAACCGAGTTCCATCTGAAGCTTTTGAGTGAGGTGTCAAGTCCAATATATTTTCAATATCATATGTTGAATCAGACAAATAGGTAGGCAGTGATGAAGGAAAAACATTTGAGTTCACCTTTGCAATCTTTTCTCTTCTGAATTCTTGTGACCCCATGTATCTTTTCCTTCTTTGTTTTTTTTCACGGATCAAGAGCTCTGAATTCTTGTGACTCCATGTGCCTTTTCCTTCTTTGTTTTTCTTCACGAATCAAGAGCTCATGTTCCTCATCTTCACGCAATGCTCTAGCCTCTTCTCTAGCTAGTTTATCTTCTTCTAGTTTCAGCCTCCTTGCTTCAATTGCTAGCTTTCTTTTGTCAATGATTATTCTCTCCAGTCCAATCTCCTGAATTTCCTTTGCAAATCCATAGTCAGTTGAACATGAAAATGGTTGGATGTACTCTAATTTTACTACCATGGTTGGGTCACAAGCCACTTTTGCACTAAACTTCACATTCCCCACCATGTACTCCTCATTATCTACGATGTACTTGTCATCACCCACCATGTACTCCTCATCACCTACAATGTAGTCCTCATCATCACTACTAAAAGTTAGTACCTCGCGCTCTGTCTCCTTAAAATTCAGCTTCGTAATTTTATACTTGGTTCCAGATGGTGTAAATGGCATGCCAAGTCCACATTCTGGTTTCACATTCACCAAAAATATTTGGGTAGCCTCCTCTGAACCACTTTTCCCACATTATGTATCCACTTCAAACAATATCTTTCCTTTGATAATAACATCCACCTCCCCTTTGAAACCTTCTTGAATAACTTGTTTTCCTTTGGTCATATCTCTAGGCTCAGGGCCTCCCTCCAACTCTCCCACATTTTTTAACACAGTTTCTTTGACAACAGACTCCAGCTCAGCTTCCACCCCATGGTCAATATTTGTAATCAAGACTACTCTTGAAACTTCAATTGTTTTTCCTCCATTGATATTGCCCACATTCTGTTGACAACGTAATTCTGCTTCAGAACCTGAAATATCAAGATATTGGATTGATGAGTCATGAAGCTGTGATGACATACCAATTTCACCATTCAAAATATCAACCTTCTTCTTATAAGACTTCTGTTTGGGTGGAGGCTGCTTGTTCCTGGCAGGGCCAATATCTCTAGGGAAGGCAACTTGAACTTGAAGTCTTACAGGACACTTGTATTTCAATGTTTTCCTTGATCCAACTGAAACTTTAGGAACATATAAGGATGGTAACATTGACTTTGCTCCAGCAACCACTTCAACAAAAAATTTACAATAGATTTTGTGATCATAAGCAAAGATGTTCAGTTTGCACATCTTGTACAACATTACATATTTGTTAGTAGAATTTTCATTTATATTTTGAATAAATCACAAGAAAATTGAAAGAATTTGGAAATGAATCTAATAACTTATTCTAGCTGCCATAATTAGTTTGGAACCACCAAACAAGCTGACAAAGATCATTCTTCCAACTGCAATTGCATTGATGAAGTGTAAATAAGCTTCCATTCTCAATTCCCCATCATGGATAACAAGATTCATTTTTGCATATCCATGCCCAGTCTTCTAGCGCAATTCATCTGGCACAACAAAATTCGTTCGTTATTTTTGGTCCTCCAAAATCTTCTCTCCAATGTGTGATGGATACTTTCCATTGAATTTCAATCTCATAAAGTAAATATGAGTATATGAGCCTTCAACCAATATTTTACCAGGTTCTCCATCTCCCCACCAGTAAATAGCATTTTCACATGTGTAATCACGAAATAACTCTTTCTTTAACCGTTCGAATGCTTTCTGTTGGTCATTGTCCAAAATGACCATCCAAATGGGTAATGTCGCTAATGGTACAACATTATTATGTCCATTCTTCCAAAGTTTCAAAATTGCATTAAGTCTATTATACTAAGAAGTAGACTTATCTTTCAACTAAGAGAAGTGTCTCAAATCTATAATTCCTCCACAGAAATCATTCCCTTAAGGTATCTCATTTTTTGGAAGTACAATTGGCCCTCCATAAATATCATACCGACTAACATTTTGATCTGGAAACTTATCCTCAAAAAACTCATGAATGACAATCTTAGTTGAGTGTGTTGCAACTATGTGCTTACTATTAAAGAGTATTTGAATAAAAGCTACACATACAGCAGAAAGAACAAGATTTGTTTTCTTCCCTCTTGTTTACTTGTTGGACTTCCCTTTCAAAAAGGTAGGACCTGCCAGGGAAAGTAACTCATCCATGTACGTGCCTATCATGTAATTTTCATGTTTGAAAATTTTCCACTTCACATGATCTATGATATCACCTTAGACAAATTGATGACTGTTACCTTTGTGGATTGGATGTTAAATATGCAATTTTTTGATCTCCTTGATAATGATATTTTTCCACTTCTCCTTCGTACACCAATCTTTGATGGAAGATGAAGACTTGTATGTACTTGGTTTTTTCGCCAAATAAATCTTGGCCCTAGGCTCCGTTAATATTTTTCTGTTTATTCAGCAATGCTAGGCAAGTCCAAGCCCATGAAACTCTTCAATTTGTATGTAGTCATTGGAGTAAACTTGTATGGTATGGTTTTACCTTTCCTATCCTTCAAGTCTTTGAGTTTGACTCCACATTCTAGATCATATTATGATCCTTCTTCATGCATAGTAAACATTGCCTCGCATTTTCTCCATACACATGATGGTGCTATAATAAGTTTTCTTTTCTCAATCTCATTTAACTTGATGTTCTTTCCCAATTGTACTCAAAATAAATTTTCAACAACACATTTGAAAGTGTGTACAAGATCAATGCATAAAATCACTTCAATATAAATAGTATTAATGTATTTTTCATACACCTCTTGCAATTAAATACAGATTTTCATCTCCGAGTATTACATTGGAAATGAAATCAATTGTAAACTAGTTTAAAGAAGGTTCCTCAAAATTTTAGAAAGTGTGTTCAACTTACATGATATCTTCCATACTTTGGTGTGCCTTGAGAAGATTTGATGTAAAAAATGATGGTTTTTTCTTTACAAGAAAGACAACTCTCCAATCCATTATGGTCTTTGGTAATAAAGAACGAAATGGCTCATGTAGGGTATCTTGATTGAACTTCAATAATAAACTGTGACGATCAAAATCCTTTTCTGTCTATACAATAAAGCATTTCCAAGTTCTCAGATGATTTTTAGGATTTTCATCATAACCCCCACTTGGATCTGCAATAATGCGACGATTTGCCTCCGCACTATGTTGTCCGTTGATGATGCTGAAAGATGCACATCTCACATATTCTGCCCAATCCTTAGGTCTTCTCTTCGTGTTTAGCATGATACATAGAACCTGTTTGTTGATGCTGATGCTTGTAAAAAAAAAATTCATGTGTTTGAAGACTCCTTTCTCCTCCCGTAATCGGCGATCGCACACACGGTCTACTTTGGCTCTGTGCATATCATAAATATCCCCCTCAAATATATTATCTTTTCCAAATAAGTACATGTAATCATGTTGTTCTTAAAATTCTTTCATATTTCCAAAGATTGTTGAGTCTTATTATACTTCCCATTGTTAACATCTAAATAGACACTTGTTTTGCCCTGCAATGTATTTGTATCAAACCTGCCCTATATATTTTGCAAAATTGGTCTGGCTATTGGATTCCTACCAGTTTTAGTCATGCTAATTGGGCTATCTTCTGAGTCATCACCTTCTGATTCACTGCCTTCAATCCAATGGCCTAATGATATGTCTTGACTAACCTCATATTGTATACCTTGTTCATCTGCTTCATGTTCAGATTGATTCCCATACCACTATATCAATACCCATCACCATCTCCTTCTCCTTCCCGTAATCAATATCATCACCATCTTCTTCCCCATCCCTCTCTCTATCTTCACCTGCTACAGGTCCTTCATCTGAATCTCCATCTCCCCAAACATCTTCAGCACCTACATGTTCACCTACATGTTCACCTACATGTTCACCTCCATCCTCGTCTTCTTCACCTGTAGCCACATATTCTTCACCTCCATCTTCATCTTCTTCATCTGCATCCCCATATTCTTCACCTGCATTCCTATATGCTTCTCATGTATCCCCTTTTTCACTTGCATCCTCTTCACATTTTCACCTGCTTCCCCATCTTCACCTATATCCCCATTTTCTTCACCTGTATCCCCATTTTCTTCACCTGTATCCCCATTTTCTTCACCTGTATCCCCATTTTCTTCAACTATATCCCCATATTCTTCACCTGCAGCCCCTTCTTCACCTGAAGCCCCTACTTTTCTTAACCTGGATCCCTATGTTCTCCATCTGAATCCTCATCTCCATCTCTGAGCACATTTCCATTCTCATCCCCATCACCATCCCTATCCTCATTATCATCCCCATCATTATCATCATCCCCATCCCTCAAATGCAACCCCATCCCAATGTTCACCCTCATCTCTACATGCACCTCCATGCACATCACCACCCAGATCATCCTCATGTAGAAAATGATTTTGAACTTCATCACTCTCTTCTTCTTCAAATTGACCGTCATTACTTGGTTTTGGATTACACTTGATTGCTTGTGATATTTATCAATCCCATTAACATTCACCACTACATCTCGCTTTGATTTTTCTCCCTCGTTGTCCTTGTTTTGAATACATTTGTATCTTCCACACCCTTCTTCATCAATCGATTGAGTTTCTTCTTCTTGAAAATATTCTTAGAACTTTTGTAATAAACAAGATTTTGATTTGCATCCAAATAGAAGTCTAATTCCTTAGCCTTCTTGCCTTTACCCTTTACGTTCTTCTCCTCTTGTTGAAAAATCTTCTCACCTGATTGTTCATGGGCATTTTAGATAACTTGTGGGCACAACAAGGCTTAGGATGTCTCTTGCCAATAGTTCTGTCTCCCTATAATTGTTTCGTCTTCATTTTTGGAAGTTTGGAATCTTCAAACTTCTCTTTGTCAAGTGATGTTATCAATTCATCTACATCCCTATACCGCATGCCCATTGAGTAGAACTTTCCACCTATACATGACATGGTAAAATTATTAATGAACATTTTTAGAAAATTTATTTTTATTCAATATAACTAATAAATATACCGAGATATAAAACTCTTTAACTTAAATTTTTAAAGAATATTTTTATATTTCAAAGTTTGAAAAACATATTTGAGATATGTATGGAGTTTGAGGAACATACCTCAAATTTTCAATGATCAAATATACCTCAAACTCTCAATAATCAAACATAGCGCAAACTTATCCCTCTACCTTATTCCTCTAAGCACAGACTTTCAAGAACATTCCTCAAACTCTAAAGTCTAAAGAACAATCCTCATACTCTGGAGTTTGAAGAACATTCCTCAAACTCTAAAGTCTAAAGAATAATCCTCAAACTTTGAAGTTTGAAGAACATTCCTCAAACTCTAAATAGACATAATAAATACTAAGGACAAGTAGAATTGTCTTCTGATATTCTATCATCCATGATTATCATGTAAATTATCATCCAATATTATCATCCAAATACATTGTGTAAATTCATTAGCTGAAATTATCATCCACAATCATCATCCATATTTTTTGGGCTCAGATGTTTAAAATTAAAATACCTAACCATCTGTTTTCAATTTGTCGTGATGCCTTGAATGCTTCTCCCATATGCTTACTCCAAAAATATACTAGTATATATTCAAACTCCAAAGATAAATATGTTGAAACTTCAAAATCTATGGTACCATCTGTTTCAACAAGTTACAACCATGTACCATAGAAATTGAACTTATATCAGATTAAAACATAAATAGGTGCAATATAAGGTAACCAAGCGTATTATTACCAAGTTAAGTAGTTCAGAGATTTTGAATGCTCGAGTATGAGATTTTTTATTTTTCACATTTAGGTAGTAAGGTTTAAGGAAGAACAAAACTTAAAACATATTTTTTGGACCTTATTTGAAATTTCTACACACCTCCAAAAGATCATGGTGAGCATAAATACATTTCCACCACTAAGTTGAGGGGATTACCAAGTCATTTGAGTCCAAAATCAATGCATCAATCAATGCATTTCCATATTAAATGTATTACTGCACCACCTCCAATAAAGCAATTAATTGTCTTCTCATTTGTCATATACAAAATCAAGCCTCGCCCTATTGGCACTATGCATGCACCGTATTTCCACTTCCTTACATGCCTCATACCGCAGGTTCGTTTATAAATAATTCCTTAAAAAACAAACAAAACAAATCAATAATTAATGCCTTCAACAGTTGTATGGGCTCCCAGATCCTAAATTTCAGCTGACGGAGCAGTTTCTTGGTGCAGATTCAGAATTCCCGCTAGTAGAACGTCGAACAAAGGCTCCTTTCAAAAGCCTCGTAGGAAGGCTTTCATTTCATCTCTTCATCTCTAGCCTTCTCTCGAGCTTTAAATTGGATTGGCGAGGGAGGGAGATGGATGCATAGTGCTTCACCTGATTAAAACGTCTCTTATTTGCTTTCTCTTTCAATCTTCTAGCTCTAGAAATGGCTAATTGCGTCTTCTCTGGAGGTATTTTCGCTTTTGCTCCAATTGCTGCTTCCTTTTTGCTTTGGATTTTTCCTAAGGCTTTTGCTCTTTTCTCTGCCTTCAACTCTATTGTCTCACAATGTTGCTCAGATGTTAGAATGACAAATTGTGAGTAGTCTATAAGTGGATGAATTTTAACTCTTGGATGTCTCACTACTTGTTGTGACAATCTTAAAAACTCATTAATGGCCTTTGATTGTCTTCTTGCAGGTATCTCTTCTTGGCTTGATGGAGGAAATTCTTCTTCACCCTCAACGTCCACATAATAATGGATTATTGCCTCTTGTGTTGAAGGTACATCTTCTTCTAGGATTTCACTGATTTGCACATGTAAAGGTTTTTGAATGAATGCATTACTAGCTCTCATCTTTTTGGACATTGCTGGAGGATCTAAAGGCCATATTCCTGTCTAGTGAAAGTCTGCCATAATGTTGTCTGATGTCATTGTCTTTTTCAAGGCTAGTGACACCCATTGTGCCAAATCCTCTTTTTGTGCTTTGACCTCCTCGTTCCTCATAAACTAGATGTCTCTAAACACTCAAAATGTTGTCTTTAAAGGTTTGAAGACTAACGCATCAAGGGATTGCAATGCATGAGAGGTATGTGATGGTAAAGTCAAAAGATCTAAACTAGCCACTTTAGCCTTTACTATCACACCTATGGTAATATGTGAATTGTGGCCATCTAAGACCATCAATTGTCTTTGTGTTGATGACATACCTTTTTTTTTTGCATTGCTACAATGAAATGGTCTATCCACTTGCTGAATAGAAAGCTTGTCATCCACCCTCTCTCTTGCATTGCCATAGTTGCATCTGATTCGCATTGAGCAATGTAATCCCTCTTCTTTCTTTCATCTTTAAAGATATACAAATTCGGAATTGTCTCTCCAGCAACACTTATAGTGCTTAAAACAATTAGCCACTCCCTTGAACTTGGTATGATAGAATGTGTGGTCTTGGTAACTCTTTTTGCTAACACTTTGTATCCTTCGTTTCTTCCAGCTTGAGCTTCACTCTCGTGAACATTCCAAATTTGACATCGTAAATATCTATTTTCTTCATACAACACTGCAAGATTCTTATAGAAAATTCCTGCATTGGTTGGGTATGATGCTTTGGCACGTCCCATCTCTAGTCCTTGAGATGCCCTCAATGTGAATTGTGGATGCCTCTTCTTAAACATTTCATCCAACTAGATCCAAGACTGCCATTTATGAAAGGTGTAGGTCTCTCTTGAGTGATCTCTGCAACCTTCAGCTTCAATTGGATCACATTCAATGGATGACCCCAAACCACCATTTCCTCAAAGTAGACTACTAAATCGTTTTCCTCAACTATAGTTAAAATAGATGGTGGCCCTTTTTTCTTAGATTTAGTAGTACCATTGACATGATCGCTCAATGATGTCCTCGGAATTTTGCAATAGTCACTTATTTTTTGCATAGAATAGCCATCATCTATCAATTGCATTGCTTTTTTCTAATGCCTCATTTGACCACTTGCCCACCTTTAGATCAGCTCTAGATCTCATCATATCTTCTTATAAAAAATTTGTTTGTCCTTCTGATCCTAGTGGTGGCAATGTTGCAAGGATTCTATGGGGTCGTTGCATTCTGTGGTTGGCCGTATTACCCCCATTAGTGCCGCTTCCTATGTATTCTTCATAGACAGCTTCTAATTGCACATGCTACTATTTTAGATTGCCTTGTGATTGAGAGGTGGGAGACTTCTCCTCTATATGCTCCAGCCCATGTATTTGTGCACGTACCTCTCCATTTTGGCTGTTGTTATGTCTTTGTGCTCCAATCAAGGTCGGCAGTTTGTGCTTCTGAGTTGCTCCATGGTTGGGTATTGCTCCTCGGCACCATATATCTGGCATTGGTCATGGACCAGCATCTCACTTCTTCGGCCCACTAAGCCTATGTGCGCCTCGCTACTCCAGAATTAGAGATGATTGCTCAACTTCTTCTCTCATATTCTGCCTAAACTTCTCGTGTGCTAACTCATCCAAAACTCTCTCATGTGATAATTCTTTGTCTGACTGCCCATCTTCATTGTCTAACAATCCGTCCTTGCTGAAATCACTCTCATCGGCCCTATTAAAACCAGTCCCTTCACTTGAACTGTGATCTTTAAAACCTTCACTCTCAGAAGATGACTTGTACTCATGTTTGATCTCTTTTCCTTCACGATCCATATCTCTCCTTACTCACAATTAGCAGTTTACTCTCAAATTCTATCTCCAATCCCCCTCACTCAATCAATCACCTTGTAATTCTCTTGCAAAAGAGTGTGGTCTTGTGTGGTTGCAACATATGTTTTATGACAATTGTCAGTTGCACGGGAATGAATTGTCTATTTCCGCCATTAATGGTTCCCAGTTTGCACTGAAGTTTGTGTAAAATATCATCTAATACAAAGCATGGTACCGCCGACTTTACTTGATTTATTGCCTTTAATATGGTACAATTGCACCATTCCACATTCAATTCAGCGCCAATTCTTCTTTAACAATCGCCAACTTCAATGTCTTATCCATCAAATCAACTACCCATTTCTAACATAGTTCAAGACAATGTGGTTGTATATACTTAGTGTGGCGATTGTATACACATTTCTAACTAGCGGAAATAGGAAGTTGGCGGAAATAGGCTGGATTACCTTAATCAATAGCAAAAAATCAAGAATTAGAAACAACATCAGTAGGTCGACATGATGATGTAGAGAAATGCAAAAGATGTAGCCTTTACGATCATCTAATCTAAGGCTGTATAGCTTTGAAACCATCCTCTAGGAGAACTAATATGAAATATTACTCACCTAGATGCGCATATTATGACTAAACCGAAAGTTGGATGTTTGCAAAAGGAAAATGGGACGTATAGAATAGAAGTTTTGATGTAGCTAAGGAAATTCTATACAGGGAGCTAAACATGAAGTGCACATATAACCTTCATATGACTGATAACATCGTGTTCGATTTTCACGAGGATTCTGTAAGTGTAGACTGGCAGACGTATTTACATGCCTGTCTAGAACAAGCACAAGCCGATCACTAAGGCGAGGATACAAAGTTCAAGCAAGAATTAGTAGCCTAAAAAAAGCAATAGAGATGCTGGACACCGATGATGTTCATTGCGGTTTTGATATAGAGCAAGAAATAGGCCAGAAAAGCACCTACACGATAATCACTGAGTCTACACCGGGGACTAAACGGTAACTTTCTACTCCTGCGGAAAGAACACCAATACATAAACCTCCACAGATATTTGTGGCAGAAGAACACCAATATATAAACCTCCACAGATATCGAAGCCTCACACATTGTCTGTACTACTAAACTATCATAAAATTCATTTAGTTTAGTAGTACAGACAATGTGCAGTACTTCGTACAAAGCACAAAATTCTAAGAACAAGCACTAAAAATTGTCTCGACAATCGGATTCCCCATCGGACATCTAAAAAATTAGTAACATATACAACACCTCCCCATGGTCTTCCATTTTCTCTTTATGTTAGACCTCCCTGTTAAACGGTGGTAGTGCAGTACACATTGAGCAACAGTCGGTTCAAATTATTTTTTAACAACCCTTGCTCTGCAAAGAAATGACGAATGATATGCAGAGAACCCTTACTATGACCTCTAGCATTAGACACACGACAGGTCCAAATGAGCATTACAAGATCTTTTCATGCCTGATCAATCCAAAGCTTTGTCAGTCCATTACGCGTTTCAAACATGGTAACGCTTATGATACAAATTATTTGACACAAAACTGAAAAAGCAGCATTTTGAGCAAACAGAACTGATCAGAAGTGGAGAACAATATCGCATTCATCAATATTTCTACAATCTCTCCAAGCCGCTAACAGCAAGCTTCCTCGGAGACGAACGTCACTATTGAGGATGAGTTCTGCCTACTTCAAACGGAACACTACAATTTTCGTTTAGAAGTACTATACAAATAGCGAAAACTGCACATTCGATCACCATCTTACTTGCAGAATGTAAGCGTAAGAACATTGAGATATACAGCAGCATCACGACAGAGCAATTCGCAACACCTTCATCCCTTCTACCAGAAAATGCGGATTCTGAATCAGTAAATGTACACCTGCCGAACTCAAATAGTCTCTGGAAAAACCTGCGTCATGATCACATCGCGCCACATTCCAGATACGCTCCAATCGATCACATCATCCGCGCAAATGTAACCCGGCGACATAACAAAATGAAGCTCCCAATCGCCAAGGCCTGTAAAACATACATGATGTCTGTTGCGACTGCCATCAGTGACTCGCCTTCTCAGACACGGCGGCTGCCTCCCGCCGAAGCTCCTTGACAACGGCAGCCAGGGCTTCCGGGTTGACGCCGTGCTCGCACAAGGCCACCAAAATGGCGAGCGTCTGACGGTCCAGGCCGGAGCCGAGCAGGTTGGACATCATGTGCACGATGTCGAGTGACTCGCGCGCCCTCTGCATGGCCACGCCATCCATCTCCGCCACTGGGCTGGGCACCCCCGCACAGCCCCTTAGCTCCGTCCGTCCTTCCTTCGTTGCGCAACAATCAACAATTCAGCTCCAAACCCTAAGAGATGACACACCTCGCTCTGTTTCTCTCCCCTGCCTGCTCAAGGCATACCTCCACGGCATTGCATACAAGCAGCCGCCTATTGCCGTTCGTTACCCCAGCCTGAAAGTGCCATGCATCCCCGTGGGTGCAGCGACGTTCTCTCGACTTCCACCATCCTAAAGTAGAAAATTAAAATGTATAAAACACATAATATAAAAACAAGGAGCTATGCCATGAGGGGCTTTGATCCTTAGATTATAATTTTAGGACAATATTAGTATATTCATGTATTTTTTAAATATTTTTTTGAGTGTTTTATTTGCAATTTTGCATTGATTCCTTAGTGTTGCAAATTTATATATGTTGTATGTCATGAAAGTATCTCTAAATGTAATAAAATCCTAAAATGTTTCTTTTTTTACAATCCAAATCTTTACATGACACTTATATTACTTATAGATGATTTAAAAATTTAAAGAAAATGAATCTCTATGGGAATACAATATTGACTTTTTAAGTATTGTTTCGTTCAACATGGCACTCCAAACCAATATTAAACTCAATTGTAGATATTAGGCCTTTATCTCATAATTATACTATATATGTGGAGTTTGTTAATTCTTAAGCATCTGCATTGATTTTTTTTTTAAACCACTTTAGAAGTTGGTCATTGATTCTAATAATTTTCATAGCTTATTTCTATGATTTAGATTTGTAGGGTATAAATTTATATTATTTTATTGATGTGTTTATTATCATATTCCTCTTTATTGAATTGATTATAGAGTATCCAAAATGAGCTCAGACACCACCAACAAGAACCTACAAGAAAATACCATTCTAAATTGAGTACTCCTTTACACATACAGAATCCAAAGGTGTCACTATAATGTTATATTTAGACCTAATATACTTTGTGTCAAAGGATTACCTTATTAAAGAGAACCACCTATAAATGTTGATCAAAATCTTACTTTATACAGTTCATAGAATTCACATACTTTAACAATAGATTTCCACCAAAAAACATTGAAACAAAAGTTAACAAATCTAGATAAGAAACCAAAAGCATTGCCAAAGTTTGAAAAATAAAGTCTTTTATTATCAGAACAGTTTGGACTAGAAGCATGGCATACATTTTATTCGAATAATAAATTGAAGACAAATTCAAAATACCTAAATTTACTACAAGAAATACTTTTAAATTATTAACAACATTGCTATCCAAGATATCATGTTTATCCTTCTTTATCCAAGCAGACTATAAAATCATTCATTTTTACCTTAATTACACGATCCACCTTTGTAAAATAAAAAGTTTTAGCAGACGGTAGCACTATCTCATGTCACGCATGTACTGGATTCTTGACTGGCACAATTCTTTTTTTGTATGGGATTCTTGTACAACTCAAGAGTGTCAAGTCACTACTTACTACACATCTATTCAAACTAATTCATTAGAATTTGAATCCAAACTACAGTCCACCATGTGACAGAGGAATTTGTACATTCATTGTCGATCGGGAAGTGGATAGCTATTAGTCAAGAAGTGGATTGACAGTCGGCAAGTGGATTGACAGTCGGGAAGTACATTGCCTATCTTGGAGGTTACAGAATATAACGAGTGTACTAGGCACCGACATTTCTACCTTGAAATGAGATAACGTAGTACATTTTGACCAGTTTAGGACATGTGCAATTCTGGGTGTTCCTACCTTACCACAAAACCTTGGTTACAGATGTATCCACTTCCCGACTGATAGCTATCAGATACTAATCCGACACCTACCTCGACAATGCCAACATGGTACCCGGATATACCTATATGATACTGCGGCGCACTCATCCTGCGAAAGCGCAACATTACGACGTGCGTCGCAGCATGGATTCGACCATGGACCATCGACCATCGAGGTCGACATCGACACCGACGATCACCTCGAATTGCCAATCACGCTTCAAGTTCGATCATGCGCTCCTTCCATTCGCACCTCCGATCCCAGCGTAGCGTGCATTGCTGAGTGCGTCCCAGGGTTTCACCTCGCAGTGGAATTCATTGCCGGGATCATCGAGCTCGTTAAACCCTAACCCCTGTCTGTCTGTCTTTCTCTCTCAGTTGTTGTTTCTTTTCTCTCTTCCGCCATGCCTCGCAAGAAGCAGAAGGTCGATGAACCCGAAGGCCAACAGACGGGCGACAATGTTAAAATTGCCACGCAGCAGCGCACCTCGCGGGTACGCTTCATCTCCCTTCTTCATGATTATCTGCATTTGGCGCATTTTGGTACATTTGGTATGTTTTGGTATGTTTAATGTCTCTCTTTTTCTCTTCGACTTTGTTGCACTGAGTTTTGGATGTGTTTCTGACGGACGCAGCGGGTTACGAGAAGCACAGCGCATGTGCCGGCGCCTCTCCCGGTACGAGCTAACTCCTCGCCTGCTACTTTTCTTTTACCTTGTAGATTGCTTGGGAGGTTTGTGTAACTGATTATTATTCTGAATATATGGACCGTTTCGTTAATTTACTGACGGAGGGGATTCGATTCTAGGAGGTTGCTGCGAAGAAACAGAGCACGGCGTCGTACAATGCAGCTCCAAACCACAGAGACGAGGAAGGAGGGAAGGCGCGGAGAGCTATGGGAACCTCCCTCACGACGAACGTCCTTGCTCTCATTGACACTGCCGGTGTCAAAAAAACCTCATATGTCGACACCGATCGTGAGTGTTTCTTCATTCTCCCTCTCTATTTATTTTTTTGGATTTTTTTTACAGTTTATTCCAGTCGGTTGATTGTTCATTAAGAGGGTGTTATTTAATGTGGTGACTTCGTGCACAGAGTTGATATTTCTGGACACTATTCGGGTGTTGTCGGTGGTCCCAGATGTTGCTGTGCTTCCGCCAAAGTATGTTATCAACCGCTAACTCTAAGTTGTCGTTGGAATTGCCCGATTGCTCTCGTTTATTTTCCTTTTCGAGGTAGCGAGTTGCTATTGATGCAGATGGAATCGCTAGGCTTGCACGATAATGTGGTCTCATTCTACTCTTCCTGTTCAGTTTTTCCTGGTCTCATTCTACTCTTCCTCAATTGCTACTTCCCCGTGAGGATTGAGATTGATGATTCATCTGGTTGCTCTATTCGTTTGGATTGTAGGGAATTGTATGAGAGAATCTTTTCCGGAATACAGGAGACAAAGTCGCTGCAAGTGACAGTGGCTAGTTTCAAGTTGCTTCATGACCTAGACCTGGTTAGTATCGTCTCATTTAATACAGAATAGCCATCTCTAAGTTGTATTTTGATGTAACCTGATTGGATTGATGCTTCTGGTTGCGACATGAACTTGTTTAGCTACTCGTTAAGTGTTAGAAACGCTTTTTTTGCAGCGTCATCCGCAAGTCAGCTTGAAGAATAACGGAACCGGGGAAAAGACAGTGTACGAGTTTGTGGACAACAAGGTAATAGAAGTTTTTGCCTGGTGTTGTATTTTAGAACTCTTTTGTTCCTATCACTAGCTCTACATCTTTTTCTGAATTAATCTATCACACTTATCCCTTAATGGGCTGGACTTTCTCTCTCCTCCGTTATCTGATGGTTTTGGTGGATTTATTCAAATTGGCAGGAGCAAGTATGGTCGCCTTTTGAATCAACGCAGAAATCTGAGGAATCAGCAAAGGTTACCAAGGTAAGTGCTCATGTGTGCACAGTTCCTCTAATTGTCACACATTTGTTTAATGGGTTTTTTCTCTTTTTTTTTGAGTTGGAATATGCACGACCTTCAACCTAGTTGTGAAACTGGACTTGTGGCTAAGTCGGATTTTATACTTTTTGGGGGCAACTGTAGGACCTCTATTTGTTGTTAGGTAACATTGCTGACGATCTAGAAGGAAAGGAAACCTTAAAGAAGAGGGGAGCTAGCGACTTCGCTGTTAGAAACGACGACCCGCAGAATGTAAGTTATCAAATTTTTAAAAGTCATTTTTAATTGTTCTTGGTGGCGTTTTGTTTGCACTGCTTATCAATGTCGCGCCTATTGGCATAAAAAATGAGTATTTATGGTTGCTGAGACGATCAACTTGTTCTTGGCAGAGACTGGTGCAGTTTCTAGTGCTGCGGTGGTTAGTCAGTCTTCTTTGCTCCGACTTTCAAGTACGACAGCAGGCATTCCAAGGTTTCAACTTGTCTTGCAGACTATGTTTGTATCTAGATGCCGTATTTGGGAAGCAGACTCAGTCATGACTACATGTGGTGACCATGAAGCTCATTCTTGTTTAAACTACTACTGGTTCTTTAGCTCCCAACGTCAGCCCTTTGAAAATGTGCAGGTTGTATTTATGTACGTATCATCGTCTCGGTTTCTGAGTCAGTTTCATTTGTTATGTATAGTAACTTTTTTAGTTTATATATATTTGAGTATCTTGGCATACTTCAGAGCGGGTTCTGAGCCATTCAAATTTCCTCGAGACTGTAGGCGTAGGTTGGCAAAGGGCATGCAAGAGTGCTGAGCTAATCGTTCCTTCCCTTTGTGCAGACAACCCAGAAAAGCTTGATTTATTGCAAGAATCACTTATTATACGTTTTATGATGGTTTGTTTCTTACTTCTCCTGCTTTTGATCAGTTCAATCAATCGGAATTCTTTCTACTGGTCGCTGCCTTCAGATGATTGTTTCTTCGAAATATGGTTTCTTGAAATTGAGAGTGTCAGTTACAACTTTTTTTTTTTTTTTTTTTTTTTTTTTTTTTTCTTCTTTCAACGTCAAAATCTTGTTTGCATCCTCACGCTTCGAAAGTCATGTGTTTAATGCAGAAACAAGATAATTCGACAATCAAGAAACTACTAGAAAATCTGTTGCGTATAATAGCAAAGCCAGGTGAGCTGGATGATTTGAAAGGTGGTGGAAATTCGAAGGAGCTGAAGGCGGAATTAGTAAAAAATGAACCAGAATCACGTGATTCCGAAATTACTGCAACAGCATCAGGAGCGACGTCTGTCGGTTCTAGCCCCGCATTTTTTGTTACAGAGACGGACTTTGCTCATCTGGCTGCGACTCTTCTGTCAATGGTAAATGGATTTCATCACTTTCTGCGTTTATGCCTAGTTATTCCTCAACCCCTTGTATATGTGCAGTCAGATATAGCGTTTTTGTGTCTCTTTAGTCTTATTTTCATACTGAAATTGGGTCTACTCCAGTTTCTAAAACGCTTTTGTTTTTTTGTTTTTTTTTTTTTTTGGGTCTTCAACTTATGTTGCGGTTCTACTGTGATAGTATCTTGTAGTAACATATGATAAGAAACAATTGGCTTTTTCATTGATGTTTGTTATGCGAGTTACTTTGAATAATTATATATTCTTGAATACTCACTGGAGAGTGGTAACTTTGGGTGATAGATTCTTGAATTAGAGGATATCAAGGCTTTAAGTGACAACAAATTTGGGGTTTCGAGGAATGCCATCTCAATGTAAGGATACAATACCTGATCCTGGTCTTTCGGATGCTAAGCCCATTTTAGGAGCAGGTAACTCTTGTTAGCAATGAATCTTCGAGATTACTGAACTCTTGCAACTTGCCTGGAATCTGAACAGAGGGAGCCTTGTGGAGACTTTGATGGGTGTTTTGCAGTACGGCAAGGCGTCTCTTTGTCCTCTTCTTTTGGTACTACTCTCAACCACCTCATTACAGTTTCATCTTCTGTGGGCTGTCTCTTTGTGGGTGGAACACCTGGTACTTTTGGGAACTAGTGAGGGGATGTTTGAAACGAATTATGGACGTTTGCATCGATGAGAAGCAGGCACTGATCCACCATCGCAAAGAAAATGTAAACAGACTAAGGTCTTTAAGCTTGTGTTTTAGTCACAGATTCAGTATCATGAGGAATGAGGATCCTAGCCTGCGATGCGAGCTGATGGGATTGGGATGGGCTTGTGGTGTAATTACAGGCATTGAAAAATCCTCAATTGAAGTTCAAACTGATCCTGCAGTGCTTTGTTACTCATGCCCCAGGGGTATAGTCCACTCGTCTTGTCCATTACATTTGCATTTCAAGTTTAAGTAAAACGTTGGATTTGGTTTTGGATAATCACTCTAATTTCACTGTTTTGAGAGTATTGAGGTGTTGTTTTCAGAGAACTAAAGAGGAACTCCGTGAGATTTCTACTGCCAAAAACCTATTTGACTGCGTATCAAATGTGAAAGCTTTGCATAAAAGCTTCTACCCTCATGAACTACAAGTTCTACTTGCAAGTGCTTTTCAGGTATGGTGTACAGTCTCATTGCACGCTATTCATCAAATCTTCTAATGGTTTTAGATGCACGTACTATGAGTCTGGTATTGACATGGTTTTTTTTTTTTTTTTTGGTTAGGCCTTTTTGGAGACACATACAGGTGATGATGCATCCTTGAGAGAAGTTTGCCAATCATTTCAAGCAGCGTTTAAGCATCTGGATGATAAGATGTAAGCATACTACTGCAATCCTTAGATTAGTGTTTGCTTTACTGGAATACTTACCTGATTGTGATCATGCTTTGTAGGTGAAATATTAATTTTATAAGCTCTCTGATGGAACTGATCAATATGGCAATATGCTGCTGCAGGGAATACAAAGAGATGCATCATACAGCACGATGTGCTTTGGCGACGGCACATGCACTCATTAACTCATAAGGAGAAACATACAAGTGCCATTTTCATATTATTGGATACGAGGTCATCCGTGCAAGATGACCACGGCAGAAGTTAGACTGCATTAGACCTGTTATTTAAACTACAACTTTCTGTACATATTGTTTGGAAGGCAGTGTCTGACAAGCTTGAATGTCAGGTGGAGGTCCAAGGTGACATGTGTACAATGCACGGCATTTTTTAATGTCAAAGATTAATAATTTGATGTTGCCAAGATTTGAGCACTTCTTTTTATTACATACTACAGGTTAGGCACTTTGTGAGCTTCTCGTTTTGGAGTTTCGTTGCATGGTAAGTTTCTGGACTTGAAGTGCAGGGGCAATTTGTGCACCCTGTTGATGTGGCTGTCGTTCCGCTTATAGAGGCTGTGCAGAAGATCATGTGCAAAACGATAAACTGAATTCTGCATTTGCTTGTTGTAGATGCTGAAGTTTAATTTCTAAACGAGATACACTTCAAATGACAAACTTTCAGGAATTATGCAAATCAGTGAGCGCAATGAGTTTCAGATCACCTACATCTATTATATTAAATGCAGAGTCTCGCGACCCAATGTCACAACCCCTGTGTCACAAAATCCGTAACGTCTTCATCCAAGTCTTCCATCCAGCAATTATCATCCAAAATCTCATTGTTTACCATCTTCTTCCATTTTCATTCATTTGCATGTTTTGTTGACTATTTTCATCTCTACACAAATTTTTCAATTTCTTTCAATCAACATTCTTTGCAATGGAATCCAGGGGGTTTTGCATTGCAACACTGTGATCTAGTGGGGTTTGCATTCCAAGGCATTAAAATACATTAAAAGCACCTTTAATGCATAATAACATGCCATTTATAACAAGCATCAAAATGACTTTATGTTCTAGATGATCCTTGAACATGAACATGAACAAGAAATTTTTTGCATAAACTTTGAACAAGAAATTTTTTGCATAAACTTTGAATGTTACAATCTTGCAATCGATAAACATCCAACGCTCAATTATTGGAATAGTAATTATAAATAGGACTAGTTACAAGATCTAATGGTTGAAAGTCTAAAAAAGGTAAAATAATTTCTTTCACACTCTTGAGAGTGTATACGGGTAGAAAATTGCGGTTTTGAGGTTTGCAATTTCTAGGGGTTAACCACCACAAGGAGCCTACATTGCCTATTCCTAATGGTTTAAAGTTTAGGACTCGAGAAGGTTTGACGTATTTGCAAAATGTTGAGTGTTCGGGATTAAATATGTCTTACAACTTCAAGCATATGGTATTTTGGTGACCTTGGTTTATTCTAAAAAAGTTGGAATTAAGATTTAATGGTAATCTTCATCACGTTTTTGTGATGGCCAAATCAAGTTACAAATCAAATGATCAAATTTAGTTTTAGATAAAATGTGTTAAAAAGATTACCTGCAACAAATTTATTCAAACTTTGACCAAATTAAACGTTGAGTAAGTATTTAATTGTATTATTTGCTTGTTTGTTTTGATTTATGGTTGATTATTTGTCAAATTTCAATCTTATTGATTTCACTTTAGTATTTAAAAGATTTGAATGAATATATATTGGCAAAATTATATTTATAAAAGGCTTCATATTTAAAATTTCTAAAATTGAATTTATGCTGTTTTGAAAAAACTCAAATTGTAAAGGAAAAATCTCCTCATAATTCTTTCATAGGTCTCTTCAAATTCCTTGTGCTTATCATCTTTACACACAAATTATTTATTATATGTTTTGCAAGTAAAAGATATTAAGGCTTCAAAACTTCTTTAGAGGTCAAACATGTCATGAATTCAATATAAAATTCTGTTGATAGAGTTGTGAAGGATGAGGTGAATATTCTTTAAGCTAAATTTTTTTTACCTTTTTAAAATTAATTTAACATTAACAACTTACTTAATTTTTTTTATAAATTTGCTATTAAAGGTGGTAAGTTAGAGTTGGAGTTGAAGTTGAAGTGGGTTTGTGTTTGGTATTGCAAGTGGGTGTAATATTTCCCCTTTCATGGAGTTGTCCATTCAACTGTAGTGGCATTTCTTATAACAAAGCTTAAGACATGATTTTCACTTTTAAAATTTTTTTCTCAACCTGTATCTACATATCCAGAATTTGTTTCTATTTGTTATATTTGATAAATTGCTTTTTTAACTTTAGTGTTGATGTATACATTTGTGTATGTTGTATATGGTGACATTATATTTTTGGCTCCTCTCAAGAATTTGCAATAATTTAAAAAAGAAATACAAATATTGTTTGAAGTAAAATTTTGAAATACTAATAGCTTCAAAACAATGTTGAAAGCGTAGGATTGTAAATAATAAATGTAGGATCTACAACTGTTTTCCTGTAAACACAATCAATCATAGTAATTTTAAATCGGAAATCCTGAGCCTATCCACATTGAATGCCGAGATTTTGGTGTTACTCCGTGTTACTGTATTTAGAGATCAAAAAAATCTAACCACTCTTATAATTTGAAGAGCGCTCTGTGATAGGTGGAAAGCCCTCACAGGATTAGGGGTTACGAATGGTGCAAAGTTGTCCTCGCTTTGTATACCCGTACCCCCGGTTTTAATACTTCACAAACAAGAAGTGAAATTTTGATGCTAAAGTTGTAACTTATAAGTACGTATACACTAAAGATTTTAAGCACTCTCAATATACTATTTTAAATTTCTTTTGAACTTCGACGCCCCTAAATTCAAAGATTTAACTAAATAATGACTTGTACTAATCATGTTAAAAATGTCCAATGTGTGCAAAGTCAACTAAAAAAATGTGAGCAAAAACCTCAAAGAATCAATCTTTCCAGGAAAAAAAAGAAACAGCACGTAGAAATCTATTGCGCCTGCCCGGGATTCGCCGCGCACGGAAAACTCCGTGTGGCAGTGGTGATCGTCGCATGCATCACAAATGGAAACAACAGAAACTTATGGGAACGATAGAAATGGAAACAATGAGTAGAAATGGTAACAATCCGAATCGGAACAATCGGATGCGATGACGATGAGTCCGATGCGAGGGTGCACGGGGCTTCGCCTTCACGCTTCGCATGTCGCATCATGCATTCGTATAAGTTTATACATCTATTCGATCATCCTGAGTCGATTCCTCGCCATAAGTAAGTTGTCGTCGCCTCGCCTCGCCTCGCCTCGCCTCGCGTCGCCTCTGTTCCTTGCATCCGGGGGTTCCACCATCGCAGTGCTCTTCACTTGGGGGTTCCCATCGCAGTTTTCCTGGTACGTATGTTTACTACTCTCTACCCTGCCCTTGTTTTCTCTCTGACTCGTTCTGTTCTCGATTCTTCTCCCCCAGCATATTCACTCACTGCTTCTTTCCTAGGGTTTTGCTCGTTAGGGTTTCTTCGTTTTTTGTCGAGTGCTCCAATGATGCTCTCCTGTCCTTCGGTTTTGGGAGTGTGCTTGATGAGAGTCTCAGTTGGGTAGGTCTCCTCGTTCGTCAGATTAGGGGTTGCCATGCTGGTGTCTGTTAGGGGAGGTTCTGGGCCAGTTGAGGGGATTAGGAATGGCGAGAGTTGAGTTGAGTTGGGTTGGGTTGGGTTGGGTTGGGTTGAGTTGAGTTGAGTTTGATGCGTTTGCTGGTTGTGAATTTCTTTTATGTTTCTTGTTGTGACAGTTTCAATTGGATCAGGTGGTGGGGCGGGTGCTTCGAAATGTGAGAGGGGAGATTGTGCGACACTTTTAGGCCGCCTCTAGTTTTGGGGTTTTTTTTGAAGTGAAGAGAGATTAGCAGGGAGGAATGGGGAGGGATAAGATCTCTGATGTGTCCGCAGCGTGTCGGAAGTTGACGATGGACACACCTGACGAGGGATTGATTGGCGTTTGGATTTGGGAGTTTATGTTGAGGGTAACGTCGGACTTGAGTGTTGCAAATGCATTGTCAGAGGCAATTCCTTATCCCAAAGGAGTTCCGCGCTTGAAACACATGGCAGTGGTTAGAGAGCTCGCTAATCAAGTTTCGAAGGACCTAGATATTCAACAGATTCTGGATTGTCTTGAAGCGCTCAAGAATTCCTTTGTTGAAGAGCCTGTGGATGAAGCTGAAGTAAATTTGGAAGACGCGGTATTGCCAAAACGATTGAAGCTATCAAGTTCTGTATCATCGAAGAGGAACGCCAAAGTTAGGGGCCTGCACGAGAGAAAGGCATCGGAGTCGATACACAATGCAGGGGAAGAGTCTATATGGAATAGACTCCAGCAACCTGTGCTTGAGCTGAAAGAGGAGCTGCAGGAGTTGCTTCAGCGTTCAGCTATTGTGAACGAAGATGCACAATATGCTAAGGTCAAGGCGAGACTGTCAGCATTGATAGAGGATGCTTGGGCTTTGTTCGGCCCAACGTTTATAGAGAGAGTTGAAGCAGCTGTCATCAGTGGAAAATACAAGCCGCTGGGAGTGTCGTTTGCTCCGCTACTCCAGAATGTTGCCGGTATAGCGGGTGATAACGGAGCCAACCCTATAAATGGAGACGTGCCCGAGGGTGCTGAACAAGCGCTGGACGAGTGCTGTGATGAACTACAGAAGAATGTCAGCGGAAGCAACAAAGAGTTGGAGAGAGCACATCAAGCATTTACAGAGAGCACGGTGGATATAGAGAAGTTGTTTAATGATCCACTGCCTGCGCTTGTGAGAAAACCAGGTGAGAAAAGGAAGACTGCGGAGCCTGCTGCACAACGCCGTCTTCTCGATCCTCACCCATCAGCACAAGCAGAGGTCTGGGGTGATGACGAGGGACAAGAGAGACGATCCCCCCGCTCTCCGTCTGAATCACGACGTATTAAGCTGCCGCCCATTGCTAGTCCTACTCCTCGTATACTAATAACAGAGTCCTCGTGTTCAGGAGTGAAGATTAGACGGCGGACGAAGAAGTGGACCGATGAGGAGGTTGAAATTTTTAAGAGGGAACTTATCAAACATGGGAGAGGCAACTGGAAGACGATTCTGAGGCATAACAGAGATGTATTCAATGGACGCACTGAAGTTGACATGAAGGACAAATGTAGGAACCTTGTGAGGTCTGGCGTACTTCCTAGAGAGTAGTAGAGTAGTAATTCTGTAGAGAGTATCTTGTCCATTATGTATATACCGGTTACACATTTTACAAAAGCAAGGCTAGGGAGGTGTCATTGCACAGACCCGAAAGCCAACGGTGTGTTCAGATTGTACACTTGTATGAAACAATACAGTGCGGATTCTCTAAAGCAAACAAAGCAGATCATTTGTCACCTATTTTGCTTTCCAACTCCATGGTGTTGTTTATATCCTATAGTGATCTCATCATTCGAATTCCGTATGATTTGGTCACATACAAAACTCAAGATTCAAGTGTTTTAGGCAGGTTACCTTCAACCAACGGTGGCCTTCAGTGCGCATTGCGTAAGGGCTGTGGTACTTAAGTATTGGGGAACCGTCAGAATTGTCTGTCGTCTTCACTGGCTGAAAACAAGCAGATGTCCGATTTAACAGTGATTATAAGGCGGAGATCCGAATACTGCATGGCGAACAGGGCAAAGCTACAGTTTGTCAGAGTTGTTTCACCTACACACGGAACCTTGGAACCTGGCCCCATGCAGATCTCTGGAACCCATGCCGAAGCCAAGCCCGAAAATATCCACCAACTCCCTGTTGAGTTTTGATCTTGGACCACACCCAGGAAGACTTACAAATCTCCAAGCACCAAATAAGACTAAGGTAGAAACACCTATAGCCGACAACTTAAAGCAGTTTAGCATATCAAAGCTTGGGTTATCGACAAGGAGATATTTTTGGTTCATAGGAAAATAAGGTTCATGAAGAATGAGCATTTTTCCATGAATTATCTCCCAATATTGAAATTTGTACAATTTTTCAAAGTGAAAAGTACTTCCGAACCAATAGCCGATATATATAAATGAGGTACATCTGTTCTTTCATAATCTAGGAATTAGAAGATATCGGCTATTGGTCATCTGTCGACTATGGGTGTCTCAACCTTAAGGTGTGTTCGCACCTGGCAGTACGTAATGGTGAGCTTAAAACGATAAGAGCAGGGACCACCAAATAGCCAGATTGTGTTCAGACTATAGAACCGGTCAAGGGAGGGTTGGCGTATATATGCCTCGGTAACAGGTATCCGGCGTTTTGTGTACACAGGGATATATGTGTATACCCTGCCACGTATGCATTGGTGTGACGGTAGAAAACCGGCGTTCAGACCTGTCATCGGTCATATCGAAGTAGTGGGGTAGTCTCCAGTCTATTCTCATGGAGACGTCGTTATCTCTCCTCAGCAGCTGGGCGATGCAATTGCTATCGGTTTTCTCTTTGTGCTCCGTGGTTGCCTGCGCATTTGCATAGACCAGCTTCCGTATACGTTTTCGAAGCAATTATTTGCGCATTCTGTGTCGGTCTGTGGGAAAAGGCGATAGTGGAGGATTCTGATTGCTCGAGGACAATCGACGCACGCTGCTTGTCCGGTTGACGATTTAGGATTGAAGCTGTCCGGGAGAAGCTCTGGCGTTTCCGGTTGTGAAGACAAGATTGCGGCTGCGCTTCAGGTTCACTTTTTCGAAAACTTAAAAAGAATCTATTTTTTGATCTGTGTTGCTCGAAGTTTGGTTTAGGAGGTTCGGAGCTTGTGATTTCGTACATGCTTCTAGGGTTTTCATTGTGATAAATTGCGGGTGCGGTCTCTGACGTATTCAGCTACCGAATTGGCATGTCCAGATGCTTGGTTTTTTTGCATGGGGTGGGATTACGCAAGGGTTGACAGTCTCTGCCGTATTGTGTTGTAGGGTTTCGGAGGTGGTTCTCGATGGATACCGTGACGCATCCTAGCTCCCTGTATGCGTTTACAGCATGGATAATTCTGCAGCTGCTGAATGAGTCTCAACACTCACATTACGTGACGATGGCCGCCGAATCTGATGAGGAAGCCGAAGTGTCGTTGACAGCGGTGGTTGGCGCTCTCATGGCGCCCATCCATGACACTCATGCCGTCCTCAGCTCGGGCTTGAACCATTACAGGTTTTGCACTCTCTATCCTATGTTCGATGAAGAGGTTGGTTACTGGGTTCGACCACGCTCCACGACTTGGTTCAGTCGCTTCTTACTGGAGCAATATGACGATCGTAGATGGATACAGATGTTTCGAATGTCAAAAACCTCTGTTATGGCGTTAGCTGATATACTGAAGCCTCATGTACAGAGGCAAGATACAAGATATCGGCTTGCCATTCCTGTTCTTATACGAGTTGCGTGCACATTATTCAAGTTAGCACAGGGTGCAAGTCTCCTCATTTGTAGCGAAATGTTTGCGATAGGCAAAAGCACTGTTTCCATAGTATTGCGTGAAGTTGTTAATGCGATAAATGACACAATGCGACACGAAATCACGTGGCCAAGGGGGGACAGGCTCAGGGATTGCCAAACAGATTTCCAGAACCTGTGTGGCTTGCCTGCTTGCGTCGGTGCCATTGACGGAACCCACATTTCGATTGCAAAACCGCAACATGGACCTGCTGACTATTACTACTTCAAGTCTGGAGGTTACACTCTGAACTGCCAGGCCGTTGTAGACAGCCACAAACGCTTTCTCGACTTGTTCTTGGGCATGCCCGGTTCTACTAACGATGCTAGAATGTTGAGACGATCGACCTTGCATGAGTTAGGAAATCACAACATGCTTTTCGAAAGACAGCATGGAGTGGATGGCTTTTCGCCTTTCCTTGTTGGAGATTCCGGTTATCCTCTGCTCCCCTGGTTGATGGTACCACACCGGGGCCCCGGTCAGCTTAGCATAGCGGAGCAGTTATTCAACAGGCGACTGAGGAGAGGCAGGTGCGTCGTGGAAAACGCCTTTGGAATTCTGAAGCAGACTTTTAAGGAGTTGCTTCAGAAATCCCAATTGCATGTCACTTTCATGCCTGATGTGATTCTTTCTTGCGCTATCCTTCACAACGTCCTTCTAGGACAATCGGCGGAGGATGTGGATGAACTTCTACAGGTGCTGCGAAGAGAAGGGCTAGAAGGGGAGGTTGTCGATGAAGACGGGGGTGCAGCAGATGCGGCAGATGCGGCAAACCAGAATGGCGACGAAGTAGTCTCCGAAGGGGGAGCGGAAGTCCGCCGTAACTTGGCCGTATACCTCACTTTGCAACGCAATCAGGGACAGTGATGATGGTACTGAGGTACACATCTATGACACTACTCACTATGAAAGTGAGCAATTTCATTTCAATGTAGCTTCTTTGAAATTGAGGAACAGCCACTTAATTCAGGCCCATTTCAGATTGCTGCAGTACATGAAATTTCGAATACTCTTGTGATATTAAAACTTCAAATTACATCACTTGTCACTGACTACATGTGGATTCTAAGTTTCTAACTACATGATCTGGTTGTCCCACAGGTACAGTACAAGTATGCGGTGGTAGAGAACTCATATGCCGATGTAGTGCCATGATCTGCAGGTAGGCCCAACAGCCACGGTGGAGTTCAGATGGACACGGTGGAGTTCAGATGGACGGTTGTGCAGTCGAATCTACTGTACTAGCTCCGTTGAGAGGCTCTGTGGGTGGCACAACTGAAGTTTCCTGCGAGCCTAGCTGCCCATTGAGTGGCTCAAAGTAGCCATTGTGTTGCACTCCCACGATGTGGGGATGCATGTTGTTCGCTTGCCCTGATGTGTGGGCTCCTTCGGCTGAAGTGCCGGCAGCATAGATGGGTCCTGTAGCGTGTACTTGGCTGGGTACTTCATGCCCTCTTTTGAAACTAAAGCTTGTATTCATGTTCAAACTATGACTCAATACCTGCGAGAGCTGTGAGAGGCAGGACACCATCTCTCCCTGCTTGAGGATGCTCAGCCTTGCGTTGTCATTTGCTATGGTTGCATTTTCGTACAGCCTCCGGTCCTTTTCGCGCTGATACGCCATTTGCTCGCTGAATAATTTGAGCTGGACCTCAATTTTGGATCTCTCCAGTTCTCGTGAGGCATCCGCTATATCCTGCATCTGCTGCGCCATGATTGCACCAGTTGCTTTTGTCGCGTCCGCAATGACTGTATGTCCGGTAATGTTCCGACGTTTCACACAAGTATTTCCTGGGCGACGTGCAATTCCAATGTTTGAAGTGTCAGAGGAACTAATGTATTGTGGAGTGATACCTGCAGGGACTCCGCTGTAGGGCCTGGAAATTGGACTCCTCAACCGGTCGGTGGCACCAAGGGAGCGCGTCGGCGTAGAGGATGCTGCCCGAGCAGAGCGAGGTGGACTGCTATCTTCCGTCGTTGGAAGGTGATCCGGAGGTGGGTAGTCCATGACAACTTCGTTCTCAGGTTCGCTCTCGCCTTCATCTTCATGTTGCATTTGTGCTGTTGACGGTTGGAAGTTCGAGTCGTCAGGAGCCAATGTATCCCTGATGTGAGGTGGCTGAATCATGGGACGATTCCCAAACCATTCGTGAATTGCTTCGTACGTCTCTTGGGCGAACACACGGGGCAGACCTTCAGACTTTCGCTCGGCAGGGCTCAATTCCCAGTACTCCAGTGCATTCCGTCCAGTTCTGCTCAAGTAGTCTGCGATGCGCTTGTAGTCAGGGACTAATTGATTCCACTTGGCTTTACACGCCGGACCGTCACGTAAGATGGGCGAGTACCCTGCAGCATTGACACAGTGAGATACACGATTCCACTTGCTCGTCTCCGGCGTCATCAAATCTCGGCCGTCTACAGTGTCCAATTCCTGTAAGTACATGTCACGCTTTGCAGCAATTAATGCAGCAATCTCCTGCGGGAGCCAATTTGGCCCTCTGTCCTTCCTTGCTCTCTTCGATGGGCTTGGTCCAGGCGACTGCGCAGTAACAGGCGGTGGAGCGCGTGGAACAGCAGACACTCCAGGCAGACGAACCGCTGGCCGATACTGGCCGAAATGAGGCAGCATAGTCGAACCTGCATTGCTATGTTGTTGTCAGAATGTTTCCATACTTCACATGTGTTTCCAGCATATGGTTCAAGTTATGGTATATTTTCTTATTGAGGCATCGGAGAGGTTTTTTGTGCTCTGCAGGTTACCATCCAGGTAGGGGGCCAACTAAAAGTTAGAACAGCAAGGAGCCAACCATGACATGAACATCTACCTTCTACGGGATGCGCTGTGGGACGGTATGGAGCTCCAAACGTGTGCGAGTCGTGACGATTCTCCATGCTGGTAGTAAGTTTGATCAAACCTGAAAAACACACCACAAGTGCACAGCATCAGATGGGAATGGAGGTCCAGACTGTAATCTAATGTAAAGACGTCAAGTTTATCGGGATTCATGAGAAAGAGAGTTTCGGGATTCATGAGAAGGAGAGTTCCTACAGCAGTAACATACCTGGTCGTAACACCGATAGCAGGTCCTGGAGAAGAACGGAATGTTCGAACCCTGCGCTGCAGTTTACAACAGACGGTCAATGTCGATCGAGGCACCTCAATTCAAGCCACTCCAGGTAAACCTTATCAACGTCAGTTGTTGTCGTCTGAATGAAGGAACGGTTGTAAAGACAAGAGAACGCAGGGACAGTTAATTCAGTTTCGGAATGTACCATCTCACAGTGCAGGTACGTACCTCGATCAGGAGCGGCGGTGTTGAAATGGCAACGAGGAGCTACAGCTTCGAAGTGGCGAGCACCTGAACTGTTCAACTACGTATCCAAACCGCCGCATTTGTATTGATTTCGTAACCATGCACGTCGCGCATCGTGCGTTTGAGTGGCGGCTGAAGGCGAAGGAAATCAACGGGAGTGCTAGCGATTAGGAGAATGTTCAGGGTGATATTTAGGAGCGGTCACATGTAATGTGCCACGGGGAGCTACAATACGTAGCACCGCAAATATGTAGCCAGAATCTATGATTTCTTAAGATTCATGTTAACTGCAAAGCTCAAAATAGTGCCGCAACTTTCTCCAACTTATCTGCGTCTTTACAGCAAAGTGCGCACTTATCTCACTGCCACCTCCCCCTCCACGTAGGCTCGGTAATCCCTTATCAACGTATGTGTGAACGCTCGTTATCCTATTACCGTAAGCACGGCTGTTATACCTGTACGTACTGCCAGGTGCGAACACACCTTTAGTATAGTAAAACAGAGTTATACACGAATTTACGGTTGTCCAACCAGATAGTCCTCGGGGCTGTCACATTTGAGGAATATCATCACATTCTTTTCAGTATGTTACATGCAACGACAAGACCGACCTTGGCGCAGGTTCGGAACCCCCTTCGGAACTGGAGTCGCTGGACTCTTGCAAAGTTCCCCAAACCCCTGAGCGACGCCCCAAACTCCTGCAGCCCATTCTCCTACAATGGTCCCCAACCCTTGCCTTCCGGACTGACCAGATGCCATCCTTTATAAATAATGCCTCTCCACCTGCATTTACAGATACACCGTTTACAGATACACCATTTCTAAAGTTCAGTGGCACGCGAGCGAGCATTTGCTTCATCATGTTTTCTTTCCCGAAAGCTAATGAGGTAGCATGATCATGACCTATAATTCAATGCAAGAGTTTGTTCATTTCGTTTGATTGGTTGGAGGCTTCACTGTAACATTTTATCTGTCGTGTAGGAATTTATACGAGACGGGCGATGTTGCTTGTGGTTGAGTGATGTTGTAAAGTTGTGATAACGAGTCATTTGTTCTATGCAGTTCTTTTATGGCAACATGGAGCCTACTTGGATCACGCGTACAGAGGACGAGCTTCATTATCCTTTCAATCGCTACATGGTCCCTGTAAGTCTTGAATCTCTGGAAAGCTTTTCAGTGGTTAGGTTCACCTCCGACGAGGTCTTCAAATGCCTTAACCACTCTCTGTTTATCTTATATACGCCATAGCCACTCTATTCTACACAGTGCTACAAAACTGTTTTTCCTAAAGGATTGTCTGCTTGGCAAGTTTTTGAAGATATCTTTGGGGGTGATGCCGTCCTTGTGTGCAGGTTGTGGAGTTCGATGTACCGCAGTGCTGCACCACAAATTGCGAAATCAAAATCAAGAACCGTCTCTACAATATTCCAGGTCAGTATATATTCACAGGAACACTTAAATCAGTATCTAGTAACTTTCTTAATAATGCAGAAATTGTTCTTCCCTAGTGCATCTCCGGCTCATTAGTTTCTATATGTGCAGGAGTTAATCAAGTCATTGTTGACTTCTACAACCAAAAGGTGACTGTTACCGGTAACGCCAAAGGAGAAAAAATCTTGAGGGAGCTTAAGAAGGTCAAGAAGCGTGCCAAATTATACGTCCGAAAACAAGATGGCCAGCTCTGAGAATATACTCCATTGCCCCAGGCTTCAAACAACACAGATTTATCTGAATGTACAAAGATTACTTCGATACAGAATGAAGAAACCAGGATGCGTCTCCATCACACTCAATCTTACACATAGAATTCTGGCTAGGCTTGTACATTGAACACCATCTGCAATTTGTACACAAATTTCGAATTCTGAAACTGAAGATTACTCTAAATCTCCTGTACATGTATGTTTTCATTACTGAAATAATTTAAGGCTTTCTCTAGGACCTACATATATGATTGTGTTTTTCTTTCTTCGTTATGCTTAGTCCCGATTGGAACCACATGGCACAGAGGTGACCAAGTAGACGCGCTGAACAATGTTAAGACAACGTATTAAATCCCAAGCGTCGAATTCTGTTTTCTCCTTCGAATTAGAGATCCAAAGGAAGTGATTGGATGAGCTCCGATCCCTCGACCACCGCATTGAATGATGTGTCTGCATCCTGAGATACGGAGGTTGCGTCTGCAAGTCTTTCTTCTGCACGCCAACAACTAGTGCACTGCAGAAGCTGCCATTTATGTCGGAGAGAAAATTCGACAAACATAAGTTACAAAATTGGCCAGACTGGTGGCAGACGACTCTTGTGTCTCCGTTGACAAACGCGTACTCGTCCTGTAGGCCGCATTTCTCCGAATATTGCTAATTTTCGTTCTCACGCTGACAACAGTGACATGACGCACCGAAAATCTGCCCTGCCAGCCTTTCAAAGCTGTCGTCGAGATGCAGCCTTGTTCATTACTACAAGAATTACAGAAATTAGTTAGGCACTGCCACACAAGAATCTTAAGTTCCGGTTATCTATGAAATTATTCAGATCTGGTACACAAAGCATCCTGGAAACTATGCCCTCCGGACATAAGAGCTTAAGGTTTTGGTACAAGCCCCACTTCCATTATGCATCAATGAACTTAGGAATGTCTAATATTGTCTTCGCTTCACATATGCAAGCTGCTGCAACAGCGTATTTTGCACCTCCAAATACACCCATTGCTCAAACCATTGCTCAATGGATGCGTCAAAGTCCCTCACTTACCAAACCAGGAATCATTATCCAAAATCGTCACTGTACCGAAAACCATTAATACTCTCCCTGTCTTGTACAGTTGATGATGTAATCTAGATAGTGTCGCTCATGAGTAGTGTGACTAGTGTCTGTCCTATATTAGTTTGTGCATAATAAGTTTTTATTATGATTTTCATTTTTTTTTTTTTTTTTGGGAAACAGAGTGCTTGGCACAAGTTTGGAGTCAGACGACACCAGACTCCAGAACTGATATCCCATCTTTGTAAAGCTCAAGGAAAATGATTGAATCGGTGCATCAATCTGGTAGAGTACATATTAATGAAAAGCCGTATATCTGATCATTGCACGTTTCTATGGATATCAATTCGACTTGCGGCTGTTCGTTGAGTTGGTCCATGTCCTATTTACAACATTGCGCGATGTACTCCAATATTAATTACTTTGTTTGATTCTATTGCATCAATCGAAACATCATTGTGGGGTGATTTGCTTACATACCTTGGAAAAGTGGAATCCTGGAAGCAGGCGGCGCTGCCGCCGATGCTAGCAGCTAATCCTCACAACCATGCAATTAAAGTGCTAACATGCAACTTAATTCCCTCCTCAAATATGCCTCATGTGCATAATTGCAATCCGGATCATTGGAACTTGCCACCTTGGCCCCGCAATAACACAACCTCGCGCACCATGCACATTTCTATAACCACAAAAGAAACAAAAAGTATAACGCAAATCAAGCCATTCAACTGGAGGAAACAAGAAAAACATGAGTCACAGCGCTTCCAGAGTTTGAGGAATGGGGCAATCTGACACAGGGATAATCATACTGTTGCTCGGCCTTCTGTAGAAACAGAAATCAAGGCACACATGTATCATTGGTCTGCCCACACCTGCTTCCGAGTAATCTGACAACCGGCTTTGGTACCAAAAGCTTCAAAGTTCAGATGGAATCAAGCTTTCATACACTTAATATGTGTAAGTTTAACTGATTTTCGAGAAAGGAGATAATAAAGTCGATGTTACATGAAGCTGGCCGTTGGGCAGAAACTACTACAAACTTGGAGGCTGGCCACTCAATGCCACCGTCATCGTGCTCTTAGACATTGATAACTCTAAGATTCGAGGCTTGTACAGGAATCAAGTACACGATTCACGTTGACAACACTCGATCGTTTGCAATTCTATCATGCGCCCGGCGTGATCCTTTCGAGATAGCGCGCTTGAATGCCAAAATATCTGATGAGAGCGTTGGTGAAATCTGCGTAGTTGTGACTGAGTGGCAAGTGTTGGGCGGCTTGGATCCAGTTTCCATGTTTCAGAAGGATGGATACACCGACGCCAGTCGCACTACCCTCGCATGGTAACTTGGAGCCGCCGTAGGTTCCTGAGATTTCGGAAGGTTTTAGTTGAGGACTGGTGATGCTTCTTCACTAGGCTTTGATCGGATTCCTGTGCTGCTGAGACAGCCATGTCCATTCGCGATTCCACATCCAGTCGTGCCATAGCTAGCGATCACGAATATGCCGCACTCTGCTGCCCGAATTTGTGACGGTGGAGGCAGAAGCGAGAACGTTGTCAACTAGATATGTCTACGACGTCTGAAGACTGTGGGGGCGTACGCAAAGCATGGAAGAGCCGCACCAAGGCGTATCCTCGGCCGGATTCATCAGGAAGAGTATATTCGGGCGTGGGACCGGAGCTGAAACCCTGCAGAGATCGCTCTCTTTCCTCCGAAGACCCGCGTCGACGGATGTTCTGCTTGTGACTTATTTCGATTTGGAATTTCAAGTTCTCCGCGATTTCGGTCCCGACTAGGTGTGCGCCCTTGCACCACCAGTTTCCTTATAAAAGAAAGCACCCGGCCCATCGCGCCGGAAGAGAAGGCCGTCCTCCGGCCCCTTTGCGCCCATGTCGGAGATGGTTGTATATTAATATTTTCTTCTTCAGCGTACAAACCCCGATTTGTCTTGTTCTACCGCTGTCATCACACTTGGCTCTCACTGCTCTTTTTCAACGAAAGAAACGAAGAATGCGTCGAGAGGAGAAGGAGAAGGAGAAGGACTAGAAACCAGTCGCATTGTGCGATGTGATTGTTGCAGATCCTGGTGGGCACTGAGGATGACCATCTGTTTTGCTACAAGTGGGTTTATGGAAATGACCTTTCGGATCCTTTAGAGGATCGAGCTCCATGTCCAAGGGGTTTGCAACAGTGAAGTTCCTCGTCGGTAGGTTCGCTGGATCGTTCTGGGCGCCACGAGCGGCTTTTTGTTTGGTGGGGAGGTTGTCTCCAGGTCTGCCTCCTTAGGTCTACACAGATTGTTCCTTGCCGTGGAGATAGTTTTGTCTGCAGTAGTGAAGTCGCAGGGAATCACATTATCTCAGGGGAGAATCCCGATCTGGATGGAGGGGTATGCTCGTTAGAGTCTCAGGTCGAAGCATGTTCGTCGTGGACGGCAAGAGGAGAAGTTGCGAATGCGGAGGATTCAAGATAGCAACAGCAGGGCATTGTCGCTGACAAGTTAGAAGCTGAATTTCAGTGCGCTGGAAGTCGGCTGTTAATGCAAGTGTTGGGTGATTTTGGAAGATGAGGGAAACCATGCGGCTACGAGGATGACATCAACGTGTTTGTGCGCCGTAGCTTTTCAGGTGGCATTCGGGACAGGCGCAACGCGGCCATTGCAGGGTCCGACCCCCCAAGTTGCAATTTGATATTGCTCTGCAACGAATAATGTGGGTGATCGGGTTTGGTTGGTAGGTGGTGCAAATTTATGGTGGCTTTGCTTATGTGTGCGGGCTGCCAAGCCCGTCATTAGTTTCGTGGTAGGTTAGGCCGCTTGTGTCCGTGCTACTGATCACTCAGTGAAGGCCACGGAGCGACCCAGGTGGTGACAGAAACTCTGATTCTGCTCTATGTACAGCCCAGCTTTCTAGAGATGGCGGGTATACTCGTATGCTTTTCATGTGGCCGAGCTGATACGAAGGACGATGAGTTCCAAGAGTACAAGGGCCAGGAGCAGTTCAAGGACGTCTTCAACCAATGCTCGGCCCCTTCTTCGCAGCCTGGGTCTGCGATGGGCAGCAGAAATGGATCGTATAAACCGTTTGGAGGCATGGATGACACCGACTCGAAGCCTGAGCCCGGAGCTGAGACGTTTAGTATGGCGGAGATGAGTTACGCAACGTCGAATTGGTCTACGTCAAACAAAATCGGACAGGGTGGGTTTGGTATGGTGTATAAAGGCAGATTAAGGGATGGGAGAATGGTGGCTATCAAACGCGGCAGGAAGGACGCCTTTGCGCACAGGTTGTTAACCGAGTTTCGGACAGAGGTGGAGATGTTGTCCCAGGTATGTTCTCAGAAGTATTGTGTGAGGAATTCCATTTTTCAATGTATGCATGCCCTGAGCACGAATGTGTTTCCTTTTTCGCAACATTAAGCTCAGGGATAGGCCGTCTGCTTTTCTAATGTGCAGCTCCTACTACTGAAATCAAAATCGCACTAATGAAAATCTCTTGGTGTCAGGTGGATCATCTGAACCTTGTGAAATTGATCGGCTACATGGAAGAGGGATCTGAGCGCATTCTGGTGGTGGAGTTCGTTCCGAATGGCAACCTCGGTGAACACATAGATGGCACCTACGGGAAACCACTCGACATAAGCACTCGGTTGGATATTGCGATAGACATTGCACACGCATTGACGTATCTACATCTTTATGCCGATCGACCGATCATACACAGGGATATTAAGTCGTCCAACATCCTCCTTACAGACAAGTATCGAGCCAAGGTTGCTGATTTTGGATTCTCCCGTGTTGGACCGTCCACTGATGCTGGGGCCACTCATGTCTCAACTCAAGTAAAGGGCACCGCAGGTCAGTCAGTCATGTCGCACATTTCTTCTAATGCTTTTCCTTTGCTGTAACCCAGTACCTCACCATCTTTCACATCTTTTCATTTTCGATGGTGCCGATATCCTAACAAGACCTCGTGGGAAGGCAGAAAGGGGGATGTAGTTTATTGTCATTGCTTCAAACACTAAGAGTTTAGCGATGGCGAATGCAGGTTACCTTGATCCGGAATACCTAAACTCGTACCAGCTGCATACCAAGAGTGATGTTTATTCTTTCGGCATTTTGCTCATCGAAATCTTCACGGGTAGGCGGCCAATTGAACTGAAGAGGGCAAGTGATGAACGTGTCACTGTCAGATGGGCGTTCAAGAAGTTTGTGGAAGGGAAGGTGGTTGAAATCCTTGACCCTAAAATCGAGAAAACACCAGCTGCATTGGGTGTCATTGATCGCCTGGCTGAGCTCGCATTTGCTTGTTCGGCACCTACAAAGGGGGACCGGCCCAGCATGAAGAAGGCAGCTGAGGTTCTTTGGGACATTCGAAAGGACTATATTGTAGCAAACCAACAGGACTCAAAAGCTAAGGCAGACAGGTTAGAGACCATGCGGGATGAAAACGCTCGAAATAGCACAGCTGAAGCTGATCAACGATCTCGTCAAGCATCAGGTAGAAGGCGTAGTAGGGGTTGAGCAATACCTTCTCGTCACGGGTTTTGTCATCTGAAACCTCTAAGACGAGAGGCTTGAAAGGTGATTTATTTTCAGGGATTGAACGTCTGAACATCCCATCCGGCCAAATCATGTTCAACGGACAAGGCCTTACCATAATCAAGATTGAATTTTAGGCAATTAGATAGATTGAGACTACTGTCGTCGAGGGTTCTCTTCCTTTGAACCGTTGACAGCACCAGTTTCTTAACATGTCCATCTCACAGCTTCCTTCATAATTACATTGGCTGCAACAGTGCAACTGTCAGCTACCAACAATTGTAAATTCATACCGCAGTGACTTTGTTTCATAATACATGATTGAGTGTGCTTACTTCGTAGTCTGAATAATTGCAGAAGTTGCTAGATCGGCAAGTTAATAGATATGACATGATTGTAATAATTGAAAGGTAACTACCGAAATGAAGAGACTTCTGGTTCCTGCGAATTATCTGTACACCTGTTACAATGCAAGGATCAATAAATCAGACTGTGACCACTCAAAGCATGATCCAGTTATAAAACTTTGAATTTACTTCTCGATCGCACATTTAAGCCAGAAATCTAATTCAAAATGAGTTGTTAAAGTTATTTTTCATAAAAGCTAATGTCAAACAAGAACCAAAATCCCTCATAAGGTCACCAAAAATACGTATGCCAGGCAACATTGGAGAGCAACATGAGCAACCAAAAAAAATAGGGCACAACCTCCAAACCCTAAATTTTTGAAACAACCGGATTACCAATTTCACTGAGAACTCGCCTACAAGAATCCTTGGCAACTTCTTCTCTGTCGCATAAACAATAAAGAGAAATCCAGGTTCTGTTATGAAATATGTCCCATATTGATTGAGAGTTCTTTGAGAAACTCGTATACAAATCAGTTCTAAGGATCAAAGAGTGGATGCAATGATGTACGAAGTAAGCTGAAGCTATCAGAGGAGCCATTGCGGTGTTGCTGCCACGACAGCTTTAGCTTACGTCGTAAACCTCAGTTGCATTTTGTCATTCATTCTTCTTGCTTACGTATGATGCATTTTTTATGCATTGCGTGGGTGGGCACGTTGTATATCGTGCCATGGTCACTAAACTAGCATGCCATTGATCAAAACCATCAAATCAATGAATTTGCAATGGACAAATCAATGAATCTGCAATGGACATCAATGAGAAATGTCTTCTTTTGAAACCCGAAAGACAATCATATTAACCACTTGTATAGAAAAAATAGCTCTTATAATTACCCACCTCCACATAAGTCCCAAGAAATCACACTCAAAATTCACATCGCTCGGTACTTGCTCAAAATCACAATCGTCCATGATATAGACATTTGTCCTTCATATGTAAAATTGGTAACAAAAAGGTTGATGTGGGTTTCCCTATTACTTGGAACACAGATTACTTCTTTGGTGTTGTCAAACCTTGGTAGTCATGGCTGCTCACATTTGATATGATTTTGTGTTCTAGATCTTTCAATAAAATGGAGTAAAGATTCCACTTGAGCCCCCAAAAACAAACAGAAAGAAGATGGTGCAAATTGCCCTGCAAATGCACAGTGGACACTTCAAATAAAGAGCTCCTGATTAGGAAGGTCTGCTTTAAGTTTTTTCTTCAGGAAGTTCCATCGGAATGTGCGGAACAAAGTACTAAGTAACTGGACCTCTTCACACACACCAAATGTTTAGCACTACAAATTTGACTCCCAATAGGTCAGATTTTATGGTATTTTCACAGTCTAACCTTGATAATGTCACCCTTGTTAATAGAACACCTTGATATTGTCACCTAAAAGTTTGAAACCGATTTTCATTGTGTAAAACTCCCTCGTTATTATCCCTGTCACCCTTGATAATGTCACTATTTTTCCAAAATCCGTAGTATAATTGTGATAATATCAAATATGGATGGATGTATGTGATGGTTGGATGGACAGATTGTATGGATGAACAAAGTTTATGGATGGACAAATTATATGGATGGACAATTGTATGAATGGACAGATTGTATGTATTTGGCTATACTCTAACCTTGATAATATCACATTATGCACAAATCTTCAAAATGTGACATTATCAAATATGTCACACCTTGTTTATATCACACTTTATGGTGAAACGGATGGTGTGATATTATCAAGGTTAGACTGTATTTCCATGCTACAATACACAGAACCAACCACTGTGACACGATATACCAGTAGGTGGTGTTAGTAGCCTTTTTATTCTTGCCAACTCTACATTTGGGAAATGATGAAAAGAAAACCATTCTAGCAGACCTACCAGTCAAGGTTCGGGAAGTTTCAGAGGTCATCCAGTTATTATTTTCCTTTTACAAAGATTATTCAGTAATTTATGTTTGATACTTATGTGATACTTGGGTGATCCTATCAAGGATATTGCCGCCTCCACCATGTCCTTAATATGATACTTAGATAAGATTTAGGTTTAGAACCATGAAAAACCCTTATAAACCTCCAAAATTAAGCCAGAAACAATTCTAGTGCACAGAGCTACTGCCAACTAACCGCTGGACTGTGGCATATTTCTGCACTACGGTTTACGGATACTCATGCCGTACTGTAAGATCCGACAGCAGACATCACTTTCTAGACCGAGTAAAACATGTAAAATATGTCCAATATGTAACATTACGCAGGCTCTATTAACCAGTAAAGTTACACTACAGGGTTCAGCGTCCAGAGTATCAGACCAGGTCTCTGGGCTGGCTTCTGTGCTTCAGACATGCCAGATCCTGAACGCTTTCTCTACGCTTGGGAATTGTGTACAGAAAAATACACATGCGCTACAGTGGCAGCGCTTATTGTAGTTGATGTACCAATACTTTGATGAACTCACAAAATGTCTAGCAACCAGATGCAGAAGCGCTTCCGAAGGTAAGCCATCGTATTGGGCGATGCAAGGAATGAGTAAGATGCAAATTTATCCTCCAAATAAAAGGAGGCTCCAAATCTTTACTAACTCCGATATGAAACATACAAAATAAGCATCTTCGCCTCTGCACATTGTATAGACCTTTCCTAAGTGCATGTCTACACGAAGGTGTTAGGCCTGGAAGCCTTGTATGTGGTCTTCAGACTCCTGCTTGGTGGGCGGATCTTGCGGTAGGTCAGTGGGAATTTAATCTTGGAGTTGTGGAACTGCTTGGTGTTCTCACGCTTGCACAGGGAGACTGGAATGGTCGCAGTCTTGATGATCTGGATGCACGGGGAGCGTACCCGATGACGAGAAGCCATCTCGTCGTACATCTGCTCAACTGCTCCGTTGAGAGTGAGGTCACGGTACTCCTTGTACATGTTGTGATAGCCAGTGCGACTCTGGTAACGCACCCAGATACCGTAGTTCTTGATGGTGGTGGGGTACTTCTCGAAAATCTGAAATAACAGGCTCATTTAGAACTTTCTATCACCGATGATTCAAATTCCTGACCTGCTTACATTATTCCAGATCAGAAGAAGCAACTATGCTTCACATCAACCCCATGAAGGCGTAAATATATGCTCCCGTTCCCGAGCTAGACCCATCAATACTTTGCCTCTGGATTTTAGTGACACTTTGAAAAGGGGAACTGTCGAAATCGTTGAACACCGTCGCACTCCAGGGTTTCTCTAAAGTAGAGAAATATGAATCACTCGTTGAACTAGAATGAACTTCGACTCACATTCTATCTCAATCCCCAAATTATAATATTACATTAGTCAAAAGTATGAAAATTCAATGCGAAAGAGTGTTAAATACCTCATTGATTGCGAGAAGTTGACCGTGGGCCTTCTTGACCTTCTGCAACTTCCTCAGGAAGTACCTGGACAAGATGATCATGAAATTTAAGCTAGAAACTCTCACATAGTTCACAATTTGATAAAAACATACTGGCTACATCCAGGGCCTCAAATTAGAAAAATATCTTCGATTCGATACTAAACCTACTCATTAAGAATGAGTAAAAAATATTTAAACTGCCATGTTTTAATTCATCTGTGAGGATTTCCGGATTCGATTACAGTCGCGGGGTATCCACTAAAATCCCGAGATGGAAAGGGGAAAAACAAAAATGAACTGTTCATTTTTCAACATACCAGAACTTAGACTTGGCGCGCACTTCGTCAGTGGCCCAGAGCTTCATGCGGTACGCCTTCGGGGTCTCATTGGTCGCGGTTGGAAGGGCCCTCCCCACCACCTGGTACTGGTGAAACTGTCACAGCGAAAGGAAAACCCTAGAAAAATCAGAACCAACAAATGCGTTCATGAAATCTAACTCCCAGAACACACCTCCCCAAACAGATACTAACGCGACGATCCCTAATCCGACAAACGAGAAGACCGGGCCCAGCTCGTGAATTGAGCTCCTAAGAGTGAGGATGAAAATGCCAAACCCTAGCAAAGCAAAACCCTAGGGAGTAGTAAGCAAGTAGATACAAATGTGCGAAAACGATTGGCAGTAATCGAGATGAGAGAAGCGAAATGGAGGCGAGGTACAGACCCGGAAGACCGTCATGGCAGCAGTTCGATTGGCCCCGTCCCGCAACAAAGCCACGCCAAGCCCACAGACACAGAGTCACACAGACAGACAGAGGGTGGGCTTGGAAGAGGGCGTGCAATGGCGCAGGGCTGTCCGCTTTGAGGCAGCCGCGCTCTCCTCCGAACTAGGGCTCCCCTCTCCCCTGCTCCGTTCCCACTGCGCAATACCCCCTCTCTATTATGGCATGACAACACCAAATTGTAGGATTTGAAGATTTATATTCTATTTCGAGATCAACACATGATACATTATCAAATTAATATTCATATTTTTTGTAAAAAATATTATGTGTTTTTCTATTTTTATGTGTATGATATATCCAAATTTAAAATTGTATTATGATTATTTGAGAAGTGGGCAGGGCATTTTGGCATTTGTTTATCTATTTGTTTATTTATTAATCTATCTATTCCCTTTTTCTACAACTAATCGTTAGGTGTATGATGACGTAGTAGTTTTTTGAATTGAAATTAAAGTTAATTTTTGTCTATTTTAAGGTTGAAGAATAATTTTACAACATGCTGGAGCTAAGGTATACACACCTATGACCGATAACTTAAGCATTTCAGCATAGCAGAGCTTGGGTTTTCAATAAGGAGTTATTTTTCGTGCGTAGTATCATAAGGTTCATGAAGAATGAGCATTTTTCCAAAATTAATTCAGTAAAATTCAAATTACTACAAAATTTTTTGTCCAAAAGTTAGGTTTATCCATAACCGACATATAGGTGTACCAGTGACCGATAACAACAAGAGTAGTGAACAACAACTTGTCCATAACACTCACAGAGGCATTCTATTGGAGGATGCATCCTAAATCTACTGTTCATCAATTATCGGTTACTAGTTTTGCTTTGCTCTGCAATGGAGAAGCCTACGCAATGGAGAAGCCTATGAATCAGTCATGGGTTCATTAACCCTCATGGGTGTGTATACCTTAGTGTAATGTAGGCCTTATATTATAACTCTTTGTCAAGAATTACTTAAAAATCACTTTGTCATTGTCACATTTTAAAAAGGTCATAATGTATGTTGAGAATTATTGTTTACCACAACAAAAGCATCTCCAGAGGATCCTTAATTCCTTAAGCCTTCATCCGGCTTACATGCTTAGGGGTTTTAAACAAACCAAGTGGCGGTCTATAATACCTTATCATCTTTGTCATGGTCTGTAAAAAATCGTCGACCCTAAAGATGCAGCCCATTTGAGGCTCACCGTACATGCCACAAATAGTAATAACCAAGTGAAACCATGCTTGGATTGATCAAGTGTCGAGTCTTCATACATGTAAATTGCGTACGGTTACAGGTCGACCGAAATTCCACCGCACTTGTAAAGGTACAAGAACTGATTGTTGAAGGACCTTTCGAGGCTTACAGGTTACAGGACCACTGGAGATGCTCTAAACACCATTAAGGAGCGTGAATAACGAATTTACTGTATCTTGTGTAATTAGTGCAGAGAACATGCATGTCATGAATCAATCTAAACGCACAAACCATACAATACTAATATTTTCAACCCCGTTTTCAACATCACCAACCTTTCCGACCCAAAACCCAACTTCTCTGCTTCCGAACAAACTTCCCCTTTCCACACACACCACGTCACAAATCCTACATGGCATCCCCACACTGGCCCAGCCCCCTCTCCCCAAACCCCTCACCGCACACAAAACCAACTATCATCCAACACGACCACCGTTTATCAACCAAACCCCCCAAACTCTACACGATACGTAGATATTACCACCGCTTTTGCATACAGTGCCGGTGTTAGGTATAAGGGTCCCTTAGGGTTGTAGTCGGGGTCCCGGATTGCATATGTTTTGAGTTTCGTTGCGTCGGGGAGCTTGTCAGATCGATTTGCGAGGGTTTCCAGCGGATTGATTGCGTCAGTGTGTGCAGAGATGGCGATGTTGAAGGTTGTGTGCGTCTTGGCCGTCGTCGCGGCGGTGTTCCTTACTGCGCAGGCCGCGGACGAGCACGTCACAGTGCTCACGGCGTCCAATTTTGAGGACTACGTTGGCAAGGACAAGGGTGCGCTCGTGGAGTTTTACGCGCCTTGGTAAGTCATTGATGCGTTTTCTTTGTTTTGGTTGATAGTGATCGGAGTTCTGTTGATGACGATTGGAATTTTGTTGATCTAAGCTGCTTGTTCGTGAGCTTGCGGTTTTTGTTTGTTGTCGGTAAATGAGGTGGAGCTTAGGGAAGTGGAATTGGTGTGGTGCATTTGGATTGGGAGTTGGACGGAAGGGTTTGGTGTTGAGGTGGTTTTGATCGGGCGCACGGATCTGGTCTGTGCAGCAGTTTCGGCGGAAATGTCGTTTATTAAATGTTTTTTATTCATTTATCTTATTTTATTGTTGGAGTAGTGAGTTGATTTGCGTAGTCTTGTAATTGCGGGTAGGAGCGTGAAGGGTTTACGTTCGGTGTTTGAGGTGTCGACATTGTTTACGTTCGGTGTCTGAGGTGGTTTTGTTGATGCTCTGCAGGTGTGGACATTGTAAGAGGCTGGCTCCTGAGTACGAGAAGCTAGGTGAAGCGCTCAAGGGACAGAAAGGCGTCTTGATAGCTAAGGTAGGAATCTTTTGGTTCTTGTGGCTTTAATCGCAGATGGCGAGTGAGAAGTTGTAAGGTCAATTCTATATGTTTTAACTTTGGATTGTACAGGATCTTCCCGGATGGACTAATGCGTCTTATGAAGCCGTGATTGGATCTAGTGTTTCGAAATACTCAGTGTCCAATGCTCAATGTGGACCATTCACCGGGGCTTTATGTCTAACAAACTATTTTTGAAGTTATGTGACTCTCGTCTTGACTCAAATGGTCGCTGTATTCCTGCAGGTGGATTGTGATGATCACAAATCGGTGTGCAGTAAGTTCGGGATTCAAGGATTTCCTACAATTAAGTGGTTCCCTAAGGGTTCTCTGGAACCTAAAGAGTGAGTATTTAGTTCATATTTTTCTATTTTCGCGTTCTCTCATTTTGGATTACAAAAACAGGACTTGGAAGTGGTTTTCGGAATTGTTTCAGAGATTCATGAGTGTTCCCGCGTTTCATCCGTAGAATTAATTCTGACTGAAATTTTCATGGACCAGCTACTCTGGAGGTCGCACCACTGATGCACTTTTAGAATTCGTCAACAATGAAGCAGGTAAAGAACCTATCTATTTCCCAGTAACATTCTCTATTGCTTTCATCTAAAACGCGGCCATTCGCTCACGATTTGAATAACCCTTGTCATCAGTCATTGGGGCAGTTTTTTGAAGAAATGAGTTTTTGTTTCATGTGTGCAGGTACCAAAGGAAAGGTTTTTGCAGCTCCTTCAGAAGTTGTGGTACTTACCCCAGCAAACTTTGACAAGGTCGTGAAGGATCCCACAAAGGATGTCCTTGTGGAATTTTACGCTCCATGGTACGATATATCCTTTGGAGGCTATAATTTTGCACAGTATGGCGTAGAATTTTGTCCCATTATTGTAGAACTTTGTTGCTGTAAGGTCATGATTACTCATAGGATCTTTTTCGAATTTCTTGCAAAACAGCCAAGTGAGCTGTGTTTTAGGGTTATCTGTAGAGATGTGCCGACTTCTTTAATGTGCAAAATGTCTATCAATCAATAATCTTCATGTTTGTTACCTGGCTGATCATAATATAATATTGCTGATCTTCGATGTCGGATGCTGTACTTTTGGCAGGTGTGGTCACTGCAAGAGTCTTGCTCCCGTAAGATCCACTTCTATGCTAAACTCATTCCATTTATTTTATCCATCTTGTTGAAACTTGAGATGTGAGAAGCTTGACTTGAAAACTCTATCGTTTTTTAAAAATGTGCTAAACTTTTAGTCGTATTGTGGGTTTAGGAACTCTGTCTGGCGTAAACTTGAAGTGAGTAACTTTGTGTGCATTTTATTGTTGTACAAATGTGAGTCCGCTGTGAAATGTTATTTTTTGCATTTCTGCCAGCAGAAGTTAATCGGCTGTTCTTTTCTCCGTGTTCAGGTTTGGGACAAAGCTGCCGCAGCTTTCAAGTCAGAGAAGGATGTTGTGGTGGCCAAGGTAGATGCGGATGCCCACAAGGATCTTGGTGAAAGGTATGGATAGATTCAGACTGTCGGGAAATCACAGTTGCCCTGATTGATTACTCTATGTTACAGGTGGGAGGTCATATTGTAGGTAGTTTTCGTGTATTACACAGACTGAACGAAATTTTTACTCGTGTTATTGTCAGAACCAGGATTTTTCTTGTTATGGTCTTCGTGTGATCATCTGGCTGACGTAAGCGTTCTAATTGTTCGAAACCTGATCAGGGTTGGTAACATGAAGTTTTTAATGGTTTTGACAGGTTTGGAGTGTCTGGTTATCCCACGTTGAAGTTCTTTCCGAAGACCAACAAGGATGGTGAAGATTATGACGGTGGTCGTGATGTGAATGCAATTGTAGAGTTTTTGAACAAGAAAGCTGGAACCTCCCGCACCGCTTCTGGAGCCTTGAGTAACGATGTATGTATGCCTTTCCGATGTGATATCTTTGTATGGTTCTTCGTGTCACACAACTAGGATTAAGTTGACGGTGTACTGAATTTATTACATTCTAGATAGTACCCTGACATTTTATTCCGTCTGTAGGCTGGTATCTTGTCAGCTTTTGACGAGGTTCTTACCGAATTTTTGTCGGCCAAGCCTGAAGATCGAAGCGGTATCCTTGCCAAGGGAGAAGAAACAGTTGCCACTCTTGAGGGCAAGGCAGCTGGGTATGTTAGCAATCTCGTGTTTTAATTTTGTAGATTGGCAAATATATCATTGCAGTCATCTCCAGAGAATGGAATTTTAATGACACTGCATATTGTTTTTGTCCCATCTCCTGACTGTCTTGTAATACAGGTATGGAAAGGTGTACTTGAAGGCTTTGAAGAGCATGATTGAGAAAGGGGAAGGCTATGCAAAGAAGGAAGCAGAAAGACTTGCCCGTATTCTGTCAGGGGTAAGTTTTTACAGTCAAACTACTTCCTGACTTTTATAATGTTTCATTATTCTGTGGAGTTGAACTAAAGCAACTGATACTAGTTCCTTGAAATCAGCAGCTCAGAAATATTATTTAAATCATTATAACTTAATTATAAAGTATTCTAGATGAATGCTTGCCTTAATTTCTCAATCATGTTTTTGACCCACTTTCTTTCCCGGGATCTACAGTCGGTCAACCCCAGCAAGGTTGATGAATTTACGGTGAAGAAGAACATTTTGTCATCTATTGCTGATAAGCAATGAAGGTTTGTCAGAGAGTTGGTGATGAGAAATCTTGAAGAAGGAGCAGTACGTCGAAGATAAAAACTCGAGGGAAGTGCCGAAGATTTCTCTGCCACTCTCTGATCAACGACTAATGGATAGATCTGAAGGCGCACTTCGGACAAGGCTTATTTATCATGAGGTGATGGCATCCTGAAAGAATGTTTTACTGCACTGGTTTTAGGGGACTATGCGCTAGGGCCTTATCCCAGGTTCCTCACTATTGTTTGCCAGGCTGCTGACTGAATGCGAGCTTCTTGATATATATAGCTTCTTATTATGGTCATACGAGCTACTTGCTGAATAGGACCATGATTGGGGCTGCTCCTACACAACAGATGTAGAGGATCTGTGAGCACTACAATGCAAAGATTTATATAACAAGAAGTTCCATTCTTCTTTTTTTAGTTGCTGCAGTAAATATCATTTTACATATTGTTTTGCTGTTTTCTGTTGTGCTATTCAGTCGAGCCAGGTTGCAATGACGAGCATGTGCGATGTTTAGAGTAAGCAGACACATCATTAATAGAAGTTATTTCATAGTCTTCGTCGGATGAATTGTGCTTTTCATTATAACTCATCAATTTATGGCAGAAAACAAATTAGAGAAGTTGTAAATCAAATATCAGTTTAATAAGTAGTTCCCATTAAATTCAAGTTTGTGGACAAGAACCGATGCAGTATGCATGGATATTGTAATAAGGGTTACAAACAATTTTAGCTTATGCAAACTATCTTCTGTGCTCTCTTCTAAAGGGATTTGTTACCACTGCTCAGCAACACTGTTTATCGTCATGGCTTACTCCATGCATCTTCACTTCCTGTACAGTTTCAGTACACATGTAATTTTTTCAGGTGTAACCTCTGAATGCTACACCAAAAGTGCCAAATGGCTGCAGTAGCATGAAAGCTTCACAGTTGGTTTCCAGGTTTAATCCCCACATCAGGTTTCGCAGTATAATAGATGATGCAAAGCTCATAAAGTTATTGATCCCTTGCGTTTTTCGCCAAGTGTCGTTTTGATCATATTCCGGGCTTCCACTGGTTTAGCATTTTATCTGCAAGGGGCTTGCTAAGTGCTTCCAGACATCCCTCTGCACAGTCTAGTGACATTGCAAATGGTGATGTTTGCATTAAGGTAGAAGCACCCATAATCACCAAAATAAGAGTTTTCGCTTATTTGTGGCAGTTCTATTTTTAGGGAGTAATTTTCTTGGATTGGAAGATAAACATTTTACATAACGCATATTTTTCCATAATTTAAGTCCTCATAGATTAGTAGATACAAATTTTCAAAGTGAAAAGTAGTGATTTTCCTATAACCCACCTGTAGGTTTTGTTAGAAACCACTTTAGTCAATACGTTAAACCACGACACAATTTATTCCAAATTCTACAAATTTATTTTAAACCCTGGCTTGCCATTGCTTTGCTTGTTTCATGGGTGCTACAGTGGAATGGTGGTGATGGGTTCTAACAAACGGTGGTGCAAGGAAAGTCTACAGTTTGGCCAAGTGTTATGTGGTGGTAATGGGTACGTCAACCTTTGTGGAAGATTTTTTGCAAAATTAAAGTACTATGAGCACCTTCAAGCGCATTACAGTAACAGTATCATTCATTGAATAGGCTCTTTGATGAGGGAAGAGTGCATGCACTACTTTAACCCTTAAACGTCAGACCTAGCCCGATGGGCTGGGTTTTTTTTGAGAGAATCTTGCTCATAACTTACACTCCATTATACCAAATTGGATTTTTAGAATGTCAAACTGAAGAGATCTATACTTTCTTAGAATAGAGCTCAAGCAAATTAAAAATAGAATAATGCTTAAAATGGAGTTTAAGAGAGATTTTGGGAGTGGTATTAGGAAAGCATATGACGTTTAAGGGTTAAAATCTCTCATGAATGAGAAGCCCTATCTGATTGAATCCATGGCTCACTTTAACTTCTATTACTAAATATGTTGACCAGCTATAAGTATTGATGCAAATAGAATTAGAGTTTTAAAATAGTTTTATTTGAAGCACTATCAAAAACACTACCGTAACACCATAGCTGGTTCGTTCCTTGTGGAACGAATAATTATTTTTTTTGGAAAAATAAGGTTCGTCTCTCCAAAATTGATTTTCTTGATTTTCGTTTTTTACTAAAAATTTACTAAAAATAACCTCATTTGGCTTAGATATGACAAACAATCAGAAAAAACAATTTATTCTATTTTCGTTTTTTGGTCTTCATAATTTTCAAATTTTTTCGTTTTCTATTTTTGGAATTATTTAAGAACGAACCAGCTATGGTGTTACGGTAGTACGAGACCATCTTTTCACTAATATTAAGAAGAGAGCAATGGTGACAAAAGAAAGAGACGTGAGGATGAGGAAGTTTCAAAGAGGAAAGAAGAGGATTTTAAAATTCACTTATGTTGAATTTCACAAATATGGCCATGACACTAACCTGTAAGACTACGTCTTCGATGCCCATCTGAAATTGGTTGTTTAAGTTAGAGGGCCGAAACTCTAAGATTGAGGCCACCACATCCATAACAAAATGATAACATTGGTCAATGCAAGATACAGGGATCCCATATTGAACTTTAGTAAGTCTACAATATTGACCATGGAACAATATGAAAAGAAAGGAGCCCAACTGAAATAGTCCTTCTTGATCTCCTTCTAAAAAAAATCAGAAATTCATAATCAATTGTCACCCCATACCATCTTGCCATCGTGGAAGCTTACCAATTTTTTTGTACAATCCATTTTTGAGACAAAGGAAATTGAGGGGTTAAACCGGTACTCCCCCACTCAGTCCCGAGGTTACCTCCCCCTTTCTATCTTCGGAGTGAAAATATCTTGATCTACTGCTCTGATTCCTTGAGAGCTCCGAGAGAGGTGGAGAGGCCTCACACGAATAGGGTTTCAAATGGTGAGAGTCTGTCCCCGCTTTATATACCTGGAAACCCGGTTTAAGGTTCCGAAGCTCCACACTGGGATGGGCCAGAATACTGTCCAGAGTTGCAGTGGTACCATCCCAGTGCACTAACCCAGACATGTACGATATGTACTAGGGTTATGCACAAAATTTTGTTTTTCATTCCATGTTTTAGATCTGCTGCTACATACTCCACTTGATCTGTACTACTGCTGTGTTCTGCTGGTCACGTGGCTGTTGTATTCTGGTTTGCAGAAGGAAAGAAAGGGTTTTGTTCTCCAAAAAATACACTTTGCTTGGATTTTTTTGTCCAACTCCAAATGTTTTGGACCAATCATCAATGTCTTGGATGATTGATCGATTCATTTTTCATATTTCTGTAAAGAAAAGAAATGCAGTTACTAACGGAGAAATTCCAAAAGAAATCCAAAAGAAATCCAAAAACAAATTGGGCATCCAATTTGAAAACCACCAAATGCTCTTCTGGATATGGGATCTGCCAAAGGAATGTGATACAAAATGAGCTCATTACGTATGGGATACAAAATGCACATGCCTCCGTAGATATCACTTGACTAAAGGGGTGAGTCAACTACGAGATAGAATCATAAAAATGTGAGTTTCCAATATGTTATGGATACCCAAGGGAGGCCTAGATAGTCAACTCCCAGATAGGAGTCCGATCTTGACCAACCTCTGCCAACTTCATGAATCATGCACAGGGAGCACTGAGCAGCCCATCGATCACACATGTCCGTGTACAAGCCTAATAGTTTTTGTTGAACACAGTTCACTCCGGCTATATCATTCTCCATCCCTTGTTGACTTTGCAGTTTGTATGATTGTCATTGATGCTTTACAAAAGGGTGCTGGTGAAACCGGGCATAGTTTGGCTGCGTACCTTTTGTGGCCCTAGTACCCTGTACTTATTACCCTTTCCGTAACCAGTTTGGCCTCTCATGATAACAAAGATCATGGTGAATTTTCACACAGAAGGGAAACTGGACCCCGGCGATAGGAAATAATGATTTGCAGTGGAAACTCTGGGCTGGAGTGAGGGATTGCCTATTTCGTAGCATGGAGTTTTCTATACGCATTCAAAGTTTAAAATTAAATTTCATTACAAGAGAGCAATTGTCTATACAACTTGGATTCAACTGCAGTGGCAATAAATATATTGAATTAACCCCTAAAGTTCTGAGGGTATTTTTCATCAAAACTGCCTCAAAACAGCCCCTCTTCAAAGCAAGGTGGATTTTGCAAACTTGGGGTCTTTTTTAGAACATCTAACCGTAAGATCTTGTAGCTAACTTCTATGTCTACATGTCCACCAAATCTCACACACTCATTCTTCACCAATTGCAAGATCGTAACGTTCAAAGTAGAAAAACAAGTTTTTTTTCCATGCAAAAAAAGGGACAGCAGAGTTTTGAAGGCCCAAAAAACCATTTTTTTGCATTATGGATTTTGGGGGTTTTGATGCACGTCAAAGAAGACTGAGTTAGCTAATTGTTCCAAGAAAATTATATTCAAAAAAAATGTGGAAAGTTGCCAAAAAAATCATTTTCCGCTAGGGGGTATACTGGAATTCTCAAACAAAGGCCGTTTTTGGACAATAAAAATAGCATATGAAAAAATTTTGGATTGAAAATCCAAACGGTGGAAACATACTCTATTGCCTTCTCTATACATAGAAATTTTTATTTTTGAAAAATATCAAAATCTCAATTTTTGGTGGAATTTCAAAATTTAGTCTTTGGGCAGATTTTGGCAGTTTTGGGCAGTTTTGGGCAGTTTCGGGCAAAATTTGCTGCATTCACAGTGGCTTAGAACAATTCAGCAGCTGCCCAACGAGCAGCGTTTGACACTTAAACCTTCATAACTTTTGATCCCAATGTCGGAATTGAAAAATAAGAATATCCACACAAAGATCTCCGAACGGCCCACCTTCAATAAAAATTTCAGAAAATCCTGATATAAATTGCATTCATAGGTACATGCCCAAATTCCAAAAAAGCCCAAATGTGGCAGATTGTCCTTTAGAGGTTAAAAATCTCTCAAGGCTATAATTTTGTATGATTTTTGTATAAGATTAATTATTTTACCCAAGAAACTATTTTGATAGTGTTAATGTAGATTTCTAGAATCATACTCATTGATAGCAAAAAATATCAACATTTTAAAGCAACTGGTATAGATGACACAAACTGTAATTTTCTGTAGTTTAAAAATGTTATCAGATCATAAAATCATACATTATCACTTGTTTCCAGCCTCACCTTCTTGGAGTATTGTTCTAATAATCAAATTCTAATACTTGTATTAAAAACTTGTAGTCTATTCTAGTACACTAAACATGATACCTAGTATCATATTGCATTTAGTGTTATAACAAGTGACACTAAATTAATGTTGGTAATACTAATGAAGCAAATTAGTATTGAGTAAGATAATTATAATTCATGACACCTATTGTCATTTTTTAGTGTTAGAGTGCCCATGCCAATTGATGCACACCTTTGAGGTGATCACCATGCACAGCTAGATGCATGGTTCGCATGAAAATTAGAGTGATGTGCAAGGGAAATGGTGTGTATAGAATGCTGATTCTGTCGGAATTCATCCTCCAGGACCTGTAGGCTGTGATGTCATTGTCTTGAGTGTACTGATCTGTAAATTTGTTGAGTTCTTGACTCCTGCACCCATTCTCAATATGAAGAGGCAAATTCTTGACAAAAGACTCAACCCCACCAGCAGCATTATGCATATGCCATTTTCACAGTACTGGAAAGGGAGACCAGCAAGTACACGGAGATACTGGCATTTTACACCAGCTCCCTTGTATTCTTGCTGGTCTCCCAAGACCTCCTTTCTAGGAGTAATATTGTGATCACATTCAATCTCTATGTAAAGGGGAGAGCCTCCCGGTAAGGGCTTACGGCGTGGGAGGGGTCCCAAGGCAAAGGACAAGGGCGCAGCTCGGCCTGAACCAAAGGGCCTCTCCCATACCGTGAGCCCTCACAAGGAAGGGCTCTCCCGGCATAACTCCGTGCAGGTTTTTCCGCATGGGGGAATTCCGAGCAAAAACATGGGAAGCCCTCCCAGCCCATGTTATCCTGCAGGAGGTGTTTTGGATCCGTGCATTAAGAAAACCCAAAGGGAGTTACGTTATGGACAAAGCTCATAAACCCCTAAACGCCTAAACGACCAAAAACTGGTTAATCTCATTTTTCCAAGTTCCATAACTGTCATCCAAATAACAAATTTTCATCCATTTTTTTTTCATGTTCTAAAGTTGTGGAAGATCTATCTAACCTCATTAATGAATTCTCGAAATGATGATTTCATGAATTTAGGTGCTTCCTTAAAGTCAAAAAGATCAATACCGTGTGTGTATTCAAAAATTCCTTAAAACGAATAGCTGAAACACAATTTTGACTATCGGGATGATCTTTCTTGCATTTGGGATAAACTAATAAAATGTAGCTTTACAAATCTACTTTCCAGTCCAATTTGAAATTTTGAAAAATACCTAAAATTGAGTGATTTATAGCTGGTATAAGATGAAGGGGTATAACCGTGGCAATTTCTTGATTTTCCACGGTTTCAGGTTCTTTCATCATATTTTGGATTAAAACACAATTTTTGAGCACGGTAACTAGTATAAGGTTTTTGGTTTTCATATACATCTATGATAAATATTTTGTAATTTTTTGGAATAATCCATATTTGATATGAATTTTCTTTGTTTGTTTTCATTTGAAAATCTATATTAATTACATTTTGAAACCATTAATTTTGAAAAAATTATAGCTTGCAGATTACATGTGTATCTAGCTAAGAAAAATTAAAAATTCATATTTTACATTATTAATGGTGGAAAAATAGCACATCCAAAGTCAATGTCTATTTCCGTGGTCATAGGCTCAGGCATTTGGGGGTTAACATAAACTATCTGAAAATGATGCGTGTGTCAAGTCTGTTTGAACAATCTGTTATAAGGGTTTGTATGTTATCAGTCCCTCAGCGCCATCCAGATTGGAAGGTTATTTTTACAGATTACTTGTTTGTTCACGCAAACAGACTTGACAGAAACTGAGTCACATTGCCTGGATTGGTGGTAGAGAGCTTGTGTGGAGTTCAATCAGTAGGGCTGTCCCTGGAGAGTGATTTTAAAGCTGCTTTGAAAAATGTGAGGAGATAAATAGGGTAAAAGATTCACAGATGTATCACGAACAAATGTTTCAGAGGATCTTTTACCCTATTTTTCTCTCAGAGATTCACAATATGAGTTTCACAGATGGCTTGATAAGGGGTAATATATGCCTTCTGTATATTCTTGATGATAGGAAGACCCCATACAAAAGTCTTTTCCTTTCATATTCACCATTTCCCTTTCATGTAAATTCCGGCTAATTTCAACAATTATTCTAGGAAATACCAGAATGACTAATCAAGCAAAATACCTTCTGTTCGTTGCCTTGAATAGGCTACTATCAATTCCAGTAATGGTATGGGTTTGCAACTGGTCCAAGTACAGTCCTTTACGAGAGACTTTGAGGTGTTGGTTGGGTGTTTCCTTCTCAATTCAAAGAGCTGATTGAGGCCGTAGCAAATTGTCCTTTCTAATGTCCATGGCTGATCTAGTACCAAACTATTGTTGCAATGTAACTGCTACTCTGTTTAATGGATACAGTAGTTGATGAGTAGATCCTATGCAATTCAAGGTTCCAGACTCAAAGCTATGTTCCCTCACAAAGTTGTTGCCATGCAAACTTTCACATTTGCTTACAAACTGGTAAAATATAAGTTAGAGAAACCAAAAACCGTAAAAACAAGGTGATTCGACCAGAAAAGGACGGAGATATAAAATCTCTAAATCTTTTTTGAGATAAAGAAGGAAAAATGATGAAGAATTCAGCTTGTTTTGCATTTTTGTTCCCTATAAATAATTGTCTATAATTTCTAAAAGTAGGAAGTTTGTCAAACCCCATTCTTGTATACTAGACTCTTGTGAATCAAACGTGATGGTGTTCTAAAACCGTTAACTAATATCACAAAAACTAGACATAAGACTACAAAAAAACGAGAACTTGGTAGTATGTGGCAAAACCTCATTGGTCCACCAAAATCATGCAGAAATTCTGTGTTTTCAGTCTATCACTTCCATGTTTTTGGGCAATTCTACTGCAGGCTTTGAAGGCATTCACGGTTTTTGGTTTCTTTACCTTAATGGAGTCATCCTTAATTTTTAAAAGATATCACGAGCTTTGTTTTGTAATGTTATTATTTTTAATTCCAAATAGTTGGGATGGTGGAAGAGCTTCGTGGTCCCTCCAAATTTGTTGTGTAAAAGCTTGGTGGTCTCCAACACGAGGAAAATTAGTTTCATTGTCATTTCATCCTTGAAAACTAATTTTCCTTGAATTTAAAGACTCCCATGCTCTTACACACTACATATGAAAAGTCCACCAAATTTTTCCATATATATCAGCTCAGGAATGTGAATAACTATTTTCAGTTGTTGCAAGATTTAAATGTGAGAGTGTGTCCTACAACAGGGCGATCTTTCTCACACAATATAGAATGTTGTTATATGCCATGGCAGCACAACATTTAAGCTTTGTTTATTATTTAGTGGTTTCTTTTGTTTTTCCAAGGGTTCAGATTCCATTAGTGAACCAACATGTAAATGTAACTATGGAGTTGCTTTGCAAACAATATGCGGTTAGGTTGATTTGAGAGGCAGGTTGATATCAGAAGGGTCAAAAAAGTCTTTGCAAACTCTTTGGAGAATAGTAATTTAACTCACACCTCCAAGATACACTCAAGCCACCCCAACTTGGGTATTTCAAGTGAACCACATTGTGTCACGTCCTCCCTTGGACCCCCACTGTAATACAGATTACCAGAACTACAGCACTGCTATGAATAGGGAAGGGGAATATGGCTCAAGTTCAAAAAGTTTGGGAAATTAAAATATGGTAGTACATTCAAGCCAAAGGTCCAAAGCTCTAAAGCTCCCACAATTTCTTCAGTGTACAGTACAGTAAAACAGTTGTGCACGCATTGGAATGGTATAAGATCTTCTTTAGTGTATGTAATAAATCTCTGAAATGCATCCAAACTGGTTTTCCTTCACCAATTCTTTTATGAATAGAAAAGCACAAGCCCAGAGAATCGACCACAGTATGGGGCAGTGGCATCCAATAGAATCCTTCTTAGAGCCCTTCAACGGTTCCACAAGCAACAGTGGTTGGGTTTATGTAGAGGTACTTGATGTGAAGAGGAGACCATGCAAATTGCGGTGACCTGGTATGAAACTTTAACCTCTAGTACAGTACAATCCATTCACTATCACATGACCTGGCATACATTGACAAACTTGCCCATGGCTTCTACATAATATTGATTCAAAGCTGTATTGGATCCAAATTACTGGAGGAATAATGGCATAGCAGAAATGTAAATACTTTTATTTTAAGTATTTTGACATCCATATGTTTTAATTTCTCTTTGTTCCGACAACCATGATGAGTAATTTTCCCCAAAAAAAATCTCTCTGTTTTTTTAAATTATTTATGGACAAACACTTCTTCTCAAGTTCTCAACTGCGGAACACAATCCAGTCAAAACTCCTAGCCTTTGAAAGTCAGGCTACTGGATAGGAATATGATGTAAGAAAAAGCTTTCCTTTACGCATTCAATTCTCACAGCAACCAATACAATAGAGCATGCAATAACTTGCCCTTCTTTCTTTCTTTTTTTTGAAGCAAAATCAATTGCAGGAAAGAAAAAATACAAGCCCTCATCAGGCAAACGCCCAGGGCAGGAACAAAGTCACCAGAACACATAACTTGCCCTTCTGGGAAAAACGTCATTCGACACACCAAGTCTCCAGAAGGAGAACAAGTCTCTGATATTGTGTCGTTTGCTTTTCTCTTAATTCGACTCACAAATATCCAATCATTCAAGCACATGATTATACTATTCATCAAACAAATTCCACAACCGTCAAGACTCAAGTGTGAACAAGCTCCTTGAGATGGGAGGCCATAGAAACCACCTGGGCCAGTCAGCAGCACAATGCACACCCATATTTAATTTCCAGAAAGAGATAGATGCTGAAATGTGGGCACCAATTTAAGAGAAGAATCTGGCCAGGTGGCCACCAGTTTAACTCACAATCCTTCCCACTCTGATCATGCCATGGTGCTGTGCTGGTCCAGTTGGAAGGCTCCACCGGCTCCCGATGACGTTAGAATAATACAAAGTTAATGATTCAGACGAAGCAATTAAGGGCGTCACTAGTAGTACCGGAAGGTCGAATAGGCGAACGGCCTCCATTTGTTTTTTTACGGAGAGATGGTCCGGTGGGAGCATGAGGCAGCCACCGACGCAGAGAAGAGCCTGGATTGCGGAGCATGCAGCTGGGTGAATCCCGGGCGTTGCTGAGTTTTCCCAGCTCTTGAGCAGGATGTGAGGCCACCTTCTTGGAGGCCTTTGGAATCTGGAGACTGGCAGCACAACTGTGCATCTGGAATCTAACTTGGCCTTGCTTCGACGAGTCAGATTTTTCAATTTTTCTTCTCCACAATGCACAGTACGAGTCGTGCAGCAGAGTTGTCATATTGCAGAGAGAGTGCTGGGAAATGGTTCCTCAGTCAAGCCTCGTGCGGCCCAGGCTGTGCAGTACTGTGCAGTGGGCACTGCATTGTAGTGTGCCGTGTTTTCAGAAGTGGCACTGCACTCCCCACTGCACACCATCATGGATCGGGCTCGTTCACACATCCAGCTGGCAGGCCCAAGGAGCCAAATCCGGAGTAGGTCCCGTGCTGAATTTGTAGGCAAAAAGCCATGTGAACTCAGCAAAGAGACCTACAATTTCAGCATGGAACCTACTCCGGATTTGGCTCCCTGCGTCTGCGAGCAAGATGTGTGAATGAATCCATCCTCATTGTCAAGGTTGAGGGTTACTAGTGGACACCATGTCCTATATACAAGACATGGTTTCCACTAGTGGTTGCACCCCCCCTCCCCCCCCCCCAAAAAAAAACCACGATTTCAAAGCCTCCGGGAGCTTGACCAGAGTTATTTTTCAAATTAGAAAAATTAACTGTAACCTTTACATTTTGATCATTGGCTCCAACAAAGAGGTGGTTATTGGCAACGACAGTACTCCTTTGATGATGGCAACTTTGTTTTTGACACTAAAGTATGATACTTATAATAAAGAATGTTCCGTGAATGTTCTTCTTTCATATTCTCCAACTTTGACTACTATCCTTGATGCATAATATAAGCGGGCTACATTGAAGCTTTATATAACTAAGTTTTTTAAGCCAAATGATTTTTGTTGATTACAAATAGTGGATAGTATTATAGATTCTATGGTCATTAACTAGTAATTGCACAAAATATAGACAAAGCATGGTGAATGTGAATGATATTAATATTTGTAAAAAGGTTTATGATAGAGTTTTTTGAAATTTTGAATTTGTTTGCGAAGATTTCCATTGAAAGACTATGTGTGGTAGGCAGTTCTTTACCAATGATGACTATGAGTAAATCAGTTTTTGATTCTTTAGTATAATGTGATTGATAAGTGGGTGGTACCTATCAATATTGGCATGCACGGTATCCAACAAAAATACATCATACAATATGTGTTATTGATGATTTAAATGGTAATAACTAAGTTTTTGCCAATATGAGGCAAATTTTATTATGATAGTCTTGCATATAGAATGGATGTTTAATCAAAAAAAATCCTTACAATAGCCTCTTTGATTTCTAAACATATATGGTTGTTGCTAGTGTATTTCATTGAAGTTTGTCATTTAAAAGATTTGTATTTGTAAAGACGTAGCATCTTAATTTTGTTAAGAGTCAAAAAGGTTTTTGTTTTCCAAACAACTTTCTAATAGCAATTAATTATTAAAGAATGCTTACGATCTTCTTTTCATGTAAATAGTGCATAGAGCCATGTATTAGATGGAGTGACATGGTTTCCTTGCTAAAAGTGTTGCAATGTTTGTGACCAAGTCATTTTTCCATCTTTACATGCCATTCTTGTTCAATAGAATCTTGTTGAAGTATAAATCCTGGTTTAAAAATTTATAATTATCAAACAACCATATTGCTCTATTTTTTTTTTAAATTATAGGCATCTAAATTTTTTCAATAGCATCTAAATGAAATCTAAAGCATGAAAAGAGCTGAGGATAGCAAGTTAAATGCACTATTTCTATTGTAGTACATATTAAAACTAATTTTATATTTTATTTTAAAATAACAATACAAATTACATAGAAATAGTTTTGATGAATTTTATTAAATGGTGGAGAATTACCGTTAATGAAAGAATTTGTAATTTAACATGGTCACAAGTGAGAAATATTTCATTTAATACAAAGACCATAATTAAGTATTTACTTTTAGAATTGAATTAGACCTTCATATTCACTGTCAAGATGATATCAATTACTTGTGCGGAATTCCTTAGGCTTAGAATTCCTTTGGGCTTGGGCTTGAGCTTGGGCTCCTTGCTCTATGATATCACCTTTAATTTCGACCTTTCTACGAGTCCAAGCCCAAAGGAAATCCACGCAAGAAAACCCCGAGGTTGAGGGCGGGAGCCCAAGGCCCAATATGATTTTCCATGCACAGAATTCTTGAGGGCAAGGGCTCCATCTTGTGTAAACCCATGTTGGGGTTCTTCCACAACATTCATGGCATGTGTGGAAACGTGTATTCAAATCCGAGTGGCCTTCACTGAATGTCTTAGATTGTTCTTCAAAACTTCCCCACGTAGGGATATCAGGTAGAATTCCCTTAGGTGGGGGAATTTTGCAAAGTAACAATCTAAAATTTGTTAAAGGAGAATCCTAATAAGGATTTACAATGGAGAAGTTCCCATCAACTGAATGCTTTCACATACTCTTTGCGAAGGGCATGACATTATAGAAGATGAGAAGTATATTTGAATAGGCAAGTCACTAGATATCCTACTATGTGATACAATACAAAGTCTAGTACTATAGATGGCAACACGACATACTATGGACTTCTCCCTACTATAGTCCACTTGAAAGGATGATTGTCATAGAAGATGAAAAGTGCATCTCTTTAGACAAGTCATTGGATACTCTCCTGTGTGATACAATTGTTTGGTGCCAATTCAACATACTAATGACCTTTGGACCATGGGGCCATGACCAAGTCAAGAGGCTAATTATAGAATAGAAGATCAAATCAAGATTAGAGTTCAAAGTCTTTGGTGGAAAAATACATTAAAAAAACAAATTTAAACCTTTGATATGTCTTAGTGTGAGGCTCCAAAGGCTAAGTCCAAAGGTCAAGAATTATATTTGAATATTTGAAAATTCATACAAAGGAAGCTTAATAGAATAAATTATAATGAAGAACATGAAAAAACCTTAGCAGTATATTAATTATTATGAAAAAAAAATCAAGTATTTGAAATTTAACTTATTGTAGAACACCATAATCCGAGTGCCAATGATTATCAAAAATTAATTGATAAACCATGACAAGGCTTGTAAAACATGACCAACCTTAAGTAATCCAAGAATCTTATCTTCTTCTGCAGATTTTATTTAAAAGAAATTAACGGCCTCCTAAAAGAAGTTGATAGTTGGCCATAAATTGGTGATCCAAGTTTGGCATAAGAGACCTATATCTTGGCGCCATAAATCTCTTTAAGTGCTACCATGTAAGCGCAATGGAGGGAAATCAAATTTGGGCTTTTGTTTGTAGTCTGAAGACTGAAAGACTATATTGGTGGAATTTGACAGCCTCTTAATCGACAACTATAGTTCAAAAGCAATCCTAAGTACCTTCCTTTATCTTCATGTAAACTTTGAGATTTTGTTATAAGAGATCTAACATGGTTGTCAAATCATACATGTGTTAATTCTTGCACACTCAATTTTTTTAGAATCAGTGTAGAGTTTTGAATCCTTTTAGATGTGTGTATCCATGCCCTAATCTGTCTGTCTTCACATGAAAACTCCGTCTGCATCCTTTGATTACATGTACTTGCTGGTATGCTACACTAAAATCACCTTATGCTGTGGCAAGTGGAATTGATTACTCATCCACTACACACACTAATTTATTTATGTCAATGTATTAGTCTGGGCCACAGCTTCTGGTGACTTTGGTGCATTAGCGAATGAAAGCAGCTAGCGAGCCACTGGCAGTAAGTTGCTACCTTGATGAGAGAAAAGAATTGGTGTGACTCAGGAGTCAGGAGAATATGGATACCAATCTTCTTATCAAATCAAAAGTTGGTATCAAGTCCATGTCAGCGAAAAAGTCAGTCGGGAGGACCAATTTTCTAACGCTGGTGGTGGTTTTGCAGTCAGTCGGGAAAATAAAATTATCGGTATTCCAATCAAAATGCAGTACTGCAAGAGGATTTTGTTTCTGCACAGTTTTTCTTATGATGAATGGGTGTACCTAGATTCAGCACTCAATCCTATCCATGCAAGAGCCAACTCGTGCTTGCCATCCAACTTCTTACTAAACCTATCACAATTAAGCTCCAGATCCATATAATTACCGAGTCCAGAAAGGCCACCCTCCCTCGGAAGTACCGTAGACTGTTGTAAACACCACAACACACACACTCAACAAGGACATGCTGCCCAGTTAACCCCCACCCCAGTACAGCATCCAAAAATAATGCAGAATCACTTGGGAAAAGTAAATATCCTTTTGGTAAAGACACTCACTCTGTAAGTTAGACAACAAAAAAGCAAACCAAATGTGAAACATTTAGCCCCCAAACTCATCACCGCCCCCACCACCTTTAGCCCCTCGCCTCCGGATCCCCCAATCCCCAAACATAAACGTGACACAAACCCACGGCTCTCCAACGACATATGTGTTTTTTATCGCCACGCCAGGGAAGCTCAGCCAAGTTAGCGAGGCGCGGGGCGCGGGGCCCAGCCAACACGGGAGTGCAGTTGGCAGTCCAGTGCCCGGAGCCGGAAGGAGCGAGCATATCAAGGTCTGGGCTCTCCCAAACCTGGAAGCGAGCAGGAACAGCAGATGGGCTTCACATAAATAGGATGCAGGCTGCAGCTGCAGGGGATTTAAAGAGGGGGAGCTTCTTCCACGCACTTCATTCACAACGTTACTATTCTCTGTGTTTGCTCAGGTTCAGGCTCCTGCAGCTTGGGAGGCTCCGGAGGTGGTGCCAAGGTGCTTCACAGACTACATCAGTGTTGGTCTAACTACAGCTGCCAGCCATGGCTACGAATCCGTCCATGGGGGAAGCCTTCCAGGTAGCGACTCTCTTCCGGTGCTCGTGTGGCTTGGTGGTAGCATGCATATGTGTCGATGATATCAAATGAGCTAGTTTGGAATTGGTTTTCGGGGGGGCTGGGGCGCTTGGGTGGTGTCGTCTATGTTCCGGTTGAGTTGTCTTCTGCTGATGCTCTAGGCGGGTTACTTGCTTACCCATCCGGCCTGGGCATCGCTTCCCATCTGGAGCGTTTCTGTAGCTTTGAGGCTCTACTTTTTAAGGCTTGCTGATATATCTCTGATGGGTGAACCGTTGAGAGTGTTGCCCTGAGGAGGGAGTGTTCAGATTGGTGTGGGTGGCTCGGTGAGAATCTTGTGTGTGGCGAAAGGTGCTCTAGAGTTGAATATCTAGCCACGGTTACAAGCTTCACATGTGATCTCTACAACCTTACACAAGCGTTTTCTGAGTACAATTGTTTGGTACCGACTAGATAGTGTAATGTAGCGCAATTTTGTGCGCAGCCGTCTTGACGTTGCTCAACGGTCTGAGACGAAACACCAGCAGGTCTGAGACGAAACACCACCAGCATGCTCTCCTTTCTGACTGTGGACCGTGGTGAAGCGATTGGGCCAAAAGCATTTTGTGGTTGTCGTGTGCTCAGTTGGAGACACGGTTGGATTCCCAACAGTGGCGATCGGCGCTTCTTTTTGTGAATCTCTCTAGAAGTACTTCCCTGAGGACAGAGTCTGGTGACGCTTTCTAATTGCGATCGAAAGTTAACCTCTTTAGTCTTGAGTGTGCATGTACTGTACTTCCCCAGTTCTCTTCCCCTCTTCTCAAACCCGCTCGTGTTTGAAGCCATACGGCACCGTCCTTACAGCTCCGTATACCTTCTTTGGAGACGAATTACTGCACATTTTTTTACTCTTATGTCGAGGCTTCGTGACCATGTTTTCAAGCAGCTTGTTGGTGTTTGTGGAAGCGATTACTTCAACCCTTCTCTCTCTTTCTATCCTTTCTAACAGCTCATGATTCGCCTCACTTGTGGAGCGGCCACGAATGGTAAACAGAGACTGTTACCGGCAATTATCCTCTAATTAATTCACCCCGCACGTCTGCTGCATTTCGGCCACTTCTAGCTTGGCTTTGGCACTGTCAGAATCCTCAAAATGATTTATTTTTTTGGTTCATCTGTTTTCACGAATTGCCGCTTTCGTCAACCATGGGCCTCTTCTGTTTTAATGATCAATTGGCCTTACAAGTGCACGGATTATGTGCCTGCTACGATTGTTAGGAAGCCCACGTGCACTTGTCAGCCGTCCGTTGCTTGTGTCTATCTCCCAATTTGTACGTGCATGTTGAAGCTGCACCGAAGCTACGCTAGTTCGATTTCCACCAAATCCTCGCCATGTCCGAGCCCAACCTCCACTTCCTTCATGCTTCCTTTCTTCTAGATGCGCAACTTGTTTGGAGGGACTCGGCAGATTTTACATCCCCACTAGTTACTTATTCCTTTTTCTTACAGTGGTACATCTTGAGAGCTCCTCTGCTTTTGTTCTGTTTCGTCAGCAAGCTTCTCTTAGCTAAGATTTTTCTTGTTAGCTAGGATCACTTTCTGTAGTCCGAAGGAGTGGTAAATCGTTCCAAAGGTCGTAAAAGCTTGTGTGAGTAAAGAATTATTGTCTTATTGTTATGTGGGTAGTTTTGTTCTCTTTCTTTTGGCTTGTTGAAGTTGTAGCATCGGTGTTAAGTAGCAAGTGCTTCCTGACAGAACTTACCCACTTAGTGTTTCCTAATTTTATTTTCGTCGCTGGTCAAGGCGTCAAGTTGCATTGCTTTGGTGAAATATTGTGAAATATTTATGACCTGTCTCTGTTGGGGAAGTCTTTCTGTGGTTTTAAGTTCTTAAGCAATGACCCAATTTTTTTTAAGAAAACAACAGAGAAATCTCTTGACTGTTTTAAAGGAGTAAAATCTAACGAAGTGATGGTGGTGTTGTGCAGGAGCATCTGGAGGAGAATGGGCACAAGAAAAAGGTGAAGAATGTGGACGACTGGTTACCAGTGACAGGCGACCGTCACGCCAAATGGTGGTACTCCACCTTCCACAATGTCACGGCCATGGTGGGTGCCGGAGTGCTGGGCTTGCCGAACGCCATGGCATACATGACATGGTGAGTAGCAATTCCTTTTTTCTTTCCACTTGGAAAAAGTTTATTTTATGTAGCAACTTGTTCTTCCAAGTGTACACAAACATGCGCAAACATCGAGTGTGACTCTTGATTTATTTTTGACGTGCAGGGGTCCAGGAGTGACGGTTCTCGTGCTGTCGTGGATGATCACACTCTACACGCTATGGCAGATGGTGGAGATGCACGAGATTGTCGAGGGAAAGCGCTTTGATCGTTACCACGAGCTCGGCCAGGAGGCGTTTGGTCATAAGCTGGGGTTATGGATCGTGGTCCCGCAACAACTGATCGTCGAAGTCGGCGTCGACATTGTGTACATGGTCACGGGCGGCAAATCGTTGCAGGGATTCTACAAAATTGTGTGCAAAGGCAGCTGCGGCTTGAAACAGCATACCACTGCATGGATAGCCATCTTCTCGTCTGTGCACTTCGTCCTCTCGCAGCTGCCGAACTTTAACTCCATTGCTGGAGTCTCCTTGGCAGCTGCTATCATGTCCTTGAGGTAAACGGTCCCCACAAAACCCATCTAATCTCCTTGCAATCATCCCATGCTTTCCATGACGAATTTCTACACTAAGTATGGGTATAACCCGATTCTTTCACCATGCTCTTTGCAGTTACTCAACGATTGCATGGTGCATTCCCGCGGCGTACGGCCACAGCCACCCGCCTCTAGTGGGTAACCAGTACCCAGACTATCACCTGCCAGACTCAACCATGGTGGACCACGTCTTCTTCTTCTTCAACGCCCTGGGCACTGTTGCATTCGCCTACGCAGGCCACAACGTGGTTCTGGAGATTCAAGCAACTATCCCATCCACGAAGGAGCGCCCGTCCAAGGTGCCCATGTGGAAGGGCGTGGTGCTGGCCTACATCGTCGTCGCCATCTGCTACTTTCCTGTTGCGCTCGTCGGCTACTGGGCTTACGGCAACAATGTGACTGACAACATCCTATTGTACGTTGCCCGGCCCCCTTGGCTCATCGCCATAGCGAACCTCATGGTCGTCGTGCACGTCATTGGAAGCTACCAGATCTACGCCATGCCCGTGTTCGACATGCTGGAGTCTGTTTTGGTGAAGCGCTTCAAGCTTACACCATCAACGAAGCTGCGTCTCATTACACGCTCTCTCTACGTTGGTAAGTGATCGTCCAGATATCTGTCTGTGACATTGTTTCATCAACCTTCACGTGATGTCCTCCACTCTGCAAATTTGGCTTTAACCGGTTTTTGGTTTGTGATGCTGCAGCTTTCACTGCTTTTGTCGGCATGACATTCCCATTCTTCGGAGCTCTTCTTGGTTTCTTCGGTGGATTTGCTTTCGCGCCAACCACTTACTTTGTAAGGACAAGCACGCACTCGTATCTCTAGTACTAACTATGATTACTTTTTATGTGGGCAATTTTCATCATCCTTCTTTTCTTTAATTGTAACTGAATTTCGGTGCATATAGACAGAAAGATTCATGTCATTTGTGATCGTTTTATGGTTAAAATCGAATAGAAGATTTGCAATATGTGGACAGCATGGAAAGAGTACACTTGTTCACAAGATGTTTGAGAGGATGCCAATTGCAGCTCCAGAAACGTACTGAAGAGGTTTTGCAATCCGGTACTGATGAAGTGAATTTGTTGTTGGAATCTGTTGCAGTTGCCTTGCATCATGTGGTTATGCATTGTGAAGCCGAAGAAATGGGGATTCTCGTGGTGTCTGAACTGGATCATCATCGTCTTAGGAACGCTGCTCATGGTTGTGTCTTCCATAGGAGGTTTATACGCCATTATCAAATCTGCATCGTCGTACCAGTTCTACGAATAAACTAACTCGGGCACGTCCCAAGAGTCAATTGATGGAGATCTACCCAGATCCAACCAAAAGTGAATATACCATCAGTGCTGCTAGATAGAAATCTTTTCAGTTGACATGCTCATTGCAGCGTGTACATTACATGTGACTTATAATTTTTGTTGTTGTCAAGCATTGTTTTACGCAGGTTCCTGGTTTACTGTACACTTAACCACAATCAGCAGCTGGACCCTTTGTACAAATAAAGAGCTAACGTTTGGCCCTGCTGCCTCAACTCTGGCGTACTTGTTGACTGATTGGCACTTGGCAATTCCATTGTTTGTTGCAGTTTCCCTTTCTGCCCTTGCTCAATCATTTGTCATACACCTGAAAACGCCATATGTCCATGGAATAATTAATCTATAACACAAGATTCACTCTGTTGATAGACTCCGTAGTTTAATCACTTGGGTCGGCTAAGTTCAAGTATCTCCCTGACTTTGTGGTTACCCATTTCCAAATTGAAAACTATTTGAGCTACTTCGTGAAAGCCAATGCACAGTTCCCGTGATAATATGGTCAAGTGTGAGAGAATGTAGAATGTAGAGGCCTTTGTAGAGGTGCTTCTTGCAATGTGGATTGAATCAAGGTCAACATCATATTGAATAGTATGCCAGCCGAAATCTTTAAAGATCCAAGATACTTGCAGACATGGGCCCAGTGTGCTGCGGTTTGTCCACAGAAATGAACAACGAACAATCCATTGATACTCTGCTACGAATTGCTTGTGATTGGTGGCAAGAAACCTGCATCACTGGGAATCAAGAACATTGATTTTTCCGCAAAGAAGGTGATCACTGGGGCCTACATATTAAAGAATCTTTGGCGACCAGTTACAACTTACACCGGTTCTAAGCTTCCTCCCAAAAAGTTTCAAAATCTATATTCAAGTTTGATAGTTATTCATAAATAATTTGCATGAAGTAGAAGCTCAAATTATCTACTAGAATCTCATCATTCTAGAAGGTCATGTGACATGTCTTTATTGGGCCAGGTTGCCCTTTTAAGGAGGGCATATTGCATCGTGATCAAAATATGGTACTCCTCCGTATGCTCTTAAACTAACATATCCCCTTTCACATTGTGGTATTATTATGAGGTATCACACTGTTGAGTTACTACAGGGCCCTTCGTCCATCTCATACTACATGCACATATCATACACGCTATCCTACCATCTTTCTCATTTATCTTAAGTTCGTATGTTTTTGATGATCGGTTGTTGATATACACCCATGCAAACTTCAGACACAATTATCACCTATAATTTTTAGGAGCACAACGATGGATAGCACCTCCGTCTGGAAGCAACTGAATCGTCTGAGCCTCCATGATCATGTCAAAGCCGATTCAGAAGGTCTCAAGGGGATGACTGATGAGAATCCGGTGTGTTTGAGCGTCTTCGTTGAGGATACTGTAAAGATTACTCGTGATCTTGGAGCACAGTTGATAGGCATCCGACTTGGGTGATTCCATTAACAATGAGAATAGTTCCGGCTGGTAACCTCGTAGTTTTGCTTTTGGGATTTGTGGTGGTCCGCTTCAATTTCTGCTACAGATATCTGATGATGTTCGTGATGGAGAAACTAATTTTCACGTGTATTCCACCACATGTCCCAGGATGAGATCCTTGCAGCAACATGGCAGTGCAAACAGTGCTCGCCAGACCATGTAAGTGTTTCGGAACAAATTGCCAGCTCCGACAAACCCGACATCAAGAGGTCATGTTGTGTACAATTGGATCGGAACAACAAGAAAAACCATGGCCAGAAATAAAGTTTGTATATGAGAATCCAAACGGTGGCGAGAGTGCATACCGTGATTAAGAAAGGGTCCCAAGATCGGATGAAATGTGGACACACAGAAGAAGAGTCTTCAACAAGAGATAAGGAGCAAGACGCGCTTCTAGATTATTTCCAAATGAATTAGATCATCTTCTAAAGGCTGCCGACATAAAGTTCCAAGGAACGTCTCTAGATAGACATATCTGGCATGGATTTCAAGGGCACACCATGAAGTGCACAGGATCTCATGATCAACTAAGGCTGGGCTCTTCTGGCTTCCATCCAAGGGACAACCGAAGGACACTCACATTCCTCCATGCCCTCGGTGTGGCAAGCGCTGCTTTCCACAACTCTTCAGATTTTCGAAACTTGACGATGGGCCAGATTCGATGGATCGGGGAACCATTGTGCTGTACTCTTGTGTGCCTGGTGTTAGTACAAGGAGTTTCCTTGGGTGCAATTACGTCTATGTTAACCCTGTCGAGAGCAACCTGAATTTCGCAAAAATCCCGACAGTCAAAGAAAGCCACAGGCACCGTGATCCCTGCCATGGTATCCCTTTCATGGGAGCGCTCGTGTCACCAATCTGACCCACCTGGATAAACCCCACAAAACCTGAGACCCTTCGTACTCAAGTTGAAGGTGACCCAATAGCAAATTCATGTCTAGGTTTCCTAAGAGCCCCAGAGAACATAATAATCAAGCTATAAAATGAACAATATATGTCCCAAAAACCATAAAAGTTAGCATTCGATCAATGATTCAGGGTTTGCGCTCATCAAATGCTAAAACCTGAGTTCTCATTGAATTATGTAAATGTATTTAAGTTTATAGTCATCGCCAATGTTCTGTAATCTTGGCGACACTATGAGACGGAGGAGTTACCTGAAGGAAAATCCGTCCAGCACACTCAGTAGAATGAAGAGTCCAGATAAAATTTCTTCATTTCACTTCTTCGTCTAAATCTGTGATCAGCGAAAGCGCTAACTTATGCTCACATTGCTTCTCCCTGAGAATGTGCTGAACCAAAGGCCAAAACCTCCATCTCTTGAACATAAAAAAGCCAACCATTCAGGCTACAAGCGAATTCCTCATCTCCAAAGCAGCTTAACCAGGGGATTTTCCACGCCTCACAAACTTACATGAGAGTAACTGCGCCTGATGCGAGAAAATGGGCAGACGAGAGGAGGTTTGAATTCCATTCTCTTCGATAGAAATGACATCGTTCCTTACAGTAGATGTCCTGTTTTGGGAATTTTGGATTCCTTAGCACCTCCAATCTGAATAGACACATAAGCCACTCGTTTCTTCATGTTTACATCAGAAGCATAAGGTTCCACGACCGTTTTGTCAACCGCTTTGCTCCCCCAGCTCTCCAACTCAGCCTTCCAGCTCTCGAGTTCAGCTTTTGCGTCTGCACTCAAACTCTCCTTTAACTGCCCAATGCCTACAGAGCTCTGTGTAGAAATTGGAATTGTTGAGCCCGGTGTGGAAATCGCCTCCGCTGAAATACCAGCAATTTCTGACTTCAGCTCCACCTCCGGGATACCTGGAGGAACATATGCTTCTATAGTCGACTGCAATGGAACACCAGTTTCTTCGACATCCTCTTCTCCTAGGAGCTCAAATGGAGAATCTTCCAAGATGTAGCTTTCGTCCCGCTCATAAAGAACAGGTTCCAGTGCTCCATTACTTTGTAGCTTCTCCTTCGCCAAGGTGGAACGGTCATCAATGAACCAACCGACGTCTGGAAGATTTGCTGCGTCTGATACACAAGTCGGCAGTGGGATAAGCTCTTCAGGTGGCGACGGAGCTTGAGGAGGAGGAGCTTTCTCAAAGAACGCAAGCTTCACACCATCCCAACTGCATTCTATGAAAAGAGGAACATCCGCCCGGACAGATGCAATTTCCATCTTCTGCAAGAAAGCCGACACCAAGTTGAAAGCTGAGATCATCTCGTACAAAGCTTGCATGAGTAACACCCGAAAGCGGGCAAGCATTGCAAGTACGGTGAGAGCGAACGGCATGAAGAAAGACTGGCTCAGGAGCCCCTCCATCACCGAGCTCGCACTCAGTATAGGATCGGACATCATCTGTAACAGCCGCGCAGCTCCTAGCAACCGCCGCTGCACAATTAGAACAAGCTCTTCCTTGGATTTCAAACCTTGCCCCAGACTGCCCAAGACAGCTTTCGGGGGAAGAGCCTTCTGCTTCGAGATAGAGACACAGTAAGGGAGTGTCTCGAAGACATCTTTGAGTCCAAAAGAATGAAGCAGCAGTAAATCTCGCCGTACTTGCATCAAACGACGAAAGTAAAGCGCTCTCCGATGCTGATTTTGGTTCTTGTACATGATTCTTTGGAACGTCGCATTCTCATCCCAAACTTGAGTAAATAAATCCTTCAACCGGCCTTGAATCAATCGAGCCTCTTCCTCCACCTTCTTCCCATCGAAATTCTCCTCCGCGATCTGTGTCAGACAGGCAGGCGGACGAGGGAGAAACGGATTTGACGCAGATTTTTTCCCCATCGTTAATCCTCTTCTAATCCTCACCTATTCCTGTATGTCATTAAGTATCACCCTCAGCTTCCAACAACTCAAAATACGAGAATTGTCTGCTCCCCTGAATCCCAAACCCTAAAATCTAAACCCTAAAACCCTGGATGGCGACTTTCTCTGCAAGTCGAAAACCTGAAACAACCTCCGGTTAGATTCACCTCTACAAGATCCCGAAATACAATACAAACTTCCAAGTTTCAACTTATAAGCTACGCAATCTGACATTTGAAACCCAGTTGGCACACAAAACCTAAAAAGCAGAACAACCCAACATTGAAGCAGGAGTTTCAGTTAAGGAACTGCTACGGTCACACCGAGTGCGGGTCTGGGCAGGTGAATTTAGGTAACTGAAGCTAACGAAGGAGGAAGCGATACTAAAACCCACCATAGCAACAACACAAGCGTCGCGGGGTCGTGACAGGCAAAACATATGCTGCAAAACCAAAAAGATCTCTCCCAAGCTCTCGCCTTACAGTACTAGCAATTTGAAAAAATAAATAAATTAAAAGACTTCACAATCTGCGTCTCTCTTGCTCAATTGAGTCCCAGGAAATGCAGTTAGTTTCTGCCGGCTTAACCTAAAATTCGATCAACTTTTGCATTGTGCTTTTACTTTTCTGAAAGGAAAATAATAATCAACGAATTGTCTAACTTCTCATGTTGTATCACCATCTAATCCCATCGGAACCGACAAGCAGAAGCGAATGATGCAGCCCAAGGGCTTCCCAACTAACTCAACGAATTCTGCACAACTGAGAATTGGGAACGGATATCCTCACCGTGAAGCTGTACCTTAGTTTTGAAAATACATGAAACCTTAAGGCTTGCACCTTCTTTGTTTCATGTCATTCGTAATTTCAGAAAGTAAATGTAGTATGGTTCATGTAGAAATGATTTCATTTATTGAAGCTGTAGGCTACGTAAAGGAACCCAAATTTCTGACCAGATCTGGGTCCCATTAAAATTATTTCTACGAGCTCATGTGCCAAGCAGTTGATTGATCTGGGTAGCACTTAATAACATTCCAGGCTGAAGAGATTTGACATCAACCGGATGATGGCCCTCAAGATATGAAGCGACCAGGTCGGCAAACTACGTAAATATGGCAACATCAGAACGACCCTCTCCACCAAACTACCGGCAACAAACATAATAACATTCTATCATGTCAGTTTGCCATCTGGGCATGACCTGTACACATACATGTGAAGCATGAACAGTAGGAATCAAACGCAATGACCCACTTCATAGCAGACCTAAACCAGGCGACGCACACCCAAGGAAGGAAGGCAGGCCGAATTCTGTGGTATTTGAGGCAAGATCCACTTCCTGCAGATCCGCTTGCCGCGCACAATGAACCTCGAACGAGTCAATCCATCCGCCCATAATGATATCTACAATGTTAATAGATTTGGAATCCTGAAATGTATGAATTAAGTAGATAGTCCTTCCTTGTGGAGGATCCTCCCACAGGTCGGCTGACTGGGTGCTCCTCCACATTCTGAGCCAAATGCTATATTTACTGCCACCACTGAGTGAAGACTGGGTGGCTTTGAAGCGAGAATGTAGGTGGACATGGAATGTGGCACCGGCGATGATGATGGTGAATGTGTTTTCCGCGTTCCGACGTTTCGGGTGAATATCCCAAGTTGGCTTGAATCCAACCATGGGTGCGATCGATGGCCTTGGGAACTGTGTTCACCAGTGGTAATAAAAGTTTTTTAACTTATTTGCGAACATGGCGATAATAAGATTAATTTTTAAGTTCAAGTGGCTAGGAAGCGTTTTTTTTGGCAGCTTCTTACCAGCTGCGGGTTTAAGTTCAATGTTTCAAACTGGCTACAATAAAAACACTGTTTGTGCAGTAATTGGCGACAAGTAATTTTTTCTAATTGAAATTATGTAGCACCAAGTCCAGTATGATAGTTTACAATTGGCTAAAGTCCTACATTATAAAATGCTAAAATGGCAATGTAGGCCAAAAAAAAAACGTCATCTGGCTCCAAGTCTCCAACTAATGTGCACAGCCAACAAACCAACTAACCTGCACAACCCACAAACACACTCCGATGCCTAATGTAAGAAAATCAACTTCAACATACATTCACAAGCAAAAACTGAGAGTAGAACGAGTTTATAAAATCAGCATAAAGTAATGGAAACAAGAGGCTACTACTCTCAAGAATCAGCCTTGTGACTACACTGCAGCAGCTATGCTGTCAAACAGTAGCGACCATTGCGCTCTGCCCCGGCCAGCCATGCCTCAAAGGCTGCCTCATATGGGAAAGAATGAAGAGTAAACATCTTTTGAGCAAACATGCCCACTACAAGAGGGAGATGCTCATTCAAGGCATTTCTTAGCTTGTTCTTGAGAAAGCCGAGAGTTGAGAAGCATCTTTCATCCTCCACACTACCAATTACATGGACTACTGCAATTTCAGCAAGTTTGATGTACTCTGATATCATGTGGAAGGTTAGGGAGTTTGCACTAAGCACCCTCCAGATTCGGGAAAGTGGATTGCAGTCAAAAGGGGGCTCACAAGCCCGCTCTGAATTGCTCATCATGGCCGTCTTAAACATGGACTGCTGGTTTTGCAATTTCCAGCGATCCAAAACAGGGGGCACAAGTTGTGTCTTATCCCCATCCTGAACTTCCTTCGGCTCACAGTAAAAATCTGTGAGGACATCAAGGTGAGCTTGAAAGCTCTTAGGAACTTGCCGCCCCTGGCCCCAATACTGAGGGTATACCATACCTAGAGCATCGAGAACTGAGTGATTGGGGAAGCGAGTCCTTAGCTCGTACACAAGCTGGGCAGCCGCTACTGCACATCAGAAACCACACAGCAGACCAGTTAATGACTTCGAATTAAACCGTAATGAAAGGTAGACAAAAAGGGAAATATCTCAAAAAAACACAAGGGTTTAGAAATTCACCTTGGCACTCGGCCTTCACCCGGATGATCAAAGTGTTGTATGTCTCATGATCCACCGGTTTTACAACCTGTGAACCAGGAAGCTTGGTCTTAGCGAAAAGCTTATCGCCATTCACCATAAATGCCAATTGCTCCGATGAATCATTCAGATCTTCGACCCACTTCAAGTGAATCACCTCGTGAGTGCAATTCTGAAGGCCTGTAAAAGCCCAGAAATCATCAGTTCCGAAGGCCGTTTGAGAATCAAGATAAAGCTGGTTCAGCCTATCTTCACAGACCTCAAGAGCCCCAACAAAGTCCGAAACAAAAACATTCCTCCCTTGTGCGAATTCAACAAGTGTGTTGACAGTCTCCAGCAAGGGTTGAAGTGCTGTCATGCCCAACAATGTGTAAGGGTCCAAGAGTACGTCCAAGTTCTCCTGCACACAAGACCCCAACACATCCGGATTTCAGAATGAAAGAGCATCTGTAAAGAGAGGAAAAATACACAAAAATTAAATAAAATTAAATAAAAAAATTAAAGAAACTTACTTGAGCATCGCTGTTGTCATCAATGTCTTCTGCCATCTTGGCCATCACAACTCGATATTGAGCAAGAAAACGCCGAAGAGGCTCCAACAGCGACACCCAACGAGTTTGAACATTCTTTAAGAGCCGAAGCCCCTTTGTTTCCATTACTTCAGCTAATTTAACAAACTCCAAGTGTCGTTTGGGTGAGTGTGAGAAATAATTGTGAGTTTTCCTCAACAAAATCTCCACACTCTCAAAAAGCGGCAATTCAGTCAAGGCCTTAGCAGCCAGATTGGTGCGGTGAGCCACGTCATGGCAGCCTATCATGTATGGGGCAATAGTTTGCTGCAACTGCACCGTTACACCATTCCGAGCACCTTGAAAGGTGCTCACACCATCTGCACCAAAAGACAACAACTTGCTGCAGATGGCAGAGTCATCCAGCCCACCACCCGACTTCAAGGCTTTGATCAGAACAGCAGTCAAGTTGTTAGCAGCAGCGCCATCTACTACCTGCTCAAGCGAAATCAGGTATGGAACCCTCACCCAGTCCTTTACAACGTAAGCATGAATAGATATCCAGCTCCCATTGTCCAGGGTGCTAGTCTCGTCTGCCGAAAGGGCAATGTACAAAGCACTACTGACTTCTTTCAAAATGCCCGCCTTAACTTGCAAGAACATATACTCGGCCATAACCCAGCCAGTACTATCACTCCAATGCTTCCTAGGATTGTTAGGCACACCAAGAAATTCATACAGCACTCCAAAACTCTCATACTCATGCACAGGCCTACCAGAACTTAAAAGGTTGAACAATGTACCAAACTGGACTTTTTTCTTTACCAGCTCAAGCTTGTTGCAGTCGTTAATCTGCTCAAGCACAGTAGCAGGCTTTCGGGCAAGATGAAGGCGGAGGTTCTTGCGATGGCGGCAGTCTTTTGCCATGTAATGCTCACCCTTCTTTACTCCATGCAGTGGCATGTCCTTTTCTGCAGTCCTCCTTCCCTCGTGTTTCACCAATGTGTCCCACTTGCAAGCAAGAATACACGGCTTTTTGTTAAACAATGTGCATGGGGTGCACTTCACCATATGAATGATGCCGTCTGAGCCTATGATCCCTTCGGCCCAGGGCAGCCTCACAGCCCACACTGTTTGAAATTTCCGAGTGGAATCATAGTTCTTCTTCCTCCTTTTGTGCGGTGGCCCAGCAAAATCCTCATCATCAGAGAAGGTATCATCGTCTTCAAGGCATATCTCTTGTAAATCAGCAAGATCTTGCTCTTCCAATTGCTCATCCTCTTCAAGAGCGTCCGAATCCTCACTGCTCAAGAGCTGGATCGCCTCAGATGCCCCCCTCTTCCGAGAACCAACAGGTGGGCCGCTACTCTCTTCCGAAACCTGGGGCGCCTGAGTGTCAGCAGTAAGAGTCTCCGGAGGTGGAACCGAGGACGATGCCATGAGCAGCAGATCATCAGCAGCAGTAGAGTCACTTGAGAATGAGATCGGATCAGATTGGGCCGGTGGGTCACGAACCCAACTTAGGGGTTCAGCATTCGTGGTGTTCCGGCTGCTCATAAAGAACGTCTCCATTGTCGCCCTCGAATTTGCCAACCGCCGGGCCTTCGTAATCTCCTTCAGCACCGGCCTTACAGGCAGCTTCTTCTTCGCCCCTGGCTGGGCGGCCATCTTCTCCGCCAACGCTACCTCCAGCTTCTTCTTCTTCTCCATCCTCACCGCCAAACGCTCCTTCTTCTCCTTGCGCTCACGGGCCTTCTTCTGTTTTTCGGCCACTGTCTTCTTCTCGAGCGCCTTCTTCCTCTTAACCGCGGCCTCCGTCTTCTTCTTTTCGGCAGCCTCCTTCCTCAGTTGCACCATAGTCTCCGCCCCCATCTCCTCAATCGGCAGATCCAAGCGATCCCAATCGCTGCTGTCCTCACCAGCACCGGTGCCTCTCATGCGCGACATGTTCCACGCAAAACCCAACAAGATTAGACGACTGCAACAAGACCCGTCACCCTAAACTCCAAAAGAAGAGGTTTGCCTGTGCATGAGTATGAGACCAAAGGAAGAAACCAAACCAAGCAAACTTTCGAGCAAAACCCAACAATCAACAAAAATCGAAAGAACTACGAGCAGTGGTAAGCAAAGCATCGAAACTCCACGTTTTATGATCGCCGAGACGGAGACCTATAACCCAAATTTCGGAGAGCGCCACCTGCAGTTGAAACCCAGACCCAAGAATACCCCGAATGCAGAATGCAACTGGCGAAACACCAATACCGGATGCAGCAAGGCGGCCATGGCTCAAGAAAGACAATTGCAGCTTTAGGCGAAGCTCACAATAGAACAAGCGCAGAGACAACAGTGCAAAAACTAAAGATGGCGAATTCTGCTCACGGACTTATGCAAATGGGCGAAGTGCTCAAGGGATGAAGGCGAGCGATGGCGACAGGTGATGATGATCAAGGTGTATTTTCAGCAATGTGGCTGAATGATGTTGAGAGAGACAGCCACTCCGCACACAATGTGGGCGAAGAGACAGCCTAAACCCCCACTTTCTATCGCAGTCTGGCCACGACAGGGGATGGACGGAAAGCAAATGGGCGAAGTTTTTAATTTTTCATCCCTGGGAATGATACTGTATTTCGCACCAAGTGAATTATTATCGCAATTTGGCTTCTTTTCGCCTAATATAAAAACACTGGTGTTCACAATGCTCCGGAGTGATGGGTACAGTACAGTGTGAGATCCGGTATGATCCGGTGGCAGCAGGGAGGGAGGGAGGAGGGAGTGCGGCACTGCGGGCGGTGGAGTGGCATCTAGGAGGGGGGTGGAATGTGTCAACACGCGCACTTCAACAATCATGGCTGTGTGGAAAATTGGAAATGTTGCAAGGTCCCACGGAGTGCTTGTGCAAGTGCCGGGGCGGCCGTCGGGTTTCTTCGGCACGTTGACGGCATTTTCAACGCGCCATGCCGCCCCTGGGCCTTGGGGCTGGTGTCCTGTATTGTTGTGCGTCATGCTCCTAAACCAGCCTCGGGGTACATGTCTCTTGTGAGATCTACGTGGTACGTGTTTCGAAGCACAAGCGTCGCCCCTTGCCCCAGGGGTGATTTCATTACCAACTTCATTTGTAAAATAGGACTTCACAAAATCAAAATTATTTCAAATGACTCAATGCTATTTCAAAAGAGAAGTTTGGCCTTTGACACATGACTTACTCCATTTATAGGCCAAGAGTAGTTTGATTGGGCATATGATTAGAAGATGGTTCCGAGAACAATGGAAGTTGGCATAGATTCAAGGTTAGGAAAAACAAATAAAGGCTATTGTTGCTTTGTATAAAAGGATTCCCATTTTATAAAGCATGCAAAGTTCATTAAAAAAAATTATATGCACTATATTTTTATTTTAAAGAACCACATGTCTAATAGAGTTTTTTATGGTACTCTACATGCACCCATCTTGTACATACAAGTAGTGAAGTGGAGTTAGACTCAAGACTTATTTTATTTTCTTGATTTTAAAAGTTTTTGAGTTTCTTCCTTTATTGAAGGTATAATGGCATGAAAGAAGCCTTGCTTATTCATTTCATTTGTTTAACGGTTTAAGGCAAAAAAGTGGATAAAAGGAGCATATGAAGGATGTGACGATTTAAAAAAAATAATCTAGTTGTAGTTTCATTCACATGCTACCTTGATGATATGGCTTTTTGTTGGATATATTTTATTTTTTTTCATCCATAGTCTTCTCATTTTCTATTTTTAAAAGTCTCCAATAACAATTAGATCTAGAAGTGATTTTATACAATTAACACATATCATCTACATTAATTACATTAAAGGTAATATTTCATTTGAGAATTGCATTAAAATAAATTCTTATTTAATTTTTTTTTAGAGATACATCAGAAAAACTTGTACCTAATGCTTAATTTATAATAGGTTCATTTTTTGATGGGAAATAGTTGCCTTTGAAATTAATTTAATAAATTCTTTGTGTATTCTTAGTGTTCTACTATGTTGTAGAGATATATAATAATTTCTTTTTTCTCCACAAGCCATTTCATCTTGTAAATCTCTAATGAAATTTATCTAAATATAATTTATTTTCAAAACTCATGACATTTTTATCACTTAGAACCTTGCTTATGTATTGGTTGAACATCTTTAAATTTCAAGAACTTATAGAATTGACATGACGCAACTAGTAGCCATCTTCATTCTTCCTCCAACATCACTTTTGGTCATACCATGTTTGATGGCGAACTTGGATCCCCTATTGGTTGCTTTGTACATTGACTACTTATATTTTAAGCATTTACTCTCTTATATTATGGCTTCCTTTTTAGTGGAATTAACCTAAGGCTTATACATTGTTGTATTTATAGATATTTTTTTGTTTTCCAGTGTTTACAATATTTTGGAATTTGGTCATAAGTAATATGATAATTGCAGAACTCCAAATTGAAATTTCATTTTTATACAAGTGTATAGTATAATTCTTCAACTATGAGCATTAAAATTCAAAACCCAATGCTTTAAGGATTTGAATATGTTATTTGATGTAATTATACACCTTTTCCACTAGCGATATTATCTATATCTTTGACACACCATTGACCACAATGTGGTCTTGGAGGTTACCGGGTTAACAGGCAAAAGGACAAATAACTCTATTGTGTCCTCTGGCTGCCTTCTTCTCTAGTGGTCCAACTTGTAGCAACTTGCACCATTGCCACCATGGGTCCAAACAAATATCCTGAATTTGCACTCTTCAGTTGATTCCCAGGTGGATTGGTTACCATTTGTATCATCATTGTACTGTGACCTTGAGAACTGAGTCTCCTTTGATCAGGAATACGATTGGTTGTTTCATTTTTGGTTAAGTATCATAATGTACAGCTTGGAAGTTGTCACGGTATTCTTGACTATTTGAAAATACAATAAAAATGCACTGACCAACAAACATCAACCAACACAACATGCACCCATTCATTAATCAGTTGCTTCTAGCTACCCCGGAACTTGGGCATCACCCAAAATTGCCTGAGTGCACTGAATCATCAGCACACTGTACCTTGATGCAATATCCTAAATTGTACAATACACACAGGATTAACACATGCACATATTTCATGACTTGATATTGTCATAACATGACTTGATATTTCATGTAATTGCTTCCCCTTGTATGATTCCCTACCTACTAAGGTAGAATGACCTTAAACCGTCCGGCCCCCCAGAAGCGCAGGGTAGACCGCCCCTTAGCCACCCATGGCATGGACCTTATTGCGTGCACATCAATTTCATAAATAGTGACTCGATATGGACACGTGTAGGGAGGTGGTTGGTTCATAGATTCATGGTTCATTAACTCTATTCGCACGGTTTTAGCTACATGCGTGGGCGCCACAAAGGAGAGTCTACTGATCACTTTAAGGTCATGTACACTTTTCGCTTCAAAAATTTGTAGTAAATTCAGTTTTCGCTATTTAATTCTGGAAATTTTTGCATTCACTCTCCATCCTGTTTCCCCATCCAAGAAAAATTACAAATAGTACACACGAGGTCCACAACCATGCTGAATCTCTTATTCGGACGGTTTAAGGTCATTCTACCTTACGTGATGTACCCCAACTAAGCATGGTGTAATCTCTGCATTCCACAAGAACATGTGTATTCATTCCTCAAAAATTGTCTACATCTATTTGAGGAGTCCACTTGAGGCATATGATTTGAAATTCCGATTCCCTATGTGTGTTCCCATAAAAGTGAAATCCAACAATCTGAATTTGATCCTAATACCCTAGAGGCTGGTATCCTGACTACAAAGAGTCCACTCCGTTTACCATTGTATAATAGCAAATCCAAAAACTTGCAATCCAAATCAAATCTGAAGAAGATAGTGCAGCTTGTGACGAAAATATATCATTGTATATGACATTTGTGTATACATGTGGGTGGGCCCAGCATTATTGGTTTTACTTGGGCACATTGAACCATAAGTCTTTGTCAAAGAAGAACTAAACCCTCTCATTCCATTGGTCAAACTACGCCCCATATTCCAAGGTCCTAAATCAAAAATTAAAGGTCAATTTAAGGAACAAGTATTCAAATGTGTCAATCATTGAATACAAAACATTAACATAACATCAAAAATATTCAACAAACAAAAGTCTATGATGATTTAATTTGATGAGTCAAACTTTGGGATTTCATTCATGTTGCACTCATCTTTGATTTTTTCCTTAAAATTGAAGCTTGATTTTACTTGACTTCAATTTTTTTCTTATTTGAAGGATTTAGTTTGAGGTCATATTTATTTTTTTAAAAACAAAAGTGGCATTCAATCATTACATTCCATATACTACCACACTACAACACGAAAATTCTTCAATAAAATTCCAATTTATAAATTTCCACTCCAAAATAAAATCTAAGAAACCATTACATAAAAAATTATTGGAACAAAATTTAAAATGCAAGGGAAGGGATAATATTCAATGACCATGCAATGATACCTCAAACGAAACATCCTCCAAACAGAAATAGACAAACAGGCACATAAGATATAAAAGCCATGATCTACTGCAGTTGGACATCCACTCAGAATCTATAAAATCGAAGACCGCACACACGCTTCAAAGCAAGTACAGTGACGCTGTGGACAATAGCGTGTTGTCAGACCCCACTGCAGTGAAATATTATCTCTGTAAAAAGAGTCACATATCCAAGTGTCTCCCCCTTGACATCCATCTGACCTGGCACTTCATCGCCCGCCCCACGCGGGCCCCATCCCCACCGCCCGCCCTCCCTCATCCCACGGCCCCCGTAAGTTCACCTCCGCCCCGTCAATCCACGTCGGAATTCCCCCCCCACCACCAATCAAACCCCTAAAATTATTCACCCCTCCCGCCTCTGGCCCAGTCAGCGCAGTAACTAACGGGTCTAACCTGGTCGGCTCTTTCCCCACTTGCTCCCTCACCCAAACCCGTCATCACACCCCTAATCTATGAAACGTCTAGAATCAATGCTCAAATCTAACAAAATTGCGTTTACATCCTCATACCGTCTTTAGATACGTCTCGGTCGTCGTTTCGTGACAGAACATCCATACCCAAACTTGACACTGTACCCTAAACCAACAATGTCTAGATATTTGGTAGATTTGGGTGAGAAGGTTCTAGGAATTGGGAAGATAGTGGCGGATTTGCGAGGGGGTGAGGGGTGAGGATGCGGCGCTGGCGTCATAAGAGCAAGCGGACTCTGTTTCGGGGGAATAGTACCAGGTTTGAGGCGCCTTGGAGGTAGCGGAGAGCGTCGGAGGAGAGAGGCTCAATCTAGGCCGAGTTTCGTCTGCTTTTGCGAGTGCGATTGCGCATCGGGTTCGGTGACGGTGAAGCCACTGGAATTGCGCTTCGATTGGTGTGCGGGAGGCGTGTTTTGGGCCAGGTTTGGGGATCTGGCGGCGGTGGGAAGTGGTGGGGGTGCAGTTTGAGGTGTTTTGGTGGAGCTTCAAGTGGTGGTGGAGGGTGAGGAGGGCGGGGATTGAGGCCGGGGCGAGGAGGGAGGGGGCGATTTGGGGAGAATTGGCGGTGTTTGCAGGTGTTGGATGAGTTGTTGCGATGGGGTTGGAAGCGAAGCCTCCGGTGATGTCGTCGCTTAACCCGAATGCGAGGGAGTTTGTGCCTGCGGCTCGTCGTGTTGTGGTGGAGGAGAGCAGGGCGCTGGTCTTTGTCGCGCCTTCCGCTCCGGTTGAGGACTCCTCGGAGGAGTGGTTGAGCCGTATTGAGACCGACGAAGCGTTCAGGGTGCAGTGTCTGTCGCTATTGAGCCCGGAGCAGAGGAATGCTCTTGTTGAGGATTTGGATGAGCTTGCGGACTATGCTCAGTTCGAAGGTTACCAGGAGCATCTTGTTGATTTGGAAGAGGACGAAATTTTGGCCCGCAACTTGCGAGAAATGGGTAGGTTTCTGCATTTTTTGAGTCTCAATTTCGCCTGTTGGAGTCAAGTTTTCTATGTGGCACCTGCGTTCATGATCTGATGATCTAGTTTGCTTGATTCTTGAGACAAGATGGTTCTGGCGAAAGATCTTTCTTGGTTCTGTCGTACTTGTAGTTTTGAAGCATCGGTTTGGAGGTTTTGCAATGGAAGATGTCGCGTCACGTAAGCGAGTTGACTGCGTTTCCTGCGCGCAAGCTAGCGGTTTCTTTGTCTTGAGTTTTCGAGTCGGTGGCATCATAGGCATTTGCCGTTATGTGACGTTTTTAGGCTCCCCTAGAGCAGAAAGTTTTGCTTGTTCCATTAATTAAGTCCCTATTCATACCAGCTATGCGTCTTTGCTTGTTTGATCTTTATGTTTGCGGTTAGCTGATTGTTCTACGTGAATATGCAGACGTCTATTTGGACGAGGATCTTAGCCTCACAGGTGCAAATGCGAATGGCGTCAATGGTGTAGAGACTCCTAAGGATCAGCAGCAGCTGCAGCAGCGGCAGCAGGCGCCATGGTCCAAGAACCCTTCCTACTATCAGAATAAGACCATGCCACACAAGGTAGGTAGTTATCCTAAAAAGTGGAACACTTACCGCATTCACCAACCACGCTCAGATGTATAGATACCTTGAACTATGTACTTCAAGGACTGTATGGTCGCTGTACATTTACAAAACGTAGTGATGTTGTAGGGTCGTGTACATTGAGGGATCTACAGAAATGTAGTTTAGCCCGCAATTCTGTGAGGCATTGGTGTACAAATTGTACTGTTGCCCCTTATCGAGCGTCAGCGTTAGGCTAAAAACGCATCAGATTTGTGGCATTAAATTTTACAGAGACCACATTTGAGATATCTTGCTGTGTCTGATTCCTTTGAAGGATTGCTCCTGTTCCTGTGGGTTTGTGCCGTCGGTTGGTACGCACCCAATTGTTCGCTATGAATGTCATTATCTAGTGCAGTCCGGAATCTTCTACTGGCGTTTACTGGAGGAGTCCTTAGTTCCTTATTATTCGCTGCCTCGTTGTTATCGAGTAGCGGCGAAAGATTTGCAGTGTTGGTCACTCACGGATGTTGAAAATCATTTCTGCGTTCGATACAGAGCTTCTTTAGAAGCCTAGAACAACACGTTTATGGAATGGCTATCAACAGGAGGTTAAAGTTGATTGTTTGTTTGGGTTTATTACCATCCGATAACAGGAAAGCTACTCGGCAAGGGAATCAGCTGACTAATTTCTTAATAAGCTATAATTATGGATCCGTGTTATCAATTATAAGAAGTCTGGCTTACTGAACTGAGATGCGGGTTATTGCAAATGTCTCGTTCAGGAGTGAGATTACGCAGAGGGACGACTCTGCTTGTACATACGATCGTGCGCGGAGTTATCTATTACTTTCCCATTGGATCCGATTATGAACTGGTATTCAGGCAGGAATGGAGATGTTTCTGAACTTCACAAACCTATTTTAGTCACTGCATTCTTAGTTTACACCCAGATTCACAGGGCGCGTTTGCAAAATTTACTTGAAATGGCCAGAGGTTTTAATGACACTATTTTGTTGTTCCATGCTATTCGTGGCCGGAGAACTTTTATCTTTTTTGTTCCCTGGATCAGCTTTTGAATTGCTGAAGATATGAAGCAACGTTTCTGCAATTGTTCAAGAACTGTTTTTATGTAAGTCAAGATTTTTAAAAGAAAATATGTGCACCTAAGTTTACTAGCAGGGGCTATGATTTGCTCCATCAATGTAGAAGTTGTAAATGATCAGTTGTAACATGGCAGTCTCTCAGGATTCGATTTTCGAACATGTTCATAAACTGATAGTCTTGTTTCGGATCTCAAATTGGAATTCCAGTGACTGATAGTGTTTAGAAAATAACGAGTGCAACAAATAATTGATGGGAAGTGACAAGTAACCCAGTTATTGATACGAAATGGTGAGCATGATGTTGCAAAAGAGTTCATGCGCCTTGCGAGCGCCCTGCTCATTACACAACAAAATTTAGGAGTTGGCACTGTTTTTTGTTCTGTCACTACATTCAGTCTCAGCCTTGAGATGGGCGACAAAATTGGCCTAAATTGTACTGTCATGCAGCCCATTGTGATCACTTTAAAACATGTGGATGACGACACAAAGCACAATATCCCATGTCAGCTGTTGAACCTTCGATTCCTCTTTGAGCACAAGAAAATAGAAAAATGAATAACTGGGCGTCAGATAAAGGATGATATCATTCAAATTGTAAGAATATATACATAAAAGCTGATGTTAAGGTTAAGCTCTCAGGAAATGTTGAATGAAAATCCCATGTAATCTCCCTCCGACAAACCGGCGGATACCACGAAATCATGATACCAAATGAATTTGAATGTCACATCTTGCTAGCTCCAGCTAATCTGCGCTTGGTTGCATTCGAGACGGAAATGTTAGCCAGTGTGTCCAAACTTCCTGAAGCACTGCGGCTGCTCGAAGGGGTATAATGGCGTAACCATTCCCCTTGGTACCACTGCACAATTATCATACCCAAATTAGGATATGTAACGTGAATTGATGACATGAGCTAGAGAATGATTTCCGACGTCTGTAGCAAGTGCTTTTAATTCCAATTCATCATATAAGAATGTTTTTGAATCTTGTTGGCTTGAGTAACCGAAAGGTCTGTTTGTATATCTAGACGCACAAGAGAATAATGCAAATACAACGTTTCAATAAGCACTAACCTGTTGAGGACGCATAATCTTTGTGTCAGGATCATCAAGGGATTCTTTCCAATGTGCAAGATATCCAGCCATACGAGGAACAGCAAATAACACTGGGAAAAACTCCGTTGGAAATCCAATTGCCCTGATAAAAACATTATCGGCAACAGAAAAGAAACAACTGTTGTTATTCTTTCTTTTCTCAAGAATAATATGCAAAGTCTGATCTGTGGGAGATATAACATGGCAAACAGAAAGGTTTTCAATTCTGTACCCACCTATAAATTAACCCAGAATAGAAGTCAACATTGGGATAAAGTTTCCTCTTCACAAAGTACTCGTCCGAGAGAGCAGCCTTTTCCAGAGCAACAGCCACCTGCACCCAGCTCAAACGTGAGTTCTCTCATTTACGAATCAAGAGGTAAAACGTTGAATATATGACCATTGAATTACACTACAGGATGGGAGTCTTTAAATACTTTTCAGAAGTCAGAAGATTCAGTCTGTAATAAAGCTGAAGGCCATTGATTGGCACATGGACAAAACGTTCAAGACTAATTATCAGAACATTCTTATCAACAAGGTTGAGAATTCACTTATAAGTATCCAACGGAACATAGTGCACCTGAACGGTTATATCATAATTTGCAGCAGCTACGTACCTCGATCAGTGGATCACGACCGACTATGGAGAACACCTCATCTGCAAGAGTTCGAACCACCTGATGGACCAGAGAAAAGGTAGGAAGGTTTCAGAAAAGTCTACAACACAACAAATAACTAGAATTCCTGATGTATGACAAACAACTACTGTACTTTCTGTCAATGAAGTGCAGCTATTCTGGTAACTCTCGCACACCACAAAAGTACCACTACAAATGATATGATCAAAATAATGAGACGTAACAGGATTTCTTTAGCACAAGGTTTTCCAAAGATACAATAAACTATCACGGACAGAAGATAATAGTAAAGAATGGAATTTGTAACCTTCGCACGAGGATCGTAATTCTTGTAAACACGGTGACCAAATCCTGACATCTTCCTTTTCCTGCTCAAATGCAACCAATCATCAGTAATCCAATCCTGCAATCTCTTAAATCTCCGAATGAAGATGAGACATTAGGCGACCTCCTTTGTCCTTAACTTCTCTTGCTCATAACAAATATTTCATTGTGACAAGGCAGGACCTGTTGACTAACTTAGACCTCATGCCATACAAGTAAATCCCCGCGCTTTTTCGTTCCAACACTTAAAGAGCAGAGAGTAAGTGGAATTTGCGACCCTAGTTAGTATTTCTAAAACTAGTTCTAGAATCAGACCTGTTCTTTACACCTTCCAAAAATTCGGGAATGTTCTCAACACTGCCAATTTCACTTAGCATCTTCAAAACAGCCTGCGAGACGAGGAAGCGCTGGGTCAGAGCAATGGTCAACATTCCAAAACAATTGGTGAAGAAACAAAGAGACCTATCTCCTTATCTGGACTACAAGCTGTGTATACATTTTGCACTAAGTGTCAAATAGGAACAAATGAAACAATTTAGATGGTCTATACCTCGTTTGCACCACCATGCAATGGGCCATAAAGTGCTCCCGTGGCTCCAGCCAAAGCTGTGTAAACATCCACACCACTACAGTGCACCACAAATAATAACCACAATTCTTACTCCAGTTCTTGCAAGCAGTTTTTATGTATATTACAAACTCTTATAGATACAAGCACAACAGTAGCACTCAGTGCTTTGCACCAATCAGTTGCATACCTAAGAGGATTCGCTTTTGGTGCTAGAAGGCATAAATACAGGATTCAATTGAACGACAGGTTGCTAAGACGTAATTTACAAGTTGAGAAAGAGCCAAACATGTTCCGACGATGAAGCTAAGTGGACTCACAAATACATCGTCAAGAGGAGTAGTCTAAGTATACCTTGAAGCAAGGTGGCGGGCAGCAGCAGTGGAGCAATTCATCTCATGTTCCGCATGTAAGATGAAAAGAATGTCTAGAACTTTTGCTAGTCGAGGATTTGGCTTGTATGCTCTATCACCCCTGCTCAACCAACATCATAATCAGAATGTTACGACAATGTTTAAGACCACTATCGAGGGCAGTTTGTGACCAACAATAAGCTATAGATTTTTAAACATAATTAAATGATATGGAGACTCATTGCTAGGTTCAAAAAGCGTTTTAGACAAGACTGCACGACGTAATTATTCATTTGGGATGACATAAGCGAGCAACAAGAGATGGATGTGTTTTCTAAAATAAACACATGAGACTTACAAAGAATCCAGCATGTATAGGAAGTTCTCTGAGTAAGAGAGTTGGTTAGAAGGCAACACTGGTGGTCTTCCAGCCATCCGCAAGTAAGCAGCTGCAGCCAGTGTAGGTGCCTGATACAAAGTGGAGGAGGTTGTCTCTATTAGTCAACTTAGATAAAGAATTGGGCAGTGCTAATGGAATAAGTCATAGAACAGAAATCAAGAGTGGATACCAATTTCACTGACCTTCCCTAACACACGAACAATCTGCTTGTCTCTTACGGCCTTCGATTTGTACACATCTTGGCCCTGAAGTTTAAGAGCATACACAAAAACACCGATTATATTTCAGTAGAAAACATAACTCGATCGTGCGGATATCGATCAGGTGGAAACTACTCCTAATCGACAAGAATCAACTATATATAACTGCATCACAGTTTCTCCCCTCTTTAGAGACTAATAAGTGAAGGAAAATAAATCCAAGCTACCATAACCATTAAATGCTAATGCTATACTGGCAAATGTAGCAACGCCTAGTATAAACATGGAAGAAACAAATGCCACGCATGGACTGACAACAACATTAAGAAAAAGAATTAGAAAATTTCTGAACCTGAAGGGCAGGATTGGCATCTGGATGACAAGAGGAAAGAGCGCACATGGATCCCACCAACGTGCCCATCGGATGAGCATCATGCGGTAACGCAGCTATAACCGCCTAGCCCACATCCACCAATAACAAGAAGTCAGCCCCCATAACTTCTGATATCAGAAGCATTTACCACTCATTGATGATATAGGCAAAAACTAAGATACTCGAACAGTAACCAAATGAAAGAACAGACATAAATGACGGAAGTAATGGAAAGTTCATGCTACAAGTGACTTAGTACATCAGGAACACAAAGCAACATGATGACAACCCATCACAACAATTCCGGAAGCACTCCCAATCGTTCAATGAAGGAAAAGCAGTAGCTAATCCACTATACTTTAGAAACTTGATCGATTACATACCAGGACCGTTTCAGGGACAGCAGAGTGTTGAGCGATCGCACGCTCCCAGTCAGCCAACTGAACTTTCGAGGGCAGATTACCATACACTGAAAAGCCAAAGATAAGACCCCACTCAAACACCGTAAGATCTCCAAGACAACTTTATCAAATCGAAAGTCCCCTTTGGGATGTGCTGTATGACAAATTTATCTACACGACATATGGATAAGAAATTGTACTACCGAAACCCGATGAGAAGGTTCATTACAGGGTACTCACTCAACAAGTAAGCCACCTCAAGAAAGGAGCTCTTCTCAGCCAGTTCCTCGATAGGGTATCCTCGATAGCGCAAAATTCCCTTGTCACCATCAATGTATGATATATTTGATCGAACTGGCGCTGTGTTCAGATACCCAGGATCAAATAACCGGAGTCCGTTTCCATCTCCACCAGCGACTATCTGCAGGTTCGAAGCTTGAAATTCTTAGTCCATCTTTGGAACCTGGATCAAATTGTCGAACAAAACGTAGATTGCCATTGACAAACATTACATTCTACGTCGAATACCAATAAGTTACAGGAAACAAAACCGATGGTCACCAAACAGAGTAATCTACACCTTGTACTTACCTTCTTGAAATCTGTGGCCTTCACCGTTCCCCCTTCGCTGATGTCGAACTCATACTTCTTCCCCGTCCTGTTATCCACCACTGTTAGGGTTCCAGCACCTCCAGAGAACTTCGGAGCGATCTCAGCTGAGGTAGTAACAGCCTCAAGCGATCGCGACGAAATACTACTCCCCGATTCCAGATGTCCCCGCAGAATCGTTAGCCTCTTGGCACCCGAACTCAGCAACGAATCACCCGTCTCCTCTTCCCAAACACTCTCCATAGCTGAAACCCACAACAAAATCCCCTTAACAACATAAGACACAAGCACAACGAATCAACCCACCCACAAGCCAAACCAACCCAACTCACAACAATCACCAAACCCCATTCAATTCAATCACTCAAACTCAATTGACAACAACGCCCATCGTTCCATCCCACACCATCAACAATGCTCCACAAACCTTCAACCCAGCACACCCAGACGACGAATCATACACCGATCGCTGAAACCTCATCAATCTGCAACGACCTCCCGTGCGATCAAACGCTTCCCACAACACTTGAATGCAACAATCACGCAACCAGCTCACTCATGGCGCAACTACCTTCGGCAATCACTTCGTTGCCAACCAAATTAGAACCCAGCAAATTAGTGCAGACTCTGATCACCATCAACTTAAGCTTCGGTCAGTGGGAAATCTACAAGCTAAGCTGAACCCAAGTTTCCTTCGCCTGGAATGTGAACAGTGAATTCAATCACAGCTTCGTTGGTCGCTGAACTCGCATCATCGAGGGCAATGAAATCGTAGATATTGGCAGAAATAGGAGGATGCCAGAATTGGGTGCCCTATCTTAGAGTTTAGGGTTAGAACTGCCTGCGAAGCGGAGAACTGGCCGAGAGAGAGAGAGAGAGAGAGAAAGGGAGAGAGGACATGGCCATGAAGCCCTAAAGGCAGAGCAGGCGCTCAGATGGGCTCAGTTGCGAAGACATGATGCAGAGGGCGCTTGCTCTGCCGGGGCTATGGCGGAGTTATCTGCCGTCGCTGCCCCGGCGTGTGCCCTTGTGCACTCTGCCTCTGCCTCAGGCTCAGGAGGAGCAGACCTCTGGTGAGCCGCCGGGAGTTTTCTTTTCTCTTGTGGTCGAGGAGTTTTGAGGTTTAGGGCTGTTTGAGTTTTTGGGGTGAATTGCAGTTGAGTGATGGTTTCCAATTCGGCTTCGATGGTGACAAATTAGCCGGTCGCATGTAGTGATGTGCACAGAGATGAAGTCTCTGTCCGCCTTGCGGAATCCCATGTGATCGGTCAGTATGATCACCTATATTGTGCGGTGTGCGGTTCGGTAGCCCTGGCCTTGAATTGTTTGGGTTTATGGTTCGAAGTGTGGACCGAGATTGTTGCTTTGTGGTTGCGCTAGATGTGTTTTATCGTTTCTACGGTGGTTCGGTCGCCGAGGAAACCTTTATTTGGGGGCTGGAATGAATAACCTGTCGTGGCTGTTGTTGTTGGAATTTTGGGATAGGGCGTCAGCACTTGGTGGTGACGGCGTCGGGGGCCGACAGGCCAGGGATTGTGGCGAGGCTGAGCAAGCGGGTGCTGGATTGCGGGGGGAACTTGGAAATCAGCAGGATGGCTCGGTTGGCCGGCGAATTCTCCGTCCTGATGCTCGTCACCTTTGACATCACGTAAGTGTAATCCTGTGCTGGGGGAGCTACGGATTGCTGGATACACTTAGAAGTGGTCAGTCATGTGATGTGTGGTCGATTTGATTGGGGTGGATGATATCAGTGCGCATATCTTGACGCATTGAACTTGTCGTTTCATTAGGTCCAGAGTCTCGTAAAAAGAAAGGTCTCAAAGATATGGTTTGTACAGAACGGCAAGGAAAGCCGAGCAGTTGCGCACCTCTCTTCTGCAGATTGAAGGCCTTCAGGTCTGGCCTATCACAAGTGTAGTTTCTTCACATGAACGTCAATACGATACACTTGTAGCTTCATTTCTGTGTTGGAATGTCTTGAATCTGCGGTGAAGCACTCTTCAAGCAGCTAGCTAGCTTTCTCCGACCCTCTGTAAATCTGCTTTTGAGTCTCTTTTCACTTGTCTTCAGGTCAGCACGAGATGGACTTCTCATGATCGGATGCAGCTAGTACGTCCATTAAACAAATTCCGGAAAATTCTGTTGCGCGGTGTCGATAATCCAGGTATGTCTTTAAACCTCACGCCTGCTGTTGAAGTTAATTTTGGGTCTGTCTGGACTTGGAAGGTGGCAAATTAGCCGATCGCATGATGCGGTGTCTTCAGAGGTGCAAGTCTCTGTTTGACAAGCAGCTTTACATGTGATCGGTCAGTATGATCACCAATAATGCTTGGTGTACGTTTCATCATGCTGACCTTCATTTTACTTGGGTCTTAGCACGAACCGCATCCCTAGATACTTATTCAGTGAATAAATCTACAACTCACAACGGCTGATTATATTTCAGCTCTTGTTGCCAAGGTGGCAAATTAGCCGGTCGCATGACAGCGATGCTAACAGAGATGGAAGTCTCTTTGACAAGAGCTGGTTTACATGTGATCGGTCAGTATGATCACCAATAGTGCTTGGTGTACGTTTCATCATGCTGACCTTCATTTTACTTGGGTCTTAGCACGAACCGCATCCCTAGATACTCATTCAGTGAATAAGTCTACAATTCCCAACGGCTGATTATTTCAGCTCTTGTTGCCAAGGTGGCAAATTAGCCGGTCGCATGATGCGGTGTCTTCAGAGGTGCAAGTCTCTGTTCGACAAGCAGCTTCACATGTGATCGGTCAGTATGATCACCAATAGTGCTTGGTGTACGTTTCATCATGCTGACCTTCATTTTACTTGGGTCCTAGCACGAACCGCATTCCCAGATACTCATTCAGTGAATAAATCTACAACTCACAACGGCTGATTATTTCAGCTCTTGTTGCCAAGGTGGCAAATTAGCCGGTCGCATGACAGCGATGTCAACAGAGATGGAAGTCTCTTTGACAAGAGCTGGTTCACATGTGATCGGTCAGTATGATCACCTAAATTGAGCGTGCTCGCTTCAATCTCCTGACCTTGATTTTAACTAGGTTGGGTATGAAAATGTGTACCTACATCGTGCTTCTGCTTATGCTTCCTCTTGTACTTGCTGCTGTGCCATCATGTTAATTCGTAATATGTCCATTACTTTTAGGTGTCTGAGTATGATTTGCCACTGCTATTTAATTTTGTTCTGTTGCCTGAATGTTGTCTTGTTTTACCGGTTGCTTAAGGATCAGGTCACTAAGCTGGATACCTAACAGGCATTATTTTACTTTGTGCAGGTCTTGTATATAACCTGACCGAGTATCTAGCATCCTATGGGATCAATATAGAAAGTCTCGAAACCTACACCCAGGAGGTCAGTGTCATAACTATCAGATTTCTTTCTTGCATGTTGAGAAGCTTGGTTTCAGCTAAGCCCTATTGAAGATTGTCTAATTTCTGTTCCGATGACGACTCTGCAGACAGCTTCAGGTGGGGTGACACTGTTCATGATGGAAGGAGTAATTGCAATGCCAGTTGGATTATCAACTGCTTCATTTATCAAGAACCTGGACACTTTGCAAGCAACGTTAGGCGCTGAAATCAAGATATCTGACTTACCCAATCCTGCCCATCATAAGTTTGCTGCTCCTAATTTCCAAGATTCCACTTGAGTCTAATTTTCTCTTGTATGCTAGGATTGATCAGAGTTATTTATTGTAGAACCAGAGCCGATGCTGGTCTATGTAGTAACAGATATCTCTTCAGAGTTCTGGTACTTATATACGGTTTAGGTGTTCTTTCATCTTAAGACGGAAGCTTGTGTAAATATTTGTAACCTTGGGAACCAAACATCGTATGAAGGCCATGGTGATTTTGTTGTCCAAGCAACTGATCTATCCAAACCTGGCCCAATGCGCGGCTTGTATAATCACTGTAGTGTCATATGACACTCTCTGCTGAATGCATTTTGAAAGTATGCAACTCCTGTGCTGTTTTAGCAACGCGTAGTAGATAGTATTGCGTGTGCCATAATGGGGCATCATCCCAACACCCCAGATTTTTGTAAGGGACACTATGTATCTAAATTGTTCTGGTTTCCGAATGTCATACCAATGTCATGTTCGAAAAGTATCAGTCCAGGCAATGAAACAGTCCATGAAGGGTAGCTATCCATGAAGGGTTGAAGTTCCAAAATGCAGAGAAACCCTGAGACGGATGTCAATATCCGAACGTACCAGTACTTAACACATTTTTTCTCTCAACTGACTCGGGAATACCTCACACCAATATATCCATGCTCTACTGTGCAACAAGTCGGCTGCAAGTTCTCACTTCGAACTCAAAACTCTTGACATGGCAACCATTAATTGATCAAATCCCTATCACAAATACTCAATTGCACAATCACCCTTCACTCATCCCTGCCGTTTAGTCCCTGGAAGAAACATCGCACGCGGTAATCATGTACACAAACAGTGTCTGGAGTAAATTTAAAGATATCGTATCACTCAACAGATCAAAATCTGCCAGGACTCAACCTTCAAAGACCGACTACCTCGAGAATCACGAGAATTCAGGAAAATTCTTCCCGTAAGAGCCAAGTGGCATATGATACAACTCCAATGACGGATAATCAATTCTAAGCTGATGATACATTCTTTACAACCTCCTTCCTGCGAACTTCCGCAGCGTCGACCGTCCACGATTCCTGAAGAGGAGGCGGGACGAGCATGGAGCTCTCGACATCGCAGCATTCTTCTGCAGCGGTGTACATCATGGCGGTGGATCCCAGGATGTCGGAGCCAAATCCACACGTCCGGAAGAAGGGCCTGATTTCGCGACTGGCCATCACGGATATATCCGAGATGCCATAGCGACTAATCTCTCGCACAAGTCGCTGCACGAGACGACCACCAATCCCTTGCCCCTGCAGCGACGGCGCCACGGCCAGGTCATGGATGGACGCAGTGAGGGCGCGATCCGAAGTGGCGCGCCCGAACGCAACAAGCGTCCGCTTCAGCCGCGGAGGCGTGTCGTCCTCAGGCCGGGCCGGAAAGTAATCCTCCTCAAGCTCCCCGCGAACATACATCGCCACAACAATAAAACTGTGCTGAATTGCACGCTTTAGCTTCACAGGGCTCACCTCAGGAATCGACCCGTCAGGATTCAGCTTCGGAAACTGGTCGCAGTTCTGCTCCGTCCCCGTCAACAGCGCTCGCAATTCCGCAATATCCACGTCGCGCCAGTTCGTCGTCACCAACAACTCCCTGTGCCGCACGGCCAGTGCGCTAGCGCGGCCGCTCGCGCGCACCGGCCATGGCGCACTCAAATTCAACCCCCCGAACCCCCGCCTCCGCGACTCCGCTCCCCAAACTCCCTTCCCAGAACACCTCACCCGCACTCCCCTCACACCATCGCCACACAATCCCCTCCCCCCTGCCCCCGCCACGCCCGTCACAGCACCTCCCAGTCCATAGCGCAATTGCGACTCCGAAACGCAACTCACTGGAGCTACACCCGCCACATGAGCCGCGTTCATTGAAGACGACACCCGACCTCCAAACCCTAGACGAATCACATTCAAGCCGAGCGAGCTCCAAACCCTCGCAACGATCTCAGTGAACTCGTCTCGTCTCGTCCCGTCCTTCGAATCGATCACTCGAGCTCCGTCCCGGCCATTGCCGTCTTATCCTGATGAGCTTCTCTCTCCCCTGCAAGACGAACCAGACCACAGCAACGACTTCCGCTCCAGCTCTGCAATCTGAGGCGCTGCACGCGAAACCAGCTGCAATTGAGCTGCAGCATTCGTGATGCTCGTCATTTGATCCTGCGAGCATGTGTCTGCTTGTGTCTGCCACAGATTTCGTGCGATACCTGCCTGAGAATTATTCGGATATAATACCGGTATCATACGAGTATGATGACGGGTATGAAACAGGTATTGGCCGAGTAGGGACGGGTTCTCGTCACAGTATTGGAGGAGTATCGGGCGAGTATGAGCGAGGTTTTGTTGTGCAGCCTGGGGCAAGATCCAATTCACGCTCTTGGCTCTCTTGGTGGGAGTGGCCGATCAGAAACCAAATACTAGTGTTGCATGATTTCTGTGCAAAACAAAGAAGTCCTAACTTACACCAATTGCTATCATACTAGGCTACTGAAGTTGTCTACCTGATAAGATAGATGCCCAGAAAGAGGTGTCTTTCTTGAGAGGAGCTTTGTAAGTATGTAGTCAAGCGGATCTTCCATGGTCCATGATGACATCCTCTATGTAGAATAGTCAGTCTGGTCCATGTTATGGATGGACCATACCTGTGGACAAAGACCTGCTTGCTGTACTGTGCATAAATCTGATGATTCAGGCAAACAACATTCATTAAATTCCTATTTTGAGGAATATTTTAAAGGTGGTGATCTTATAACAGTTGAATACTCTTAATTTTATATTCTATATGTGGGTTTAAATTCATTAGTGTTATCACATCAATATTTTATTCTAAATATTGATATTTAAAAATTTGAAAAAATTCTTCTAAATTTAATCACAGAGAAAATATTGACATCTTTCAGCAAACTTTGTTGAAGTGGTAAATTTTGAGATTTTCTGTAATTTATTTTTGGGAACTTTATTCTAGGCAACAATGCTTTTCCACACACCATATTGTAGCACACTTATGTGCAAACTCCATCACATTATGTGAGGGGAGTTCTCAAAGTAAGGTCGACTCTAGTTCTAGAACCCTTCCTAGTCCAGTGTCTATTTGAAATTGAGATGTCTAACAGCTTATTAACCGCTGTACGTCTAAATGGTTCACACAACAGCACCAAAAACTACTTAAGCAGCCAAAATAAGTCACAAAAGCGCTTACATTGATGATGCGGAACCGAGTGAACATATGTCATTTATGCTGGAAGATGCTGAAACATAAACGTAGGATCCATTTCGATAGGACTATTTCGATGGCACCCTACGGTTCATCTGCTTCGTTCGAGTCAATACGAGCTCTAGTGATAAGTTGTGTGCAAAAGCCGCTACTGTGACGTAAGTGATAATGTCCAGTCGTGCAGCAATCAACAACTTGAGGTATTAAATTTCTAAAATTTAAATTCAAAGTTCCTGTGTATTGATAAAAAGATCTAGAGAAAATTAAGCTCCTGAGATGCAAATCAATTCAGGTTCTGCTTACGAAGTTAGTTCTTTTGATTAATCACAGTCGTGATGTTGTCACCTGTAAATATTTGAACAACGCAGAGTAAAATCTTAATGACCAACAAAGGCCTTCATCATTTCTAAAAGGAACTTTTTGATGATGGGCGGGAGACGGGAAATCGCTAAAAACAATACGGATTTAACTGCACCTAAACAAACCACTCTCTGCATAGCCTGTATTGACTTCAGCCGCACAACAGTCCTCAATGTGTACAACACAATTGTCCCCCATTTCATAGTTTCTGGCCCTTCGTGAAGTCTGAGTTGGGCAGAATTTGCTTGGCCATCATCTAATATTGTTGTGTGTACAATGCATGCATTTCTGATAAACAAAAATTAACTCATGTCCGAGAGTCCTCTCACTGAAATAGGCAATACATACGTTCAGAAGCTCAGCTGTTCGCAGGGTTTCTCACCCCTTTGAAGTGTATGTGTGACACAGCCACTCGTGACAATTTCCTTCACAATCCGCACAACACTCATCACAGGGGCATCTACAACTTTCCGTGAAGTTGGGACAATCTGTGCCTGCATAGCAACAGTATCAACACACAGAAGAATCAATAAGAAGAACCATCACAAGGAGGAATCACCTAAGCACTCATATGAAGGTATACCACAAAGCCACCTGTATGTTCAGCAAAGATATCAACTTGTTATGATTCCGGGTGTAAGAATAGCACATGTTTTCGCATCTTCAATCTCTCCTCGAAAGGTCATAATGACAAGGTTGATCTCCTTGTATACCTCGTCTGGAGGTGGAACTGATGATACCTGCACATCGCAGACAGAGCTCTTTGTAAGTCACGATCATCTGCCCTTCTGCTGGATGGGCTGCATGCCATATTGTGAGAGATGACTGCATTGGCCTGCATTGGCATGTCATTAGGTAGAGACTGAAGTACCTTCAGCACAACATCTGGCTCCATTTTCTCGTAGAACTTCATGACTGGCATAGATTCTCGATGATACGTGTTGAAGCGCTTGATGATGGTGGCCATGTTGTCGTCACTGCGCCCGCTCGACTCACCTCTCTTCAGCAACCTCTCCTCCATCACAGCTTTAGGGCACTCCAGGAAGACCACGAGCCTCGGCCTCCCGACCTGATTCAATATTCATCAATCACTATATAATCAGCATTGATCTCACATGTTTGACTAAAAGTTCACATATGGATAATCGATCTGTGTGCATACCTTCTTCTCGAACAGCTCAGCTTGATCAACAGCGCGAGGAAACCCATCGATGAGGAACCCTTTGGCTGTTTTCTTGCCCTCCGTCATGGCTTTCTTGATTAGCTCCAACGTGATCTCAACAGGAACTAGTTTCCCATCCTTCATCAATTGCTCACACTCCTTCCCTATCTTCGTTCCTTTGCTTACCTCAGCACGCAACAAATCACCTGATGATAAATGTAGGAAGCCAAAGTCCCGCACGATTCTTTCACATTGAGTTCCTTTCCCCGACCCCGGTCCACCTGCAAACCTTTATTCGTCACCTTCAAAATTCAGTGGACGAGACTAGGAATCAATAGATGCATCACAGAATAAGTCCATCGATTGTCCCCCATGATCCAATAATCAGTTATGGATGAGCATGAGACTTTCAATTCAGTAAGGCACACACCAAGAACAAAGATGATGGGTCTCTCTTTCTGGTGGCCGTGGTGACCATGGAATGGAGTGTGGCCCTGGCATTTGGAATGGATCTTTTTGAACGCCATCTCTGCAGGCTCTTGATGATTGACGAAGTAATCAACTGAAGAAATTCAGCATTGTAATATGCACTGCGAACACACTGCAGTCCAAAGTTTCCTGCATTTTGAGTAGAAATATGAGCATTAGAATATATTAAAACCTGAACCCTAAACCATTGTAAGTAGGACTACTGAAGGCCCTCTAATCTCACACTAGGTGCATGGGAGATGAGTAAAACAGAGGAGGGCATGCTCACCCGGCTGCATAGAAACAGGTATGAGAGTTTCATGTCAAACTCTCAACTACCGCATGCCATTCTTCTGATTTTCTCCGAAGGACCACCATTCGGAAGGAATGGGTGGACATGCAGGCTCAGCTGCATAGCAGCGTCTGAAATCCAATGTCATCAGCAGCTTCTATGATATGGGCGTTATGTCAGTGGCTAGATCAATCTCATAGTGGTTAAATCTTCAAGAAAATGGACTTAGAATCTGCACATCTACGTCAACCAATAGTGGCCTTGGCCAGGTGTGCTCTGTATTCAATGCCTTGTCTCTTGACTTCAATAGATGTGACTCTTCACAGCCCAGGCTTACTGAATTCAGCCTGTAAGATTCCACATCCTGGAGACATCCATACTTTTCTTCTGGTACAATCTTCCAGCTTGAAGTTGTTGATGGTCACGAGTAGCCAAAAAGATTTACCAGGTATAGTTTGATCTCCGATTCTCCTCCAAAATGATATGAACCAGACACCTGTGATATGGACTCTGGGTTTATTCACTTTGAAACAGATGAAGTTAAATAACAAGTATTTTGAGTTTATATGTAGAGGACACAGAGGTGCATATATAGGACAACTAACTTGTTATTGATAAAAAAAAATTCTTCCAGAGAGAAGCGTACGGGAACTTAGCTTTAAAGCAGTCAATGCACACAGATACGGTTAATATACAGCTACTTCACATGCCGTCCTTAGCACATTCTTTTCCTTTTGACTCTATCTCTCTCTTTATTCTAACGAGAGAAAAAAGTACAACTCAAAAACACATTCATGTGCAGTATTGAACTTCCCCCACACAAGGATCGTCAAGTTCCACACTTCTAAAACAAAGGCGTAGAATGACCTGATAAAGCAACATAAATCCGAGGCTGAGGGGACTGAGGTTGTGATATTTTCAAGCCCAAAATGGGCAATAATTTCTTAAATATCTGATAAGATTTCGGAAAGGTCAGGCTACGAGATGTACATCTTGAAAACTAATCTGTGGCTCTGGTAAGAAACAAAACAGAGCTGCTAAGTTTACGAGTAAAGATACTGAAACTAAGGCTTTCTTACACTGCCAGAGTGCTGAGAAGTCACCCCGGATTTCATACTGAGCTCGTTCATGCCCTGGTTTGCTTTAAAACTCTCTACTGCCCTCTCGAATGTGGTTATCACATGCTGGTTCATGGCCGTAAGGTCATTAAGCCCATCCTTCAGGACATCCCTTGCAGGTACACCTTCAGAGAAAATGAAAAAGCAGAATTTAAGCCACCACACAAATCCAAAAACATTTTGGCAACTACGAACCCAGATAAACCCATACAATGAGTCACCCAAAAATAGCTCACACAATATATTCACTGTGAAAATTTCCATCAATATTACTAAGGACGCCTAGTAGTTGTAAAAAGTCATTGTGAATACATAACTCTGCGATTTTCTCAAGAGTGTACATGTAATCACTCACCCAACGAAAAGCTAAGATTGTTCCAAACTGTCGCAAATTACGTGAGCAAAATTGAAAACTATCACTCACCAGTGGTTTGAACGCGAACATTGATGCGATTCTCGGAAGGGTGGGGAACACTGTAACCACAGAAACCTACACGCGGGCTGCAACCGGCAACAAACAAACCCCGCGAATGTAAGAGCAAATGAACCCAAATTTTCCACTTGAATACGAACAATAATCTCAATTCACTCCTGATTTCAAAGAAGACATCGTTCTCTTGTCGTCAATAACTGCAGCAAGGTTAACTAACAAAAATACATTAAGATTATGTGAAAAATCCCACTTTCAGCAAACAATTCAGGTGCCCGATTAAATCCATGGCGCACATGTACGCACTACACTACAAAACCGGAAAACCAGAAAATCAGTGCCAAAAGTCCAAAAAATTTCAGCTAAACCATGTCACTATAACCCAATGCAAACACACCCTACGTACTCAAAACACATGCAAACAGAGCAGCTAAACTCACTCCTTATTGAGCACGAATCGAAGCGAATTCCCGAGCGTATGATCCTCATCCGAGATAGAAAACGTAGCATTTTTGGGATCCGTGTCGGACCCCAATTCCATAGTAGCCGCCATGGATTATTACTTCTCCCTATCACCAACCCAACCCCCCAAACTCCCGAACCCAACAAGACCCTGGCTTCCAGCTCCTCAAACCATGCCCCTGAAAGCTGCGTTACAGACCATAACTGGGCATCATCATACCCACATCCTCACTCAAAACGAACCCCCTCCACAACCCTGTTGCATGCGCACCGAAGCTGCAAATGTGTGACCAAATCTCGCTTGGCTTCACTCTTCCGAGCAAGAGTCCCCTTAAACCCTAAACCCTGCACGAGGCCAAAACCCCGACACTGCGCCCAAAACTGTCATTATCTACTCCCGGCGTACACCTGATAGATAATAATCTATGTAAATGTGAGCAAGGTGTTGGTTTCTGGGTATTCATACCCCAGTGCTGGGGTTTAGAGTCTAGACTGTGAACTTATGAACTGGATGAAAGTAGGGATGAACATGATGCGTGACCTGACGAATGAAGGTGATTTGGACGAACAGAAAAAGCGCCACATGGATCGGTCTCCGGAACGACTCCCTCCGCGCCCTTTTGTCCCACAACATACGCCCCCAATTTCAAATCTCCTCCACTCCCGGAAACACCACCTCCCAAACCCGTCATCGCACTCCAACCCCGTATCATCTACCTTAACGGTTTACTACCATCATCAAAATCTACGAAACAAGCCCACCCCCAGTCTAACGGTCTCACGTACCAACCTCCCTAATCCGTCGTCACGCCCGCAGTCTAACACTATAAACCGTCACATAACTCAAACTCCGTCATCACAATAAATACAAACACCTAGATGTAAATTTTCAAAATCTATTCACGGCAGAGATGTTTCCGGTTTTGGGTACAATGACGGTATAGGGTTCCAGAGTCCGCGAGGAGACAAAGCGAAGGAGGCGTTGGCGTTTGAAAGTTTGGTTTCATGGTTTCGTGGAGTTGCTCGCCACCGCCATCGCCATCGCCATCGCCATCGTGATCGCCATGGTAGACTAGAGAACCTTGAGTTCACCTGTTGCAGAGTGGAGCTTGAGGGCGTTCTTTCGAGGGGTTACTCACTTGGGGTGTGAGCAGTGGGGAGGGTGGGGCAGTAGCCATGTTCATCAAGGAGATATGTCTGGAAGGGTTCAAGTCGTATGCGACGCGCACCACTGTGACCAACTTCGACCCGGTGTTCAACGCCATCACGGGTTACAATGGCTCCGGGAAGTCCAACATCCTCGACTCTATTTGCTTTGTTATGGGCATCACCAACCTGCAGCAGGTGCGCGTCGCCAATTTGCAGGAGCTCGTGTACAAGCAGGGGCAGGCCGGGGTGACCAAGGCCACTGTGTCGATCGTCTTCTCCAATGCGGACAAGTCGCGCAGTCCCATTGGGTATGAAGACCACGACGACATTACCATCACTCGCCAGGTTCGCGCATTTGCTTGTTACTCTTTTGCTTCGGGTGGGTTGTATTCTTGGGGCATTTTTATTTTGTTTTTTTATTTTGGTGTTTGGTTGAAGTGGTTGTTGGATGGGCGCTTCGAATGAGTGGGTCAAGAGTTTGGCGTTTGGAAAGCTTCTCCCGGGTTTGCTGATTTCGGAATTTGAAACCGAGGGTAGTTTTGTTGGGTGGGACCTTTAGGTTTGAGTTTTGGGTCAAATGGATTGGGAGGAAGAGTGGTATGGTTTAGCTCAGCTGCAATGGGCGGGTGAAAGATTGATCGGTTCAGAGTTAGCCATTTAGCGAGCCTGAGCAGTTGTTGGTTTGAAGCGCACGACGCCGCTTTCTGGGTGCTGTTATATTAGCGCAAAGTGCAAGGAGCCTTTACATTGGTATTGAAACTATCGTTAAGCAAGTAGCATTAAATATGAAGGAACTTGTATCTTGCTAATATCGAAACCAACTTCTCTTCCCTCATCTCTCAAGTCTTATTTCTTAGCATTACCACTTGTAAATATTGGGCCCCGTATTTATGAGCACCCATTTTGGGATTGTGCCTTGGTTGATTCTGGCGTGTTTCGTATTTAAATATGGGGAAATGTGCGTGTTGGAACTGGCTGTGCAGATTGTGGTCGGTGGTCGGAATAAGTATCTTATCAATGGACACCTCGCCCAACCGAGCAAAGTTCAGAATCTCTTCCATTCGGTGCAGCTGAATGTGAATAACCCACATTTTTTGATTATGCAAGGCCGGATAACGAAGGTGCTGAACATGAAGCCTCAGGAGACACTGTCGATGTTGGAAGAAGCGGCTGGGACTCGAATGTATGAGATGAAGAAGGAAGGGGCTCTGAAAACGCTCGAAAAGAAGCAGATGAAGGTGGACGAGATTGATAACGTGCTGAACCAGGATATTTTGCCTGCTCTGGAGAAGCTTCGTAAAGAGCGCGCTCAGTATATGCAGTGGACTTCCGGCAATGCGCAGCTTGAACGCCTTAAACGGTTCTGTATTGCTTATCAGTACACGAGTGCTGATCAGGTGCGTCGTTGGCTCCTCGGTCACCTGTGGCAACAACAGTCCTTGTAAACTATTTCCGTTGTTGAGAAATTCATACGTTTAAGAATAGTCTACATGCAGTGTTGCTGTGATTTAAGTGAGTGGTATGGTGTTGAGCAGGTCAAGAATTCTGCTCTCTCCGAAATATCGGACCGCAAGGCAAAGATCACTGAGTTTCAAGAAGAGTATCTTAAGATTGAAGGTGGGGTTGCGAAAATAGACGGAACGATTGCAGCGATCACAGAAGAAAAAGAAAAACAGATGAGCAGTGATTTCAAGCTTTTGTCCGAGACTGTAGACAAGCTGTCCAAGGAGCTTGTGAAAGTCGGGTCGGCTGTGAACAATCAGAAAGACAGCTTAGAAGTGGAGAGAGCAACGGTTGTTAAGGTACCTTTCCTCTCCGAGCCTATCTCACTCACAACCCATGCGGCAACCGGTCTGGATGAGAGCATACAGACATCCTATTAGTGTCGTTTTGACCAGATCAAATAATCTCTTCCGTCGAATTCTTTTCTTAATCTACAAGTGGTTTCAAGTAAGGCAAGGTTAAATGTCACATGCTCTATCACGTTGCACTGAATAACCGGAAGAGTGTAACACTTACAACGAGACGTTGGCTGGTACATTTAGTAATGAGGTTGTAACTGTTATGTGTTTCGCATATTTCAGTCCCAGAAAACTTTAAGTGAGCTGGAGAAAGGGGTGACTGAAAGAGATGATGCTGTGCGTCAATTTGAAGAAGACGCATCTGCTTTTACTCAAAAAGTCGAAAGTCTGACAAAGACTCTGACGGAGAGAGAAGCTGACTACCAGGTAGGTGCATAATCAAGTGACTCACAATGATATGTATTGTTATTTACATATGATGAGCATTGAAATCGTTTGATGTAAGAGGACGTCGTTTAGTTCTCCTGATTCTGAAACACTGGAATCAATAATGGATGCACCAATTTTACGAAGATGCTCTAACAACAACTACTGAACTACTACGGCCGTGACTTGTTGCCAACAGTTCATTTAGATTTACTTCAGCCAAATTCGTTTTTCAGGATGTGACCCGATCCGAAACGATTGCAGTTTGACTAACGAATTTTTGGGACCAGGGTGTACAAGCAGGGAAGAGTGGTGGTGGGGATCAGAAAAGCTTGGCTGACCAGCTTGTCGATGCGAACGCAGCCGTTGGGAAAGTAGCTACTGAGGTAAAGCAGAGTAAGATGAAAATCAAACATCTTGAGAAAGAATTGAAGGAGAAGAAGACTCAGTTGTCATCAAAACAGAAGGAGGCTACAACCATTGAGAAGGAGCATCAAACGCGCACGGCGGAGGTCAAGAAAATCACATCAACTCTGGAGAGTCTGAAATTTGACGAAGCGCGCATGGATTTACTTGATAAGGTTTTCCACTCCCTCGTTCTTGTCTCATTGTGAGAACTGTGGTGTTTCTTTGAAACCCATGGTGCAGCGCATTATATTCATAATAAGCATCATCGTCACAGTTAGAGTTGGCTGGCACATTTGTTTAGATGTGTCAGATGCTCGGAAAATTGACTGCTTTCTGGCAATCATCATGCAGACACGTAATGAAGAGATTGAAGCTGTGAGAAAACTCAAAGCAGATGTGAGTTCTCTTACTGGAGAGCTGAACGGTGTACAATTTTCTTACAATAATCCGTCCCGCGACTTTGACCGTTCTAAAGTGAAGGGGGTTGTAGCTCGTCTTCTTAAAGTGAAGGATCCCTCAACAATGACAGCGCTCGAGGTGAGTTTCTCGAACTCTACTGTGAATCTTACAACTTCTTGTTTTCGTAGATCCTCATTAGACGAACATTTATTATCATTCTCTGGTTCTCGCTGTTAGTTAATAAGCTCGATTGAATCAAATCGAAACTTCCCTCGTTCTGTTTTTTTCCATTATCCTCAAATTATAAACTCTAATCAACTTACCGGTCAATCCCAACAGGTGACAGCTGGAGGAAAAATGTTTAATGTTGTTGTGGATAGTGAGCAAACTGGCAAGCTGTTACTGGAGAAAGGTGGTCTTCAGCGCCGAATTACCATCATTCCTCTGAACAAGATTCAGGCGTCAGGAGTGCCTGCAAGAGCTCAAGCTGCGGCTACGAAGTTGGTGTGTTTTTCCTTCTTTCAAGTTGTGGATTCCCATTTCCTGGTTCATCCTTATTTTATCAATATTTGAGGTCTTGGTATTGTATTTTTCTGAATTTTGTGATGTCTACTCATCTAAGCTGCTCGACCAGCTTTTAGATTCACAGATCTTTCAGTGGAATATTAAGTCCACTCATTCTTCATGTGGATTACCGCTTTTGTTCTCAGGTGGGAGCAGAAAATGCGAGAACTGCATTGTCTCTCGTGGGTTACGAAGAGGAGATAGAGGTACATTCATTCTCTGTCATTCTAATCTAAAAATCTTGATTCTGAACTACTTGGTGACATTAAGTCAATCAGTTTTCATTTGTGTGTTCTGAGCTATGGGTACCGAAGGTCTAACTGTCGTTGCCTGATTGCATATGTGCCAGGCTGCCATGTCTTTTGTGTTTGGAGGCACGTTTGTGTGTACTGATATGGACACAGCCAAACAGGTGATATTTCCGCAACCATACTGGGTTATGTTATGTCGTTACCGTCTGAATTATTCTCATGTGGATCGTAAATGTTTCTTTTCTACTTGAGTTTGGTCCTTTCTGGCGAAAATAGGTGATTATCTGCGAGATGGGTATGAAATAATTTTTTTCAAATACTTCATTTTATAGGTGGCGTTTCACAAAGATGTGATGACAAGGTCCGTAACCCTTGAAGGCGACGTGTTTGAGCCAAGAGGTCTTCTAACAGGAGGATCCCGCAGGTGAGCCCTCTCAAATGCTGCGTAGCTTAATATCGGTTTTGAAAGTACTTTTCTGCACGAAATCTACCATTTGCAATTAGTAAGTTAATATTCTTAAATCTGCAGGGGTGGCGGTGAACTCCTTAAGCGCCTTCATGCTTTGTCACAAGCTGAAGAAAACCTTGCTCGGCACACACAGAAGCTCTCTGAAATTGAAAGTGAAGTAAGTATCGCTGCTGATGATCCCACTAGCTACTCTGTATGGTAGTGAAAATGATCTTTATGGATGACCTCCTAGTTATTGATGTCGAAAAAGGGACTTGCGAAAGTGGTGATATTTAGTTCACTAAGAAGACTGCCTTGTTGTCAACAACATTCGGTGGATGAAAACGTTTTCAAACTTGTTGTGTTTGCAGATTGCATCTCTGGCTCCCGTGCAAAAGAAATTTTCTGAACTCAAATCTCAACTCGAGCTTAAGACGTATGATCTCTCGTTGTTCGAAGGTCGAGCCGAACAGAGCGAGCACCACAAGGTATGTATTTGTCGTCTTGTTTCTTCTGCACAGTTGTAGTTCGTGCACTTACAAACCGTAAGTGAGTGTATGCCGTGCTTCACTTTCAACTCATTAAACCTTTGTTTGGGAATATGGACAGTTGGCTGAAGTAGTTGCAACCATGACTACCGAGCTGGAGACTGAACAAGTGGAGCTAGCGAAAAAGGAAGAGGAGCACAAGGAGTGTGTGAATAAAGTGTCCACCCTATCGGAAGCTATCAAAAACCATGGGCGAGATCGGGAGAACCGCCTTCTAGCTCTGGAGAAGGAAATCAAGTCACTGAAGAAGGAGGTGGCCTCCGTCTCTAAGGAGTTCAAGGTAATTCATTAGCAGCCACTTAAATTTATTAGTGGTGATTTATTATCAGGGAATACTCAAAGTTGACTTGACCTTTTCTATCTCCAAATTATACGATACATCTGCGTTTCTCCAGCGATGACCTGACTCAAAGACTTGTGCCATCGTTTTGAGATGAATGTAGACTCAGGAGGCAGCAAGAGAGAGGCTGATTATGGAGAAAGATTTGGCCATCGAAGAAATGCAGACTTTGAAAACAGAAATTACGGCTATGGAAGGCCAGATCAAGATTCTTGAAGAAGCTCTTGGCCAGTTGGAAGCTAAGGTAAATTCATTGTAGGACTAGATACCCCGGCACGTTGGGCTGGTGAAGAAGTTCATCATGAAGGCATCGTCTTTCTGTCTTGGCAGTGATGAGTTTATAGCAGTTAAGAGTGAACGTAATGTGTGTGTATATTCATATATGGGTCGTTCAGTATATTGGTTAATTCCATATGCTCTGAGATCAATCCTCTATTTCACTTGTCGTGGCTAGAGTGCTAAGCATCACAGTGGCTTGCAAACTGTGCTGTGGTGCTACGGCAAGAGATTATTATTGCTGTCTTATGTTGCTACGTGCTTACTTTGTGATGCAGAGAGACATCATTGAATCTGAGTATACCAAGGCTAATGACGAACTTTCGAAGAACCGAGAGAAACTGAAAGCCTGTGACGAACAAATTAGTGCGCTGGTCAAAGAACAGGCTGTTCGGAAGCAAGAGCTTACAGATTGCCTTCTCAATCAGAAGAGACTTGATAATGAGGTTTGCTGCGGGTTCGCTTCTTCTATTTCTATATGACTATATCGAGTCTGATAATAGATGAATGCGAGTTCTTAACGATTACGCGGCCTGAGCTAGTTGCTTGATCAGTCTATTCTCGAGTCCAATTAGTAGTATGGGCGTGCGGTTATCACGCTCATAACACCCCATCCTTGGAAGTTCACTCCAGATGTACTTATGACGTGGACAGCTGACCAACCTACTCGTCTTCAATATGTGACAGGTGAAACGCATGGAGAAAGAACAACTTGAGTGTGTGAGGACCGTAGAGAAATTGCAGGAGACTCATCCATGGATAGCTACTGCGAAGCAGTTATTCAATAAGCCTGGGACAGACTTTGATTTCTCCACCCGGGACTACGAATCTGCTCGCCAGGAGCTGGATGCCTTACAAACAGAGCAGAAAAAGTACGTCCAGCGTCCTCCTTTCCTAGCCGCATAAACCACCGAGCCTTTTCTGCTGGGATGTCGATTCAAATCATTTTCGTGTTTTGAACCTTCAATTTACAGTGTACAGTATATCTTATAACCATGAGGTTACCTGTTTATCCTACTGCAATCTGAAAGCTGTGACTTGATTTTTGTGCTGCAGTATTGAAAAGCGTGTCAACAAGAAGGCAGAAGCCATGTTTGTTCAAGCAGAAAAGGACTACATTGACCTCTTAGACAAAAGAAGAATTGTCGAGGTACTTTTCAGAGAACTGGGTACTCATGCTTGATGTTTGTTGCACATGTATTGTGTTTAGAACTGATATTAGCTGGCAAAATAACTTACGTTGCGACTGTGCTGTAATAGTACTTTATGAGTGCTGTCGAAAGGTTTCCTTGGTGAAGGAGGTAGTGAAGGAGGCTGAACTAGGATTCTTGGCCTCAACAATGTAGTCAGTACATAAGCTCATTGATCTTGGCGTATTTAATTACAAGCTGCTTCACCTGGAGACATTGACATTTGATATTTTTCATAAGCTTTCATTTGAAAGTTCAAGATTCACTCACATGAATTGAAGCTGATATTTAGGACTATCTATGCAGGGTGACAAAGAGAAAATACAGAAAGTTATTCATGAGTTGGACGAGAAGAAAAAAGAGGTGCTGGAGGGCACCTGGAAGAGCGTGACCAAGTAAGTTCGCTGGTCAACGATCCAAAGCATTAATCAGAATCTGATTTGTTCAGTTCAAATGGGATTTTACACCTCTCATCTCATTATTGTTAGATCTAGAGTCCACGGTATGGACTTCGTATGTTATCAGCTTCGAGCATATTATTGTGAAAGTAGGGAATTGTAAATATCTTACTTTGGGCGTGGTTGCAGGGATTTCGGCAAAATATTCTCCACATTGCTACCCGGCACAACCGCTAAACTTGAGCCCCCAGAGGGTGCGAATTTCTTAGATGGCCTCGAAGTGAAGGTTGCATTTGGAGGTGTTTGGAAGCAATCGCTCTCAGAGCTCAGTGGTGGTCAGAGGTCCTTGTTGGCGCTTTCTCTTGTCCTCGCCCTGCTCTTGTTCAAACCAGCTCCACTATACATTCTTGATGAGGTGATTTCTTGACAAACTTTCCTCTTGGACTCTACCAGTATGTTTTGCTGCATACTATTACGCAGAGTCCTGTCAAATGAGACCACGATCTCGAACCAGAGTTTCGATTTTGGTCCAGCATTGTAAAGCCTTTGTGAAGCAGACTTCGTGTAAGAGAAATAGTGCGAATTTCTGTTGTCAAATACATTGTTAAACGTCCTGTGTGCTTGAGATATCGCAGGTGGATGCTGCTCTTGATTTGAGTCACACGCAAAACATCGGTAGGATGATCAAAGAGCACTTCCCTCACTCGCAGGTACGTAGGTTCACTCCCAGTCATCGGTAGGTTTTATTTTTCGACCATCGTGAAGATCTAGCTTCTGTAATGACCTTTATGAAATGAAAGTCTTTCCAAAGACTTACAGTGTGCTTTCTCATGTTATCTTGGTCAGTTTATCGTGGTGTCGTTGAAGGAGGGGATGTTCAACAACGCCAATGTCATCTTCCGGACCAAATTCGTAGATGGAGTCTCAACTGTCACAAGAACTGTACCAGGTGGAAGACAGGCTCCTTCTAAAAATCAAAGACCAACGCTCGAAGAAACTTCTCAAGGCATGAACCATAAACCTCATACTGGAGAATTTTGTTAACGCTAACGTGAATGAAGTCAGAATGCCGAACTCAATTCCCTAAGATTTGATTTGAGTGGTGAACCTGGGTCTTTGCGATGCAATAGCTTAATGTGTTAATATTGACATGCGAACCTGGTATGGCCCACAATGTGATGATCTCGTCATCATTATCTTTCCAGCTGATGCTCATCTATCATGTCATTGATAAAATGCGTCGTTTTGTCTTTGTGTACAGCTTTTGACTCCCAGACAGCGTTTTAGATGCAAAGACGTGTTTGCATGCGTGGATCCATCAATTAATACAAGCTGTGAGGGATTATACCAGAACTTGTACAGAAAGAGACAATGCTGCACTTCGCGTGCACTTTTCAGTACTGTAATATAGTTTGTAACATTTAAGGTTTCCTTAACGTTTGTGATTTCCCCTGCAACATTTCGAGGGTCTGAGTACTTTCATTTGACTTTCCATTCAGAGGGACTAGGATGTCCTCAAATCGAGATTACCCCGTCTATATGATGGAATGTGTAGCTCCATCGTGACGGAAGTGTGATACAAATAGGTAGCTACTCGTAGTCTCGTACTGTAGTGCTGGTACCAGAATAATTCGTCAACCAAGTAGATGCTTTAGCTTTTTACTTCCATTCAGGTTAAGGATCCGAGTTCAGAGTCCTGAACTTCTCCAAACATTTATAATAATCATTCTCTTCATTTTTACACTTCGATTTTTTTCATCTGAATTCGTTTTTGTTTTTTATGAGTCTGAACACATAGAAAATCAGCTAGTATTTTTCTTCAAAGAAGTTATGTGATTGAGTTTGGTTGGATATCTACAGCAGACCAGATAACTAACGGTAGATAATTTCCAGGAATACTACTATTAATCCTCCTGTATCTTGAGAGTACGGCCTAACAATGTTTCAATGAAATTAGCATAGGCAAACATCAAAATGACGGTGGTAAGACTCTGAATAGCTAAAAGAGCTCATGCCGTTGGTACTTACAGTGGCATTAGAGTAAAGAAACTTGTGTCCAATTAAACCCAGAACGTTACACATCAGAGAAGCTAAGTTGTGTACATGGATCCCTGCAAACCTGGAAAGCTTTGCTGAATATCTTGAATTCAGAAGTGCCCTCACGAACTGCATATTCGTTGAGGGGGCCAAAACTTGGACACAAGGTCCATCGCCTTCACTTCATTGTCGCTCCGTTGCTCCCTTGTGCTGCCTATATGTTCTGGAGACCAGGAAACTCAACTGGCAAACATCCACTTGAAGCAGATGGTCGCTCTTTTCTTGATTAGAATCTATCTTTCCCTTTCCTGGGTGGTGTCCCTCCTGTTGTAACTGAAGATATTTCTTTGCTCTCAAAACAGGGATAGGTGGCACGTGGGGGTCAATTAGACAAACCTTTGTTTCTAAAAATAAAGTTGAACAATTGTTAAAAACGGGATCCAAAATTAGGAAAACAAAACTTAAAGGAAATAATATTCAAAATTAGGAAAACAAAATCCAAAATTAATAAAATAATATTCAAATAAAAACAAAATCCAAATTATACCCAAAATTATTACAGAGATTCAACAAAATGAAACAAAAATCCAAAATTAGGAAAATGGCATCCAAAATTAGAAAAAAGGCATTTAAAAAATATGAAAATCATATCCAAAATTAAGAAATTCATATCCAAGATTAGAAAAATGAGATCTAAAATTAAAAACAAGATTGAACAAATCTTGGTTTCCAAGCAACGTAGAATTAAAGTAAAATCAATTAAAGTAAAATATACATGTCATTATAGTATATAAGTTTGAACTTAAATATTTGTTTCACTCTTCTATTCTCACACTATCATTTGAGTCATTGTTTCATAATCATTTTTCTATTAGATATTCTTAAAACATGGATTCTTATAACCATTTTTCAACTTTTGATGATTATATTTCATATTCTTTTACCTATGTTCCATCTCCTCCAACCTACATGCCTTCTTCTCCTACCTACATGCCCTCCTCTCCTACTTACATGCCCTCCTCTCCTACCTACATGCCTTCTTCTCCTGCCTACATGCCCTCCTCTCCTACCTACATGCCATCTTCTCCAACCTACATGCCCTCCTCTCCTACCTACATGCCCTCCTCTCCTACCTACATGCCCTCCTCTCCTACCTACATGCCCTCCTCTCCTTCCTACATGCCCTCCTCTCCTACCTACATGCCTTCTTCTCCTACCTACATGCCCTCATCTCCTACCTACATGCCCTCTTCTCCAACAACCCTTGAGTCCCATTGCAGTTGCAACTCTGGGGACTCGAGGCTTCTTAAAAGCAGAAGTGGTGGTTCAAACAAGACAGTCCGGAGAGTTCTCGCCAGTAATCACAGAAAGAATTTTATCATATCTAAGCACCATTTTCCTCCTCGCAGATCTTGGCAAAGGAGAAGTTTGCATAGATACTATACTAAACAAATCGCAGTAATAAATATATATATAAGCAGAAAGGTCCAATCCATGGCTCGAACTACTTCTTTGAAATGGATCTGTAGTTTGCCGATCAGGAACAAAACCAAGATAGGGAACAAATCAAAACTTGTCCAGAAAATGTAGTAAACTGCATAACTTGCACCTAATCAGTGGGTAACAGCCGGCATGTGCCAATAATTAGTTTAATCTTTGCAGCCTAGGCGACCACATTCTGGTTGTCTAATGCAAATAAAAGAAAATCCGTAGAGTACTACATCCTTATCAGGTCCTTGAAGAATTGAATCACTAGCCAAGTACATCTAGGGCGAAGCCCATATTATTTAGTGTCCCAAGGTCTGACGAGGGCTGGTTGTATGAGTTTCCTTTGGCAATGAAATTCCTTCATATGCTCCCCAAAAAAATAAAAAAATAAAAAATTTAGTGTTCCAATGTGTAATATATTATCACTACATCATTAGACTATTGACCACCATAACTTTCGACCATTGCATTCGAACAACCTTGTCTTCCATGATTCACATCTGGATCGGAATAGCTTGTAGGACTTGAAATCACGTTGAGTGGGAGTCTTGTTGTCATAATGTTTGAATGGGCACTTGTTCATAGCATGACTATCAGTGCATGTTAAACTCAGACCTTTAAACTCATCTGGATGTGTGTACTCTTGTTTTTGTAGCGCACCTTTTCCGAAAGAGTGTCAACCGCACCTCGCCCGACAGACTGTCCGCTTCGTACTCACGACGAACGAGCGATGTAGTCCAACAGAACGATCATGCCTATGATACAGCAATAATATTGTCATTCCTGCGCAATGTAGCTCTTGTCCGCATGGTTCCATCTATGTTCCACGTAGTTTTTCTAGTAACTCTTAATCCTAGCCCCTCAACGCATCCTGGCTTGAACCTAAAATATCCAGCTTGAAAAAGTTATCGTGGTTGCGAGAGCAACTTGTGGTTGCATACATGTAAACATTATAGCAGGAAATTCATTCAATTATTAGAATGAGCTGCACAGATCACCCAACACAATCAGGCTAGCCCAGTACTTGCAGTAAAAGGGAGAGTGGTACGAGAGAGCATGCCAGTCAGGGTGGTCTGCCAGAGACATTCAGGCCCGTTGTCCCTCCACTGCACAGAGCGAGAGGTATACGCTGCTCGGTTGCCCCGCCTCGCGCGGTGCGCTCTGCTCCAACACCAAAGGAGCCTCGCCTTCCGGCCAGACCCCACCAGTGACTCCGTGCTTGGAGTGGGCAGGCCCTCCATACGCCTCCGCAGGCCCATGCCCAGGCGCCCACCGTCCGCACCCTCCTCCTCCCGCTTGGGTCACAAGCGGCCGCTACACCGCCCAGATGGAATTGACTGTCGTCACAGCGGAATATGAATGCTCTGGTGGTCTGAAATGCAAGGCTGATGGGACTTCTGAGTGCACTTGAACGGTTGCATCTTTGAGTAAATAAGTGCGTGGTGCAAGATGTGATTCTGCACTGCATTATCATGTTCTGCGTTATAATTACATCATTTCAGAGAACGTGGCAGGAGTAGTATCGACTTGCTCATCAGAAAATATGCCCAAAGATGTGGAACATCTGCTGTGACAATGAGTAAATTCCTCCATACAGAGAATGTTTTGCATGACCAGCTAGTTCTGCACCAGGTTTCAACGTTCAGCTAATTCTATCCCTGAGTTTCTGTTGTGGAGTGTTTTTCTGTTGTGCCATGAGTTCTGTCAAATTGGCATGTGCATACATGACAGCCTGAACAACAATGTGTCGTGGTATTGCCAAGGCCAAGACTTATCGAACAACAGAGGGGCGGCTACCCAAATGGTTTCTCAAAGTAAGATCACAATTGATCCCCACAACCAAGAAAGGGCTTCACGAGTATTAGCAGTGCCACCTATCCCTATTTTGAGAGCTAAGGAATATCTTCAGTTACAACAGGAGGGACACCACCCAGAAAAGGGAAAGATAGATTCTAATCAAGAAAAGAGCGACCATCTGCTTCAAGTGATGTTTGCAGGTTGAGTTGCCTGGTCTCCAGGACATATAGACAGCACAAGGGAGCAATGGAGCGACGATCTGGACCTTGTGTCCAAGTTTTGGCCCCCTCAACGAATTTGCAGTTCGTGAGGGCACTTCTGAATTCAAGATATTCAGCAAAGCCTCCCAGGTTTGCAGGGATCCAATTCTGCTATTACACATGCAATCGAAGTTGTTCATAGTCGTGGTGTGAAGTCTAGCAGGAGTGAAGTTCTTAGAAAAAATGTCGCGAGTTTCTATTTATTTTGTTTCACTAAATTTAAGGGGAACCGATTCAACTGAGCTCTTCAACAAATTCTCAATTTTGATACTCGTAAGTACACTCAATAACAAACATGAACCACAAGTTACTGCCAGAGAACCACTGTACAGATTTCTGAAGGTCGTAGTTACAAAGAGTGGAGTAGCAATGAAGAGATGAGCACTATAAGAATCCTTCACGGTTAACATCCAGATAACACCAAAGTAGTGTAATGACATTCACCTAATACAATTCGCTGGTTCAGTTCTCAGATGTGAAAATGTCCAAAAGGGTCAAAAAAATTCACTATGTAAGTTGGAGGAGTTCGGAAGTGATAAGCTAGCTTTCAAACCTAGTGACTAGATTTTTGTTTCAATCACTTGGTTCCACTCTTGGAGTCTTGAGGGACGGCAGGAAGATCAGCTACAAATTTCTCCTGCGTCTTTGCTACAGTTGTCATCAGAGTTTCTGCCTTGTGGTTCCACTCATCTTCCAGCTGAGCTTTCGCTTGATCACCAATTTGGTCCACGAACTGAACCGCTGCTTGCTCCTGGACCATAACAAGGTTGAGCTCATAATGCACCGCAAGTATCATAGGAGCCCCTCTCCTCTCTCGTTGAGAATGAAACTTTTATACAACATTGAGCCCAGAATTTGACTAACCGATGTCAAGAAATTACTTGAACAGCCACAGGCTAGTGCTGCCAAAGCTAAAAACCAAGTCTACACGTATCACTGATTGATAAAGAAACGCAGACTGCAACCGAAACCTCATTGTCAGAGTATTGTTTTTCATAATGCAAGTTCCGGAATAGGCAAGAGGAGAATAATACCGCAGCAGTTAAGCTCTCCTTTAATTGTGCCATCTGAGTGACAACCATATGAACCTCTTGAAGTGCCACCTCCTCGCGATACTTCTCCTGAGCTAACCTGGCCTCCCGAAGCTTCACCCATTTCTTAATCAGAGTACAACCCTAAAAACTAAGGGAGCTTAAATGATCAACGAAAACTAAAAGAGCATATATTTTGAGAAACTCTTCCGTGTGATGTCCAATGTTGTCTTCAAATCTCCAAAAATTTGTACCGAGCACACTTTGCTTTAGTACATTAAAACCGCATGCGTGATACCAGCATTTCCAGGGATCATAACAGAAGTATGAGGAACGAAGCATACCTTAGCAAGCTGTGCATTGATCGCCATGGTGCGCTGCCGGATCGCCTCATCGGGAGGAAGGCCCCTCAACACACGCACAATCTCCCTCACCCGAGTCGCAAACCTAAAAATCATCTTGTGACAAACTCCGCAACAATCCTCCTCTCATCCACCGCCACTGCTACACTACCATCTCATGGCCGCCACCAAAACGATCACCACAACACGCCGCGTTGCCCGTGGACCTTCTTAAACCCTGCCACAAACCCTTACGTCAGATTACCACCGCCAAGCTCCCGAAATCCACAAGAAGCGAAGAAACTCCTCAACAGAAAACAAATCCCGTCACGTGAGCGCGGAGAATTCCAATCTCAAACCCTCAAACGCACAACAGACAGCGTTCTCCAAATACTCACATCCTGATCACAAGATAATCTCTCAGACATTACCCTAAAAACTGCGCTTGATTAACAAAAAAACTCGCGACTATTGCACAGAAGCCAGACGAGCTTGCCGCAACCGAGAAACTAACCCCGACGGCATTCGAATCGAAAACCTAAACCAAAAAAACCTCGTGAAGCCGCACCAGAACTATACTTGTGACATAAATTCGGTTCGAAAGCACGAATCTGCGACCTAATTGCGACCCAACCTGATGAACTGCATTTGAGACAGTGACATTCTCTCACCAAAACGGAAGGAGATGGCGCCGATCGCTGGATGGTTGGAGCTTGAAGTTTCTCGTCTCCTTGTCCCGGCTGCTTCGTAAATCATGCCATGTCCTGAAAATGTAATCACCTCAAGTTAATTTAGGTGCTGAAATAGTGCGGCTATCATCTGGGATGCCACATGACTAATTCTGTGAGGAATGGGGCGGACTTGAAGGTGCCACTGGCAGTTCTCTGGCTTCCTGGCTATGGCGAACTCAGCTTGCCCATGTTGCGCTGCAACCCAATTGGAATTTCATCATTTACCAAATAAATTATTGTTGAAACCATTGCCAGTTCGACTCATGATTCATCTGAAATGTAGAATTGACCCTTGAATTTGTTAATTTCACCAGAAGTATGGTAATTGGACACATTTTACAAAGTTCATTTTCATGTGGTTGGATTATTAAAAAATTATTTTGAAGTATGGAACATCGTGTCATTGATGCAAAGGCACCAAAGCACAAAATTTTCAGTTGAACAGACGGTAGTTTGGAACTCTACGCCTTGAATGGTATGCTTCAAGTAATTGAAGTAACATTGCTTGTGTGACATATTAGACACCGCCTGTGATATCTCTACTCCCAACTTGTATTACAATAATTCATGCAACCTTCCAAACATGAGAATCACCATGTATATTGATTGAATCTAAATGCATAGTCCCAGCTACTGTGTGCTGGGATGTGTCAATGGACACTTGGAAAAGCGGACGTCTTACAACGACTTATTTCCGACGCTAATTTTCAGAAGACTGAAATGCGAATTTGTGAACTACTTCAGTGGACTTACACTAGGACCCAGAAGCTGTGAAATGACAAGATCCTTGTACCATCTCGAACTCTCAATTATGGAGGGAAACATGAAATTCAATATATTCTGAACGTAATTTAGAATAGTGAGTGGAGAAACAGATATGCAGCATTGGTATGTTTCTTCAGTATTGTAGGGCATGGTGGTCTGTGGCACATTTCAAAATCTTTGATAACCTGGATCCTAACCAGGGAGTTTTTAAAAGCACTTAAAAGTTAAGTGGCGCAAGTGATGAACAATTGCGTCATTGTAGCTGCATCGAAAACTAATACGCACATCTTCAGAGGTCTTCACAACGTTTCTATGTATCAACCTTCTACATCTGCGTTGATTTAGATATCATACATTAGGCTTAAGACTTGTATAGCCCTGACTCAGTAACTTAACAAAACCTGGTTCTTTCTTGTCACTTGTTTGCGCATTGAGATAGCCTGACATAGCAATTTTTTTTATTTTTCTGCAAACTTGATGTATAACTCATACAGAAATCCTCCGAGTTAATTGTCTCATCAGTACATCTGGAATTGGAGGCTTGGCACAACTTAGTAATTGCCTTAATCCCAAATACTATCGAGTATCACAATAACAGATCAATGTTCAATATTCATATTCAAAAAAGAGTAACTAGACAAGTCATCTACAGTCGACTCATACATCTCATCACTTTAAGGTCCCCGTAAATTCTTCGCACAACCGCTAGACTGTCCTAATTTCAGAGTAATTGAAGTGACAAAACATTTACAGATGACAGCCCTGGTTTACCCTATTGCGTCAACAAGCACTGCAACATAGGACACTATGACACTGTAAAGTTTACTGCCTGAGTTCTTTGGGAAAATTTTGAATAATTGTCAACTTGTCAATGGGTCTTCAATCTACCATAAGAACACCCGGCTCTAGATGATGATGTTTCTGACACGAAAAGCAGGCCTGGTCATAAGCACCACACATGCAGACATTTCATCGACATCTGCATCTTTGGTCAAAGGTTCGTGATAACGTCTGTCAAACGGAGTCCAGTGGCTCGTTCTCCAAATGCAGGCAGGAGGGTCAAATGCAAATGCTAGTTCATGGAGCAACCATATTGCTTTTGCAACTTCCAAGAACCGAAGATAGAGATCTTCATCACCTTCAAATGCGTGGGGACACTGGATCTGCGCCAAAATGTTCCAGAGTTTTGAAATAACCTCTTTCACGCATTGTGGCAATGAAGCTCTCCAATTCTACTTGCTTCGGCAAAAAAATTCTTGTGATAGAGTTTTCATGCAGAAATTTCACCATCATATCTGTTAGTTTATCAACATTCATGCAAGCAATCTGCAACATGCTTGGATTGACTAGGTCATCTAGCCCAGTTTTCTGCTCAAATGTTGCAAGTTCAGCCTTCATCTCCTTGCACTCAGAGATCAACTGGCTTGTGTCAGCTTCCATATTTTCTCGACGGCTTTATCCTTCTCCCCGATAACTGAATTGAGCCGATATATTTCCCGCTTGTTGGCTTCTACGACTTCCTGGCAGTGAAGCAGCTTATTTTCGAAATCCCTTTTCTGGGCATCCATATTCTTCTGAATGTTCTCCGAGCGCTTTTTGAAGTCTTGTTTCTGCCTCACCTCCTCTTCCAACTGCCCTTTCAGCACCCGAACTGCATTACTACGATCCTGTATTTCTGACTGCGCAGAGTTCAAAGTGATGTTCGTGCCCCTAAGTTGAGCTTGAGCATCTAACAGTTTCTTAGAAACTGTCTGCAATTCCCTTGACAGCTCCTCCAACTTGACTTGTGAACGAAATTCGTTTTCAAGCAGTTGCTGCTCATACTTAAGGGTTAACAGATTCACCTGTGAACGGTAACAGGCATCATGCTCTAGAATCTGCTGAGATGTCTCTTTGACAATCTCTGCGTTCCTACCTTCAAGAAAACGAATAATCGCGGCCAAGCTTTGGAAGCGGCACTTATAAAGATTGTTCTCTTCTCCTGCAGGAAACCTCTGGAGGAATGACACGAAATCAGAGAAGCAACTTTGGAAACTGCCATTGACGACGTTGCTGAACGTCCAGTTGCTCAATGGTGTACTCGAAGGAAGCCAGCCACCGATTTGCTCACCACGAGCACCGCAATTCACTCGCATCTTGCAATTTTCCTTCAGACAATACAAGGCAGAATATTGTAAACCACGGCAGTTTAATGCAAGCATTCGATTAACTAGTTGATTTCAACATATATCAGCTACATTTATCCTTCACTGAGAAACCATCTAACGTACTAAGCATCATGATACCTTCAATATGAGCCGATACAAAGAAATAGTAAAGGTTCTTGCTCCCCAATCATAATCACTATGCACATTACATATTGCAAACTTGGTCCTGTGGATAAAACCTAAAGGATTATCACAACAGAAGGTTTTCTCCCAGATCGTATTAATTAGATTCTCTAAGCACAAGGATCAAACATTGTTTAAACATGTAGAAATGCACTGAAATATCCGTTCATGTAGTGGCACTCTGACTTCCGACATCAACTTTCTGAATTGGAGCCTGACACCAGCCGCTGTTAACAGAAAGCGTTTGATGTCCGGGGCTGCAACAATCACAATGCATCCAAACTCTTGCAGATTCAAATACTTACCTCACCACATTCTGTGCAGACGCTGTTGGAGGGAACGGAAACTACGGGAGCTGGTCCATGCAACATGGTATGCACTTGTTCCTCGCAACCAGAAAGCTTCTGAGACGCAACAGCACAACCTTCCTCCTTGCCTGCACGATGCTCACAGTCGGACCAACTGCAGGAAGTGCCCATTGTCTGCTTTCGAGCACCACGAAACCTGACGCAGCCAAATATACTGCAGCTCAGGCTGCAACCTGAGGACTTAGCTAACACAAATACTCCAACTCAAAGACTCATGTGCAAACTCAAAGAAATTCTATCCCAACAAGAAATACATCTGAAGTTCAAACGATCCAACTCCTCCGAACAAGTTCTAATTAGACTGTTAAACATTGTGTCTACGATGGTCTGATCCAAGGACGATAGAGAGACGTATGTGGAATTCTAAAACCATGAGAGACTATCTCAGCAACAAGAGACTCTATGACCACTGTGATCAGTGTAACTCTGATCATGAGGCTTGTAAGTTCAAAAATTACTATTAAAGGCGTACGTCTAGCCGTCACTCACCATTACCCTCCGCCGTAGCTGCCAAGGCCGCCATGAAAATCAAAGTTCAGGGGTAGTACTTGCTGAGTTCATAACCATTTGTGAGCAAAGTAAATTAACCAGTGTCCGCACCCCAGGTAAGAGTCTCAATGCTATGTCTTGAAGAATGTAATTATGTAATCACGTAAAGGTAACTTACAATTCAATTTGTGGTACATGGTGCCCGGAACTCATCTTTCATGAGCCCGCAATTAGCAGTAAGGCTGGTACTGCATTGCTTATTGAAAGCTATGTTTGAAGCAAAACTAGGTGAATTAAATATTACAGAGTCCAAAAACAAGGGTGAGACAAGTGTACTCTACTATGCAAAGCCGGCTGTGTGTACTCATCAACAACTTGGATGCAGCATTGCAGCCTTCTGCCGAGCATGCGAACTTGTCTCTTGCATAATTAAGAGACTCATTCATTCATTCAGAGGGGAGAAGCACAATAAAGTGGACCAAAAAAGAGTTTAACTATTTGCCAGTTTCACCCTTTTTGGAAAAATTGCATAAAAGTGATGGAAAGATGTAATTGAAGTCAATTTTTTTGCTAATACAGATTCTGAACTTGCTTTTCTACAACTTGGAAAAGTTTCATGCAAAGTATACACTTTAAAGTTACTTTATGAAGGCTTTAAATCCAAGCAAAGTGAATGCAGTCATTTGAGAAAGTGGCTAGAAAAGAATCAAAAATTATCAAAAAATCACTTTTGATGAAGTAGTACCCTCTGTATGTTTAAGGGGTATTCTAAAATAGTCAATCCATGTACTCGTTAATTGGTTTAGGGTTCCAACTTCCAAAAGTACCGCAAGGATGTTTTTTAAGAGGGTCACTTCCGCGGTAGTAGGTACTTTTTGTGAGTTTTTTTTCACCGAACATAGATTTTTAAATTGAGAAAAATATCGTCTAAAGACAATAGAATTATAGAAGGCACCAAATGAAGAAATTAAGACTATGAAAAAGTTTATTTTTATGATTTAGAACTAGTGGTCAAATTAAGCTTCAATAGAAGATGTTCTTTTTATGAAAATGCGTGTAAAATACCTTAATTTCGACACCTTAGAAAGTGACCAAAATGCTTAAAAACTACACCAAAATGCTCAAAATCAGTTTAAGCTTTAAAAAACATCACAATTCATATTCACTTCCTAGTAATCATATGCAATTGGAAAAAAACTAGATTCCCTCGAAGTTCTTGTTATGGCCTACATTCACTAAAAATTTCAAAAATATTTATCTAAAATTGACATCACAGGTACCTGCTAGAAATTCAAAAAAGCCCATGCTAAGACAATTGACCTTTAGAGGTTAAACCAACACAAAACCTTTAAGAGAAAAACCATCCAAAAAGTGTGACTTCTCTTAAATTACTTTGGTCTCCAAAAGATAAATGGCTGGTGTTGGCTTGTCTTTTCCTGATTTCTTTAAATTGGGTGTCTATCTATATAAAGCAAAGATAGTCTATTGTGACCTCTTTGTATTGTCTTTTTTCTCTCCTTCTCTCTAGCTCTTTTAGATTGTATGTCAAACAACAATGACCTACTACATGGAAAAACTTTTTAGGAGCCTAAAAATGGACTCTAACATTTTTTGTGGTAAGCCTAAGTTAGGAGCACCAATAAGTGGAAAGTACAATTTGCTAGCTTGGGTACTCTAATAACCAGAAGTAGTATAAATCAAGGAGTGGAACTTGGAAGCATGAAACTAATTCAAAACATTAGGGATTTTTTCTGGATTTTTTATTTACTTGTACTGTTGTACATAGTCTATAGATTTGGTAGCTTTCTAGTTTTGCTTACTCATCAGGATCAATATAGTAAAACTTTAAGAGCTCAAACCTAATCAAATACAAGTTGGATCATTTTTCTCTTTCCATTTCAACATCCTCTACATTTGCGTCTACATTTTTCAGATTTCGAATATTATTTCTAATATTTCTTCCTTAAATTTCTAGCTAAAGAACTTCTAAAATGATGGAATCTAGTGTTTCTATTTTGTTGGTCAAGAATGGGATCAAGGTTTTCTCACCCTTTTTTTTATCAAGATGTAAAAAAAACATTTCTTGTCACATAAAAGATAAAGATTTTGTTCTTTTTTTAATCTCTTTTTTATTTCAAAAATAGAAAAAAAACCTTTTTTTTGACTAAATGGATTCACATTCTCTAAAATCTTAGTTATCAAAAAAAAAAAAATGAGTATAATAATAACTTGAAACCTATATTTCTTTTATAATTTTTTCATAAAGCTCCACTCCTTTGCAAATTCTAAACTTTGGTGTACAATTAACTTACATCGTACATGTAAACCGTATTAGTATGAAACCTCCAACTTGTGTTGTGCAAAAAAAAAAAGTCAAAGTATACTGACCATTTTTGAATAGGATAGGAAAAAACAATGTTGTTTACTTCAAGCCCTATTTTCTTCCAATCATTATTGTCAAATTATGTGAGATTTTTTGTGCTTCATCATCATGTAATTCTAAACAAAATTTTATGATTGGAAGTTCAAAGAATGTATTTTTTTTTTGGTTTTATGGCTCTTTTGCTTCAGAAATGATAGTTTTTGAGTGATTTTGATGAAAATGGTTAAGGAATTTTAGGGGTTACATACTCTTTATATTTGGATCTCATGTCTTCCAAATAATCTTGAATGTATCTTTTGGAGTGAAAGTAGTATTAACACAATAGAACTTCATTAGAAGCTTGGATAAAATTATATCTATCAATGTTAAAGATATTGGCTTTATAAGAATTTTGAAGAAAATAAAGATAGGACCATATTTTAGCTTTTTAACAGGCCACAAGTCAGTATGACCTGAACTAGAGCTATGACCTGAACTAGAGCTATGACCTGAACTAGAGCTATGACCTGAACTAGAGCTATGACCTGAACTAGAGCTATGATCTGAACTAGAGCTATGACCTGAACTAAAGCTTCGTTGATTTGAGCAAAGCAGGGTCCATTCATATTGAATAAGAATTATACTATCAATTCTATAGGCACTATTTTGGCAAGTGGTTGAATGATAGGAAGTAGGAGGCTCATAAGAGGAAGAAAGGAGGTCGAGCAATTGAATGGATTTGATTGTGACTATAATTGTGATTATTATTCTTATTATATATAAGAGGGGCAATTATGGCTTCTTCAATCTTCTTTGAGTGGTAGAAGTTTATAACCTGCTTGCACTCTCTTCTATCCTTTAGTTTTTAGAGACATTCGTATTTGCAATTTCATTCAAAAAGATGATGTGCATAAATTGTCTTAACTTTGAAAGATATTGAATTTATTAAGCGTATTCCAATTGTTGCACTTAAATGCATATCATTTCTAGGTATCTTCATAAAAAATATAGTGTTTTCATATTATATATGTTGTACTACTATTGTATTGTATATATTGTTACACCACTATATTGTATTATATTGTACTATACAGAGAGAGAGAAAAACTTCGGTCTCCGGAGGAGACCGACGTGAATTAAGTGTCTGTTCGACCTACCCCCAATCCAAAGCCCACAGGACAAAGGTATGGAAATAAAGATCTACTCCCCCCTTTCGAGAGTAGACACTTTAGTCACAAGTAACCAGTAACAAGAAACTAGTGAAAACAGGCATATAGAATAGTTTGTGGTGATGTTACGGACATCAAGCCACGAGCTCATTTGTTGGTTGGATGTGAGCGTTTGTCTCATTAATCCGGTCCGGGTTTGAACCTTGATGGACTCGTTTGAGTGGATGTGGGGGATAGAGTGGCTTGATACTGCTGAGTGAGCGATCACGAGCAGGAAATAAGTTTGTGCCAACCAACAGCCCCCTATGCGAGAAGTGACAAAAAGAGACTTGACACTTGTATGCTAACAATTTAAATAAAGTAGCTCTAGCTACTATTAAAATTTTTATTTTATTTTATTTTAAAGTTTTTATTGAGGGGGTTCTAATGTTTGAGGAATCGGTTGGTGGTTTTCTATTCTTCTTTTGTGGAGTAGAATGGACATGGCATATTGTATGGCGATAGTGTTTATGTTTTTGAAGGTGTTTTTGATGGTGGGCATCGGTATTTGGAATTTTTCTACAAGTGATTTCATTGATGGGATGTGTGTGGTTGCTCTAGCGCCGGCTGTAATGACGATAAGAGGGTCAACTTTCCATCCTAGAGCAGTGATATTAGCGATTAGTGGATTGTATTTGTTGGTTTTGGCTTGGAGTGTTTCTGGGGAGAACTTTGTCATTGCAATATGTAAATTCAATAAATTGTATTGTAAGGTTAGGGTTAATTACAGAAGGGGGTTCACTTTGGTAAGATAGGTCTTTCACACATAAGATGTCTGGTCTAAATCTCAAGTTACAGTGGCATCTTTGTGTGCCACATGTGCAAGGGAGTAACCAATTTGGTACGGTATTTTCTGGAGGTTTATCATTGAAGGTTCCAGCATTCATTAGAATATAGCAGCGGGATTTTTCTGATGAGATTAGTAGTTTACGGATTTCCCAAACTGTTTTGTTGTGTCTTTTGACACGAAGTGAATGTATGTGTTGTTGTTGGCATGTGAGTAACACATGTAACCATGTGTCTGATTCATGTGATCTACAAATGGGACATGTGATGGATGGGAATCTTTCTCTTCCAAAGAACATTTGTTTTCTAGCATGACCCATGTATGTTCCAGTACGGAATTTAATAAGGCATGTTTTTTGTTTGTCTGTAATGATTGGATTTTTCCAGAATTCATTAGAGAGTTCATTGTCTATATCTTCATTTGCTGTCCATTTGTAAATATTGGGAGTTTGTACGGCCATAATTTCTAAGTTTTTTTCTCTGTCGTATTTCTTGATTTGTTTTTCTAGGTCTCTAACTGGTCCTTTGTCTGGCATATCTATCATGGATGGCCATACATCTTTCTGGTAGTAGTATGGGGTAGCATGCACGTGTTCGTATGGGTGTTCGGCAGTTATACATTCTAGATCGACTCTGATTTTTGCTAGTTTATCTGCTTTCTCATTACCATCAATGTTGATGTGTGCTTTGACTTTGTGTAGAAAAATGGGTTGTATTCTTTGTTGGAGTAGTTCTACCATGGAGGCAAGTGTTGTTTGGTCGGGGTGACTGTTGTGTAGTGTGGGGTGTTTAATTTGCGTGTTTAGTAAATATAGTACGTTTAGGCAATCAGTAAATATATATGCGGGTTCATTAGGAAATTGTGTGTTAATGATTTTTAGTGTTTCGTGTATAGCCATCATTTCAGCTCGTAGAATGTTTTGGTGTCCATGGAGTATTTTGGGAATGTTAATACCTTTAGGGCTGTAGATGCCATATCCAGCTTTTTCCCTCATCCATTCATTATTGGGGCCAGTTTCTTTTGGAGGTATAAAGGAGCCATCGGTGTAATAACTAAGTTGGGCTTCGAATTTTAGTGGCAAGTTTGTATGGAAGTTTGGGATTAGGGGGATATGTGTGGAGCTATTTGTTAGTGTATTAGGGTAGTCCAATTTGGACCATTTCTTACTAGGTTTGACCAAGGTGTTTAAAGGGGTAGGAGGAGCAATTTGTGTGTAAATCTGTGGGATTTTTAGGTTATTTATGATGGGATTAAGTTGATTCATTTGTTCTTGGTTACCGATATTGTTGTTTTGGTGATGAATGCAAAGTATTTGTAGAGTGGACACTTCTTTTCTTTCAGTGTTGACGTCGGGGGGTATTGTGGGTTCTATATATGTGATGGTATCTGCATCAAAATGAGCAATGATGTGTGTATCTGGAAAGGGGCCAATGTATGGATTAAAATTTTGGTACCAGTTAGTGTCTGGGGAAATGATTATAGTCATTGTGTTTGGATCGTTTTTTGCTGCAAGACGGGCCCAATGGATGGCTTGTTGTAAGTCTGTTTCATTATGGGGATGGGCGTAGCCAATACCTTTCCATTTGTGATCAAATGCTTTCCCTAGGGAACCAAAAATAATATCTCGGGAAAATGGTGTGTGGAATTGGCTAAATTGTGTGGGGCATGTAACTGGGGATGAGAAGTATGATGTTTGAATTTTGAATGTATCAATGAGAAAGTCTAGTATTTGAGTTGGTATGGTGTATTGGGCATATTTAAGTGGGTCATTTTTCGGGATGCGGTATTTATATCTTTGGTATAGCCATGCAATTTCAATTTCAAAAGATTGGGTTGGAGGTTCAAGGCCATGTGGGGTATTTTTCGCATTCTGATATTGTTTCCATAGCCATATTAATCTTGTTTTTGGGATGGTAATGAGGTGTCGGCCATTTTCTTCGTATATATGTGCTACGTTTAAGTTTGTTTGTATTGTGTTTGTATTTGTTTGAATGTCGCTTTCTGGATTACATTCATTAATAGAGATGTGAGCTAATGGAATAGTTGTGGCTGGAATAACATACCTTGTATCTTTTGCTTGTGTGATAGAGAAGTATTTTTTGATGGTGTCTGTACAATGCTTATGTTGTTGTTTTGTATAGTATTGGGTAAGTATTTCAGTGTTGTGATGACATGTGTGGGGGTCGTTCCAGGGAAATAATTCTCTTTGAGTTCGCCATTTGTGGTATGAATTGTTGTTTGGCGTGTTCCATTGGCATAAGTATATGGTGTCTTTTTTGATGATCGAGTATTTATCCTTGATTTTACGGTGTTCGTGATCTAATATTTCGTGAATGGGGAATTGTCGAGGATTTTTAAGTATGTTTTCGGGAGGGAGGGGCAGTTCGGGAAAAGGGGGGTTGGGTGGATTTATAGTGGGGGTGAGTTGTAAAGGGAGGATATTGTGGTTTAATATAATGTAGTCATTTTTTAGAGTTCTTGGGGGGTGATGAAACCGACATGGAGGGTGGCATCTGTGTTGGCAAGAGGGGTAGCAAAATAGTTGGTTGGCAAGGTTTAGAGCACTTTTGATGAGTTTAGTGGGGTTGCAGTAGTACATTATAAAGTCATCTGGGTTCATTAGGGTGGTGCCATTAGGCATGGTTATTTGTTCTAGTTTTATTATATTATGTGATAGTAATTTTTGTAGTAATTTGAAAGATGTGTTGGGATTAAGGCCATGTAGGTTTTGTGCTTCTCTTATCCATGCTGCTTCTAGTTGGGATGGATTTAATAGAAAGCAATCTATTGTACTTTTAAGGTGGACACCGGCTTCATGTTTGAGTAGAAATAGTGTCCTAGTGATGGGTGATCTTACGCAGTGTTGGTATTTAATGCGGTCTATTTCTTCGGAGCCTCCAAATCTTGTAAGTATAAATTGTATCAATCCATAATAAATTTTTCCAAGTCTACCTTTATCATTAAGGGCATTTTGTAGTTGTTCTCCAATGCATCTTAAGTATGCATTTTTTAGTGAGAATGCTTCTATACCAAATAGGTTGTGTGGGAGTTGTGTGGCGACATTAGAGGTACATTTTGGTAATCCACATATTGTTTTGTGGAGCGCTATGATCTTTTTGTCTAGTTTTTTAATGGCTGGTATGGAATATGGTACTGCGTAAAAGCTGTATGCTATTCCGGCGCGTATCACTGTATCTGCCATACTGATTTTTTGTTTCATAGTGGCTTGGCAAGATACAAGGGCTTGACATTGTTTGACGACTTTAGCGGTGGTGGTGTTTATTTGTGTTCCCCATTTTAGTGATGGGGCCAAGTTTATGCCAAGATATGTGTATGGTTCGTGTTGGTCTAGAACTGGTAGTGGTTGATTTCTAAAGTTTATGTTGGTGGCTTGTATTTGGGCTTTGAATGCAATTGGGTTCATTTTGGATTTGTTAGGGCATCCGGTTACTGCACATTTAGAGATTCCGAGGTCCATTCCTGCCCATTCACAGAATTTATCTAATTTATTTAGTTGAGTTTGTAGGGATTTTAGTTTGTTGGCAATTGCTGCGAGATCATCGGCGTATGCTGCGGAGGAGATTGTAACTTTGGAGGTGCCAAAAGTGTAACCATTGTCTCCTTGTTGTAGCCATCTCAGAAGTGGTTCTAAAAATATTATAAATAAATAGGGGCTGAATGTATCTCCTTGTATTGTTCCTCTTTGAATGGGAATCGGTAGAGTTTTGCCAAAGTGTTCTCCACAGTATATGGTGGAGGATTGTAAGTATATGTTTCCGACTAGATTTATAGCATCAGAGGGGTATCCAAGGTCTTTCATAATGGCTAGGAGTCTTGCATGATCGATAGAGCCGAATGCATTTTTGAAGTCTATATATAGGATGTATATGTCTTGATTTGTGAATCTCGCATCTTCTAGTGCTGCAATGAGGATTTGAAGTTGTCTGGAAGTTCCTTGTTCTGCTCTGAATCCTTCTTGGCTGTCATGTAAGATTTGGTGTTTTTCACCATAGGCGGAGAGGATAGAAGTTAATGTACTAGTAAAAAGTTTGTAAATTGTGTTTGCTAGTGCAATAGGTCAATGGTTGGTTAGTTGAAATGGGTCACCTTTTTTGTATAATAAGACTGTTAGGCTAGTTTTCCATGATGGTGGGATTTGTTTTTGTTTGTAACAGTGTTTAAAAAATAGGAGGAGTAGTTTGTGGAATCGTGGAGGCATGTTTTTCAAGATTGAGTTAGGGATTTTGTCAGGGCCTGGGGCTTTGTTATTTCCTAGGTTTTTCAGGCAGAAATCGTAGGTTTCTTGATCGAAGTATGTGTGTAGAGGGATTTCCGGTTCACCGCGTTGGTCGATTGTGAATCCTTCTAGGTCGTGCCATGGGTATTGTCTGACACTGCATGTGCAGTGTGGTTGATGGATATTTTGATAGTGACATGTGGGAACTGTTGGGCGGTTACTGATAGATTGTTGAATGTGTATTTCTTGTGCAATATCTTTAGGGCTGGTTAGGATATTGTTTTGTCTATCAATAATGGAGTCTAGAGGTGAAGTTTTAGAATTTTTGAAGACTTTTCTATTTATTTTCTTGGGGCTTTTTTCATACATTTGGCGGTATTTTGAGACTGCTTTGTGAATACAGTCTTTAGTATATTTTGTTGTAATTTTTCTAGCTTCTTTGTTGGCAGTTTTTGCTATAGCGGCTATGACGTCTATCCATTCGTTTGGAATAGTATCTATTATTGGAGGATGAGGAATTTGTACATTTTGATGAATACGTATTTCATTCATGATAGGATGTGTTTGCCATTGTGGGTTGTGTTTTGCGATGTATATAGTTTTTCTGATGAGATGGTATGTAGCGAGGTGTTTTTTCCATTCTTTGGCAAGTTTTCGGGGTAAAAAACCACCTTGTTGTGCGGTTCTATTGGTTAGATTTGGTAGTGGAGGTCACAGGTGCTTTACAGGTGTTTTCAATAGTTTCTGAGATTTTGTTTATAATTTCATCTAGAGATGTACAGGCTGTTTCCCATTGATCTTGTGTGAGGTGGTTGTGGTTTTCTAATAATAATGTTAATTCATTTATTTTTATAGAGTTTCTTTCAAAGAATTCCATGTTAAATTTTTCTAGATTTTCTTCTGGGATTGGGTTAAGTATTCTGATTTCAGTGGTAGTTACTGGCGGTGGGGGCCTAGCTAGTAATGTGTTTTGTGGGATATGTAAGGTAACTGGGTAGTGGTCTGAATTTGGATTCATATTTATGTTTGTGGTGGAAGTAAATCTGTTGTTATCTGTTGAGTTTATATAGAAGCCGTCTATAAGGCTGGTTGATGTATAGTTATAACCGCCTTGTCTGGAGAATTGAATGTTTGTTGGGATGTATTCGAAATTAAGTGATGTGGTGAAGTTTTTCCACTGGATGTCTTCATCTTGTGGTGGTGTGTTATTGTTGTGATTTTGCCTTCCAATAAGTGCGATGTCACGGTTGAAATCGCCACATAGGATGTATGTGTGGTTTGGATGTGTAGCAATTAGGTTAGTGATTGTAGTTTTGATGTGGGGAATGAGACGTATATCTTCTAGATGGGTAGGCATGTACATGTAGATAATTAGCCACGGTGTAAGTGGATGATTGTTTATTTTTATTATTTGTAGATATGGAGATATATTTGTTGGGGTCGGAATTTTAGTAATGTTACCGGGGAATGCATATTTGTTGTGAATAAGTGTGAGTAATCCTCCTCTTCCGGGTTTATAGGGCATCCTTTGTTGTATGCATCTTGTTAGGGCATGAGTGTTGTTGAAGATGAGTTTGTATTCAGAGAATAGATTTTGTATATATTTTGTAGATTTTGTCGCTGTGAGTTTTGTTTCTTGAATATTTATAATTGCTGTATTTCCAATGGAGTTGTTTATGAGACTTTGTAGGTTTGGTAAGGCTGTATTAAGTGATGATACATTCCAAGTAATTATGTTAGTTTCAAGGTTTGTAGTAGGATTTATTCTTGGTACTGGTGTGGGGATATTTGAGAGTGGGGGTGGACGTGAGTATTCATTTATGTTTTCAAGACATCGGAGTGATTCTGTTATTAATTTGTTTGGGAGAAATGGAAATTTTCTTTGGAGTGTGGCGTGTGTGGGAGGGGTTTCTTGAATGTGAATGAATTCGTATAGTTCTTTGTGTATTGATTTTTTGGGAGTATTAATTCTTGGATATTTTTGATGAGTTTGGTATACGGATGGTCTGTAGAGATGTGTCTTTCTGGAGGGTTGTTGAGATTGGAGAGTCGGATGAGTATTGTATTTGTCCATATATCGTTGAAGTGGTATATACGGGGGTTTGATAGGATATTATTACATTTATCTATTGATGGGTTTATGGTAACGATTAGGGCGTATAGTAAATGGGGGGGTGGTGAGTGAGTTTGTCTTTGTATGTATTGGTGTACGGATGGAAATGAAGTAGTTGCTTGGTTATGTAGTGGATGGTCTGTATGTAGGATAGGAGCAAATGTTATTGCTATGTGTTGGTAGTCTGGTTGGAGTTTTATTGTACTAGAGATAAAATATTTTCTGGCTCGTTTTTTGTGATCAGTGGGATGTGTCCGTAGTATGTTGGGCATTGGTCCAGGATTGGTTTCTATGTCTCCACATTGAAGTAAGGCAAATTTGTTTAAAAAATAATATCCTTGGTAAATATTAGTTTTAGGGTTTTTATAATTTAATTTATAATATTTTGTTGTTATGAATTTTGTTGTGTTGAATAGATTAGGTAATGTAGGTATTATTTGTTCTAAATGTGAAGGTAGGTAATGTGAGTTTGTAGTGAAATTGAGTGATTGGTTTGTAATTGAATTGGCAAACCAATTGTATATGTGTTGGTTTGTGTTTTCTAATTTCTCGTGGTGTAGATATGCGTATTCTATTTGTTTGCGGTGTTGATAAGCTATGGTTGACGAGTGTTTGTTTAAAAGAATTTGTTTTTGTATAGTGCCTATTATTATATGATTTTTAGGTATTGAGTGAATTCTCAGTTTAGGAAGATTTTTGGTTTCTAGATGAGGTATATGATTTTGATAGGTTTCTAGTTTTGCGTGTATTGTAGGATGGGTAGATTCCGGGTGTAATATGCATTTTGGATAAAATCTGAGGTTTTGATAAGTTTTGGTTATTAGCTCAATTTTGTTTTTAAGATGGATTTTGAATTTTGGATGGATGTTGGGTTTTGAATGATCTTTGGAGATTGGATGATTTATGGAATTTGGATGAGTTTTGCTTTTTGGATGGATTCTATATTTTGGATGTTTTTTAGATTTTGGATGAGTTTTGTATTTTGGATGAATTCTGTGTTTGAGATGGTTTTTAGATTCTGGATGAATTTTTTTTTTGGATGAATTTTGTGTTCTGGATGTTTTTTAGATTTTGGATGAGTTTTTTATTTTGGGTGAATTCGGTAGTTTGGATGATTTTTAGATTTTGGATGAATTCCGCATTTTGGAGAATTTCTGATTTTTGGATGTTTTTTCGATTTTGGATGGATTTTGTATTTTGGATGAATTCTGTATTTTGGATGATTTTTTGATTTTGAATGAATTTTGGTTTTTGGATGGTTTCTGATTTTTGGATGTTTTTTTGTTTTTGGATGAATTTTGGATTTTGGATGATTTCTATATTTTGGATGATTTTTAGATTTTGGATGAACTTTTGAATTTGGATGAATTTTAATGTTTGGATGAATTTTTATTTTTGGATGAATTTTGTTTATTTTGTATTGATTTGAAGTTGATATATATTCTTTTTGAATGGTAGTATCTATAGATTCTTTATTTATTATTTTTTGTTTTATAGTATATAAATATACTATATAATATAAATTTAGCGTCGCTACATCTGAAGTAACCAGTTTGTCAAATCCATGCAACCTTCTATTTCCGTGGTGCTTGGGTGGTCAGCTTGAAGGGCTTCAAGAGTAAACATCATTTGTTTTTTCAATTGTTCAATTTGATATCTTGAGTTTTTGTTGGATTCTGCTTGTACCTTATCTGCATATGTTCTTGCTTCAATGACTATCTCCTCCTTAAGTGTACTCATCTCCTTCCGTATCTCCACCATTGTTGTTGTTGTGCCTTTGGAAACCGCATCTTCTACCATCTTGTGAAGATCCGCCTTGGAATATCCACTAGATGGTCCATTTTCGAGTGCTTTAATAGTATTTGCTAGGGCAGTATTGGCATCCGCAAACCCTAGTCTTACCAATTCTGCCCTAGATGGTGCACTAATTCCATCCAAACTTTTGGGGTGTGGTGCAAATTCTACCCATTTGTTGAGTATTTTTGCACTTTGTTTGACATGTTTCTTGTAAAGTGTAGCATTTAGGCATTGTACATTACAAGTGCCTACATGCTTTCCTTTTTCTAGGCGGAAAAATGTGCTTACAACGTTGCCAACCCCCATATATGACTTGATTCCCTCTTCCAACATCTCAATTGACTTGGTCTTATTGAGATTTTTGGCAATGAGGACAACGGCATTTTTCTTTGCTTTATCATCCTCGGAGATATTTTCCGTACTTGCAAACTTCACATCAATGATTTCATTCCAAAATGAAACCTTGTGAAGTTTGAGACGTTTAGCCTCCTCCGGGGATGGGGTTTTAATCCATGCAAAGTCAGCCAAGTCATTCTTTTGGATGTTTGTGACCTCAAAATCAAAGCCTCTATTGAAACTATCAACCACAAGTTCTTCAAGCATTTCAAACCATTTTTTTCCCTTCAAACTAGGGCTTGCAACTCGGACATATAGGAGGCTTGCAATGGCTATGGCATCAAATGATTTGCATACTTTCCCTCTCCAAAAAGTGGTATCATCCACTTTAAGGATGAAGGGTCGAATGCCTTGGAGGAGTATTGAACCGTCCTTTTCGGGATTTTTGAGATGGAGTTTCAAAGATCCACTCCATCTCTTCGAACCATGGAAGCACATCACTGCCAATGGTTCTCCCAAAAGATCCCCCAATTCAATTTCCATCACTTTGAGCCAGGGTTGTTCAAATAGACGTCCGACCCGGCTCCGGACGTCAAGACGTCCGACCCGGACGTCCCCCGTCCCGGACGTGGCGTCCCCGACGCTCGAGAATTACGCCGCGGTAATAATTTTGCGACCCCGGAGGGGTAAAAACATTCCCCAGCCGTCCGATCGGCCGATCCCGCCACCACGCCTCATCTCGGCCGTCCGTTCGCGGGGACGGCCGCGGGGACGGCCGCGGAGACGGCCGCGGGGTCGTTGCGGACGGCCGCACGTCGATCCGACGGCCAAGATGCGGCCGTGCTGGCACATCGCGGGCCGTCGGATGCGGGCGGCCCTCCAGGGCCGTCGGATCCCACGGCCGTCGCCGCGGCCGACCGCGGGGACGGCCTCGGGGACGGCCGCGGGATCCGACGGCCCGGATCGATCCCGACGCCTGCCATCGGGGACCGCTCGATCGGCGCGGCCGACCGCGGGCCGTCCGATCCCGCGGCCGTCCCCGTGGCCGTCCCCGCGGTCGGCAACGGCGACGGCCGCGGGATCGGACGGCCCGCGGCAGCCATGGTCGGCCTGGGTGGGCCGTCCGATCGGGCGGCCGTCTCCGCGGTCGGCCGCGGGGACGGCCACTGGATCGGACGGCCCTCCGCGGCCGACCATGGCCGCCGCGGAGGGCCGTCCGATCCCGCGGCCGTCCGCGTGGGCGACCGCGGGGAGACACGGCCGTCCGCATGGCCGACCGCGTGCAGACGGGGCCGACCGCGGAGACGGCCGCGTCGGTCGGACGGCCACGCGGCGCCATCGCCCGACGCGGCCGTCCGATCGGACGGCCGGCGCCTTCGGGCGGAGTCGCGCCCGATCGGACGGCCGCGGGGGCGTAGATCGGACGGCCGCGGGGACGGCCGTGGGGACGGCCGTGGGGACGGCCGCGAGGTCGGCTTCCCCTATATAAGGGGAAGCCGCCTCTTCATTTTTTACCTTTTTTCTCCCTTTTCGAGTGAGGCTGATTGCTACTGGTGGGGGACTTGATCCTTCTCCGTTGGTCGTTCTCACCGGGAGGAAAGGGGTCCTTCATTTGGGGGGGGGGACTTTTCGAATTTTTAAACGGTTTTTTTCAAAACCCTTTGGATTTGAATTGCTCTTATTAATCATTGTGGGAATTGAGGGTTTCTTTGGAGTTGCGGTTACGATTTGTTGAAGCCTTGAAGGCTTTCCACGATGTCGAAGAACAAGAAGCAGAAGAATGTGGGGGAATGGGCGAACAAATTCGATGACATGCCGAGCTTACGTTGCAAGGATTATATTGTGGCATTCATCGTGGAATTTTACCAGGAGAATACCCTTGTTTCATTGAATAGTCGTTACGTTCGGTATGAGGAAGATGGGCCCAGGAAATTCAAGTCAGAGATGGAGACAAAGATTAGGAATCGTTTGATGGATCCGTGCTGGCATTCGGATACACAGAAGCCCGGTTACGATCATTTCGTGTCACAACGTGCACACGATGCGTTATGGAATGCTAAAGAGGTTATTACTAAGTATGCAAGGGCGCAAAGGGGAGGAGTCGAGGCCTTCAAGGATACTATTGCAAAGGCAGATTGCTTCACGAGACTAATGGCGCCCCATAGCTCAAGAAAGCATCGACGGGCGTCTATTACTTGGTGGAATTCTCCGATTGGGATGGAGACGGCGGCTGACTTACGTAAACGGCATTTGACTATCTTGGCAGACTTTGCAGTTTTCTATTACTTGGACAAGGAAGTCCAGAGAGGTGGTTATGCTACCATACGTAGGGTTCGTATCGAGGGAAACCCGGAAATCCCACCGTACTGGGAGTTTGCTGAGAAACGGCCGCTCAATTGGTCTATGAGGCCGGATTTGGCACGTGTGGACCACAACAATGAATCTCTTGCGATAAGGATTCCCCATCCTGGTGTCATCCGCTTCCAGGCCATTCATCAGTTGGAACATGTGGGATTCATGTACTGGTGGAACGGTGGGACCCTTCGAGCCATGCTACAGAGAGACAACGAGGCCCCGGGTGACCTCCCCATCGACTACATCTTCAGAGAGAATGCAGAGGACAGTCCGATTCTAGGGAAGCGTCTCCAACTTTTCCGAAGTAAGCGTACAGAGCTTGCTTGGGCATTGTGTAACATCATAGATGCCGTACACAAATACGGTTACCTCCACAATGACTTGTCACCGGACAACATCCTACTTCACTTTCCGGAAGATGAGTCCAAGATCTACATCGGGGTTTGTGATTGGGGCTTGATGACGAAGACACTAGAGAACAGAAGGTCGCCTTGGGTTTTTGAGAGTGTCCATCAGAAGGAGGAGACTATGAGGAGGCGATACTGGGTGGATCCTCGCGTGGTATACGTACACAAGGAGAACCAAGATATTCAAATCATTCCAGATTTGACGGTTGCATCGGAGGATTTCGCAGCTGCGAAGATAGCGGCAAAGATCAACAGGGGCAACATGTGCACGGCATACCACGAAGCCGAGCCAGTAGAAACACGCCATTTCCAGAATATCGGAGAACTCGCAATGGTTTTCGAAAGTTACCTTGAGAGAGTTTGCCAAAACAACAGAGGAACGATTGGTGGACTCGGACATCTTATTAACCGTTTCAGAGATACACACAACTGGCCCACTCCCATCGAGCACTATCGCGAGGGTTACTGATATGGAGTTACATATCTACCTTTCCGTATTCCTATAAAAGCATAATGTTTTTTTTGTTACCGGACGGCGGGCATAGCTCTTACTAGTGAATAGTCATATTTACACTCTATATTATTATGAGATGTTGGAATCTCAATTTTTGTACACCGGTCAATATTTTGTTTATAAAGTTTACTTGCATTTGGTTCAAATATGGTCTCTGTACTAAGATTGGTCTATTTCTACCCCTTGTATTATGAGGAAAACGGATTGGCTCCACACATCTAGCTAAAAGTCGATACTCTCAATTCTAATTATGAAAATTATGCGATATGTGAATTGTAACCGTTATGCAGCTTATGCTTTGTAATTTTTATTCTTACAAATATTGGCAAGCGTATACTCAAGTTCTTTTCGTGAAGACGAAAGCGTAAGGGCCGCAAAACGTGATTGCTCATAATCCCCTGTACAAACAAATACCTTAGATATAAATATGCATCCATCAAAAAATATCATTCACGATATTCTTATTAATTTAGCCCAAAAAATAATTGAAAATTATTTTGCATACTTGTCTTGAGATTCATTATATTCTAGTGCTCGTAAGCCGTAGACTCGTAACCCATGTCAATAGGAAGTTGTCATTTTAAAAATAGTGATATTGATAGTAATGTGCACTTCGAATACGGCTACAAGAGTATTAAAAAGGTAAATTCCTTTCAAATGTGAAGACAACTACAATATAAAAGACAACACAACTACACTCTAAAACACTAATTATATCTATTCTACTTGCAAAATGTGGCACGTGCCTGTATTCTTGAGTCCGTACATTTTAAACCTCCATCTACAAAACTGCAAACTACGTACATACTATGCTTGCATCTTTTACTTTCCGTTGTAAATTTGTAATATGCGAAGTCCACATTAAAGTCTCGGTACGCTCCGATGCTGTAGAAAGTACTACCATGCACCCCATTCTAATAGTCTCCCCTCCACCCTAATCCATTGTAGTCATATGGATGATAATAGTTCCCATCATTGGGGAGTTCGCTTGGACCTCCCCGATCGTACGTTTCTTGTGGCCCGTGCCTTGCTGAATTTGTGGAGGCTCTCAGAAGTCTCTCTCTCTCCTCCATCAATCTTCGATTATCCCGTCTAAGGTGAAACGCATGATTCTCCATCTGTAGTACGTAATTTTGCCTTCTTCGCTCCAACTCTAGTTCTTCCTCAAAATAGCTATCTCTTACAACTCGACCGGGAGGGTATCCAAAAGGAGGAGGTGGTACTCTGTCATCGCGATGAAGTACGTTGCGGTTGTCCCCGCTATTGTGATCAGTACCGTCGGTGTGATAACCTAGAGGTGGAGGAAATATTCCAGGCGGAGTCCGCGAAGATGATCTGTAATCATCTTCTGCAAATAGGGCAGATGGGGTACCATGACCACCATATCCGCGGTATGGAGGGGGAGTTGCGTAATCATCACGTCCCAGTCTCTGCGTATCTTCTTCGCGATCTGGGGAATAACCGTGAGGTACCTCTCTCGGAGGTGTTCGATGGCGCGGACTAGCACTCCTTGGAGGACTCGGTATTTCCGACCAGCCGTCGTCATAGTTACTAAAGTATCTTGATCCCGTTGCATAATCTGGCCACGGTCGTCCCCCATAGGGTCCATACGTGCTATCCGCAAAGTCAAAGGGTAAATCAGCTCCTTCCGGTTCCCCGTGGCCATAGCCTTGTTCGTGGGGTCCCATGTCCTGACGATCTAGCGAACGGTGTCCCCCGTGGGCAGAGCTTTGTCCATACTCCTCATGGTTGGTACGTGATGACTCTCTGGCACGATGCCCTCTGCGATTCCTTGGATTTTCGTTTGAGCGACGCCCTCGATAGTTGTCTTCATCATCATAGCTTAAACGACGTCTCTCCTGTTCCTCATCATTATATTCGATGGCTAGAGTTTGTATTCCTGCATCTTGTGCCGGTGGACTCCGACGGTTTGAAATATGTAATGGGGGACAATCGCTATGTCCACTCCAGTCTGTTACAAGATCCATGCTGTCTCTGTTCATTCTATCTGTCCTCAGGCCCGAGACTGTGGTCCAGTCAACCCTCTTATGTAAGACTATCTCCGCCCACACCATTGCCATATTCGAATACAACATGATATGAGGTCGGGAGTTCTGGATTCGTGCTGCTCGAAAAACCTCGTTGTATCGAATTTTGAAATGATTACTTTCACAATTGTCGATCCTGATTTCTCCCCGTGTTGCTTGTTTCTCCGCAGCCTCGGTACGTAGATGTACTGGGATCAACTTCATGAGGTGCTTCATCTTGACATATTCCTTGCAAGTTACCATCCGCCATGGTGATGGTTCCCCCTCCCATCCAATCTCTGCTACACAATCAGGGTCATTCGTAGCGTATGGATCCAAGGGGTGTTTCCTTTTAGGAGTGGAGGGTCCTCCCCGGTCGTTACGAGGCATGGCGAAAGTCCGGTAAGCGAGTAGCTGTGAGTACCGTGTATCGTACCAACCTCGTAACAATGCCTGTAACTTCTCCCCACCGTATAAAAGTTGATTTAATCTCGTATATATCTAGTGCATAAGGACTAAAACAAAACCCAGAACTCCTGCCAAAAAACCGTACGTATGAAGCACTATACTGTTGGTTTCATAATAACCAACAAACGGTGCGGACAACCCTAAATACAATCCCACGATAACCCGTGGGGCAGTAGTAAAAGCTTGGAGGAACGCAACTGAGCTGAAGTAAATCCAGCACATGTAGCACGAGCACCCAAGTGAAGAAAAAGGAAGAAGGGCCAGCCATTTATGCTGGCCCGAACCCCTAGGCAGCCAGTTAGGTCAAACGACGGCCCCCCTACGGCCGTTGGATCTCGGGGAATGGAGAATCCAACGGCCGTAACTGGTCCGTCGCGGGAGCGGTCGCGGCCGTCCACGATCGCGGACGCGACCGGTCGTGCGGCCGCGACCGCTCCCCAAAGGGTGCGTCGGTGGACCGCCGCCCCGCGGTCGGGACGGCCGACCACGTCGACGGGCGTCCCCGGGGTCGGCCGCGGCCCACCGCGGGGACGGCCGTGCTCCACCCCGCGGTCGGAGGCTGCAGCGGCGTGGTCGGCCACGGCCGACCACGCCGACGGCCCTTCCGACCGCGGGGTGGGCCGTGGCCGTCCCCGGGGACGGCCTTGTCCGACCCCGCGGGGACGGCCGCGGCCGACCCCGCGGGGACGGCCGTGCTCCACCCCGCGGTCGGCCACGGCCGTCCACGCGGTCGGCGAGGGCCGTCCACGCGGCCAGACCTTCCGACCGCGGGGTCGGCGAGGGCCGTCCCCGCGTGGACGGCCGTCGTCCGCAGCCGTAGGATCTTCTCGTCGGAGAAGATCCGACGGCCGTGGCCGACGGCCGTCCACGCGGGGTCGGCCGTGGCCGTCCCCGGGGACGGCCGTGTGGGGGGGGGGTCGAAGGAACTCCCCTCTCCTTGTGTTTTCTCTCCTCTCCTCCCCCCTCTCCTCCCCTACTCTCCCCCCTCCTTCTTGTTCCAAACAATCCCACTTGGGATTGTTTGGACAGCATATCTCCTACAAATGGAAAATTCAGACATATCCCACATATTGTGGGGAATGTCCTGAAGATCCTGTGATCGGGGAGGTGGGGTCGACGTTTGAAATTGGGATCCAATGAACTATGTGATATTTTGGTTCTTTGGGGGTGGATAACCCCCTAGGATCTACAAATAATGTGAACACGTTTATGAAGAAGAATATATATCCTATTGAATGGAAAGAACCGTAGACATTGTGGGTACACTAAAACAGTTTTTACCAATTGTCATTTAAAGAAACGAAGGTACTCATGTTTTAGCATACGGTAATGAATTAACATTTTATACTAACGAATCAAAAGAGTAAATGTCAACAACAATATGATAAGAGGAACATTGCGGAGAGAATGCACTAGAAGTAATTCAACGCATTAATTGATGTACACACTTGGTTTTGGATGCGGTGCACCTTACGTTTAAATGGTTAAGAGATTTGCATTTATATTTCACCGGTTTACGGTTTAGGGTAATCTCTTAGAAATATAGATCCAATTTCTTCTCGATTAGTGGTATACAATGAAAATATTTATATAGATTCTTTGACTCTAATTTTTAATGGAATGATTTACCCTAGTTTTATTTCTTTAATTTTATATACTCTCGTTCTTTAGTATTATGGTAGAATCAAAAATAAAAACATAAATAGTAGTTTAGATTATGAGAGAAACTGGAGATAATAATAAAGTGAAATAAACCAAAACAAACATTCAATTCCCTTGGGATTATGCAATTCATGGGAGGAATAAAACTCAAATCATTGTTTTCATAACAAATGGTCCAATTCTAATTTCTCATGGCTGGTTTAGAGTTATTTGAAATATAAAGACTCTCCTTCCTCTTTAATGTCTTTTATTTTACAAACTTCCATACCGTAGTACTGTGTTATCATTAAAAATAAAATAAAAAATCACTAGCTCACATTATGAGATGAGGAAGGGATAATAGTAAAAAACAAAATAAAAACAGAAAACATTCAACCGTCACTGAATATTGCCAATTTGTGAACGACTATAATTGAAATCATTGTTTATAGAAACAATTCTAGTTTCCAACGCCCATAATTGAGTTGTACCTTGCAACTTATATGAAATAAAATAAATAAATTAGGTAACACATTTACATTATACTCTATACAAATATATGTTTATTCATATACACTTTAACGTAAATATAAATATGGAATGGGATTCTAACTTGTACAATGTATAGTACATACGTACAAAAGTAAACACTTACTAATGACACAACGAGAGAATTTAACAAGCACGAATGACAGAATTTAACAAGTAAAATGGTGGAATAGTGGTCGAATTAGTAAAATATACTTTAACATGGGTCATGGAGGAAATAAATCGAAATACGAACGTTCAAAACGATATGAAAGGAAGAAATTCACGAAATGACATTTAAGGAGCTTCGAGGGTTGAAGTTCTAAATTAGACAAATTAGACGTTAAAAAAAGGGCATAAACTAGATGGGAATAAAGTTTAAACATAGAGTAAAATAAAGAAGAGGTAAATGAAAACAATATTCGAAAGTGGAAATTGTATAGAGGGAGGAACGTTAAAAGTATATAAAGAGATGGTAACTCGAATTAAATTGATAATATGAAGCCCTTTAATGAAAGTATAATAGAAGCACTTATGTATTTAAAAAAACAGAAATTCAAAGCGAAGAATAAGAAGACGGAGAACTATTTAGATTACAATTTCTGAAACAAGTTTAGATGAGTTCGATTTCTGCAAGGAACTTTTGGAGTGCGATGATAGACCACCTTGAAATGCGTACGATAGAAACAACAGAAATAATGATTCGAATAAATGACACATACATTAACTTCAGTGGAGCGTACGGAATAATGACTCGTTGAAGAATTTAGATGCTTTGCATACCATGAAGTATTTTAATTCGTGTTTACATTAACTGCTGTTCTCATTTTAATTGGTGAAAGAAATTAACAGGTTTAGTGTAATATGTGGTCGGAAGATGTAGCATTATATGTTTTTTTCATTTGTATTTTAAAAAAGGGGGGGGGAGGAAAAATTTCCCGCGGCCGCGACGGCCTCGTCCCCACGGTCGGGGGCCGTTTCCACGGCCGTGGGCCGTCTCCGCGAGGGCCCGTCCGCGGGGACGGCCCTCGCGGAGACGGCCGTGATCGAACGGCCGTCGCCTTGGAGACGGCCCCGATCGGACGGCCGCGGGCTGTCGCCGACGGTGCCGTCCCCGCGGCCGTCTCCAAGGCCGTCCCCGCGGCCGTCCCCGTGCGGTCGGCCGCCATCGGACGGCGACGGCCGCGGGGACGGCCGCGATCGGAGGGCCGCAAGCCGCCCCCTCGGGGGCCGTCTCCAAGGCCGTCCCCTCGGCGACGGCCTTCATCGGACGGCCATCGCCGAGGACACGGCCCGATCGGACGGCCGCGGAGGCACGGGCCTCCGCGGCCGTCGCCGTGGCCCCCGACCCGACGTCCCCCAACGGCCGTCGTCAGGTTCGGGACGACGGCCATTGGCCGCGGCCGTAGGATCGGGGGGCGACGGCACTAGGCTCGGGGGGACGGCCGTAGGGTTGGGGGCCGTCGCCATATATGGCGACGGCCGTCCCCCACTTCCTCACTTCACTCTCCTCAATAGTCCCTCTCCTATTGCTACAGTTTCCCAATTCACTTGGGGGCTTGTTGGTACGTGGGGGTGAGGAGATGGGGGTCCCTTTTTATTGTGGGGGGGGGAGTTTTTGAATTTTCTGTATTCGTTATTTTGTAAACGTCATTTATCAACTCCTTGTTTTCTTTAAAACAAAACCATATCGTTTTTGTTTAAAACGAGGTTACTATGGCGGATCCGGAACATGATGAGATTGGAGGAACCGGGAAGAGGAACAGGCCGAAGGGAATGTGCCACAACTTTTCTTGGGAGATCCTAGACAACAAAAACATTGTAGCAGAAGAAGGCTGGGAATCTGTAGGGGAGATTTTCTGGACTTTCAAGGAGTGCAAGAAGTATGTGAAGATGTATCACATTGACAAGTTATGGCCCCGAGAAGAACACGAGACGAACACACGGACTTTTAGCTGCAAGCCCTGGTTATGCATGGATGACCATTTCTTGCATCGGGCATATGAAGTCTGGACTACTATGTTTGGGCAACGGAAGCCCAGCAAAGGCCATTTCAATTATACCATTTGCAGTATGGTATATGCGGAGCTAATATTGAAGCGGAAGATTAGTTGGTGTACGTACCCCACTACGAAAGACAGGCCGTTGCAAATTGGATGGATGGTAACAGACATTCCGGATTTATATCTGATCGATCCTTTGCAAGCACAGAAGGTTGTAGCGGAGTTCCGAAAGCGGCATTGGCCACATCTAAAGAGCTTTCCGAAGAGTGAAATAAAAAAAGTACACCATGAAACTCCGCATCGTCCAGAGGAAAAGAAGCCCGTTGCCATTGCCAATGTGATCGCTACGATGTTCCCCGTTGCCACAGAAACTAATGCCCCTACTATTCCTAGAGCAGACCTGGAAATCACGGTGAAATCTTCCAACGATACAAAGGGCAAGGCAGCCGTAGATGAGGTGGAAGTGGAGGTGGACAATGACTGCTCAACACATCTTACGGCTGCGGAAGCCGGATGCTCCAACCCTCGTTCAGTGGACGATGGTCCAAGTTCCTTGGCAATAGTACAAGTGCCTACCGAAGAGGATAGCACAAAGGATGCAGTTCATTCCATTTCGAAGATTATGGAGCTGGTGAAGTCGATGCCAAACAATGAATCATTGAAGGAGTTACTAGATTTTAGCACCAAATTGACGGAGGTGTCCTCTGATGAACAGCGTGGGGGCTTAGAGAATACCACAGAGGGAGACGCTGCAACAAGAACCACGGAGGAAGTGCAACAAATTCATAATGTGTTGAAGATTGCACACACCCTGAAAGAAGGGGCTTCCGTATTAGGCGCTATGGCACCAGATCTCATAAATATGGCTCATGCATTTGGAAGTATCACTCCGGGCATGATACAGGGTGCCCTTGGCTTTGACACTTTGGCATCTTCCATTAAGCCTCTTCTGGAAGACCGTGTGAAGTTAGGCGAAGAGAACGTGGCTCTGAGTAAGGATTTAATGGATGCAACGGAACAAATCAAGAGTTTGACAAGAAGGTTGGACCATGTGAAGATGAGTTTTTTTGCACAATTGGAAGAGTGCAAAATCTACCACCCGGTAGAGAAGGAGAAAAACAAAACAAAAGAAGTGAAGCCTACGGTGAAGAAGGAAGTGGTGAAGGTGGAAGGAAAGGATCGTATCATTGAAGTACTGAGCGATGGTGAGGATTCCGATGACCTTGGCCTTTCTAAATTTTCAAATAAAAGTGGAGATGGGGCCACACAAGGGATGGCATCTCAGAAGTCTAAAATGACATCTGGTCCAGTTCCATTGGACATTGGCTCTAGCCAAGCAACACCAGGACATGAGGATAGAGGAAAAGGGCCAATGGATGATTCAATAGAATTAGACATTCTTTTACGGGATTTGGAGGTGGCTAGAAGGGAAAGAGACGAGGCCCGTACGGAACTGGAAAGGCTGAAGACCACCATAAGGATGGTAGATGATACACCATCTTCCATAAGGGCATTATCATGGCTTGGTTGGGTCCACAAACTACGAGATAAGGAGACAATAGTCTCTAGAGCACAACAGGATATGAAGAAATGTGCAATTACTTCTATGGATGTCGAAGAAGCTATCCAATCATCTTTACAGAAGTATAACGAGGCAGCAGCCAAGGGCGGCGAGGATGCTACAAAAATCACGATATGGCGCGATGTAGGAGAAATGATGGAGCGCACATTACATAGTTCCAAAAATAAAGAAGGGGTCATTGACTGGGCGCTAGAGGTCGAGGAGGGGTGGATGCCGTACGATGTACTATCATCTCATTTGGATGAATCGAAACGTGTGGTTATCCATACCCGCAAACCGTCGGAGGAATATTCGAAGGAAACGTGTCCCATCTGTCAACAATATTTTGGGCCGGAAGGGGCCTTTGAGATGGGAAATTGTAATCACAAGTTCCACATAACCTGCATCGCGAAGGCTGCTTTAAACAACAAACAGTGTGTTATGTGTCGCTCCCCAATTAGTTCACGTTTTTACGAGATGCTGGGACTACAACACGTGATGCCGCCTGGGCATGAGTTTGATCGGTGGAATTTACCACTAGACCAACTACCTAAGAAAGAGCTGAATTATTATGATTGGGGCAAATCACTGGCTTGGAACCCGGAGACAATGACTCACCAACTATCTACGGCTAACGATGCCGGAATGGACGATTTTTCATGGATGACACACGACTATGAGGTGGAGATGAGGGCAAGTGAAATTCCGGATGCCAAGGACCGAGAATTTTTTTGTAGGAACTTCGGTGGACATTGGAGTATACATCGCAATCGCTTCTTCCGGTTTCCAAAAGCGGAAGTTGTGGTAGATGCCGACGGTAAGAGAAGAGAAGTAGAACGGGACTATGGCCAACTTGATGAGTACAAGATGTATGACAGAACCCCGGTTGGTAGGGCACTTGTATTGGCCAAACTAGAAGAAGCCATTCAGCATCGTCGCACTTTTACAGAGGAATCCTTCAAATATTTGGACCTAGACTACTGGGTGATCACTAAGAAGTTTGACGATGCTCTTCATAAAATAGTTAACGACTGGAGGAGGGCACTTCGTGCGGAGGATAATTCCTCTCGTTGGTCACGCAATAGGATTGAGAAAATTGTGCAAGAAACAGTAGCCAAGATTGAGAAGGCAAAGGAGTTGTGGAACGGGAAGAATTCCAAGAAGCGCAATCGAGACAACCCTTATGAAGATGATCCCGAATGGGGGGAAGATAATCGTCGTTCTTTGGATCGCGTGGAAGAAGAATATCGATCGGGGGGTACGATTACACATCCAAGCCAGCGACGCCAGACTCGGAGGTCAAATGCAAACAATGGACGTTGAGTAGAGTATTTACGTTGGACATGGTACCCGCATTACTACGGTTAATGTGACAATACACTAGGTGATAGTCGTATTTAGAGCAGTATATATATATATATATATTGGTTGCGGAGCCGGGTGTAAAGACTTTACACTACTTCTATATGTACTTGCAAAAATTACCTCTGGTTTTAATACAATTTCATTTATGTTTTATCGGAGTTGCATTTGTGTTGAAAGAATTGTTAGTACTTAGATGCATCGAACTTCATATGTAGATTGTGTACATTCATTACGAGAAAGAAATTGCGAGAAGTACAATCAAAGTAAAAATAAGTACACAACGTGGAGGACAATATTGAAGAGGCAAGGACCACCGCTTAAATGAGAAATAATATGATAATGGTTTCTAAAAATGGACATTCATAAAAGAGTGGCATTCTAGGGTGGTGCACTGGAAATGCCGCCTTCTAACTATCGTGCCCAATCAGGCCACATAATCGCTGTCGTCCTTCACTTCGGCCCCACTAGGACCGGACGAATCGTATTCGTCATCGCCATCGCTCTCGCGTACCTTCTTCACCCTCGCCTTACTCTTCTTCTTTGACTCGAATGGGTTCAGGAATTTCTTTGGGCCATTCGGGTCATCCAAAGGAGTTTTTGGCCTCCCAGGATTGAAAGCCAACACCTTCTGAGTCTTGTCTACAGCCTTTCGCTTGGACGTGGCTCTAGCAGGGGGTTTCTCAGGAAATATGTCCGGTTTTCCCAAAGCCAACTTCGGCCCAAAGAGATTCCCAATTGGAAGTCCGTCATCAGTAGAGAGGAGGCCCGGGTCCGCTTGTCGGGTTCGGACCAATCTCTTCCTACATTTCTCCGCTACTTCAGCAGCCTTAGCATCTGCCTTCATTTTTTTAGACAACTCAACCAACCTCGTGGACGATTCGAACCCACCAACTTGGACCCTAGTCTTTGCAGTTCCAAACAATGTGCGAGATGCACCCGATACGGGTACGGGCACATCCTCCTTTGTAGTGGGTGGAACCATATCGTCCTTCAGGCGGTTGAAGTTTGGAGAAACAACCTTTGAAGTATCAATGGTGGGGTCTCCCTCTTTCTTTGGTATGACCAAATCCACGGTAGTATGAGAGGATCCTCCCCGGAGAATCTTATCACTGTTTAATAAACCGTCTCCATTCAAAAAAGAGGAAAGAGGAATCGTATCCTCCTCGTTGGTACCTTCTTCTTCGACATCATCATACTCGAAAGCACGCTCCATTGGCGCAGGAGAACAACGGGATTTTCCTTTCGGAGACACCTCGAGGTCGTCGACTGGGGCCTCGATGGGGGGGTCAATTGATAGATCATCGAAGGGTAGATCAACATCAGACTCACTAGAGTAGTCAACATCCTCGGTTTCCACGGCCTTCGGATCCTCCTTCCCCTCCAACTCCCCGTAGAACCTGCCTAAGGCACTCAACTTGGACTGGGAAATTATCTTGGAATTTGTATACACAAACACGAGGTCATTAGCCCTCTCCGGAAGTAAACGGTTTCGCTTCCTGTCGTGGACAAAGGAGTAGCTACTCCAATTCCGCTCGCATGAAGAAGAAGACAGGGGCTGAGCTAAAATCCTTTTTGCAATTGGGGAAATGAATTTACCAGCGGATCCGTATATATCCCACCAACCAGAAGGCGGCAGTTGTGACTTAGAGGATTCACGTACGTCACGAAACGGAGGATAAGCTTCACGAAATGCAAAGAACTCTTCTATGACCACTTCCTTCAGTGTCGGAGGAGCCATCGACAACAAGACCTCCCTCGCCGATGCCATTGCATCAGTATCATTGCGAAGGTCCTCATCGTCAATAAGATAAGGGTTTAGAAGCGCAGCAGCACACTGTAAGGGTGATTTAATCATGGCTTTACGCTCGTAAAATGAGTCCTCGCAGTAATCAGCATTGTCTGAGTCTAGTTTGAAGGGCTCATGGCGTAAAGAGAGAACATGCTTCTCAAGGTTGCGGAGAACGACGTACGCTTTACCCAATGCCGATTCCTTCGCATCAAACTCTCGTAGGGCATATACAACGGGACTCGTCATCCACTTGAAGTTTGCACATTGCTCCCAGAAAACGTCATCCAAGACAACCCTCTTAACATCGCGTGAGATCTTCGCTTTGTCACGGGCAGATAAGGTCTTCTTCGTTTCGTAGTTTCTCCAGTCAGGATCCACAACGCTCTGCTCCAATGCTCCTCGAACCTTCAATAGACGCGAAATCATAATGTAGTGCGATGCAAACCTAGTCTGACCAGGCATCAGCAAGCTAAGTTTTGCCTCGTGCTTTCGAAATACCGAGAGTGGCATTTGCCTTATCTTTATGAACTTAACCAAGTTCTTAGCCCGATCTAGGAGCTCCTTCACCCACTTCATCTTACTCCAATCCTCCAACAAAAGGTCCATCGCATGGGCAGCACATCCTTGGACAAATATGGATGGATAGAGTGCTTGGACCAACTTTCCGGCATTAAGCATCACCGGAGCATTATCGTAGCATACTTGAATGATGTTCTGGTCTCCAACTTGTTGGATAAACTTCTCAATGACGGTTGCTACGAAAACAGCATCCTTCTCTTTCCCACTCGTGTCAACGGCCCCCAAGAATAACTCACCAGCTGGAGATACCAGCATTGCGTTTATTAGAGGGCGACTGCTTACAGAAGTCCACCCATCCAGGGCCAACGTTCCCCCGTACTTCCTAACACTTGAAAAAATCCTATCATTCAAGGAAGTCTCCAAATCAGTCCTTGCTTGGGCTAGTAAATTTGTTCGGAGATGGTGGTAAGATGGAGGTGTGTATGATCTCTTCATGTTGGACGTCTTCAACACCGCGTCCTTGAAAGAGGCACTCTGAGCCACGTTAAACGAGATACTGTTCTCGTAAAAAAATGTGGCCCATGCTTTGTCGCATTCCCGCCTCTGAGTCTCTTCGAAGCCCTCTTGAAGGGTAGATTGCCTCTTTGCCTTCAAAGGAGGAAACGGTCCACTACCTTCCCCCGGAAAAGTGGAAATGAAAGGTACACCCTCACCAAATAAAACGGGTTCATTCTTCGGAGTAGAAACCCGGGATCCAGCGCATGAGTCCACATCCATGGGAGTGTTCACTCTCGGGGATATATTGCCACGAGTCACCGGGGAAGTACTCTGCTCCGACATGAATATTCTGGAGTCGTTAGGGAATTTGCCACCGCAATTCTTGAACAAGGACAGTATAGCGGGTGACAAATTAGTGCAACGACCTACTCCACTAGTCCGTACCCCTAGAACTTTGTCATAGCCCAAATGACTGAGCATCCGCTCAATCCTCTTTGCGAAAGTGTTCTTGCATAGCGTACATTGAACCATCTCGGTCTTCTTCTTCTCCGCATCGATCATATGGACTTCGGTATACCATGGGGAGTAACTTTTAGACGCCATTGGTGCACTTGATAGATCCCCCGGAAAAACTTCAAAAAATCGGGGTACCACGTCCTCAAGAGAACTAGAGCCTCCGAAGAAGCTCTAATTCAACACACTTCTGAACGCCGCCGTTCACCATGCAACAGATACACACGTATATTAGTGCAACTAGTAGCACATGGAGTACAATTCAGAAGTGTAATGGCAACTTTCAGGAGGGGTCTTTTATACTCATTCCATGAAATGCCAAGGGGTCAGCCCTAAAAATCAACGGAGGACGGCCGTCGAGGCCGTAAGTCAACGAGGGGCCGTCCGATCATGGACTGTCACGGCCGTCGAAGGGGCCGTCGCCGGGGACGGCCCCCCGCTCCGCGGCGACGGCAAGGGGCCGTCGCCGAGGACGGCCCCCCCCACCGCGGCGACGGCAAGGGGCCGTCGCCGGGGACGGCCCCCCCCACCGCGGCGACGGCAAGGGGCCGTCGCCGGGGACGGCCCCCCCCACCGCGGCGACGGCAAGGGGCCGTCGCCGGGGACGGCCCCCCCCACCGCGGCGACGGCAAGGGGCCGTCGCCGGGGACGGCCCCCCCCACCGCGGCGACGGCAAGGGGCCGTCGCCGGGGACGGCCCCCCCCCACCGCGGCGACGGCAAGGGGCCGTCGCCGGGGACGGCCCCCCCCCACCGCGGCGACGGCAAGGGGCCGTCGCCGGGGACGGCCCCCCCCCACCGCGGCGACGGCAAGGGGCCGTCGCCGGGGACGGCCCCCCCCCACCGCGGCGACGGCAAGGGGCCGTCGCCGGGGACGGCCCCCCCCACCGCGGCGACGGCAAGGGGCCGTCGCCGGGGACGGCCCCTTCCCGACGCGTCCGACTGCCCCCCCCCGCTCCGCGGCGACGGCCGCACCCTCCCCCGCAACCCCTCCGCCGCGTAGAAGATGTGGTTTCACCCCGGGGTGAAACCTATGCCGGTGATTTTTTTTTTCTAAGTCACAGGACGTCCCCTGGCGCAGGCGGACGTCCCCACGTCCCGAGCGTCCCGGACGACCGTGACAACCCTGCTTTGAGCCTATCCATTGTCCAAGCAAAAACTTCATCCCTTTGGATGACTTTTTCACCTATCTCAAAAAAGATGGCTACTTGGTAGTCCAAGGCAAATCCAAACTCATCAATTTCCACATCATGTGGTAATTGGGTGAGGTTGAAATGTCCACCATCCTTTCCATCTGCCCTTTTAGATGGCCACTCATCTTGAAGGACATAAGGAAAGGATGGAGTTGCCTCTACATACTCAAGTGCATCTTCATGAGTCATCCCAAGCCTAACCAACTCACTTGCAGAATATGAAGGCTCTTTGGGGCCCTTTTGTTCAATTGCCAAACAATTCAGTGCATGAAACCCCAACCAAAAGGGAGGACGCTGCATCTCAGATGCTTTGCCCTTGACCTTCTTTTGGCTGGAGAGAGTTACAACTAATACTGGACGCTTTTGACCGGATGACAATTCAGCAAGACTTTCAACATTACTTTCAAAAAGCTTTCTAGTGCTAGAGATGTTGTTGGATGGAGTTGTCATTCTGTAACAGTAACAAAGAATTTGTAAGTTTTTCATACGATTTGTAGAGTTTTTTCCTCTTATCATCCCACTTACTCTATCATTCCACAAATTAAGTTGTGGGCCTCCTTGATAGAGAGTAAGTGGGAAGAGGAGATCATTACAAAGCTTTTCTAATTCAACTATACATTTGGAAGACAATTTCAAACATTGCAAAAGTCCTACAATCTCAAAGCATTTTTTGCTCTTCAATGATTGATCATTGGCAAACAAATCAAAACCTAGATTTCTATTCCATACATACATCTTACTATTAGAAACAAACACAAACTGGTTGTGCTTGCTCTTACAATATACACAGAGCATGGTAACTCTACTAGGCAATAGCATATATAATCTAAACTCTTTGTAATGCAAATCATCAAGATTATGAGTGTTCCAATCATTAATTATAGACTTGCCGTAATAACCATTGCTACTCACATATGCATCTAAACAAACATTTCTAATCATACAGCCATTTCCAAACAAGCATAGAGGTTTAATGCAAAAACCATCCATAAACCTAATTCTAACAATCCCTACAATGGACCTAAGTTTAATTACACATGCAAAAAGTTGCTTCAGCCTTTGGCTGAAAGCATTCCAAGTTTCCAATTCTCTCTTATATTTTGAGGTGGTACAATTCATTACACTGCAACTGCAGTGTAAGTGAAGGTTCTGTAAACTAATGCAAAAAACAGAGAAATTCTTACCTGAGGTTAGCGTCGATGCACCTCTGTACTTTTGCCGAGTATCGTTTGGTTGCCAGCTCAAAGCTCTTGAATACTTCTCGACTTCTATTTCTCCCCGGCACTGATTTTCGCAGGGCCAGATTGTAGCAGTTTCTTCCCAATTAGTTCTGCGAATGCCTCCAAGGTTTTGCTTCTCGGCAGTGCCCACAGTTTTTGCTCCCGTCAGTTCTGCTCCTCGCTCCAAGTCTCTCGCTCCTCGCTCCGAGACTGTCACTCCTCGCTTCAAGTCTTTTGCTCCGTTGCAGCTTGCTCCTCGCTTTCGCTCCAAGTCTCTCGCTCCTCGCTCCAAGTCTTTTGCTCCGTTGCAGCTTGCTCCTCGATTCAGCACATTTGCTTTTACCTCCGGCCTGCTTGCTCCTTGCCTCAGGACCCTTGCTTCTTCCTCCAGCTCACTTGCTCTTCCTTGCTTCTTCCTCCGGCCCTCTAGAGTTTTTACTGCTGACGCTGTTCCCACCGCCTCTGAAAATGCTCTGGCTGTCGTCAGTAATGGGGTTCTTGTTGCCGCCTGCGATGGTGCTCCGGCCCTCTGTACCGACGAAGCTTCCGCCTCCGTCACCAAGGAAGCTCTTGCTGTCGCGACTGATGAAGCTCCCACCGTATGGATTGGTACCGCCACTACCTGTGAATCCGTCACCGACGCTGTGAGAGCCCGCTTTGTCTTCACCGAGGTTGCCTCTGCCTCTGCACGAATCTCTTCTACTGTTGACACGATGCACCCTCCTTTTGTTGTGGCTCTCCAAATTTTGGCTTGATGTTTTGTCTTGATTTTCGACTGACCCTTGTTCTTCTCCGCCACCTGACTTGCAGGCTCCACCTCGGTTGCAACGCTTCGTAGCAGTAGGCTCTGCTTCCGCTGGGGCAGTTTTTTGACCAGTTACGACGGCTTCCTCCTTGTTCCCACCAGGTGCGTCCAACGATAGTGACTTCACCCTCTCCCGTATAGCAGAGATTTCAATCGTAACCTTCTCCCTGACCTCAGAGACTGCGGTCCTAGGTGGGGTTGTCTCTCTATCAACAGCAAGCGCCTCTTCTGGGACTCTAAACCTTCTTGTACTGAGTAGCGTTGTTACTTGTGATTCTACACCTAGCAAATAGAAGCTACTTCTCAAGGCATCCACTTCAGCACAAAACACTACACAAAAGACTGAGTTGTCGCTCTTATGATGAGAGACCGTCGACACACAATACAGGCGCCAGAGGCAGAGATGGTTGTGATGGACTGAGAGATAGAGTTCTTCAGTTGTGAGGTTTATATATGTTTCTACTTGAGCGTTAAGGTTCCTAGGGTTATGGAGAGGTTGTTTAGTTCTGTGGTAAAAAATTTTAGGGTTAGCTTTTCTACAACCCTTGGATTCTTTCCTATCGTCATCGTGTGCTTCTTGGGGCTTATTATAATCTATGTACTTCAATAATTGAGCTGTCTTCACTTCTTTTACTTTGTATGGTGAGAGTGAAAGGTTAAGTTTGCTTACCTGTTTTGATGTGGCTGGCAGGTGGGTGACTGGTGTTGAGCGCTGGGCTTCGCTGCTCCAACGGCTCTGCCTAGGAGGTTTCATTCCACTTGATTTCTTCACATCTATGCTGATTTTGTGTATGTTAACACATTTCTGTATGTTGCTATCGTTGCTGAAAGTCTGTGTGAGGTTTGGGCTTCTCTTGGAAGGATGTTGCAGGAGCATGTCTTCCCCTGGGTTCTTCTTTTCTGTAGAGCTTATCATTATCCTCAGTTGCTTCAAGCTGGGGCTGTCCAGGTTTGTGAGGTGTGGGTCGATTTCGCACGCGTCCATATTCTCTATGTGACTCTTGCTGTCTTTGTGAGTCAGTGTCCTGTTTCCTCTCCTACAGGTGCGTTCAACTATTTATGTGCCTGCAGATCCTATCATCCTGTTGCTTGTGACTGGTTTTCCTGCCGATGTTGCATGCTTGGTGTCTTCAGATGTGAAAACCGTAGCTTGTTGCAGTGGTGTAGCTTGGTGCTTGTTGTTCTCAGATTTGAAAACCGTGGCTTGGTGTAGTGGTGCAGCTTTGTGCTTGGTGTTCCCAGATGTGAAAACCGTAGCTTGGTGCAGTGGTCGCTGTTTGTTGTTTGCATCTTGTAATGCTACTGATAGGTCGCCATTGAACTTGTACACAGGGGTTACGACCCAGCTCTTCAAATACTCCCAGCCTTCGTAGCCGCGGCATTCAAGCTTGAGTGCAGATAATTTATCGCCTCTGTCTTCCCAGTAGAGTGCTAATGCCACTCTTCCGTATAAAGTCCAGTAAGTCATGTTGCCTGTATATTGCACATTCTGACCCTCAAATACGAAAGCCCAGAACAGGTCAAAACATACCTTCTCCTCTAGCTGCATCCATTCTTGGTCGAGGTCCTGCCGGAGGGCAATGAACATATCATTTGCAAAAGGCTTCGGCTTCTGGGTGTCACGATATGTTTGATGCTTGATATTGGTGCTGGGAGTTGATGTCGAAAGTTGAGGTGGCTGCCATTGTTGTGACTCAAAGTAGTGCTGATTTCTGCAGATCCCTCTGGCATCCAGGTGTAATCGCAGATTTGAACAGCCCCTACGCCTGTGCTGAGCGGTGGTTGAGAGTACTCCTGTCTCGTAGGGATCCTTGTAAAAAACGTGTCTCTTCATAGCAGTGTCCATCGTGTTCTTGTTGCTGCTTGTGACATTTGAATGCTCTTGATGCTGCTTGTCACACATGAATAGATTTGGGGTTGGCAGTTGGAGTATCGAGAGATGAGTGTTGGTGCTGGGAACGGTGTCAGGAGTTGAGCTGTGTATTGCCAAGTGCTTGTGCTGAATGGTTGTGCCGACTGTGATTGCAGGTGCTGGGCCATATGGTTGAGTCTGCTGCAACAATAGTAGTCTAGACAGTGCTTTTGTGAAGCTTGGTTAGTATAGATCTGATCCATTGAGCAATCTGCGTAGTGTTGGAAAAAAGTATAAACATTTCTGCAAGTGCCTATTCTGTCTATGGTTTCTAAGCTGTAATATTGAGTGTGAGTAATTTCAATAACATGCAATGCAAGGAGACTGAATAGAAGAGTAGTGAGGTAGTGAGAAAACTGCCCCTGTTTGTGTAGTGTTTTGACCATTTGTAGATGTGGATATTTCGGATCTAGAGAGGGTAGGAAGTTTGGTGTGAGGGTTTCACAGAATTCCTTACACCGTTTGAGGATGATAGACACTAGATCTGAAGTGCAAAGATTGTAGGTAGTAAGGAAACGAAGCACCAACACATGTCCCAGCCCATTGCTTGTCTCCATTGAACTTCCAGCACAAACTTGCAACAGATCTAGTTTCTATCAAACTTTAGTCCTTTCCAACACATATTCTCTACTCCCACACAAATCGCAGATCTAGCAAGTGTACATAGGACTCCACAGCAAATCCAGCCCCTATGCTGCCTGCACACTTCCTCTCAAACGACTAACTCCCTAACCCTCTCCTCACCGGAAAACGTGGAGCTCCTTAGCTACTCATCTCCTCTTCCCAATTGTTTTCTGTAGGTTTGTACTATACATGTTGTAATATGCTACACTACAAAGTTGGCATTAGCCTTGGCAAGACTTTCAATCTACTTTTTTTTTAGCATAAAATAAATTGATGTATATTCATGTGATTTGATTAAATGATGTGCTAATTTCAATTTCTCTTTTGAGCATCAATAAAAATTCTTCTAATTTAGTTGTTAATTTTTTCATCCAAATCGAGTTGCAATTGAAGCTTATCTTCATCTTAGATTTTGTTTTTGAATTTTGTGTCTTATGATGTGATTTGTAGTTGGAGTCATTTTTCTTCATCAAAATCATTAGATTTACAATATACAAACCATGGGGGAAAAAAACTATGAGGTAGAAGACTTTGATTCATCCTACAAAGAGGGATTTGATGGCGTTCAATCACTAACGAAGTTCAAAAAGACTAAGACTTCAAAGTTGGAGGGGTATTATCATGATAATAGACTTCATAAATTGTATGCAACTTTGTAAGCAACTTTGTAAGCAATTGTTCATAATACAACTATGATGTATTTAATTTATTAAAGCAGGTACATGTTTGTAATGTCATAGTTCAAGACTGATATTGTACTTTTAAAATCAAGATTTACAATACAATCAAAGGCAACATTTGAGTTAGAAAATGTACCTTGTTTTCACTCCATACACTTGGATGAAAACATGCATTACATAATATTAATATTTTCTTAACCCCCAATTGGCCATGACCATTTTCCACCAAAAATACTCAAAAAATTGCCAATTCTAAAGCAAGAGTGAACAAACCAAAACCAAAGATTTATTTTCATTTTAAACCGTAGGATCTCATTACAAGCTTTTGAAGGATTGTGCACAAAAACTTTCAATAAATTTGAGTGTGTCGATTAAAAGATTATAGAGTTTGAAGTAAGAAATATTGTTTCCTTATACTTTCTATATAGGATCGATAGACTTTGACTTTTCTTTGTGTAAATTTTTTGCACTATGCAAGTTGGAGGTTTAATATTGATATGATGTACATGATGTTAGTTACATGTGCACCAAATTTCAGATTTAAAGAAAAAGTGAAGCATTGTGAAAAAATTGTATAAGGAACATGGGTCCATGTTATTGCTAATACTCATTCTAATTTTTTTATATTTTTTTTTGTTAAAATACAAATCCATGTGGTCAAAAAAAATTATGACTATTCTTTAAGTAGAAAAAAAGAAGAGATTTTTTTTTTTTTAAATCTCTATCTTTTATGTGATAAAGAAAAAGTTTTTTCCAGCTTGCCTAAAAAAGATGAGAAAACTTTTCCTCCGTATAGAATGAAAATCTTCCACAATATAAGAACTTTTTTTGATAATCCAAAAGCCAATTGTATTGGTTACTTGCATTAAAAATCCCAAAGATAATTGAAGGGTGTATCAAAATTTTGGAGCTGCCTAAGAAGTAGGAAAAATCGCTTTGGGCACCATAAATATTTTTCCAATGTTTAGTGCAAAAAAATTATATTCCTATGAAGCTCTTGCAATTCCGGACATCTTCAAAAAAATTAAAAAACTCATATCTAAAATTGACAACATATCAAAATTTCAAAAAAAAACCATTCTAGGACTTAAGCCGTTTAGGGCCTAGAGATTAAGAGCCTAGGGGTTAAGAGCCAAACAAATACAATCCAATATTTTGACTATCTTGCAATTCATGGAAAATTCATAAAGTTTGGTTAAGAAAGAGAGAGCCAAAATATGCAGCGACGCTATCTTGTGAGCGGTGAGCGGTGAGCAGTGAGCGGTGAGCACTAAATTTTAAAATTTTTAGGTAAAAATTTGAATTTTTTTTTTTTTTTTGAATTTTTTGGAGAACAATCAGACAATGATGAGCAATTTAGGACACTTCGTTGGAACATATGAATGCAAATAAAGTAGACCCTATAACCGTGGAATCAATCAAATGTGAATGGTTGGAGGGAAAATCTTACTGTTTAGGTCACATACAGAATGTATATCCAATCTTTTTTTAAATTTTTTTTATTGCATTTCTGTGGACGCTGATATGAGAGAAGAATATTTCCAAGGTATGAAGGAATATTCTTCTCTCGGATCCGAGAGAAGAATATTCCCTAACATTGGAAGATTTTCTTTTTCTTGCTTTCATTTTACCACAAACACATTCGAGAGGTGGACAACATATAAATAAATAGTGACCTTTATTTATGTTCTGCGGATTCCAAATCCATCACAAAGCCAAAACAAATCAATTCCGCTATTCATATAATGTATTCTTGAACTGTATTGGTCACTTAATTTCACAGTGTAACCATAAGAAACTACTGAAGCGGTTCAGCAACTTTGGCCATCTCCAGAACACGCATAACTTCGTTGAAGCTGAAGCTAGGGGCGTGCATAAAAGTATCAACCTTGTAATCCATCTCACACAGATAGCGGAAGATATAATAAACATGTTTGCAGTACTTCCACTGTCCTCTTTTGCCAAGGGTTTCCGAAGTCATTTTCATGAAGTCGGGGCAAGTACATCCAGGGAAGTCCGTAATGGTGATACAATATATCGTTTCACTTGGACTCTTCAAGGAGATGACGCAGCCAAATCCTGGATATGGAATGGATGTGACATTTGTAATCCAATAGTTGTTCATGAGACCCGCGCTGCTCCACTTGTTGCGGTGGTCGGAGGTAGGAGCGTCAGAACTTCTCCTGATGGCATATCCGTTTCGAGTCGTCGGGTGTGTATCCGGATCGACAGGAACCGGGAAATGACTCCTTGGAAGCGGCATATTAGCAGAAACCTGGAACTGACGACGGGGTGATAGTACTCCACGTTGTTGGAGTTGGAAGCCGGCCTCTTCAAGAGCCAAAATCTCTTTGATGGTCAAGTTCGTGCCCATTTTCACAGGCCAAGTCTGCCGGATAGATGGCCAATCGATCACAAACGACTTCTTCGTACCCTTCACACATCTATTAATGTCATCGGCGCAAAACCAAAAGTTAGTAGAAATCTGGCGATCAGTTCTGAACTCCTTCTTCAGCCCTACATAGGTAGGAGCAGGCGTACCATTCGTACCTCGGCGCACTCGGGTATCGCACTTCTCATTTGTATGAGCCTGCATTGCTTGGCATTTTCGATTAGACTTGCCGGACAGTCTGGCAATGTGCCACTTAGAGGGGTCGCAATCTGTCTCCTGCACTGAAGTAGTGTGTTCAACACCGGAGTCAGGTTGAGAAAGAGCCTCCTCAATGCGTGCTCTGGTGGATCTCGTGCCATCTCGAGGAATAGAATAATTCACTGTATCATAGCGATGGGAGTCATGACTCGAACCAGGCGGCAAATCTAACTTCCGTTTCGTAGATCCAAAGATCTCCGCACCTTCCAAGCCTCCTTTCTTCGTCAGTAAATTCTCGGCTCCCGGGTACGAATTCACTGCCTCAGCAATCAACTTCGGGTCACCAGAGCGTTGAGCGTGGCGTAAACGAAGTTCTGCTCTATCCGGACCTTTACCGCCCTTTCCTCCCTTCAGCCAAGACCGATAACTTGTGATCTGCATGAACGCTCGGATCATATCATCCACTGTTGCCTCGTACAAACAGGTCATTGTATTTCCTGATTGTTGAAGCCATCTGTTATGCACGGTTTCCGCAAGGTTGCAGGAAGGCATGTCGGCTCGCTCGTCAAGTGTAAGATCCTGTTGAAATACAATAAAATAAATAATGTCATTTTCAGGATTAAAGATAAAAAACAAGGTATACTTATACTTCATGGAAGGTTTAGAGATGAATGAACTTACAAGCTGCATCGACCCTCCCCATTGTCTATACCGATAGTGCCAGAAAACCATCCAATCATTTAGATGACGCCTTCCTTCTTCAGTTGTAGCGCCTGACGAAAGCCACCACCCGCGGATGACGTTGTACTGCGCTTCTGCTTCCTCTTGGGTCTTTGCGTCCTTCCATATTTTGCACAAAGCTTTGTGTTGGTCTTGATAGCTTGGCAAGATATTCCGAGAAGTAGCCCTCTGAAGGCACTTTGTCCAGTGGAAAAGACAAGTGCGCTCCCGTACTTCCATAGGATCATTGGGGTCTCCGTTCCCATACACCTTCCGAACAGCGTGCCAGTTTGCTCCAGCATTGTCAGCCATGAATCCTTTGAAATTTGTATTTTCAAGGCCATTCTTGCGCATAACTTCATTGAGCTGGAGCCAAAATAACTCCTGAGCAGCAGCATCTTCGGATTGCATGTCACAAAGGGCAATCGTCATAACTTTACAATACTTACTGTCGTAAACGTGGCATGCCATAGTGGTCCAGTCAGCTACGCGCCTAACATGGTCGAACATGATCCAGCAGTCTTGAAGATCACCTCCAGGCTGCATGCGCTTCACCAGATCCACACCGCTTCCTGGACGATCAGTGGACATCTTGAACAGAAAAACCTTGCCTTCATTCTGTCCAGGGAACTGATTACGGTGGATGAAATCAAAGTTCGAGTAATCCTTCAGCTCCAGGATGCTATCTGTGACTCCTCTCCCTTGACGAAAAAACCTCTTCGATCCAGAAACAAAATTACGTATATTCGGTGAAGAAAGAGTCTCAAATTGGTCCATTACAGCATCCATAGATGCTCCCCGAAGATGACTGCCTCCTGCAGTAGGACGGATCAGAGCATCGGCAAGGTACTGCTTGCTGGCCGCTAGAACGATAGCAGAGTTTTTGGCGTTAGGTGTCCTCTGAACCTCCTTAGCTATACAGTCAAACATGATATCCATAGAATCTTGACATCTGCCTTGAGATACAGGATGTCTATGACGTCCTAAATGAATCGCCGCATGGGTCATATCATTGTCTGCAGAGGACACATGGTAGATCCTAGCCTCGCACAGAGCTAGACAAGTAGGAGGTGTCTGACATACTTTGCATGCTAAAGTAGATTTCTCTGTGGGAGAGCCTCCCACAGAGAATGGTACTAAAGCTACGCCTGACCATTCAGTGCTATTTACCATCCCATTATTCCTGCAGATATAATCACAACTCAGGTTGGGACATTGTAAGTGTCCGGTACAGGATGACTTACGATATGTGAGGCCATACTCGTTCTTGATGTTTGTGGTCATGGTCTTGCACCAGGTGTGGCCATCGTACTGCTTGCTCATCCCGTCCATTCCACCTCCAAATGGATTTGGAACTCCTTCTGGTACAGGGGGCAGCTCAAAAATCTTGTCTCCATCGTAAACTGGCGGTAAATATTTCACTTGTTCATGTTCAATAGTGTCGAAATCAATCTTCGATAATTCTGATCGGGAGCCCCTTCTTGATGCTGTCATCCTGATGGAAAACATAATGCTCTTGTTTTTTTTGGAAGCAGGGTGAATAGGTGGACGCCCTGTAGACAATGACGCAGACATACTAGAACGACTACCCTGTCGAGATGGGCGTGCTGACTCATGGGATCCACGACTCTGGAATGGATTTGACCTAGTGTCTCCTAGCTTGATCTCACTGTGAGTGTCATCATCCGAGTCACTCAACAAATGTACGGAGTTGTCACTGGGCTCAATTTTGACAGATGCTAGACCAGGAACTTGAACTGTTGACGTGGAGGGGGGAGGGGTCAGGAGAACAGTAGACTCAGACATCTGTGCATGTGTTAACCCGTATACCTTGAAAGTTCCAGTGCTAAGAGTCCAGACGTAACCATCGGGTGTACTATCCTTCACTTGAAATATACACTCGACAATCTCACCATTATCATCAAAGATCTCTTCTTCCACGTAAATAGTCCCAGCTCTAAACCCAAACCTGAGGCTAAGTAATCGCTCCTCCACAACTACCTTATTGTCTGGACCTACAGACATCACAAAAGGAATACCTCCATCATGAGACCGTAGAGAGGCCATTCTAAGTGTACTATAGAAGATAGAAGAAGTACAATCATGCATTGGAGGAGAGCTTGTGCAAGTAGAGTGTAAGGAGATGTGCTTGGTGTGTTCCAGGTTGTAGAGATTATATACTTGTTAGTGGTTAGTGTGGTGGGACAACTAACATACTCTAAAATGAAATAGAGTGTACTGGCGAATTCACCATGACCTGTATAGCTTAATTTAAGTTCGAATGTATCTGACAAACTGAAATGCTAAGGCGGCTGAGACCGCCACCACATCATGTTTAGCTAATACTATTATATCATTGAGCAGTGAAATAGAACCGTCACAGATATGCACCAATACATTTATAACAATTAGCCGTCACTGTAAGCGTGATTAGGGCAACTTTAATTTAAATGATTATTTTGTTTGGAGGAAGAGTTCCATAACTTACTTTAAATTAAGGAGAGATATCATACCAGATCACTGAGAGGTGTCTGCCCTTTTCAACATAAGATCATGTCATTCCCTTCACATAGATTTGGTGGCCATTCTAAAATGGTCTGCACCTAACATTTTAAATATATACTGCTATTATATATAACGAAGATACTAACACGAACATTAGCAATCACAGAATGCTCATGCATGTATTATAGGTATGCAAGGTTTAGGGTACTAAGAGTCCATTATAAAACTAGTACTAAGCACTTGTCGATTGCAAAGCATACGTCTTAGTTAGAATTATGTTTACGGGAGAGCGTTACTAAGACCTATGAGGGAAGAGGAAGAGCCAAGCCGAAGAGTGCCGAGGGCTCCTAGATCATGTACGGCTAGAGGTAGAGGGAAAAGACGAGGTTCAGGTTTCAGTAATTCGAAGCAGGTGGCGGCACAGAAGAGACGGAAGGAGAAAGTAGCTCTCGACCGTATTGCAGAAGTGGATTTCAGTTCAGATGATCCCAAGCATCTCAAAATCAAAGCATTAGCCACCATATGCCAGGTACATCATACCATGCTGATTGCTATGTGTAACAGACTCATTGTAAGTAATTTGAAATATTGCAACATTATGTTTAATGTATTCATGTAGAACTCTTTTTTTTTTTCTCCAAGGGTCATGGGCAGTAAAGGCAGTGCGCAAAGGCTTCACATTAAGTGAATAACCAGGTAGCATTATTTAGTGAGACCCCAGTTACAGAAGGGACCGAGTTCAGAATCACGATACATGGTCAACTAGAGGGAGTTGACTTATTACAGAAGTGCTTGGGTCGGTTTCCAGAGTACCTTGCAGTCGGGACCTCGACTTGTCGAGGAAGTCCACCGCAACGAGGCTGGTCGGTGTGTGCGCAAGGAGGATTCGCCTGAGGTTGTAAGTGCTGCGGGATTGAGTTGGATTAGTCGTTTGTATTTCTGTTTTTTTGGTTGGAGGTAGCTGCTGTATTCGCGAATGCAGATGGTAGGACCCGATTCTCTCAGTATCTGTTGATTCTAACCGAAACCCTATTATGGATTTAGGAGAATCGGGTGGGCGGATTTGAGGAGGAAGGCACTGTTGAAGCTGTCAACGAAGTGGAAGATTCGGTGAGTCTTGTCCTAGAGATTATCTTGAGTTTGCACCATAGTGGTATTTGCGGGTTTTGGGAGGATGGGTTGTTCTGCGAAGTAATTGTTTTGACCTGATTCGTGCAGGAGTGGCAAGGTTTTGCTGAGGGTGGAGAAGAAACGAAGAAAGCTGCAGCTGCTGAATCGCAAGCTCTCAATGCGACAGCAGATTCGGTAAGTATACCACAACACATTGAAACAGTTTCTGACATTTCTGAAAGTTGTGTGGTTCTCTACATATTGAGTACATACTAACTGAGACGTTGCCACTGCTGCAGGTAATTCGACTTGAAATAACAACGAGAGAAGAGCGGACTGTATTCCACGAGGTGGAGGAAGTCAAGTCAAATTCCAACTCGATTTCTCTGAAGGTAAATCTCAATTTAGTCTTGCGCTACCAGCTCTGTCTAAGCTTTGTAGAATTAGCTCTATCAGGTCGGGAATTAGCCATAGGTTTTGCAAATGTGAAGTGAGTCTGAGCTGTAGGTGTTAGAATTTAACTGGCGGAGAGCCATTTCTCGGCGTCGTCCCACTTGGAGGGGGTTGGTTTAGTGTGCGTGCCGACGCCGTTGGCGCCGGAGCGGTGGCGGTTGAACTCGAAGCTGGCGGTGCTGTCCTTCTCGCAGTTGCTGTCTTCGTCGCAAGGCTCTGGCGCAGCTGCTGCTTCGGTGGCGTTCGCGGCCGCGGCCTTCACATTGCTTCTGGAGTTGTAGCTCAAGATGTTGTTGTTGCCGTTCCTCGCGTTCCTGGCGTGTTCATGTTTCCGTTTGGCTGTTTCGGTGCCTTTGAGTCGACGTCTGCTGTTTGCTTCTCAATTGCTGGCGCTTGGATCGATTTGAACGGGGCCGTTTTGGATTCGTTCGAATGTGCGTCGCGTAATGCGAGTGCGTTCTTGGTTACGAAGGCTATGTCTGCAGCCCCTTCGGAGTAGTGGAGGCCATGGCCTACCTCGTGCACCATCGCCCACGCATTCCGGTCTTTCTCTGATCGTCGCTTGTTGGACGAACCTGCAGAGCAAACGTAGACGCAGATTACTGAAAGTTTCCAGACATACTCAATCTCAACTGTTGTTTTCAAGTGATGTTATGATGCGTCTTTTAATGCGCCAGAAGTTAAGGCTAATCTAATGTCATGTTTTGCTGGCAGATGAGCTGCGAGCAGGGCATCGAGGAGGTGCACAGCGCGTCCACGAGCATGGATTGTACCGATGGGGGATTGGCTGAGATGGAAGACCAGCTCCGCAAGGCTGCTCGGGGTAGTTCGCATTTTGCACTCCAAGAAGCAATTGACATACCTGGCATGGAGATTGATGTGCCATTGTGCAGGATGATTCCTATGAAGGATGTGAGGGAGCCATTGAAGACCGACATACAGAAGCTGAAGGCAGAATTCAGCCATGGGTACAAGCGAGGTTCATCTTGCTTCTATCTATCTCTGAAGAGCTTTAGAATGGAAGAGTCAAGTGTCACCGAGGCAGACAGGTCTTCCTGGTCCGATCTATGGCGGAAGGAGGACATAGAGTTTGAGACACGTTTGCTGTCAAATCCAGACTTGAAGAAATACTCCAATCGCTATTTCTATGTATGGGACGGCAATCATCGCCATATTGCTTGGTCAGACTTGATCAACACTCTGCATAAGCATGATGCTTCTTTCCATGTTTCAGCCCGCTCAATCATCATCAACGTCACGCCTGCAAATTGCAATATGTTGTTGCATGCCATGACAGATTGGAACAAGTAAGTAATTCATTCAGTTTAAACTCATTACTAAGAACAGTACCTAAATGCAATGGATATAATATTTTTGTTTCATTTACAAATGCTAGATAATTCAACTAAATGGATTGATTGTCAACTGTGTGCAGAAAAAATGAAGTTGACCATGTTGTTCAGCATTGGACCCATGAGGTTAAGCGGGTCCAACAGCTAGGTTTGTTGGACTTTGACCAGCTAAAGGGTCTGGTGAAAGATGAGGATTTACAAGCAAGCATCTTAGAGTGGGGGCGTATGAAGAACAGAAAGTGGTATCATCTCTTATATGATGCATTCATTGACTTCTTATACGAGGTGAGAATGTTCAATTCATTTAAGTTGTCAGATATGTATGACTAATGACTTCAACTATTGTAAGAGGTTATACACTAACAAATAATTGATGTATTTAGAGAGAAATATCAGCCGCCCAAGAGGAAGCTATTCGGATCTACAGGGACACATTAGTCACTGGTCGCGGTGAGGACAAGGTGGGAAGTCCCTCAGAGCTCCTTGCCGTTGCGAAGAAGGCAGTAGCAGTGAAGAAAACATCCCTCTCCACCAAATTGGACCGATACTTGGCCATTGCCAACCCAACTAATGGCGACGGTTTCTTAAAAGAGGTATGTATATTTCCATAATATATCACTAGGCTCTTCTTTTTATTTTTTATATTTCATAGTCTGTCAATCACAACGTGCCCCCTCGTTGCAGTTTTTGACTGCACCTACGTTCAACCATCACCCGGCTGGTTTCCTTGATTTGCTATTTGGTGTTTTGCATGCTGCGTGCATCCGAAATTGGCTGTTTTGGATTCTGTGTGCAGCTGCGTGCATCCAGCACGCAGCGTTGGACTTGAATTTTATGTTATTTTCTGGATGCCTATGATGGTGGTTTTCAGTTTGAGGGGGGTTTCTGAAAAAAAGTGATTGTCGAGGGCACCCCCGGACCTTCCCTCGGATCCGAGGGGTGCCTGGACCTCACTCCCGAAGTTCACTTTTTTATGAAAACCGCCTCCATCAAGGAGGCCGGGGCCTGTTGTTTTTTTTCTTTTCCATTAATTGTTTATATCCTCGTTGCATCTTGCCCTCGCAATGGACTGCTGCTGCGTGCAAACAGCACGCAGCTTGTGTTTTTTTTGGACACCATGTGGAGGCATCGGAGCTGCTGCGTGCTGAATGCACGCAGCCATGAGCAGTTTTTTGTTGTTGGACGTGGATGGGAGCTGCTGCTCGCATGAACCACACAGCCCGCAACTTGCTGCCAAGCTTCAGAGAGCTCGATGCCATTCACGGGGGCTCATTTTTTTCCATGGTTTCTGAAAAAAAGTGAATGTCGCGGGCACCCCCAGACCTTCCCTCGGATCCGAGGGGTGCCTGGACCTCACTCCCGAAGTTCACTTTTTTGTGAAAACCGCCTCCATCAAGCAGCTTTGGGCCTGTTCATATTGTTCTTGTTTGAGAGATGCTGCGTGTAGTTAGGACTTAGCGTTTAATTTATGTGCCAGTTTCTTATTCTGTACTGAGCTGCTGCGTGTTGGATTTACGCAACGTTTGAGCGTTTTCTCTGGTATACCATTGTCTCTTCCGTTTGTGCGTGCATCCAGCACGCAGCCTCGGGCTTGGTAATTGTTTGGGTGTGATATGTGTTGAGTGATGCGTGCTTGATTCTCAGTCATTGTATACTGTACGCTGCAAGTTAGCTACTTGGATTCTGTATTTTATATTTCTTTGATAAACATGATTAAGTGTGTTGATCATTTACTTTGTTATTTTCATTTGAAAGCAAGTATATGTTTTAGATTTTATATGTTTTAGGGGTCTATCTGACACAAACGTGGGTATACTTTTCTGCAGATCATTCGCCATTTTGATGTTTATCAGAGCGACGCAGAAATGACTCCGGAGAAGTTGCAACTTTCTGCAAGCGCCAAGGTTGCTCCCAAGTGCAAAGAGAGATGGCTGAAGTGGTGGAACCTGAGCAAGCAAAGTTGGGTGGAGTACAACTTCCCCCCAACACCAGCTTCAGATTTAGTTCTTCGAGTCTGGATTGATCAAGCTGCCTTCTGGGCTGGGGTAAGCACAATCTTTATTTCTCCTATAAATTGAATTGATCTATGTCTTCTAATGTTGCAATTGAAATTAATACCACATTCTTTCTTATGTAAAGGATTCTAATATTTTTGGTTTGTTTCTTATCCTGCAGTTAGAAGAAGAGGCTACCCTTCGTTATGCCAAGATTGTAGAGGAGGATATCATTGTTTTGAGGACAGAGGATTTACCTAATCCTGTAGATGATATTGGCTCCTGGATTGAGGCTCATTCTCTGACTCTTTGGGGGAAGGCCTTCACTGGTTTCTTCCCCAAGGCTGGCACTTTTACCAAGATAGAGCCATTTCTCAACCAAGCAGGGGCTGAGAATGCTATGAAGAGGGTTATATTGAGGTACTTTTGGAGGGAGTTGGTAGTTAAAGGTGCCATTGATAGGAATGATATTCCACAGCGTTTTAAGAAATGGGTGGATATTTCTAGCTCTGAGTGCATTTTTACAGATTATCAGAGGAGGCATTTTCGAGCTCCACATCTTGTTCAATGTCCCTGGTACCTTGAATTGAAGGAGAATGAGAAGTGTCCTGGAGATGAGAGAGCTTTGAAGGCTAGCTGTGACAACTTGGTGCTGCAGCTTGGAGATGAGAATACCATGAATGTGGAGGAGAATGCCTCGGAGGTTGGTGATGACGCTTCTCTTCCTGAGAAGCAAAGGAAGAAACTAGCAGAGAGGAAGGCAAGGGCTGAGGCAAGGATGAAGGAGAAAGAGGACAAGAAGAAGGAGAAGGAGGAAGGAGTCAAGCTCAAGAGAGAATTGGCAGCAAGGAACAGGGAGCTTGCCAAGCTTGTTTTGAAGGAGGGGCCAGAGAAGATGTTGACTCATGTTGGCATTTCTCCTTCTGGTAGCAGCATGGCTGCTGCCATAGTTCCTGTAGGGGAAAAACACAGGTGTGAGCGTAGAGCGTAGAGCGTAGAAATTTTGGTGGCCTACGCTCTGATCAATTGTATTTAATGGAAGAAGAAGACCCTATTACCATAGATTTAGGCATTATTGAATTCTGTGGAGTTATTTTCTAGGTAGAAGGATACCCTAAATCCGCGGTATTAGGGTCCTAAAAACTAATTATAATTTTTTCTATTGTGGTAAATTAGGGCTGACGTCATTCAAAAAAGGATGATTACGGGGGACCATTATTAAATGGGTAGATTGTAGATGCTTTAAATGTCTAGGAGCTTTACTTGATTTATAGAACAATTTACGTTGGTTTAGGATTAGTGCAAGATTAGGGCTGACGTTAAAATTTATAAGAAGTCATATATAAAACGAATGTGAAAATACAATACCAGCATCTACTAGTACTAGTAGTTGAGGGCATGGATGAGTGACAATCGGTACTGATGAAACCCTAGCCGACAACAGGTTTAGGGTGTTAACATTCTAGTATAAGTTACATTGGGGAGGCTTAGGACGCCATTCTGAGGACCTTTGTTTCTTGTATTCGCTGCGTGTGTTTGGGGAAAGTTCGTACGTGAGCGGAGAGCGTAGAGCGGAGAGCGGTGAGCGTAGAATGGAGAGCACAGAATTGAGAATTAGGAAAATTTTCAAAAGCAAAGTAGACCCTATAACCGTGGAAAATTACTAAATTAAGGCTTGATTTTGACACTTTTTTTAGAAAAAGAGTATATTACCGTGGGAATTAGGGTTATCTCTGGTAAGAATTTATTACGTTTGTTCTCTAAGATACAAATTAGGGCTGATGTCATGATGACGTCATGCATACATTCCTTTAGATTTATCATGGGTTTGGGCAAGATACAATGATCAGGCGTTGAGTTTTAGATCAAACAAATAATTCTTTCATAGGATTATGTAAATGCACAAGGAAAAAAACAAATTTCACAGAACATAAAGGAGGCAAGGTTTGAAAACTTCCTGGAATATTTCAAAATTCGTGTATAATATCTTAACTGCTGAAACCAAGATATACCTTGTTAGAGTCCTTGTCTTCATCGAAGATTACTCTCTCTTCGTAGGCAGCAAAGCATCTTCATTTCAGTGATACAAGTAGGAGATTTTCATCATCAAACAACACTTGGTAAGCTGGGTTCCAGAGAAGGAGGTCACTCTTGGTTTCTTGAGCTTGTCTCTAGATGGCGTATGTGGATAGTGACACAGTCCTTGGCATGCTGTGCTGTATGCGAAGGTAGCGTAGGAGTCCGGGGATGTCAATCTGCAAGCTTGCCTGTAACGTTTGAAGACTACAAGAATTCAGTGTGTTGCGCGATGCCGAAGGTGTGTAATGCGAGATCCAGGAGGACGAGAGCGGCTGTAGGTTTGCCCCCAAAGGCACCGGCGAGTTATGAGGAGCTGCGGCCGTGGCTGTTGGAGGTGGAGCGCGCTAGAGAACGAGGCATGGACCTGCCACCGTTTAGGCACATCGGAAGCCTACATGTTGGTGAAGGTGAATGGCGTTGGATACTGCTTTGTACCAATGAGCTTCTCCGTATTATGGAGTTGTCCCTAATCCCGTATCCCTTGCTATCGAACGTCGATGAGAATCCAGTTGTTCAGCTGCCCGAAGTGATCATATCGGATGGCGAAACTTGCTGGTTTGATATCGACAAGAGTTGGACTGTATATCCTCCGAAGGATTAGTACTGTGAAGTCTAGTGGGGTGTTCGAATACAATCCTTAAGATTTAGGAATAAGACAACTCGAAACCAACTAAAAGAGATGGTCTTAAAAGTTCGTGGACTATTTCAGAGTTCGTGTAGAATAATGGAGTAGCAGAAACCAAGATGTACACCAAGTCAATAATAGGTAACATGGTTAATAAATGTGGGATTTTGAATGGTTAAAATATAAGTTACAGCGCAATTTAAATGTTGAACATTTCTTTTGTAACATTTCATTCTTCATATTATATTCTGAGCATTATGGTTGTGACATTTAATCCTCTACATAGGAGGAGACGATTTGGAAATGAGAATGGTAACAAGTATAGATTCAGGGTAGTAGAGTAGGCAAAGGATTACGCAATGAACTCCAATTAAATCAAATCAAATCAAATCCAATGAAAACAATGAAAGACCGAAGCCTCCTTCAAACTCAGAACATGCTACCATCGCTACTTCCACTCTCAGAACTAGATGACTCTGAATCTCCTTCTACCGCCTCGTCATCGACGAATAGAAGAGCCCTGGGATCAAAAGTAGTTGGCCGACTAGGAACATATGTTAGGGCTCCAGATTGAAACGCCTGTGCTAAGTCCTCTGCGTAGTCCGGAAGTATGAAAGGCTGAATCGGGCTGGAATGAAGACGCCACGATGGAGTGGACACTGCTCTTGGCCCACGTGGCGGTGTTGCGGAAACTACTCTGCAATAGAGAACCGACTGTGGTTAGACAGAGTCCGTAGAGCTAGAAAGAGCAGTAATGATTGGATAATATAAACAAAGAATAGAAGACTTACACCACTTGTCAGGTCTTGCTCTCTTTGGAGGCGCTTCGCCTGCTGCTGCCGGCCTTGGATGTTTAGGAGGACCCATGGCGGATGGTTGGAGAAGGGCGTTGAATATGGCTTCGTCCTCCTCAAAAGCGAGAATGTGGCGACCAATAGCCTGGGCAGCCTTGATGGAGGCTCCTGAAACTCGGAGAGATACAAAGAAATGAGAAACTGTGGTAAAAACGAGAAGAATAATTCAGCAAAGATATGCATGAATAGTTACCTGTCCCAGCATTCCAATCAACAACTATGTCGCCGGGCTTCGACAGCTCCTCAAGTATGCCCTGCATCATCTCGATGGATTTCTCCCTTGGGCCTCTCCACGGCACCTCCCCATTCATGAGCTGCGAATCCACATCGGTCAAGTTGAAAATGGCATCACTCTCGGTAATGTTGAGGAGCCCATGTATTAGGTCTTCCTTCTTCGTCTGGAAGGAGAAAGTACTGCCACTACGAACGTAGACGCGAATCCAGAATCGCATAGTCTGCAGTCAAGCAAAAGTAGTGAGTAAAATGAAGCGGAAGGGTTATCAGTAAGCGAAGAGAAGGGCATGTTTAGGAAAAGTACCAAGTTCTCGGGGTTCGTAGGAGAAGTCAGGCCGAGTACATTGACACCCCACCAGTCCTTGAACAGCACGTATCCACCAGCAGCAGCTTCTTCCTCGATATCCTTAGCCAGCTTCTGATCAGTGTTGTAGATGAGGCAGATGGCACCATCTTTCTGCAGGAATTCATCTGCAAAATGGAAGATGTCGTACAAATAATCCTTGTAGCGAGAGTTCCAAGGCGGAATACTCGTGGGGGGAACGGAAACGGAAGGGACGGGAAGATTCTCAGGGATGTCGGCAATGATCAAGTCGACTCCCAGATGGTCCTCTTGTTTGCACCGGTCCGGAACTTCGTTTTCGCGGCCTGCTCCAAACTGGAGGAAACAAGAAAGGAGAGTTAGTAACTACAAAGCGAGTAGAGGTGGCTGAATCCATGAAATGTCAAAATATAAGAACATACCTTGCGAATGAAGTCTTGAATCTTGATCCAATCCGGGTCGCCACCTTTTCTCTCCTGTCTCCTATTTCGCCGCAACAGGGAATCCACAGATGAGTTGAAGACGGAAACATGTGTGGAAATCGAAGCTCCAGCGGAAGAAGTTGTTTGAGGATATAGTTTGGCCTTCCTCTGCTGAAGGAGACCTCTGGTGATCTCCGAAGCACTGATCGATGAAGGAGCCGGCGAAGAAGCTGGAGAAGGGTTGGTAACGATCATACCCGGAGAGGGCTCTGGTGCCTTCTCAGCTGCCGCGCAAGAGTCTGCACCAGTTTGCTGTGATGCCTCAGACTGAGAACGCAGAGATTTCAGTCGCCTTCCTCTCCCTCTCTTCGGTGGTGGAGCAGAAGACTGATCCTGTTCTCCTTCACGACCTTCTGCATCATCCACGGAGTCCTCCGCCACAACCTCACCTCCATCGTGTAGAGTCTTGATGTCCGCCTCTGAGTCAATCGTGAAACCACGAGAGCAATCAAGATACCAGCATCCCTCAAGCAAGTGAGGAGCTTTGTACCTTTTCAACTGTTGGGGAGAATAGATACACTGGTCCGAGGTTTTCGACGTCCAAGAAAGGAAGTAGCTTGGGAACTGCTGAACCTTGATTACCCCCTTCGGAACAAGCTCTCGCTTGAAGTACCTATGTAAACCAATATGTAGAAGGTTAGTATCAAAGAGATAAAGAGACCTCGTTCTGGAATTTGAATCTGATTAAGAGGAATGTATCGTACCGGTAAGTAACCCGCTTGACAACTTGGGCGGTTCCAGGAAATTTAGAAAAAATGGACTTCTTGTCGAAGGGCTTATCTGCTGATTTTCCAATGAACGTAGGGAAGGCCTTGTCCCACAAGAGAATACGTGAACTCTCCACATAATCGCCCGGCTGTTGGACATCAGGAAATGCCATCCAATTTATATCGAGGTTCTCCGTCTTGAATATGTCCTCGACTTCGTGGATGACGGCTTCCTCCAGCTGTAATACAAAATTGATATAATTAGCAACGAAGAAGGAATACGGTAAAAAAATAAAGGAACAAGTACTTGGAATGGATTTCTTATAAAAATTACCCCAGCCCAGAATGAAGCTTTGTTCAGCCATGGGTCGAAGTCGGTGTCTTTGAATTCAGATGGCAGAAATCTGTAAGACGTTCGAGCACTCGGGGATGAGTTCCACCACTTCAACCAACGAGCCTTGTATTTGGGCTCAACGGCCGCAGGAACAATCTTCTGAAGCTTATCCACTGACATCTCAGGCTTATTGTTGAGACTGAAATGGCGATTAATCTGCAGGAATTACCGAAGTTTGAGAAAGATAAATACAGAAATTATTGAAGTCATGCGAAACAGCGAATTGAACAATGATGTCACCTCATTGAGGAAGTCGTCACCATTCTTGGGATTCGCAATAGCCAAGTACTTGGTGAAGTCCTTCTTCTTGATGGCTTCGACCATTCTCTCTGATGCCTCATTCATAACATCCCAAACTGCACTTGCAGACTGCTCATCCTTAGGTGTCTTCATGCGGTAGGCATTGGCTGCTTCATCGGAGGCCGCTGCGAGTTCCCGCTGTAGAAAGAGAATTCAGACTTAGGAAATTCCATGAGTATTGAATAATAAGAAGCAAATAGAGAGAGGAAGTAGGACTTACTCGGTACAAAAATGCGATGAAAATTTTAGTTGTCAAGGGAAACCAGGAGGGATTAGGTGGCTTGTTCTTCAAACAGACGTCATACTCTTGAGGACTGAGGAGGTCTTTGAATTCCTCCAGCTTCATCATTCCGAAAGAGCGGATTCGAAATAGTTTTGCAGGGAGATTACTCTTGACGTGGTCATTCTCAGTCGACCTGAAAATAAACCAAAAAAAATTATGATGAATAAAAGAGATGAGATAAAGTAACAAATGAAAAACAGGAGAAAAGAAACAAGTACTTACCAGTTGATGTCGTGCATTGCGTGAAGAAGATTGCCAACGTGGCCACGGGGGTCGAGTACTATGCAGTGCACAGAGATGTGCCAAGACGGGTCGTCTGCATGATGCTTGTTGATATGACGAAGCCATGCTGAGAGGCGATGGTTACCTTCCCAGACAAAGAACATCTTCCCCGAGAATTGAGAGTAGTCCTCGTCACTTTGAAGCTCAAATTCGAAGGCATCATTCGCGTCCCTCCATAATGGGCTCCATCTAGCCATGACCTCATCCGTAACATCTCGCGTCTGCTCTTCGTTGTTGTACATGGAGATGTACATGACGCGGTCGCCATCTCTATATCCCTTCACGAACTCCCGCTCCAAATGCTGCACACCCACTTCGCCCACTGGTCTGACCTTTGCCATTGGGATCATCCGACACAGGGGCACCAACATTCGGGCCTTCTGCGATGGCTTGATCCTGAGCTTGTTGATGACGGCGTTGGAGTCCACCTTGTATAAGGTCTGATGTTCTAATTCCCCTTCTGTAGCAGTCTTCAAGTTTATCGGACAAGATGGTTTCACCAAAACATCTTGTGTTTGCGTAACCTGCGAGGGGGTGCGCAAATTAGGAAAACAAGCACAATCGAAGAAAGTCATGCAAAGTAGAGAAGTATGTAAAAGAAAGTAACAATATATCTTCATACTGTCATCTCTCTTTTAACAACTCAATCATCATCTGTGATTGATAGAACTATCTACGTGAGGATCGACTATAGTACTCCTTAGACTGTCTACAGTTCCAGTGACGGCGCCTCCTCCAAAATCGCCTGGTCTGTTGGACTGGGCACGGTAGAATAGCCGGCAGAGCAAAGACGACATGGGCTGGCCTCCTGACTCGAATCGGCGAGGAAGGAGAGGGTGGAGACATCGGCGGGGAGCCCTGTGGAGGAGAAGTGGGCATATAGCCCGGGGAGGTAGGCTCATACACCGGGGATGTAGGCATGTACACTGGAGAGGTAGGCATGTACACTGGAGAGGTAGGCATGTACTGTGGAGAGTGGACCTGAAGAGGTCCACTTTCCACACCTACAGGGTCGGCTACATCACAGGTACAGTGGTACTGATCAAATGAATCCGAAAGATCGGAAACATTGATGACAGAAATGGGGGAAGTAGCGGACATCTCAGGAGCATCGGATGATACCTACATTAGGAGAAATGAAGAGATGATCAACTGCCCTAATTAAAAGAGTAGGAAACAAAGAAGGGAAGAGGGCGAATAGAACTCAACATCATAAACATAAAAAAGGAATATAAATTGTAGATTGAATGAAATACCTCAGTTTCTGCTGGCGTAGGGTCTTGACGTTCGCTCCCCATGTGATCCCCATCAAAGTCCTTAATTGTAAACAATGTTGTAAGTAACAAAAAAAAACAGGAACTTTTAAGATACAAACCAGAACCTCGAGAAGGCTCCCTAGAAAACCTTTAAAACTCATAAAGACTTATAAGATTTTTTTTAAGACTTCGTAAATTAAAACCCTTTCAATCAACACAAAAAATCAAAGAGGAAAAAAATGATACAACTATCAGAAATCCCAAATTGTCCCCCAACCTTAACATTCAATAACGAATTCCATCATCAACAAAGTACATATTCTGATCAATTCTATTATATTTAATTCGTTATGAATTAACAAATAACTCAAATAACAAAAAAAAAAAAAAAAAAAATACAAAATACCGAAAGGGAGCTGCACCCTCCCGGCCTACTGTCGTTGACGACAGTAGGTGGGCGGGTTTTTTAAATTCTCAAAATTAAAAAAAAACACATTCAATAACGAATTACATCATCAACAAATTACATATTCTTATCAATTCTTTTATATTTAATTCGTTATGAATTAACAAATAACTCAAATAACCAAAAAAAAATAAAAAAAATACAAAATACCGAAAGGGAGCTGCACCCTCCCGGCCTACTGTCGTTGACGACAGTAGGTGGGCGGGTTTTTTAAATTCTCAAAATTAAAAAAAAACACATTCAATAACGAATTACATCATCAACAAATTACATATTCTGATCCATTCTATTATATTTAATTCGTTATGAATTAACAAATAACTCAAATAACAAAAAAAAAATAAAAAAAAATACAAAATACCGAAAGGGAGCTGCACCCTCCCGGCCTACTGTCGTTGACGACAGTAGGTGGGCGGGTTTTTTAAATTCTCAAAATTAAAAAAAAACACATTCAATAACGAATTACATCATCAACAAATTACATATTCTTATCAATTCTTTTATATTTAATTCGTTATGAATTAACAAATAACTCAAATAACCAAAAAAAAATTAAAAAAAATACAAAATACCGAAAGGGAGCTGCACCCTCCCGGCCTACTGTCGTTGACGACAGTAGGTGGGCGGGTTTTTTAAATTCTCAAAATTAAAAAAAAACACATTCAATAACGAATTACATCATCAACAAATTACATATTCTGATCAATTCTTTTATATTTAATTCGTTATGAATTATCAAATAACTCAAATAACCAAAAAAAAATAAAAAAAAATACAAAATACCGAAAGGGAGCTGCACCCTCCCGGCCTACTGTCGTTGACGACAGTAGGTGGGCGGGTTTTTTAAATTCTCAAAATTAAAAAAAAACACATTCAATAACGAATTACATCATCAACAAATTACATATTCTTATCAATTCTTTTATATTTAATTCGTTATGAATTAACAAATAACTCAAATAACCAAAAAAAAATAAAAAAAAATACAAAATACCGAAAGGGAGCTGCACCCTCCCGGCCTACTGTCGTTGACGACAGTAGGTGGGCGGGTTTTTTAAATTCTCAAAATTAAAAAAAAACACATTCAATAACGAATTACATCATCAACAAATTACATATTCTGATCAATTCTATTATATTTAATTCGTTATGAATTAACAAATAACTCAAATAACCAAAAAAAAATAAAAAAAAATACAAAATACCGAAAGGGAGCTGCACCCTCCCGGCCTACTGTCGTTGACGACAGTAGGTGGGCGGGTTTTTTAAATTCTCAAAATTAAAAAAAAACACATTCAATAACGAATTACATCATCAACAAATTACATATTCTTATCAATTCTTTTATATTTAATTCGTTATGAATTAACAAATAACTCAAATAACCAAAAAAAAATAAAAAAAAATACAAAATACCGAAAGGGAGCTGCACCCTCCCGGCCTACTGTCGTTGACGACAGTAGGTGGGCGGGTTTTTTAAATTCTCAAAATTAAAAAAAAACACATTCAATAACGAATTACATCATCAACAAATTACATATTCTGATCAATTCTATTATATTTAATTCGTTATGAATTAACAAATAACTCAAATAACCAAAAAAAAATAAAAAAAAATACAAAATACCGAAAGGGAGCTGCACCCTCCCGGCCTACTGTCGTTGACGACAGTAGGTGGGCGGGTTTTTTAAATTCTCAAAATTAAAAAAAAACACATTCAATAACGAATTACATCATCAACAAATTACATATTCTGATCAATTCTTTTATATTTAATTCGTTATGAATTAACAAATAACTCAAATAACCAAAAAAAAATTAAAAAAAATACAAAATACCGAAAGGGAGCTGCACCCTCCCGGCCTACTGTCGTTGACGACAGTAGGTGGGCGGGTTTTTTAAATTCTCAAAATAAAAAAAAAACACATTCAATAACGAATTACATCATCAACAAATTACATATTCTGATCAATTCTTTTATATTTAATTCGTTATGAATTATCAAATAACTCAAATAACCAAAAAAAAATAAAAAAAAATACAAAATACCGAAAGGGAGCTGCACCCTCCCGGCCTACTGTCGTTGACGACAGTAGGTGGGCGGGTTTTTTAAATTCTCAAAATTAAAAAAAAACACATTCAATAACGAATTACATCATCAACAAATTACATATTCTTATCAATTCTTTTATATTTAATTCGTTATGAATTAACAAATAACTCAAATAACCAAAAAAAAATAAAAAAAAATACAAAATACCGAAAGGGAGCTGCACCCTCCCGGCCTACTGTCGTTGACGACAGTAGGTGGGCGGGTTTTTTAAATTCTCAAAATTAAAAAAAAACACATTCAATAACGAATTACATCATCAACAAATTACATATTCTGATCAATTCTATTATATTTAATTCGTTATGAATTAACAAATAACTCAAATAACCAAAAAAAAAATAAAAAAAAATACAAAATACCGAAAGGGAGCTGCACCCTCCCGGCCTACTGTCGTTGACGACAGTAGGTGGGCGGGTTTTTTAAATTCTCAAAATTAAAAAAAAACACATTCAATAACGAATTACATCATCAACAAATTACATATTCTGATCAATTCTTTTATATTTAATTCGTTATGAATTAACAAATAACTCAAATAACCAAAAAAAAATAAAAAAAAAATACAAAATACCGAAAGGGAGCTGCACCCTCCCGGCCTACTGTCGTTGACGACAGCAGGTGGGCGGGTTTTTTAAATTCTCAAAATTAAAAAAAAACACATTCAATAACGAATTACATCATCAACAAATTACATATTCTTATCAATTCTTTTATATTTAATTCGTTATGAATTAACAAATAACTCAAATAACCAAAAAAAAATAAAAAAAAATACAAAATACCGAAAGGGAGCTGCACCCTCCCGGCCTACTGTCGTTGACGACAGTAGGTGGGCGGGTTTTTTAAATTCTCAAAATTAAAAAATAAAACATTCAATAACGAATTACATCATCAACAAATTACATATTCTTATCAATTCTTTTATATTTAATTCGTTATGAATTAACAAATAACTCAAATAACCAAAAAAAAATAAAAAAAAATACAAAATACCGAAAGGGAGCTGCACCCTCCCGGCCTACTGTCGTTGACGACAGTAGGTGGGCGGGTTTTTTAAATTCTCAAAATTAAAAAAAAACACATTCAATAACGAATTACATCATCAACAAATTACATATTCTTATCAATTCTTTTATATTTAATTCGTTATGAATTAACAAATAACTCAAATAACCAAAAAAAAATAAAAAAAAATACAAAATACCGAAAGGGAGCTGCACCCTCCCGGCCTACTGTCGTTGACGACAGTAGGTGGGCGGGTTTTTTAAATTCTCAAAATTAAAAAAAAACACATTCAATAACGAATTACATCATCAACAAATTACATATTCTTATCAATTCTTTTATATTTAATTCGTTATGAATTAACAAATAACTCAAATAACCAAAAAAAAATAAAAAAAAATACAAAATACCGAAAGGGAGCTGCACCCTCCCGGCCTACTGTCGTTGACGACAGTAGGTGGGCGGGTTTTTTAAATTCTCAAAATTAAAAAAAAACACATTCAATAACGAATTACATCATCAACAAATTACATATTCTTATCAATTCTTTTATATTTAATTCGTTATGAATTAACAAATAACTCAAATAACCAAAAAAAAATAAAAAAAAATACAAAATACCGAAAGGGAGCTGCACCCTCCCGGCCTACTGTCGTTGACGACAGTAGGTGGGCGGGTTTTTTAAATTCTCAAAATTAAAAAAAAACACATTCAATAACGAATTACATCATCAACAAATTACATATTCTTATCAATTCTTTTATATTTAATTCGTTATGAATTAACAAATAACTCAAATAACCAAAAAAAAATAAAAAAAAATACAAAATACCGAAAGGGAGCTGCACCCTCCCGGCCTACTGTCGTTGACGACAGTAGGTGGGCGGGTTTTTTAAATTCTCAAAATTAAAAAAAAACACATTCAATAACGAATTACATCATCAACAAATTACATATTCTTATCAATTCTTTTATATTTAATTCGTTATGAATTAACAAATAACTCAAATAACCAAAAAAAAATAAAAAAAAATACAAAATACCGAAAGGGAGCTGCACCCTCCCGGCCTACTGTCGTTGACGACAGTAGGTGGGCGGGTTTTTTAAATTCTCAAAATTAAAAAAAAACACATTCAATAACGAATTACATCATCAACAAATTACATATTCTTATCAATTCTTTTATATTTAATTCGTTATGAATTAACAAATAACTCAAATAACCAAAAAAAAATAAAAAAAAATACAAAATACCGAAAGGGAGCTGCACATCCGCAAGTGCTGAGCTCGGAACTGATGAGCCCCTTCCTCGGCAATGACAATGCCTTCGAAGGGGGGGGTTTTAATTTGAATAAAAAAAAATAAAAACACTTTGAAACTGAAGGCAGCAGCAACTAGGCAGGGAAGCATCACACACCGCACTCACAAAACAAAATAAAAAAGTGGTGGACAAGGAATCAAAACCCAAGCTTCATCAGAGGCATGAGCCTTCTCGGCTCGCGGCCCATGTGCTAATCCTCTTATTCGGCAGTCCAAGAACCGCAAGCCAACAACTCCGCAATCCAAGAGGCCGCAACCCAACAGGTCTCGCATTCCAACCAAACACAAGAAACTCCCAATACCCAACAACAATCTGAGAACCCGAATCCGCATTACATCCATTCTCACAGAACCCAACCTCAATAATGCTCGAATCCAAGTACATTGTACGAAATCATAATCACAAACCTTGACGTACGATCTCATGATGGTTCTCAAGTCCGTACGATAGAATCAACCCAAGATTCAAAAATCCCACCAACCCAAGATTCAAAAATCCCACCATTCAAACAACCGGAAGAGACTCTAGGAACAGGTGGTGAGCGTTACCTGGTCTTCCTCTTCCTCGTTGTCGACAGCATTCTCCTCTTCCTCTTCCTCGCTGCCCTCGCTCCCGTCGCTCCCGCCTGGAGCTCCTACCCCGAGCTCAGGCTGCGGCTCGGGCTCAGCAGCCATTTCAGCCGCGCCTCCTCCACCAGCAAGCTCTCCCTCTTCCACTCGCTCCTCGACCTCATCTGCCACTCGTGCCGCCATCGCTAAGCCACCCTCACCTGCGTGGAGAATCCCTTCCCTCGCCCGCCTCGCAACAAGTCGAAGCTGCTCAGTTTCGCAACTCTCTCCTCCTTGTGAGAGTAATCTCGATCCACCCACCTCCCTTATCCATTTCTTACCCTATAAAAAATTATACCAAAAATTTAACAGGCGAGTTAGTGGCATTCATAAGTCTTAAACCATTTCATTCATAAAACTCAATTAAACTATTTAGAGAATAACGTTTAAAAAGTATAGTAATTATTACATAGAATTCACAACAGCGTGGTTGTAGACGGTTTGCAATTACATACCAAATCGGAGTTTAAATACAGATCTGATTGAGAATCAGGCTCCCCTGTCGAAAATTCATTGAAAGTAAACGAAGGTTGTGGTGACTCTACTCTTTGACTACAATTAAAGACTAATTCCTCCGTCATGGCCTCACGTGCAACTCCACTTACGAGTACCTCCAGTTCGTGCTCTTGACTCTCAACAACGGTGTTCTCTAATATCTCTTCCTTCTCCTCCACTATAGACTCGAGAATGAGTTTGCGAATGCTACAGAACTTCAATGCTATAGGCAGGCCGACTCCTCTCCTTTTTACAGGAGCACTCAAATTGTCACCTTTAAAAACTACCTTCTTACGTAATGCTCTCCTCTTTCTAGCTCTCCTATCCGTGAAATCTGTACCACCTGGTTTTCTTCTAGGTTTAGGAGTGACATAAGTGGAGGGAGATGGCCCTCCACTCTGCTTCATGTGTCTAACCACAGGAAGGACTCTCTTACAAAAAGACTCTCATGAGAGTTACCTCCCACCTTAAATACCTATGACGTACCTCTATTTTAATTAAACCTTAAGCTCAAATACTTTCTAAACCACTGACACATTATATACCCACTTTATATTAAGAGTACCAATGATAATTCTATATTAAAGTATAGTTTAAAATTACAGCCCTAAAATAAAAGGTAGAAATCCGAGCTCTTCACTGCTTGCCGCTTTTGAAAATCATTGTTTTAAATGTAGAATTTTAATGACGGCTCATTCTAATCCTATAATAAATCATAACAAATAGAATGTGCTCCTGAATTCAAATTATCAATGTGGAGTTCTAAAAATCTTACCTGATATTCTTAGACCTGCAAAAAGTGGCATTATAATTAGTTAGCGCCGTCTCTAATACATTTTACATTCGTTACCTAACAGAATGAATCATTCTCCAACTATTTACAAGGACATTCCAACTTGAATAAAATGATCAACAACGATGCATCATTCCTCTCACTTTGTTCTCGCGTTACGCCATTGCTAATACACTCTCTCTTCTACTCTCTCCGTCTGTAAACATGGGAATGGTGTGCCTGTACGCCCAAGGCATGGGCATCCCTCTTAGGTTTCGCGTAGATGACGATGGTCTTGCTACAGTATCCTCTCTTCGCTTGAGTCTCAGATTCCATTTCCGTGAGGATTCTATCAGTATAGAGGAGGAGATGTTCGATGACGTTACTGCCGAGGTTACCCACACCCTCGGGCAACCTTCAGTAAGAGATGAGAACAACATGTTGCAGTGGAGACTCCTCCCTGGATCCTATAGAGTCTATGGTCTTACTGATTCTCTTATGGCTGCATCCACTGAGATCCTCACACCTCGTCGCTCTTCCACTTGCACAATTCAGACTCCCTTACCTCGTGATGTCAAGGTCAAAGTCGAGCCTGGTACGGAGACTTCAGATGTAGAGAAACCTCCTCTGACCGTCATATCTCTCTCTTCTGATGACGAAGTCAGTCCCGTCAAGTTGGTGCCTAAGGTCCACGCAGATGCTCCTCCTTCCAATGTGTCTCCTCCATTGTCCCAGGTCACAGTTAGCATTGTTCCGCTTCTTAAAGAGATTGCTAAAACGCGTGGGTCCAAAAACATTTTGAAGAAGATAGACTATTCCACTATTAGACACGAGAGAGTAGAGTACTTGCCTGCGAAGTTTAATGGTCCGGTTCTTTTTGAGTTGCCCCCAGCTGCTGCAGGTTCCTCTAAGCTCGCCGCCAAGTCTATGCAGGGAATGGACAAACGATACGACGGACACTTGTGGACCAAGACCATCACAACAAACATCAAAAACGACTTCGGACTCTCTTTTCGAAGTTCCACCTGCGTCGGATGGCTGCGTTGCACGAACGTGGAGTGTGACTTCCTGAAGCGTGTTCCCAAGATCTTCGAGGTTAACGAGACTGAGTTCGAAGGCTGTACCCTGCAAGCTTTTCTCATGGATCAGCCTCCTCCATCTGACTCCACGCTAGTGTGCAAGGTATGTAAAGAACCTCCATCATGTGTAGCTACATGCGAGGCTAAGATTTATTACGTTGTGGGCAAACCGAATCAGACTAGAGCGTGTATTCACATAGGAACACATGATCATCCAGTGAAAGTAGGAGACTACAGAGACTCTAAAGCAGAGATTAGTAGCTTAATAGAAGAGCAGGTAGAGATGAACAACAAAGCAACAAAGAGCGCCGTTGTCCTGGAGGCGAGCAAACTCCTCATCGGGAGCTACCTTCTACAGCCCGAGGATGCACCTCCGAGGAAGCTGACGATGGAGGAGCTGGTTCCTGTTTTGGATCGTTGCAAAGACATGGCGTCACCAAACATCCGCAACAAAGTCGCCACCTTCAAAAGATTCAAAAGGTACGGAATCATGGACGGTATCACCAAGCTCCGTGGTAACAGTCTCTGGGCGTATGTCCAGGAGAATAGGTTTCCTGGTCAGGGATCGATGCGTGACAAAGTCTTCCTCTTCAAGATGTCGGAGGTTGGGCCGGGAAGTGGTGTCGACTTGGTCAGCCGAATGCAAGCTGGTGGCGACTTGGAGAACGCATGGATCATGTTCGACCATGTAAAACGCGTCAAAGACTGGTCGACCATGGCGTGCCATGTGTACGACGCCACGTACTGCCGCGTGATGACAATCGCCACTTGCGACATGCAGTCTGAGGACACGGACGCCCAGCTCGTCTTCTGGAAAAACCTGAACCTGGTCATGGAGATCAATGGCGTTGCAGCGCCGAACTTCAAGGGGTTCATGGCGGATAACGCACAGGCGAATTGGAATGCAGTGCGAATCCTTTACGGCAATGGCAACAAAGAGGACCCAATGGAGGACCGGGAGAGGTCGTGCTTGTTCCACTGGACTCAGAACATGGTGGCGTATACGCAGAAGCACTTCCCCGAAGAACTCTGGGAACAGCACAAGAAGATGTGCACTCAGTACAAGAATGCGACCAGCATGGCAGAGGCGGAAACTCTGTACCACGCGTTGCGAGCATGGTGGGCATCCACCGGGGTCGTTGGCGAGAGCGGACTCATCAAACTCGATCAGTGGCTGTCATTCTGGCACCACCGCTTCCGCCAATGGGGGGGATTCATGACCGAGGTATTATCTCTGAACTCTGTTTTGATGTTTTTCATACTGGTTTCCTAGCCCTAACCTACAAAACTCTAATCCGTGAATCTAATGGCACCTACTGTCAAAATTGCAGAAATTCACGGAAGAAGAACTCACAGAGATGCCCACCTGTAACCTCGCCGAAACAGTTCACAACAAGTGGCTCCAGGCTTCTGGAAACAACGGGAACGACCTCTACGTTGCTACCGTGGACGATTTCGTTCGGGCTTTTCTTCAAGTTGTTAACTACTACCAATTCCTCAAAGGTGACGTCGGCGGAACAGGACCGTCCAAGAAGGAACTCAGACTCCGGATGGCTGAACGCAACGCCAAGAAATGGGGAAATCCTACACTGCTCGATAAGCCCATGCTCGATATGCCAGGCGCGGATGAGTTCTGCACCCGTCAGCCTATCATGCCTGGAGCGGAAGTCTTCGGTTCACAGAAGCGAAAAGCCGACGTCCCCATCGGAGCTGACGAGGAGTCTCATCGCCCGGACAAGACAAACTTCTCACGCCCAAGAGGCCCAAGACGTGCCGTCAGGGCTCGCCCTATGCAGATGCCCGTCATTGTGGAAGACGACTCCGAACACGACACCGAGGTACAATGTACGCAACCTCCTGCCCAGGAAGTTGATTCCCCTTTACCTTCACCTGTGAACAAGGGCGGCATTCGCCATGTCAACGCGGTTGAAGAAACCAAGGTGGACGTGAAGGAGTGGCACATTTCGAGACTTCACAAACTTTCTGCGAAGTGCTGCTGGGCCCAGAGAGCTGAAACGAAGAAGAAGTGCACTGAGAGAATCGTCAGGGGGCCCCTTTGCACAGCTGCACCGACCTACACTGGGCTGTGGACTAACTATCGCAGGAACACTGTTGAGAAGACAGAGTTCTTCTTCTGCTCCGACGATATTGAGCGCTGTGTGAAAGGCTCTAAGCGCAAGTGGGTAGCGCACTACTCAAAGGACCAGGAATTCCCCTCCATTCCAGAGGTCTGGCCAGTGAAACTAGGTACTAATCTAAAACTGACTGAGATTCTTGCCCTCGAAGCAGCAGGCTTTCAACTTCCGCCTAAAAAGCCGGTCTCCCCAAGACGCCTCTTCTCCTCTGCCCCGCCCCCTGCGAATCTCAACTCGGTGCCAGTCCCTGCAGACGCTGACCGCTACCCAGGCAAGAGAGACGGCAAGATGGTGAAGCGCACTGCCACTCGTCCCAATCCGGCGCAGCGACTATCCATGGGCTCCTCCGAGTCTCTCAAAGCGCGCCTCCGTTCCGTCACCATGATACCTGAGCCGGGCCACGGTTGCATCATTGGGCTGGATTCGGGCGTCGCTCCTCACATCACACGTTACCAGATTACCATCAGTTCTTACCCAGGTTGCACTTGCCCAGCATTCAAGAAGACGATGACTACGTTCAAAGGCAGGACTCAGTTCACGTATTGTAAGCACCTTTACTACATACTCTTGAAGGTCTGCAACCGTGATCCCGAAGCCGAGCTTTTCATCCATGCGCCTACCTTTAGCTTCAACGAGGTCAAGCTTCTCCTAGAGAGTGGAATCTTGCGTCACCCCTTGGCGAAGAAGTAGGTAGCCCTCCTACTTTAGAACTGCCATTTCCACATTGGCCATTTGTCACGTAGTGAATGATTTTAGTAATATACCATGTACTAAGTCAGCTATTCAGAAGCTGTATTGACTTTTTCATTATATTAAAGGCTTTGTCGTTCGCATTGATTGCACTCTATTTCAATACATTCTATCTTGAAGAAGTGTAATATATACCTCGTATCCCCTGACATGTACCATTTGTTACGGCAAACATATACTTGTTATTAGATGTCCTAATCTTCGAACCTAACACGTTTAGGGTTGCCCACTACACTATCAGCAGGACTGCCACCCACTGACTGTACTACAGGACAAACTACATTCACGTTCACTTTCGGTCCCACACTTGGCAAGTGTCCTTGGTAGGAACGTTTCAGCAATGCCCCACCTCCCCGCCTCCGATTCACTGATTCCCTGGAATAGGTTCCCCTTGGGATCTTTCCAACCTTCGAGTATGCATGTGGTTGCAAAGGCACATCTGCGTCCTTCTCCAGCATTCTGATATCATCCGAATTTTCTGAACGTGGAGGGTCAGCTCTTACATCCGGTTGTACGTCAACATCCGTTGTCGAAGGACGCCCTTGGCTGTTGGCCATCACCTCTTCGTCGTCTTCCACCTCAACATATGGTTGAAATGGACAAACATCGTCAGCAAGTGAAACAACAATATCTCTGACGTCTTCCATAGCTGCTGTCCCGCACTACGGAAAAGAGCTTTACAAAACACCAACACAAAAGAGGCAGAGACATTCTCTACTCTTCTCTTAAATATCCCTGAAGAAGATGCTTGGCGCCCTTGAAAATCGGCTATTCATTCATTTGGAAGTTGCATCTTCCTCAACTGAATGAAAAAGGATGAGGGTTGAGCAGAAGTCATTTAGCTTTTAAAATTAAAAAATAAAAAAAAAAAATTTAAAAAAATTATAAAAGCAAAAAGGAAAAAAAGCAAAAATAAATATTAAGGTTGAAAATAATATGAAGGCGACTAAGAAAATGAAAGAGAAAATAAAATGAAAGACAAAATAAAATGAAAGAGAAAATAAAATGAAAGACAAAATAAAATGAAAGACAAAATAAAATGAATGAGAAAATAAAATGAATGAGAAAATAAAATGACTGAGAAAATAAAATGAAAGAGAAATTATAATGAAGGAGACAAGAAAATGAAAGAGAGAATAAAATGAAAGAGAGAATAAAATGAAAGAGAAAATAAAATGAAAGAGAAAAAAAAATGAAAGAGAGAATAAAATGGAAGAGAAAATAAAAGGAACTAGAGAATAAAATGAAAGAGAGAATAAAATGAAAGAGAGAATAAAATGAAAGAGAGAATAAAATGAAAGAGAAAAGAAAATGAAAGAGAATTAAAGGAAAGGAAAGATAGATAGAGTAATGGAAGTTAATATGAAGAATAAAAGAAATAAACCATGTAGACCATGGCGGATGATTTCTAACAATGTTAAGAAATTGTTACGATATTAAATGTTACTTTATCCCTCTTAAGAGCTTTAATACCAATACATTTTATGCGGTAATTTGCATATAAATTTGAGGAGATAAAGGGAATTAATGTATGCCTAAACTAGTTAGAAGGAGCTGGAGCATAGTAATTGGTGCACGTTAAAAAATTAATCATCAAAAAAAAGAGAAAACGAACTACAAATTCAATGAAAACACTGTAATTATTCCACGGTTATAGGGTCAATAAAATTACTAAAATTAGTAATATTCCAAAAATATACTGAGAATATTCGAATCTTCTAAGTTTATATTTTATTTTTAGTAAAAAAAGTGCTGTTTTTAGGTTCTGTCCCCCACTCTGTGCTCTCCGCTCTCCAAATCTGCGCTCACCGCTCTCCGCTCTACGCTCTCCGCTCACATACAAGCTACGTCCGCGTGTGTTTGTCTTTTGATTGTGGTTGTGTGTCGTTGCAAAAATGGTGGACAGTTGTAGTAGTCATAGAGGTTTGTCCGATAGAAGAGGATTGAGAGAAATCGCTGCTTTGATGGTTTGGGCAGTGGCGGCGTTGATGTTGCGTATCTGCGAGGTCCTGTTCGACCAGGTTGATCGATGGTTTAGGGAAGGTCGGAGACGGGATTCTAGAGTTCAGATTGTGCAGGCAGAAGAAGACACTACGGAGTTGCTTCAAGAGGGTGATGTTGTGGATTTGATGAGACGAGAGGTGCGAATGGAAAGGGAGGTGTCAAAGAAGGGATCTAGGGTTTTGACAAAGAAGGAAGGGAGATACTATGCTGTACGACGAGGAAGAGAATTGGGTGTGGTTCGAGAGTGGGAGGAGTGCAAGAGAAGGGTGCACAGGTTCAGTGGCGCCCAATACAAGTCATTCAGTACCCTAGATGAAGCTGTTGCATATTTGCAATTTGGCTAGCTTATCAAACAAAAGTTATATCGTATTATAGAGAGAAATGATGTCTACCATGGCGATTGCCATGTACTGTAAACTTAAGAATAAAATGAAATAGACTAAGTAGAAGGACAGTCATCCCTAAGAATGACATATAGTGTAAACATGAAAATAATAAGCCATAGACTAAGTAGAAGTAGAATCATCACTCAAAGGTTGGTCACACTGATCAGCTTCGATGTCTAAAAGACGGAATACTCTATCGCTATAGCGGTAACGACTAGTGTCAACGATAGCAGGTGAAGATGCACTTGCGAATTGCCTTGCAATGCCCTCTGCGTAGGAAGGCAAGGAGAACGTGGACGGTGGACTCTTGTAGAGATCAGAGTTAATGCTCAAGCGCTGTTTGAGACCTGCATGCCTAGAAATGCAAACATAGTCAAGTTGATTTCGATTTCAATATAAAATGAAAATTAAAAAAATGGTTTAGGGGAAGAATTTCCTACGCACCCATATAAATGCGCCCCTTCTTGGGTGGAGGAGAATCAGTGTCAGAGTCAAATTGAGACTCTGCGATATGCTCGGTGACAGGAGGACTAGTCTTGTAGGCCGCAAGCACTCCGTCAAAAATCTCGCTGTCACGCTCCAATGCAATCAAATGTCGGTTCGAACGCGCACATGCAATGATCGAAGCTCCTAAACAGTTACAAGCAGAAATGAGTGATTAGAGTTTCACACATGATTACTCTATAAAAAAGGGTTTAGGGTACCTGACTGCATGGAGGATGTGACTAAGTAGAAGGAGCGAATAGTGAGAAGTTAGTGTACATATAGCAGACAGATCACAGAACAGACGGAAAACAAATAGCTGACAGATCACAGAACAGAGGGAAGAGAGGTATGGCCATGAGCTTGAATCTGAAGCGAAGAGAAACACATTTACTAAAACTAAATCATCTCCATTCCGAAGGATGGGTCAAGTGAAGAAAACGAAAAGCAAAAAGTATAGTACCACTAGTTAAAAAATAAATCTGAATGAATGCTGTTACAGTAAGCAATTGTGAAGTTGTGAACAGCGTGAGCTTTAAAGAAAACAAAAGAGTTAAAAAAAAGGAGTAGATTAGAGGATGAACCATTGTGAACAGAAGGCAATCAACCCCAATACCAGAAAATACTTTATACCGTACTAGAGAGAAGAATGGGCAGTCCAGATCGCTTTCAGACAAACTGAATAAATTAAAATTGAACGATTACAGTCAGAAACAGAATTCGAAAATGGTGTTCTAATATTCACGAATTGGATCAGAACTAACATAAACAATAATGACCGGAACAAGCACAGTTTGAATAGTCATGGACCTATTTCGATAAGTACGTGCAGGGAGAGCAAAACTGAAAACTGCAGACTATCATCGCAAACAGTATATACAAGGGCTTACCACTGTATATGAAAATCGAAACAAACATTACCCAACTCATGTTTCATGGGGGCTATAAGGTCAAAGGAATATGCATAGAGCATGCTAAACCAAATCGGGATAAGAGAGTGTATGAAAGCAGGAGTAAGTACTTGACATTTTGCATGCTTAAAAACAAAAAGGAAAGATGAAAATACCTGTATTGGCACTCCAGTCAAAAACGATATCTCCTTCGTCAGTGAGTAAGTCTACAAAACTCTGGACGAAGGAAGGGTCCTTTTCACGGGAGCCACGCCATGGTGTCCCATCAGGACGGAGTAGCTGAGACTTATGGTCTATGAAGTTACACAAGTCATCCTGCTCGTCTGGTACGATGTTTACCCCGGCATAGTCTTGGTTCAATTGCCGAGTTCTGAATTTCAAGCCCACAGATTTACGAGCGTAGACCTTAATGTTGAAATTGTGTGTCTGCAGATAAAACCGGAGTTAGGAAATAAGATAAAGTTGGAGTTAGAAAATAAGAGATTAATGGAACGAAAACGGAAAAAGACTCTATGACGATGAAATGCTTACGAGTTTCTGATGAGGCAAAGTAGAGGCCATGGGGAGGGGATTGTATCCCCACCAATCGCGAACAACCCGAAAATCGTAAGCACGAGAACGATCATCCAAGACACGTTCTAATTTCCGATCCTTGGCGTGCATGAGAAGGATGCATCCCACATCAGTCAAGTGGTATGATGCAAAGTGGAATAGGTTCTCGACGTAGTCTTTTTCTCGTACATTCCACGATGGAACCTCGTGTTCTGATATCACTGGGACTGGCAATCCCTCAGGAGCATCTGCAAAGATCATGTCGATGCCTGGATGTTTCGGGCTGAATTCCATGGCTGAAACGGGATACTGACGACCATGTCCAATCTGCAAAGAAGTAAGGGAGTTTAGAAACAGTTATGAAAATAATGGAATCTGAACCTCGTAACTAATAGGATCCTGTACATCCATAAAATCTTTATAGACAATGAAGCGCAATTACTGGAATAGTTAAATAGAACATGGAATTGCAGATTATGGCTAGTAGTTCACAGAAGCAATTAGCGAAGATATGTCTGATCCTACGCCCAAAGCATAGTATAATTAGCCATGAGCATGCTGAAGTCTAGAGGACAGAAATTTTATTCCGGACTTTCGGTGCCAGGCATTCTCACGTCTCTCGCAGGTAACAAAACAATTCTTTGATATGGTTTAGTGGACGTTGAAGTCAAACTGCGTCAAAAAAGTGAAGAAAAACGCAGGTGAAATACCAAACAACTGACAGAACCCGATTCAGTCCCATGTGGAAGGGGGATTTAATGCTAGGAAACTCGAACCAGAACTAGGAAACTCGAACCATGACCACTGTTTTACTATGCTTCCAAGACTCACAGTTACAAATAGTCCAAAAAAATCACCTTGTAACTTGTAATTAAAGGGTAAACCTAGTCTAATCATGAGTTAGAGCAAGCATTGTATCCAGCTGTCGAAACTTAGAGTAAGTAAGGTAGATGTGTGTACCTTGTGAATATGACTGACGATCTCCATAATTTGAGGCACCCATGTACTTTTATGGTTGGACTCGCAAACCAATTCAACCGGGTTTCCTAATTCCAAATACATGGGCAGTTTGGGAACCTCTGGACCACATGAAGGTGTGGCTACCGGTTTGGGCACTGGAACTGGACGCTTTACGAGCTTTGCCTCACCTCCACGATGAGGGGATTGAGCTGAATCTCGTGAGTAGGCATTAAAAACCCCTCCCTCGGACGCTTGGGAGGAAATGCCCCCAGGTCTACCTGCACTCAGCCCCTGGGACTGCTGAGAGAAGATCTCAGCAGGAGTACCTCCTTTGACCACCGCTCCTTGGGAACCGTGAGACCCAGGGGTCATCTGCCTGGATGCATTTGCAGATTTATGTTGTGGAACGATTGGGACATCGACATTCTCAGTATTCCCTTCACTGCTTGGTGGTACGGGTGCGTCTTTACTTTTGTTTTTTTGCTTGGTGCCTCGTACTCCACGACCTCTACTCAGGTTAGGGGGCGCAACTGGTTCCTCTTCGCACTCAGCCCCCTCTTCATCTTCAACTTGCAGGTGCGTGGTGGCAGTCGCAGAAGGGCTAGGGGGAGGGACCAGGTAAGCCTCTTCTTTATGTACGACATTGCGCTCACACTCTAGGAACCAGGCCCCTGTAAGCAGCAAGTCAGTATCGAACCGGTTATATTGATCAGCAGTGAAGATGTTGTTGTTCGAATCTGCCGAAGAGATGTCTTCAAATTGCTTCGGCATTGCCCACGAACCGAGTGCTCCTTTGTGAACCAGCTCATTTCGAAGGTACCTGCAAGTGACTTAGTTAGTAACTTAGTAAACGCGGCATCCTTTTTAAAGCAATATGTACCATTGATGATCTTTATAAAGTGGTCCTAATAGGAAAATAAAATCAACGACTCTAATTACGGACTAGTATGGAGCAGCTGTAGTACCAATACTGGACATGTCTGATCACTAGTACTAAATTGACGGCTGTAGTTACGATTCGCATGCACGAAAACTGGAGGCCTCATTAACAAGTACCTATTGAGCTCAATTCAGCACCATATGATCATTGTTAACGGCATCAATTCTAAGGCAATGCTGATCGAATTTGGAAAAGGCCAACAGCTTGGAACAGAGCTGTGGTTAAATAATTTCATTCGAGAAATGGCATTTGGAGCAATTAAAATCTGTGCAACCAGAATGCGGAACTCCCATATCGAACATCTATGGTCAGAATGATTGTTTCAGTATGTTCACCATAATTGCATCAACTAGAAAGAAGCAAGCAAGAATAGGTGACACTTGAATAGATCCAGCTTAAGTACCTGTAAAGAAGTCTATACCCGGCCAATTTTCCGCCCTCAATCTTGAGAAGATCAGACCCCTTGTGGAACTTAGGGCTGGCAGTTGCGGAGAGAAGAAACCCGTAAGCCTTCTTCCATAAGGAAACCCTCCATTTCTCCACGTACTGATCAGGTCTTAGGACATCATCTTTCCAATCGATGTAGAGATTCTGTGTGGTGATCAATTTCTGGAGCTCACTATCCAGAAACGACTCCAACTGCGAGATTCCATAAGTCGTTAGAATAATCAAAGAGAGCAGTAAAAATTTGAGAGTACCTGAAATCAGAAGGTCATGTGAGTACCTGAGCCCACAGTGATGCCGTGTGGAGCCAAGGCTCCAGAACTTTGTCCTTCATCGGGCGGTCTTCTGGGAATCTGACTGACTTGCGAACAGCGAGCGTAGCATTCCACCATTTTAGCCATTTAGTCTTGTGTTCGCATGGGACGTTTGCGGTGGCGATTTTGTGAAGCCGGTCCAGAGTCAAGTCACAGCTCGAAAAAGAGGAGTAGTGGTAATTGATCTGCCAAATGTTGGGATTAGTTGAGATAATGTTACTATTAGAAGTAGGAAAATATGAGTCAAAGTAATGTGAGTACCTCTTTTTCAAAAGGTACTCCAAGGGCCGGATTGGCTACAGCTACCAGCTTGTCGAAATTCTTCCCTCGAATTGTTTTGATGCACTTTTGTACAGCAGTTTCCATAGCCTTCCATACTCCATGTCCAGTGGGTTTTGGAGTAGTCTCGTAGTAAGTGGCGCACGCGATATCAGATGCCTTCGAAACTTCGCCCTGTACATCAAAGAAATGAGTGAAAATTCACTTTCAAAACTGACTTCTGCTTGCATGAAAAACAAAGCCTCGTCCGATGCAAAAGTAAAATCTATGGTTTGTAAATATAAAATATAATATGCGAACTAAATCCCATGCATATGTCAGTCGTTGTTAAATCGCAAGTCCACCGTATGTGTTACCGAGATAATGCCTGATCCAACTTTGCAAAGGCCGCATGGATATGACCAATAATTCTAGTGTAATTTAATTGTAATTCTAGTGTATTTAATAATCGAATTGAGGCTGACATGGGCATAGAAGTCTTGATATCCATGCAATAACAAGCATCAAAGTTCTAAAACCAGATTACAGATATTAGCGTCATGAAGGGAAATATCGTGGCAAAGAAGAAAATATTACCGAAAAGAGGAATTTTACGAAGACGTCCATTGTCAACGAGTACCAAGTAGGCTGCCTTCCCTTGCTTTTAAGACAAACCTCCATATCTTCATCAGAGATCAATTCCTTGAAGGATTCAAGGTCTAGCTTTCCAAATGTACGCACACGCTGAAGCTTAGCAGGGAGACCTTGAGTCACATGGTCATTCTCGGTTGACCTAATTTATGAATGAAAGCTTAAAAATTAGATGCACAAATATTATATATCCACATTGAATACATGCACGAATAAATGCATAAAATAGATGCATGAATAAAGTAAAGATGAGGGTAATGTGAGTACCAATTGATGTCGTTCATGGCGTTTAGAAGAAGACCATGCTGTTGGCGTCCATCTAAAACAATGCAGTCTGGGGAAATGTACCAATTAGGGTCATCTGCATGGAGGATTTGAATGTGACGGGTCCATGCAGTGACCCTATGATTTCCCTCATAGACATGGAAGAACTTGCCACTAAACTGTCGGAGGTCAGGATCCGCTTGAAGACGTGCCTCAAATTTGTCGTTCTCACGCGTCCAAATGGGATTCTCCCATACATCTTCACAACCAGTCACTGGGGTCTCTCTGTCCTGTGCATCATATAATGAAACATATATGACCCGATCTCCCACCCTGTAACCTCTCACGAAGTCGTTCTCTAATTTTCTGACGTCCTGCTCAATGATAGGGCGAACAAGAGGACATGTAATCAGTCGACACAAAGGAATACACAATCTCGATTTCTCTTGAGGAGAATTCCGAAGTCGACTGATGATTCCCACACAATCATTCTTGTGCAAGAGTCTCATCTCGTTGGCACTAAAAACTGGGTCCTGATCTTGCAGATGAGCCGGCATCTGTCGTACACCGACATCTGTCTGACCAGGCGCTTGGGCATCAACATCCAAAGGAGCAATGGGCGCCTCGATCGGTTCGGATGCAACAGCAGCAACCATAGTGGTGGAGGCTCTGACTTCCGGTACACCATCGAGAACAACAGAATCCGCCACCCCCTTTAGAGGCGTGGGTGATCTATTACCCGGATTTAGAACAGGTGCATCGATTCCTTGCGATTCAGGTGGTTGTAAAGAGTCTGTCGCAGTGAGAAGAGATTCTCCACTGTCTTCATGTCCGTACGAGGGCACAAGAAGAGCTGGATCCGCAGAAGCTGATTGACCAATCTGAGACACAGAAATCGACACATAATTTAACATAGAACAGAATGAACTATAGATGCATTTTATAAACATAATATTGTTGCTCGTCACTTCCCAAAACCCGGCAATGAAATGAGGATATTAAATAGAGCATAAAATAAAATAAGAACAAACTTCGCCATCCTGAAGTCGTTCCTGCAAAGACCCACAGCGAAGACACAGAATCATAAGAATACTATTCAAGACATAATCACCTTAAAAGGAAGTACCAAACAATAAACAAGGCTACAACTACCACCTTCTATTTAATTTGACAGCAACCACAATGTTCAGCAAGTATGTTAGTCGAGCCCAGACTGCGGCACCGTAGACTGCTAAGTTTGTGACCAAACTAAGCCCTCCACTACAAACATTAGATTTCAGACATTAAGATGCTTAGAAAGTCCGAGGTAATTAGAGTTTCATGTGAGGCACAATGTGAGAGTAGCCTATCAAACATCCCCCCAATATCATGGACCAAATATTCACATAAGTATCAGCCGCGTGCAGATTAGTGCAGCACCTGAGTAAAAAAAGAACTAACAGAAATATTCACGACCGGTGTCAAACGAGGCCAGCCTGCGTCACCGTAGACTGAATCATAAAGGACCCAATGTAAATTTTGAAACGAAACTCGTCCTAAACTATAAGGAGCTGCCTTGAAAATCCGAGCACAGTAATGCAGCCCGTGAGGCTTTAGGGAACACAGATTTCATTCTCTCGAACTTAGCGTCAAACAAGGCATAAAATTAGACGTCAAACGAGGCATAAACTTAGACGTCAAACGAGGCATAAACTTAAGGTCAAACGAGGCATACTATCGAACCAGCCTGCGTCACCGTAGGCTGAAACCACAAAGTTGATAAATTTACATAGTTCAAACTTAGTGTCGAACATGGCACAAACTTAGACTGACAAGAAGCTCCACCTGAGACTTCAGAACCCACATTACATACTATCGAACCAGCCTGCGTCACCGTAGGCTGAAACCACAAAGTTGATAAATTTACATAGTTCAAACTTAGTGTCGAACATGGCACAAACTTAGACTGACCAGAAGCTCCACCTGAGACTTCAGAACCCACATTACATACTATCGAACCAGCCTGCGTCACCGTAGGCTGAAACCACAAAGTTGATAAATTTACATAGTTCAAACTTAGTGTCGAACATGGCACAAACTTAGACATACCAGAAGCTCCACCTGAGACTTCAGAACCCACATTACATACTATCGAACCAGCCTGCGTCACCGTAGGCTGAAACCATAAAGTTAATAAATTTACATAGTTCAAACTAAGTGTCGAACATGGCACAAACTTAGACTGACCAGAAGCTCCACCTGAGACTTCAGAACCCACATTACATACTATCAAACCAGCCTGCGTCACCGTAGGCTGATTCAAGAGTGTATAAATATTAAAATGAAATATTACCCGTTTCTTCTCTAACCGACTTAAACATTCACATTCACATGAAACACACTTAAACATTCACATGAATGCGAAGCTTCTTGGACATTGGGAGCAGTCTACGTCACCGTAGGCTGTTCACGTTGTGATCAAAAAAATGGAAAACCGACCCTTTCGTTCCCAAAAAACACCTACTTGGAAACCTTTTGAAACATATGAGAGCAAGTAACAAAGAACTTGACAGTCTAGCCGAGAATGCGTCACCGCAGGCTGCTTCTTCAGCGACAAAAGATAGAAACAGAACCAAATCCCGTCTTCCATACCAATAACTGAGTTTAAAAGTATTGCATAATTCGATACCCCGAGCACCTGAGGCATGAGATATCACCAAGTGAGACTGACCACAAGGTCCACAATATCTAGACTATACATGTTTTATTATATCGAGACCAGCCTGCGTCACCGTAGTCTGCTACTTGAGTGACCAAAAAGTAGAGCTACTTAAAATACAACATACCCTTTACCAACAATGTAGTTCTAACATTCACAAAATTGGAAACCCCGACAAACATTAGTGCAGCACTTCAGGCCTGAGAGAGCACAAGGTGAGACTTAACACAAGCTTATACATAATGGATTTTAATTGAGCCCAGCCTGCGTCAACGTATGCTGCTTCATGAGTGACCACAGAGTGAAATATAAACTTACGTGACCCCCCCAAAAACAAACAACATACGTTGAATCCCAATGTTCATTTGATATTAAACACGGTCGAACTGAAGCTAAGAGGACAGATTTCATATATTTCATTGTACCGAAACCAGACTGCGTCACCGTAGGCTGCCGTCAAAATAAGATCATACCCGTCCCTTCACTAACCAACAAAAGACTTAAATTAATTCACGGGATTTTATTCTGCCGAAGCTCATTACATCAGGACATTAGACTCTGTCGAAGTCAGATAAAAGTACTCAAAGTGTCAAAGACTTTTATAGTTGAGCTGATTACGAGCCCCACTCTTCCACTAACACTTCGTCAATTCAAAACACTCACATAATTCAGAAGTACATTTGTAGGCAACCCAAGGATGAAAGATCAGATTTCAAATGCTGCTCATAATTCAAAAGTAATTTCATAGCTAACCCACATTACATTTTTGCTAACCCATGTACAACTCAATGCAATACAAACCATCACCTCTCTACTCATAAATGTGAGCAACCAGAAAACCATGCTCCTATTCTGTGTCAAGACGCAACAGAAAGCATATCACCTAAGCCAATGTCTACGATAGGTGCAGCCAAAATGAAAGACAATCCGAGAATGAACCAAGTCCACCTCCTCTGAATCAACGTAACGCACCCACAAGTACCAAGAACATCACCAACTTCCGGCCTGACCTAACCAGACAAAGTGCTCTTCACATAGCATACTCACAATGCGTGTCAAATACTAAATGGAATAAAATTTGTAGCTTACCTCAACGGAGAAGAGATCTGCCGCTCTTCAAGAACATGTAATTACGATCCGTGTCCACGTTCTGTGATGCAAAAATCTGTACCGCTGAAGACTGAATGCAATATGCAGCAGAAGACAAATCTCCTTTAGAAAGTCCGACTCGAACGTACTAACTCACATGATCTACGTGCTGGTCCAAACTCTGCGATGTCTCCACTTGTACTCCAGCACTTCCTTCAACCTCCATCGCGATTGCCTGCGAGTTTCGAAAACCCAAGACAAATTCCGAAGTTTTTGATGAAAGAAAGAGAGAGATCAAGAACCGAATACCTTCTCATAAGTACCACTAGTTCTCCAAATCTAATCCAAGCCATCTCTGATTCCAATTCAAACATTTGTCTCCGGCTAATCAAAGAACCCATCTTTGTTTACCCTAAAAAGAAATGTTCCATTCTTGTCGCTGACAGTTGCTATTTGAATTCCTAGAAAGTGATTTCTAATCTGATACGTGACCCGAGCATGTTGCTTGCTACTCTAATCCTGGTTCCCTTTTACAGTCTGTGCGCAAGGGGTGTACAACTTTAACTGAAGATGCAGGGGCCCGGATCAATTGTGAACTGATCAAAGTGGCGATCAAGAAGATGAACCCCACCCCACCCCAAAATTGTTTCCAAGACTCATCTCCCTATTGAGAACCTTTTGACCTACCCATTACAAAGTATAATGTGGTATACAGTCAAGCCGGATATCAACTGACCATATACCCGGCTTATGATTTTCCAAACACATCCGTCCTGCATCTTGGATCCGTCAACGCCTATTTTAATTTAAGTGTTTATTAAATAATCTGTACGCAGTCCTCTACAAAATCTCTGTATGAGAGGTCCTACATATCTTATTAGATCATAATTGACGTAGATGAGTTATAATGGATGTCCCTAAAATACTCGATGTATAGATCTTCTATGTTGACAACTACATATCGCCGATTTTAAGGATTATATAATGACTCTATAATCTGTGAGAGTTGATTTCAATTCTTTAATTTTAAAAGACACACATAATTAATAATAAAATAAAGGTATTCAAAAAGACCAAGCTCGAACCTTCATTGTGAATGCATAATGAACATGCAAAGGATGTTCGTATTTTAATATGTAGTTTCACTATAGACAACATTAGATTATAAATCATCTATAGGAGTCACTTAAATGAAGACCTTGCGCTAAAGATATATTAATCCAATAGTACTCCATCCTGTATAGTCTACAACCAAAAAATTAATACAATGAAAACTATAGTAAACAACATAAAATAAACTCATATTATGTGTTTCAAATTACGTACCTGCTTCCCTGCTTCTCCACACTTGTCATTCAAAAAACTATCAAACCCAAGAGAGTCGCAATGCGCAGGAGATTGATGACTGTAGTCTTGTTCCTCTTGAACGTCCTCTCCATCTTGACCCTCGTCCATGTCCTTCTGCTCTATGATTTCTACAACAAACTCCAAATTAATAGAACGCATCTTAGTATGTCTCCTAAACGAAACTGATTCCTCGTCATCAGATTTTTCTATTTCGTCACCACGTTGTTCCTCTCCTATAGACACGGAAGCCTCCTTCTTACGTTGAGCATTGCGCTTCATCGCCTTCGTATTACTAAACTTCATGCCACCCCTCCTCTTTTTCTTCTTCTGCGTTGTATCTACCTTCACACTCTTTCCTACATTGTCAACTAGGTCCATACTACACGCAATCTCCAATACCGGATTTCAAACTACAACATTGCACCTCAAGTCATCTATATGTCACTCAAGAACAAAGAGACATAACTCTTGCATTCCACCTCTACATATACAAATTCTAGATCTCAATCCTCTCCCTATTTTTATGCACGCGCATTCTACTTTTCCATGAGCCACCAATGCCTAACAATATGGCATTCCGCGTCTGACATGAATTTCTAATCTCATTTCAATGGCAGGTTAAAATGACGGCCGCCGGCGCGTTTCTAATCTAACAAGTGAACTAAAAACTAACAACTCTTACTTTGAAGGCCTAATATAATTTGATGCATTATCATTATATCTATCATGCACTCACCATAATCCATTACAACATTAATATATAATACACCAACATCAATAATTCACTGTCATCTTTATTTATCAACAATCGTACGTTAACCTTTATGCATTATAAAGAGGTTCACAAAGTCTGAACAATCCCTTCTCATGTGAATTGTCCATGCTCACTATCACCTGCTCTCCCCATGGCTTCCTCTTCTACTCTGCCTCCAATCCTCACTGCTATTGAAATTTCTTCTGTTGGTTCCACTGCTCCCATCTGCATCCCCCCTGGTCTCGATGGGTTGGCAGATATTACTTCTCAATGGCTAGGAATTCGTTTAGGATACGATGCTTCTACTCTCTGGTTAGAGACAGAAGTTTTAGATCCTGTAACTAAGCAAGTTCAGTACTCTAAGGTCGTACAGCCTTCCTCTTCTGTTAACATCGTTAAGATGTGGAAGCTCTGTCCTGGGAAGTACCGACTGTATGGTTTGACCGAGTCTGTCATGAATGCCTCCACAGTTCTCCTAACTCCTCGTAGTTCTTCTACTCTCTCTACTGTGGTTCCGATGACTGCTCGTGTCAAGGTTGAGCCAGGAACTCGCGTCAGTATAGATATTTCAGATTCGTCCGATGATGAGAATAAGTCTTCTGTTGAGGCTCGTCCCGCCTCGTCAAAACTTCCTTCTCCTTCGTTTTCACCTCTACACTCGCATAGGTCAATCCAATCTCACTTACCCTCTCCTCAATCTACAAAACAGAAAACCATTCTTCCGTCTCTTTTAGCTCTCTCTAGTATGAGTGGTAGTAAAAACATCCTAAAAAAAATAAACTTCAGATCCATCCGTACTGTAACTACATCTTTCCTACCCCCGTCATTCAATGGCGACGTACTCTTCATTCTCCCTCCTGCCCCTTCATCAGCATCCCAGAGGACTGCGAAGTCCTTGGACGGCATGGACAAACGATACGATGGTCACGTTTGGACCAGAACTATGACCACCAACATTAGCAACACACTCGGGTTGACATTCAGATACTCCCACTGTGTAGGGCATCTGCAATGCCACAACCCTCAGTGCAGTTTCTTGCAACGTCCAGACCGTGCGCATGGAGTGAACGAGTTGGAATTCGAAGGCGTCACGAAAGACCTATTCTCTGTGGGGGAGGCGCCTCCATCTGCGTCAACTCTGCTCTGTAAGATCTGCAAAGAACCCCCTGTCTGTGTGAGTCTCTGTAGTGCCAAAATCTTCTACATTTTCGGTGAGGATAGTCAAGAGCGTGCCTGTGTGCATATTGGTACTCACGAACATCCGGTGAAAGTAGGAGACAATAGATGCTTCCGAGGGAAGGTAGATGAGTTGATAGAGGAGCATGTTGGACTAACCCCTGATGCTACCATCTCAAAGATAGTTCTAGAAACCAGCAAGGACCTTCTTGGTAATTTCCTTCTTCGTGATGAAGCTGACCCACAGACTTCTCCCCTCTCTCTTCATGATCTAGAACCTGTCTTTGAACAATGTAGAGAATTGAACTCCCCTGCATTACGAAACCGTATCTACAGTTTCAAAATGTTACGAAGATATGGCGTCATAGATGGGATCACGAAACTCAGAGGTCTCAGTAATTGGGCCTACGTCCAGAAGAATATCTTTCCCGGCCAAGGCGACGACGCTGATAAAGTCTTCATTTTCAAGATGTCAGAGGTCGGTCCTGGAAGCGGTGTTGATCTAGTCCGCCGTATGCAGCCCGGTGGGTCCCTCTCTCAAGCCTGGATGATGTTTGACCATGTCAAACGGGTCAAACCTTGGGCCACGATGGGGTGCCACGTATACGACTCCACTTATCAACGCATTCTAACTATTGCATGCTGTGAATTCCAATCTGAGGACACAGAAGCACAGGTGTTGTTCTGGACGAATCTCAATGACGTTATGGCAAGGCACGGAATACCAATGCCCAAATTCCAAGGATTCATGGCTGATAGTGCGCAGGCCAATTGGAACGCCGTGCGCATTGTTTATGGCTCCGGTGACCCCAGTGTCCCGATGGAGGGCCAAGAAAGGACATGCTACTTTCATTGGACGCAGTCACTAGAGACTCACACCAAGAAGTATATTATTCACGACTTGCAGGACCAACACAAGGTTTTGTGCAAGCAATATAAAGATGCACTTACCATGGATGAAGCAGAGACACGTTACTTGGCGATCAGGGCCTGGTGGTCATCCTCAAATGCTACATCAGAAACAGGGCTCTATAATCTTGGCCATTGGCTATCATATTGGCATCATCGTTACAGACAGTGGGGTGGATTCATGGAACTGGTAAGTTCTCTCTTACTGTAATATACTTTATGTTTATCCTTATTTCTTCTTTTATCCTTTTTTATATTTTAAATAAATTATAAGAAATTTTCAATTCTAGGTTTAGGAGAAGGTTGCGTTACCGCAAGCCTCTCCCATGAGGTCAAAATATAATTTCATTGATTTTTTGCTCATCGTTTTATTTGCAGGAAAACAAATATTCTGCCGAAGAGCTGGCTGAGATGCCGTCCTGTAACCTTGCGGAGTCTATTCACAATAAATGGTTACAAGCTTCTGGAAACAAGGGTGGGGACTTGTATGTGGCAGCTGTCGATGATTATGTACGAGCATTTCTCCAAGTTGTTGCGTACTATCAGTACACAAAAGGTGGAACCGCTGGATTTGGTCCATCCAGAGAAGAACTTAGGCTACGTAGTGCTCAACGTCGTGCTCAACGGAGCGGTGATCCTTCGGCACTCAGTAAGGTGGTGACAGAGTTCCCAGGAGCAGAAGAATTTTGTACTCGTGATGCGCACTTAGAGGGAGCAGAAGTATTTGGTACACAGAAACGTAAAGCCAATGTTCCAATCGGAGCTGAAGAGGAAACTCATAGACCAGACACCGTGAATTTCTCACGTCCTCGAATTGGAAGAAGGGTTACCCGTGCCCGTGGTGGAAGCTTGACTACCATCCAAGAAGACGATGATGTTGAGATAAACCCTGTTCAGCCTTCGACCTCTATTCCGTCCGAAATTCAGCGCGTGACCGCTGTGCAGGAGACTTCTGTGGATGTAAAGCAATGGCACATTGCTCGGCTTAATTACAACTCGGCCAAGTCCTGTTGGGCTCAGATGGCAGTGACAAAGAAGAAGTGTGAATCGCGCATAGTCCAGAACGGGAAGTCCACCCCTGCTCCAACGTACACCGGCATATGGATGCCTCCTCAGAATGGTCAACGCAAGAAGGTGGAAGAATTTTATTTCTGCCCCGACGATATTGAGAGGTGTGTGAAGGGTACTCGTCGGAAGTGGGTTGAGCCATTCTCACCAACTCAATCTAGACCCCCCCTCCCAACAATCTGGCCCGTGAAGATAGGGACCAATCTGACTCGTTCAGAAATGGAGGCCTTGGAGAATGCTGGTTTTCAACTACCTCAGAAGGAAAGACTTCATCCTAACCGTTCATTCAATAATACATTAGTACCTCCGGACTTGTCCAATGTTCCGGTGCCGGACAATGCCGATGTCTTCCCGAAATCAAGGAAGTCAAAGACACTCCGTCGCATCACAGACGTTAGTTCCAAGCATACGAGGACCATTGATTCAGCCCGGGCGATGCAAGCAAAAATCTTGAAGGTCACCTTACTACCACATCCTGGTATTGGATGCATTATTTCGATGGAGTCGGACTCACAGGCAGTATATCAGCTGTCAATTGGTACATTCCCTGATTGCACCTGTCCAGTCTTTAAATCAACGATTGCTAAGTTAGGGCGTAGAGGAGAACCTTACAGACCTTGCAAGCACCTGTACTACGTTTTTGTGTTAGTGTGTCATTTTGAAGCAGATGTAGACCTCTTCATCCACGTACCTACCTTGAGTTTCAACGAGGTGAAAATGATCATGGAGAGGGGAATCCTAGACCTCCTCTCAGAATAGATGTGACTTTACATAAATATAGATAATTTATAGAATAGATAAGATAGTACATTACATATAGATTACTCATATAATCTCGTGGTTCATACAATATGTAATATTGTTACACAGCACTGTGTAAATCAATATAATAGACACTACTATCATAACGATGCATACGCCATAGCAAACATCTCATTCCCTCCGACACTCAGACTTAGGCCTTCAGAACTTGAAAAGTCCTTACAGCAAACTCTGCACTATGAGATCCAGTTTCCTGTTTCTTACTATAAAGGACAACCCGTCCAACTCTTGTCGATATACAAATTTGCGCCATCCGATATGATCACAGACGGCAACTGAACAACTGGATTCACGTCGGAGGTGGAGGTCAAGGGATACGGAATGAGGGACTCCGTCATGATCTTCACCATCTCGATGGTACACGCCACTGTCCACCGCCATTCCCCATCACCAACACGGAGGCGTCCGATGTGCCTAAACGGCGGAATGACCACGCCTCGTTTCCTAGCGCGCTCCACCTCCACCAGCCATGGCCGCAGCTCCTCATAACTCGCAGGTGCCTCTGGGGCTAAACCCACAGCCGCCCTTGTCCTCCTTGACATCCGATTACGCACCTTCGGCATCTCTCCCGACGCTCTCTCGTTGCTTCTAAACCGATTCAAGCTACCCCGGAATGAACTTTGCCTATCGTTCTATTGCAACTCTTGACACATAGTGGATTGACACAGCCCGCGGCAGTATGCTAAGTCCTCACTCCAAAGCCCACAGAAAATCCAAAACCTGGATGTAGATAGGAATCATAGACCTCCTCTCATAAAATCCAAAATCGGGCTGTAGATAGGAATCCTAGACCTTGTCTCACAATAGATGAACTTTACATTATGTATAGATTATTCGCATACTCATGTAGTTCACACGTTTAGAAAATCTGAAATCTGAAACCTTTGTAATTAAATACAATACTAAAATCTATGACTGGGTCATTTCTCTCCATGTCGCACTAATTCATGTAAAGAGTTTCTATATAGACTTCACCGAAGTCCACATTTTCACCCTTAAAACCACGGGTTTGGATAAGAAACTCCACGGTAATAGATACCAGAATATTCGAATATTCTGTCTAATTTCATCATATTCCTGAGAATATTCTAGGAATCATTTTTTTTAATTTATTTTTAGTAAAAGACTGACTAAAAATGTACCCTCACCGCTCTCAGATCTGACATTCTACGCTCTACGCTCTACGCTCTACGCTCACACCCGAGTAACGTCCGTTCCTGTAGCTCCTCAGGTGCCTCTCTTTTCTACCCCCATGCCTTCTCAGACTATTTACACCATTCCATGCTCGCAGTTGGATGATGTAGACACTAGGGTTGAGATCATCAATGACTCCCCTATGGGCATTTTGGAGCTGTTTAATGATCTATCAGAGGGGGATGAGCCTGAGGTTTGGACCAAGGTGAAGGACTGGATCAAGGAGAATCTCGGTAGCAAGGCTAGGAAGTTTGGAGGTGAAGAGGCTGAGGCTGCTGTGGACCTCATCATTTTTGATGTTCCAGAGGATTTACCAGTTCCAGGTTTAGGGCAGGATGGTGAGATTCCATTCTGGAACAAACACCCCAAGATTTCAGCAGGGAAGAAAATGGAGTCTTCGTGGATTAAGGCCCATTTTGAGTTTGCTATGCAGTTTCTGCAGGATGATGGAGCCTTGATTGTATTCTACCCTGATTCAAGGTTCATTTCGAATGAGCTTATTTCCTGGGCAGATTGGGCTAACTTTCAGGAGGAGGCCAAGTGGTTTGCAATCAATGGCCTGCCATTGACTATTCCAGACCGTTATCCACGGGAGCATAAGACTTTTATGGTCAAGTGCTTCATCAAGATGGAGAATGCGGAGGAGGGTGTTCCAAGGTCTAAGTTCCAGTTTCATGATAGGGCTGAGCTTGGTGCCCAAGGCATCAAGCTCTCCACTGATGGTCACTGTACTAATTTGATAACTGCAGATTCTCTGACTTATAATTCAGAGACAGGTTTGCCATTCAGAGGTCCTAGAGAGAAGACTTCTAACCTCTTGCAGGCTCTGATTGATCTCTGCACTGTAGAGAATGACATTGTCATGGATCTCACAGCTTCTACAGGTATTTTTTAGTCTTTCTGTTCTCTGATTGTTGTTTTTTGTATTTCTTTTTATTCTTTAATCTCATGCAATTGAGCTTCAATTTGTGTGCAGGTGCTTCCATTCGAGCATCGAAGAGTCTTCGGCGCCATGTCCTAGGCTTTGAGTATGACACCACCTTGTACAAGCAGGTGTTGTTGCCTCTTCTTCCAAGCGCGGAAGAGGTTGAGTCTGCTCCAATTCCTGTGCCATCACCGAAGAAGAAGCGTGCCATTGAGTCAGATGATGAGCCTGAGAGGAAGACTGCCCCCAAGCGTTCTTCTAAGTAAGTCTTTACATTCATTTGACATTTGTTTATTTGTTTAAAAAATTTTAGTTCAATATTTATTAAACTGTGAAATTGTCTTCTGCAGTCGGAAGAAAGCGTTGAAGAATGACATTGGTGGCTCTATTATCTCGCGCCATCTTAGCAAGATGAAGAGTCCAGTTAGACCTTTAGAGCTTCCACATTATGCAGAGATGCAGGCTCAAGCTTATTTAGCTGCTCCTTCTCCATCTATTTCATCTGACAGAGATAGCATTTGTCGTGATGCTGAGATTTATCTTGACATAGCTGCAGAAGTTGCCAGAGTGGTATTATCTAGTGATAGCAATTCTTATGATGGTTGGATTGGTACTGGTAGCGATGACGAGATGTCTACTTGATCATTGCATATTTACTCTATATTGTTATGTTTTTACTACTTATATATTATATACTTTGGCCTTGGATTTTATATTTTGCCTTAACCTCATTTTACTCTACTTTTGTGTGAATTTCTCTACGAGCCATATATTTTAAATTGACTTCATACATGATTGAATTATAAAGATGGTACTATTTTTTTAAGACGTTGAACATTCCTTCGTTACAGCTTGAAGGCATCACAATATAATGTGGTTTTCTTAAAACCTTTCTCATGTATTTTTCCCTGCCCTATTATGCAAATAGCTCTAGTAATTACTTGGGGTACTTGGGCACCCCTTGTAATTACTTGGGGTCCCCTACGAACACAAATCCCAAGTTGGTTTCAGGAGTAATTAACTCTCAGTTAATTAATTCTGCACCTTTAAATCAGTCATCCAACACTTGGATGATAAATTAGTCATCCCAAAAAAATAGAAGCCACATTCATCTACAATAACCGTTCTATACATCCGTTCTTCACCTAATTCTATTTTTTTATTTTTTTTTATCTTTCATTCATTTTTTCATTTGTTTATCTTTTTTAGTTAATTCCTTTTTATGTTTTATCTTTTATTTTATTAATTCATTTTTTTATTTATTTGTTGTTCTTTTCTTTCGTTGTTTTATTTATATTTTTTTTTTTCTTATTTTCCTTCAATTTTTTTTTCCCCTATATTCCTTTTCATTATTTATTTTAATCTTTTTTCTTTCTTTCATTTATTTATTTGTTTCTCTTTTCTAATTTTTACCTTTATTTTTATTTTTTCCTCTTGGTCTTCATGGCGTGGAATTGATAAGATATATGAAAAAATAATCACAATTTATTCGGGTATGAATCGGGTGTAAATTTCTACATTTATCAATTTAGAAGCCATTTTTTTGGAATATACCCTAAAACACCTTCCACGGTCATAGGTCCCATATATGCCATGTCATGCAAAATCATCTCAAAATATCAAATAAATAGTCAAAAATTTGAAAATTTAGTGCTCACCGTTCACTGCTCACTGCTCACCGCTCACAAGATAGCATTCCTGCAAAATATGTAACTAGCACAATATTGTTTTACAATGTATGCTTTCATGACGGATTAACACATTATACTTTCAGCGCTAAAGTTCAAACTGGCCACATGAGTATCTTTTGATTAAATCGGTGTATAGATATATAACCAAGTACCGGTTATATACCGTGGAAATGGGTTGGTGTCATTTGTAGCCCTAATCCTCTGAAGGCCCTCCACTTCACTTGGATCTCTCTTCTAATCTAAGAATTAGTCAAGCTCTTTTATCTACAAATAGATAGGATAACCCTAAGTAACTTGGGGTCTGCACTCTGGACTTCCGGTTTAAGCGTAAATGAGACCTCAATGTATATTTCATTTTGTAGATATCTAGTGACTGAATTTGCACTTGCGCCTTTTACACTCGGACTGATTTGGCCATGAACTATCGATTTGGATAAGTACTATTGATTTGGCCATGAAAATTTTCAAACTGCTCTTAAGTTGCACCATTCTATGCAGTCGCTTGCTTTAAACCGGGTGTCCAGGTATATAAGGCCGGGATAGACTCTCACCATTTGGAACCCTATTCCTGTGAGGTCTCTCCACCTCTCTCGGAGCTCTCAAGGAATCAGAGCAGTAGATCTAGATATTTTCCCTCCAAAGTTAGAAGGGGGAGGTAACCTTGGGAGTGAGTGGGGGACTACCAGTTTAAGTTAACATCAATTAAGGTCACAGCTTGGTAGAAAATTTTCTACCATTAGATGAAACTTGATCTCTCTTGTGATCCCCAACTCACCATGTGGCCCGGATTCTTGCAAATTCTTGGAGCTGAAACTCGAAAAGAACTGTTAAAATTGAGCTTAGTTTTCAAACTAAGCAATACCTGTGTGGTTTGCTGACACAATTCCAAATGTTGGTAGCCACAATATCACAGAAGAAAAGATCAAGGTTAACAAAAGGTATAAAAGGATTGGAAACTTGAATCGAAACTTCCAGAATGTGACCATAAAAGGAAAGAATCAGGATCTAGAAGTGGCAAAATTGATGGAGAGGGAAGTTCCTTGTGATCATTCCGGGTCTTACTCAATGTCTAGTCACTTTGTCTATCGAGTTGATCTCGGGAAGTAATTGTCACGAGGTTCACATGGAGCCTTTACCATAGACAACGCATAGCATCGATTTTATTGCTCAACTTAGATTGATCGTTATGCATCCACTGGTCAAATATTAATCTGTGAAAGTTGGAAAGAAGATCTCAGTACTCATGGGCAGTTAACTCGGTATAGAAATGTTCATGTGGCATCGTGACAGTTGGAACGATTGTTGATAAACATTATCGTCATTTCATGAGCAGATGGTTTTACACAAGATTTGCCATGCCATATGTTCAATATCTGTAGATTTCTTAGTATTGGAATGTTTCCTTCATGTGTGAGCTACCAGCTCTGTCAGCGTTCAAATGTGCAAATATATAAACCACCTCATCTCTCCAACGCTTCACAAAGCATTTTCCGACGATCCTTTTCGATCGACAGCGCCCCAGGCTGCTAGCTTCAGGCAACGACAACATACACCTTCTCTCTGGTACGCAATACGTATCTGTCGTTCAGTGTAACTATCCCACCTTCTCCCTGTGTCCATGCTCTGTAGTATCTTGTATGGCACCGCAAACTAGTCTTAAAGGTAATTGACATCACGTTTGCCAACTTTGCCTGTACTCTGATTATCTAGATAGTTCATGACATGTGTTGCGTTGATAATCTTTTCCTTTCGATTAACCATTGATGTGCTTCGCAATGATCTTCGATCCGCAGAATACGTACCAGCTGCTCATCATCAAATCATGGAAACTGTCAGAAAAATGGCTCTCTCTGGAGCTGTTGCCATGGTGCTCCTGGCGCTTTTGCTTGGACCTACTCCTGGTACTTCGAACACCGTTGCTCCTCCTGTAACTGCTCACAGCCAGTTCAGTACCGTAAGATCGTCGGATGGATTTATGGTTGATTCTGCAGACTCAATAATAAGCTCGAAGGCTAGCTTTATTCTCTTCATTTTTAAATCACACGTTTGCAATGGCTAAAAGGACTGTCAAGCGTGAAATCTAATTTCTGGGTGAACTGGGGTGATCTTGGGGTTGTCTGTATTGATCAGGTACAAATGCTTTGACATCCCCAGTCTGTGAAACCTCTGGCGGCAGTGGTCTGACTTCAGACTGCACGAATGTGGGGTTCTTCCTCAAAAGTCTTGGAGATACCGGTTGTGGCAACACCAACGGTGCTGCAAGCAAATGCACCAACATGAAGACAGTTGGAACTTGTACTGCTGCGATTTGTGGTGATGTGGCCTCTCAGCCCTGTAGCGTAGTCGCTGACTATGTTAATACTTTGTCCACCAACTGCGCATCCTCCGTTGACGGCAATTCACGTTCAGGAGGATTTCAGGTTATGAACGAAAATGGAGGCTTGAAGGTTGAAATTTTCAGCTAGGCAATTCCAACAGCCTAATGTACAGCTAAGGTGCACCGATCAGCACCGCAGTCCATCATCAGCGGTAGAAGTTTTGCTTGCGTTGCTACGTCGGTGCTGGTGGTCGATAATGTCTCCATATATGCATCTTCGTATTTGTGATTTCCTAGAGTACTAAGGAGTAAATATTGACAAGTTACGTTCAACTGTGAGGAGTTCATCTGTGAGGAGACGAATCTGTTCAGCTTCTTTCTAAACGGGTGATTGATGTACGGCGATGATCTTGAGCTCACAAATAAAACACGACTGTCTCGGTCGTCTTAATTAAAGTTCCTTTTATAAGATTTGGTGACTGGTGCCTGCACAAAGCAAAGCGTTTGAAATTGCTCAGGACTTAAGAAAGATCTAAAGCTATGCTCGACTTGGCAAATAATAAATTATGAATGCTTCTGAAGCTCACAGAGTCATTTTGACATACATCTTAGATTCTCTATACATCATTGATTGAGGACGCTCCTGGTTCAACTATACATAACTTGAATTGCAGGAGTTCAATGCAATCCGTGACCACGTCGCTAGTGACGAGGCCATACACCACATCAACTATGACTGCATTCCCGGAACAAGGCAGCCCCACCGGAGGAGTGTAATCGGCGTCACCTGCATCATCAATAGCGGTACCTATCCGAGCCAACGAGCAAACAAGGTCTGTTCTTTACGAGCCTTAAATTTCAACACTAATCATGTACTCAGTATGCGAGATAGGTTGAAAAGCATCAATGTTTCTTTCTTTATATGATCATCAGATGAAAGAAGGCAAATCAATTATTTTATGTACCAAACAAGATGACTCAGTTTACCAAAAACTCTGAAATGTCTCTGTTTTCAATCACGTCCAATCCACCGCCTTGGCACATGCATACTTATTAAAGCTTTACAATTGGAAGTGTTCTTCTTTAACGAGCTTTAAAAGCTTTTGTCTCAAAATCAAAGTTGTGTATTGTCGTTAGTTTTGCAATAAAAAATCCAGAGCAACACGATGAGAAGGACCGGAAATGTTTTGAAGGTTGAAAGAGTGCAAACATGCTTCCAACCAGATCCAGCTCTGTTTTAAAATATACAATAGTGCGATACAGCAGTCAGAGATGAATAAGATTGATCACCCTGGAACAAGCCTGAAGCTGCCAGACACTTCGCCTGGACAACATTTTATTTCTCTACAGTTATTGCTCTACTCAAATGCTGCTGGACCAGCACATCACTTGCGACGTCCAGACATGCACACCCCAATCTGCGTGAGATGTGTTTTGTTGTTGGCTCCGAAGAAGCCCACGATGTAGCCCTTGTTGGCGGGAGACAAGAAAGATGTCTTGCTTGGATTCTCGTAGTTGCCCCACAGATACTGGTTGTTGTTGCTGTCAAAGAAGGAAATTGTATCCAGTCCATACTGGTTGTAAGTTCCGCCCACTTGCACAAACGGCATGTTATTGGGATCCTTCACCTTCCATGTGATCTGCACATCCACATTACCCCAACCGCGGTCAACATTATGCGAAGTGCAAGACTAAAGTAGTTAAGGTTCCAAATTAGGTCATTGTTCGCAAGTTTGGGAGATGTGTGGAGATGGAGTGATTACCTTTGCCTTCGTTCGGCCTGTGATGGTGCCGTGTGCAAATTTGGCGAAGGAGGGAGTTTTCTGATCCGCGGTGAGGAAGCTAACCCACTCCGTCTCGATGCCCTTGATGCCTTGGTTGGTGAAGCTAATCAGAAACGTGGACATGTTGGCGTGCTGCCCGTCCTGCCATCCTGTAGAGCCTTTCGGAATCTTGCTTGGCCATGGACCATACCTAATATCGCAGTTCTGAAATCTCACGGGTGGACCTTGTGCAACGAGCATTCGGGATGGCGCTCGAGCGCCATGGACGCCACTTGCCACAAAACTGGCTGCCAGAAGCTGGTCGCACAACACAGAAATTTGATTTTATCAGATTGAACTTAGACACTCTGTGTGACTCCATTGGTTCGGGGATAAATCAAGGTCACTCAACACGGACTATGTTGCGAGTGCAATCAAAATAAGTTCATCCCCACACACGAACTTTAAACTCAAGTCGACACAGAAATGAAATAAACTACTTTGAGCTGGAGAACCAAATTCGACCATCACTGTCACTAAAACTCTCTGAAGTTCTGAATTCACTACACACTAGCATCCTTACAGTGCTGGAGTTCATAGACTTTAATAACAAAGAAATCCAATGCAAATGATAATAAAAAGCACTGAGCGCGCACAAGGAAATCCAACAGAAAAGCATTGAGCTGTACCCCAAGCAGCAACAGCTGAATCGTCATTCCTTTAGTCGCCATAGGTCCAACAATCACAGACGCAAGTCAAATGTTCTTATCGAGGAGGGTAGTACACTGAAAGGACGTGCTTGTGTGCTGCTTATCACAAAGCTCCTTTATATATTCACTGTTCATCACCGAGCTGCGGAAAATCGGCAGATAGTTGACTTCCACCGGTCACCTCGGAGCTCCAGAATTCTAGGGGTGTCACAAAAGTCAATCTCCATAACAGCTATTCATTATAAAGTCGGTGCTGAATCTGCTGAATCCTAGTTCCACACGACGAAGTCTGAAACACACACCTGGAGTAGATTTTCATCTCCATTAATTGCAATTCAATGCCATATCATAATTCGATGAGACACCCTCGAAGATAGCCACTTTTGAATCAAGAGTCTTTATGCTACAGTCAAACTTTTCGATGTGCACTGTGTTCACTAGTCTGATTTTGCAAGTTTACCATTATTTACAGTCCTCTCCATCGTTCGACATTGCCAAGCTAAGGAATAAGAAAGTAATATCGTACATTCGTCACAAATGGGTTGTCTTGAAGTGCAGCTTAACTCACCCCAGCAAAGCCGTCATAGCCTCGCAGGGGATAAGTATTACGCTTGCTTGAGTTGGCTTAGCTAGGAGCATCTTGACTTTTGGAGCATAACTAACGTGAAAAGTGTGTACTGTAAACCACTTCAACCTGTCCTGCAACCACATATCTCCATTGGAGAATCTTGCCTTTTGGAGCACAAGATTTTATAACTACGTGAAAAGAGTGTACTGTGAACCACTCCAAGTTCTCCAACCTTCCATCAGGCAGAAGGGGCGTTTACAATTCCTACTACGTTACAACAGTGGTAGTTGAAGTCACTCCGCAGTTCGATGTGAATTCTGTTACAAAGCTACTGCGAGCTGTGACTGAAGTGAAGGAGACTATGTGTCTAGAGAAGATTTGTCGAAATGGAAGCAAGTTCGTCTTTTTTTGGAACTATGTTGCAGTACAAAGGACTGTGGCTCCTGCTGATCCCAACGGCGTATTGGAACATAGTTTACAGCTACTGTATTGTAGGGGGCTAATCTCGGCAGAAGTTAATATGTTTTTCACAAGTATAGTATACTGCAGTAACTGCACAGTACCAAAGTAAACGCCCTTGGAGACAAAGTTCCCAGCCGCAATTACGTCGAACTAAAACCGGCGGACAAAATCACATGATTCCTTCACCTCATCAGTGACACTTGGAGGACAGGACAAGCCGAAATGGCTACCAAGTAACAACGGCAAGCAGTGTCATGGATGTACGATTAGTACATGTGATGGTACATAATAACATTGCACTGGACCACGGTAGGCTTTGGATGAAGAGCTGTGTTGCAGAGGACTAAGACTCAAGAGCATCCACACCCTTGTGCGGGGCATGAGACACGCCAAACCCTGTACCCAGGGCCTCGCACCCTCCTGTGGCTTGCAATAAAATCGCCCCCCCCCTCCGCGGTAAAACGCCTGACAACATCTACCCGTGTCAAATGGCGATGCTCCACCTGTGCTGCGCCCACACGATCATCGCCTCACACCACCAACAGCACATGACAACACCCAAAATTAGGACGAAATCTATCTAGGCACTAGCAAAAATGAAGCGCGCAACAGAGGAGGCAAGTATGTGAAATTCAAGAGCCCACAAGGTTTTTTGAGGAGCCCGCAGCTCTAGTGGCTGTTACGCGAGTCTTGGTGGGTGCATTTTTTCTGTCTGGGCTGGCAATTGAGCTCCGCAGCCCCGCTTCCCCTACACGGGTGCGGATGCTCTAAGGTAGGACTTTCAGAAACCATTTTGTTTCTAAAAATTGTCACCTATGTATGGGTTTCTTTATATTCCCCATTGAGTGTTGCACCTAACCTCAAGCTCGGTTTAGTCCACTTTTCTGGCCCTACCTGTTTTGGAGGTTTAAAGTTTTTTTTGGATATTTTTTTGCTAAATATATTATATGAAGCCTACAGCCCCAGTCCAACATAATAATAAGGGGAGATTTTGCCCCATATGTGCCACTTCCTCTTCAGCATGTGCTCCGAGCCATGCTCGATAGAAGAACTTAGACAAATTTTCTTATGAATGGATTAAAAGTCAACCAAAAATATTTAGAAACTATTATTTGAAGCATTCAATACCATGATTGTGAAATTTTGATTTAGCAAATCAAAAAATGTCTAGACCATGTATTTAAATTAGGGTGTCAGTATAGAATGCCATCTAAGTTGGTAGTTACTATGAGTCTACAATCTATTACACTCTACTGTAGTTTGACAATTCCAATATTGCTCAAAACTTGCTCAAATCAGACAAACAAGGTATCAACCAAATAGCCTTCAATATGCAAATCCCCAAAAACCCAAAAAAACACCATTTGACTAATATTGAAGAAGATATGAGCTCTTCAGGTTCTAAAATCCTAAAAGTCTGTATCTTTTTTATTTTACTTGATTCTTTTTACTGAGATATGTACTTTGTAGCCCTTGTTTAGCCATTTTCAAAAAGCCTAAGACAACTACAATAAGAATGATATGGAAAGAGATATGAGCTTTTAAAACACGAATATCATATCGTTCACATCTTGCTCAAAACTTATTCAAAATTGCTTCTCATATATGCATTGTGTAATATTCAAAAAGATCTCTCTAATGAGCCTAACATCCAATACTAACTTTTGATATTATATGGGAAAATTGAATTTAAAGTTGCTAGTTGAAAATCTAGTTGAAAATTTAGGTGCTAACATGATTAAAGGATTCAAATGAATCTAGGATTGTTTATTGTGTCATGACGAAGGCCATTTCCGTCATAATGTCGCCACATCGCGACAACTATTTGTCACGACATTATGATGGATCATGCTTTTACCATGACGGACTTGATGATAACCACATTTAGCATGAAATTACATTACGCCATTTAGACACGTAGAATCAAAGATGTCCATCTGTCATGACATGTCAGCAAATTACAATAAATATAAAGAAACATTTACAAGGAATCCATTCTCAATTGTTGGAAACAAGGGGCACATGATAGGAAACAGATGGCCGACGGCATGAAACGTGTTCCCAATAGTTGGAAATATAAGGCAGACGAGGGGGAATGTGGGGCGAACGATAGGGAACATGAGGGGCTGACACCAACTTTCAGAGGCTATAGCAACTTCATTTTGAATCTAAATTTTGATTGTGATGACATTTTAGACATCCTTGTGAAATATAGATGCCAAAAATGTCCTCAAATGCTAAAAATAAACAACATGAGGTGGATACGGCCCTTGGAAGGTGAAGAGGTCAAATTGGGGCAGACGATCGGAAATAGGGGGTCAAACTATATGGAGCATGTTCTCAATGGATGGAAACAAAGGGCAGACGATAGGAAACATTGGGTGCACGACATTGACCGTGTTTCCAAAGGTTGGGAATATAAGGCAAACAGTAGCCCTTACACTTACATACTCTACTGACTTGCATGTCGAAGGTGAAGAGAAAGTGAGGGTAATTCCATGTCATACTCCACAACGACCTCGATTGCCAACTAGAACGCCACTTATGCAACCTCGTAACTTTTTTACCTAGCTAGTTGCTTAAGCCTAGGTTAATCTAAGGCATACCCTGTTATGTCTTGACGGTGGGGTTTGTCATAACGCGACCCGTCATGACAGCACGTTACGGCATTGGTCGTCACGATAAACAACCCTGAATGAATCCACCAGCAAAGTCTCGATAGATGTCTTATATTCCAAAGCCTTGGATTCAACATAGGCAAGTTGTTGATGGGGATTAAAGCTTTTAGGATCTTTTTCAAAGATTCATATCTTATTTATAAATCATCAAAATATTATATTTTAAATTTATAGGAATCCTTTGAAAATGTCTATAAGAAAATTTTAGAACTCATAACTTTCATAATAAAACCATACATTATTGTAAAATCTAAGTAGTATGAAGGTTTTATCTCACATCACTTTTGGCTAGCAATAATTCTACCTTGAATAACTATTTATTCAAGGTTATAACTTTCTACGTAAAGTGAATGTTTTTTATTGAGAGTGAAGATATTGATATTATCCAAGTAGAAGAACCTTTATAATATGAACTCTAAAATTATTATTTTTTGGTTAAATGCTATGAAGTTGATTAATATAGATGGCACCATTAACCAAAAGTAGTACAAATAACATTGTACATTCCTATGAACTTATAACTTTGGTGTAAAGGAGAACTAGGCTAGTGAATAATACCAATCTACATTCTACTCTATTGTTGATTCTAATATTGCCAATATTGAAAGTTTCATAGAATATTCAAAACTTGTTCAAATTAAACAAACAAGGGAATAATTTTATAGCCTTTATAATGTCATTTCTAATGAGGTAAAAACCAACGCCAGACAATGAATATTGAAGAAGATATGAGTTTGTAAAGGAAAAAACCTTTGAAGTGTATACCTCTTTTATATTGTATTTAAAGCTTTTAGTGAGTCATGCATCTTATGAACCTTATTGAACAATTCAAAAAAAGCCTAAGACTACTACCATAGAAATGATATTGAGGGCGATATGATGAAATTAGACATTATATTGTTTACATCTTGCTCAAAACTTACTAAGATTTACAAAAACATTTCTTGTGATATATGCATCTCGTTGAACTCAACAAGATTTTTTCCGTCAATAAGTCTGAGATCAAATGCTATCTCCTGCTCATTTTGTATACTTTGTTACATTGTGGAAGCTCTCTAAGTGTCAGAATTGGGATCCCTTTTTTCACAGAGTATGGAAATTACACATGCAAATAACTTCGGGGACGTTGATCACTCAGTTCAGCACAAATTGCATGTTATTTCAATTCTCACTCCTCCAGCGACTACTGAGAGGTCACCTTGGCTGTAAAGGATCGAGTAGAACTTCGCCGAGATGGCCGAGATTCAACCACATAAGTCACCAACAGGTCTGCAGTTATTTTCGAGACAACACCAACTTGAAAGAGCAATAAAAGTGCAATTGCACATCGACTTCAGTTTCCTTGTAGAGCCATTTCTGATGAAAAAGCTCCAACCTAGACCTCGAAGGTCACGAACCAAAATGCACTGCTAATGCCTAGGAACGAGTTGGGCTCGAACACTAGCAACTTCCGGAAAAAGATATCACCGATGTGACTTAAGATTTAAAAAAGGAGAGAATATGGTCCCATACAATTTTCATTATTACCACAAGTGACTTGGGTAATTCAACTACTGTAACGACCCCTGACTGCGATTCAAATACAACTCAAGGGGTGTTCACCTGGTGCATGCTACGAATATGACGCACAAGAGTTCTTACTGCTGCCGAAACAGAGTAGTACTATTATCATGGGCTTTAGCAACCGAAACTGGGCAAAACGATACTAATGTGGGTACGGTAGTGTAGCATTTATAACTCGACATTGTAGGAGGTGCTCCTCCCGAACTTCAGGTCCTCCACCTCTTCCCATCTGCACCACCTATAGAAACTCTGCGCGCCGGTGATGCAGCTCCCGTCTCCACTTCTCGGGCAGCTGGCTTCTCTTTCGGACTTACTCCCTTTGGACTCGGGGTCCCTCGGTTCTGCACAAGTATCCAAACCATTTGGAAATCATCTCAGCACAAAGCTAGACAAGTCTAACTTTCACACATTCCATTTCACATGTTTGATCTTGGGATGTGAACTTGACAATTTTGTTTGGATTGAGTAGAAGATGTGCATACCAGGAAGGTGGTCGACTTTCTGGTGCCGAAGGCGGTCTTCGGGGAATCAGTCCCCTTGCTTGTCACCAATGGCGTACCACCACTGGAGTACCGTTTTGGTGTCCTGGCAGGTGATTCGGGGGTGTCAGGAGCCCTCGTCTTGGGATTGCTGGACGACCGGCTGCCCGTCGCTTGTTTAGCCTTTGCTGACTCTGTTAGCAGCATGTAGCGAGACGTTGGTTTCTTGTTTGGGACGTTGGGACTTTCTCCATTCTCTCCATTGGGGGTCTTCTCTCCCTTTCGTGTCTTGCTGCTGTCGCCGTTTTCCTGGTGACCGTTGCTGGCGTGTCCATTGACGACATTGTCTACACAGAAACAGCCAGTTGGACGTAAGTATGCGGCTGAAATAGCTTCTAGAACTTGCATGTGTATTCAGGCTCATAAAATAAACAAGTCAATTTTCGTTTTGATTAAACTGCATGATCCGTGATTTCAATTTAAGGATCCAAAGATACCTGATGCGGAAGCTGAGCCCTTGGCACTTGGTGTGTCTTCTCCAGGTAAATGCTCACCAGTTGAAGCCGAAAACTCGGAACTGTGAGTGTCGCCGTTTTTGAATTCTTCATGTATCTCTCCTCCATGATCGCTGTGCGCTGAATCTGGTAGTGCTAAATGTTCCATAGTCACAAACGGATCACTCTCAGCTGAATCTACTCCTGGCGGCGTCGCTGGTACAGGAATTGATGTATCTGAAGCTTGTGGCGAGGGAGGAGCAGCAATTGAAGTCCCGGAGACTGCAGGGGATGGCTGAACTGACTTCTCCGGAACTGGTGATTTGAGATCCTCTAGGGTCCTTGGCTCCACCTGGATGGGTCTTTCTTCTTCCACATTTGGACGAGTCGGCACCTCGATAGGTGGTGGTTTGGGAAGTGTACGGTGGCTGTAAGCAGTCGGACTAGCTGATGGAGAAGCAGGTATTGCCACAGGTGAAGCATGGTGCCAGTCAGATACAACGTAATCACCTTCTCTCTTCTCAGACAAGCCTGGGCTTGTTGGAGGTATGGCGCTAAGCTCGTTCTTCTCGGACAAGGAGCTTGTTGAAGACCTTGCAGGCTCTTTCTTCTGTGACATAGGGCTTAACGAAGATCTGCTTGAAGATTCTTTTTTGTCAGAATGGGAGTTGAATGAAGATCTGACACTGACAGGTTCTTTCTTCTCGGAGAAAGGACTTGATGAAGTTCTATAACTAACAGGTTCTTTCTTATCAGGCAAAGACCTTGGAGATTTGATAGCGGGATCTTTCTTCTCGGAGATATTGGGACTTGAAGCTCTCTTAGGTTCTCTCTTCTCGGACATAGGGCTTGAAGCTTTCGCAGGTTCTTTCTTCTCGGGAATATTGGGGCTCGAAGCTCTCTTCGGTTCTCTCTTCTCGGACATGGGGCTTGAAGCTTTCGCAGGTTCTCTCTTCTCAGACATCGGGCTTGCAGATTTGACACTAGATTCTTTGTTCTCGGACGACGGGTTCGAAGATCTGGACATGGCTGGTGTCGGATTCGGTACATAATCTTCGTAGTACTTCACTTTCAGAGTGTTGACATCGACCTCCTTTGTGGTGTATTCAGAGTTGTTCTTACGTGAGCCTGGGATGATTTCAATATAGTCTCTTGATTCTTTCGAGGAATCCTTCGTACTCTTTGAACGCTTCGGTTCTTCCAGGGTGCGAATTTCCCAAGGTCTGGCATTCGACCACAGCTCGAGCCATTCCCAACCCCAGTGTGGTTGACCTGGTCCACAGTCAATGATCAACGAACTTCGATTTGGTGCACTTCTCTTCAACTGCGACAAAGTTCCAAAGCAATGTCAGATAAAAACAAAAATATTCTCGAATCGGTTCCATCGAGTCAGGGAACAACAGGAGATGGAAATTACTATATTGTGTGTGGGCAGCGTCAGGATGGATATGGGAATGAACGCGAGGTGGGTATCATCAGAGATCCCTAATCGATTATAAAGTCGCTGTCAAAGTTGTTTCGCAATTTAAGAATACGAGATATACCTGCTGAGTTAAGAGATATGCAGTCGGCCGTCTGCGTTCGTTGGACCCCCCTTCATCCCGAGTTTCTTCAAGCTCTCTATCCTGAAATGCTGGAGCCCTTCTTGCATCCTGAGGAGAAATCACAATTGGCCTAAAGACATTAAATATCGTACATGTACATAGAACTATCATTTCCAATAGTAACCGTTTGGCTTCCAGGAGTTCAAGGCTAGAGAAATTAAAGTTTTCACTTCTTGAGTGAAGCTCACTGGAAGGATACACAAATGACCAGGCAGTACGTGCAAGAGAAGTGAAGCATACCCCATATTGTGATCCAGCTCGAGAACTAAGCCTCCGTCTTTTTGATATTCTGCTTCGGACAGCCCTACCATCCTTGGACATCCTAACACGGCGTCCTCGAAAGACAGCTTGTACGCGGACAATAGCTTCCATAGTTTGTAAAGTTGTGGCGGCTTGTCTGCGCACTTGATGTCCTCGGACTAATGCTTGAACTCTGATTAATCCTTTCAACGCCTGTCGAATTCAATAAGCAATACTTAAATCGATGTACTATTATGTAGTCATCCAGCGAACTCAGTTTTATTGACCACTGAAGTAGTCGGAAAACCATCATATGCAATTGTGAGTTGCAGATATACTTTTAAAAACTTTGCAACATACCATGGGCTCACTGAAGCGTAGCTGAATCCTGGCGGCAGCTTCTTCCTCTTCACTCAAAGTACTGTCATCGTCGTCATCCGGATGCTTCTCCACCACATCGGCATCAACGTGGCTGCTTGAATTCTCTTCTTTTATCACATTCTCTACTTTCTTGGTCTCGGGAAGATTAGCAGACATAACAGGTGCTACAGCCTCTGGTGTGGGCAAGGGTTGCCCACGACTATTCTCGGGCTCAACCTCCTCATGAGTGATAATTTCGTAAGAAGGAAGTGGATGAGGCGTTGGCGCCTGGTAAGGTGCTGGTGAAAGTTCATGCTTGGCGAGGAGTTTCTCATCAGCATCATCCTTCTACAAAACAAGAGAGAGATCAGAATTTAGCCGAATCATAATACTCACAACGTCCGAAAAGCATCCAGAATTTGAGTAATAATAAAAATAAAATCCACAAATCATCAATGGGAATTGAGAACCCGGGAAGCTCTTGAAACATGAAGCCCCATTTACATCAGGCAGCACTGACGCATTTGCGGCAGGGACCTGCGGTGGAGCAGGTAACATGCCGAAACGCTCTAGAATATACATAAAGAATAAAAATTTACATGGTGGCTTGAACAGGACTTCCAGCAGCATTGTAAAGCAAAAGACTTGCGGTATTCAACCTGCGACACCATACAGAAAGAGAACAGTAACTTGCATCCTAATGGGACAAGCTTGTCAGAGCGGTGTCAGAGCGGTAGCAATGTTATAATCTACTTCATTTTACCCTCCTCTGGGTTCAGAAATGGACGCACTTGCGTCCATCTCCATAATGTGAATGGGCCATGAGAGGTTGAAAGGCTGCTCGGATATTGATATGCAAGTGAGAATTGACGACAATTGACTGAAGTAGTGCTTCAAGGCTGGGAGCACGTCACTCAAAAATAATTTACTGGGCGCTCCGGCCAAATAACAAAAATCACACACAAATACACTTTGCACCTACCGTGTCCTGATGATCTGGAGATGCAGGCCTCTCCTTGGACGGTGAGCGGAAGGCTTTTTTCACAGCTTTGAACCACTTGGTAGGCTTGTTTGATCTCCCCATTGCACTCTATTTGCAGCTTCAACCGTCAGCCACCTTCACCAGTCTGCACATGGGAATTTCCAACATTTCTAGCTCAACGCAACCAACTAAATATATGTAACTAGAACAACAGCCGAATGTTACATTGCACGCTTTGATATTACCTTGATCGGTATGGCCGAAATAAAATAAATAATCGTTTGGAACAAGGTAATGATTATTAATCCAGAACACGATCCAGTCAATGTGCGACCCCAGCAGTACACAATTGTATCATATTTCAGCCGTATGTAGACCTCGTATCCTAAATTGAGGATTCATGTTGAAGGGATGCGGAGGCAGAAAAAGAGGATAGAAAATGGGAGTACAAAACAGGTACCAATGAAATGGCATCTACAAATTTAAATGAGTCTCTTACATGAGAGTTCGGCGCAAGTCTCGCAGCATTTGTTCAGTCATTGGCCTCAGCAATGGAACGTTTCGCTATGACAGTCACGAAGAATTCTACATAATTTTAGTTGCAGAGATCACTCCTAAGACCAAGTCTGAATAATGTGGAGAGTATGTGGAGCGCAATAAATTGGAACCACAATCTGGCAGGGACGAGGAATGAATCACAAAGACACCGTGACTGCTTTCATGCGCAATGCAACCCAGATTATGAAAGCACAGACTGTAGACATGCCCCTTTACAGTCCTACACAGGAGAGGTTACTATAAACGTCGGTCTGAAGTTCTCTAACGAAATCATTATCACACTAAGCCTGCACGCCGGTTTCAGGGGCCTACAATATTTGCTTCGACTAGTGATAGTACACTTGTTAATGAAGAGAAGATTGGTATCAGGAGCGAGGCTTTAAGAAAAGGACTTCGAAGGAGCAACTGATACCGTGATTACATAGGTACCATAGCTTGGGAAGATGGGAGTAACGACGGCAGTCCCCCACATGAGAAGGTTTACTAGAGCAGTAAAACATCTCCCCAATGCAGAGCAGTCTCTGAACTAGACTCTTCTAACTTTAAAAAGCCTCAGAATAGGAAACATCACCACAGCATCACATCCAATGTAGCATAGAGGCTGCTGGCAGTACTCCAGACGACAGTGTAGATACTGTAACTTCTAGTGAGGCTTTAACTCGAGTTCCATGTGTAGCATCAGCTAGCAGATGCACATCCGAAAGGGATGAGGCTGGGCAACACACAACGTCAAAACATCTCGAGAATGTAAACTCAAGGGCTTTCGAGTAGAGGCGATGGAAGTTCAAAAGCTTCGCTCATCCCAATGCAGGTCATGAAGGTCAGGTGAAACACAGCACAGTCCGGTCTGCCACTATCGTTAGACACGCTAGATGTCCAAGACCAAAACCTCACTTCACAAACAGAAGTAACTTCAGGGCAATGTTTGGTCTCTTACTGAAACATGTAGAATGCGCTCTCTACTCAATAAGTGTCGGCCCAATACAACAACAGAGCACGCTGAAGCAGTCACAGATAACACCGCCGATGCGTTGGAGAAACTCCAGGAAAGTGGAAACGAACAAAAAGTATTATAGTGCACGTAGTTGTTTTATAGCTGCGGCATTGACTAGTCCACACAGTCCCAAGGTTTCGAAGATCTCGTGAACAGGGCCCATGCCAGAACCTTAAACTCGTCCACATCGACTAGCTGAAGTGTAGTTGACAGACTATCGTTGGCAAAGGCGCGGGATTCAACCACATTGTGTTTCTCTCCCACAATACTCGAGAACCCATCTCTCCGCCGCTATTCCATAGCCAGTGACACAGACTAAACCCAGAAAATAAGAAACCCATCGGCCAAAGTGCAGTACTTATGAAGGTCAAAGCGAGGAAAATCGTGTACCTGTTACCTGCTCCCACATCCCCCACCAGACGAGTCTTCCTCGCCTTCTATGGCACCTCCTGACACAGCATGCCTGGAACAAAGCGGGACCTGAAGGGTAGAACGCAAGTCACCCGGTTCTGCTCTAAACAGTATGCCTCGCAGCTCTCTTCGACCAAACAGCTGATCCTACCGTCTACGTACTTCGACACACCGGTACGCAGACGCTCGGAACGTCACGCTTACCTGAACGACAGAAACAAACTTAGCACTCGTACTTTAAAAGGCGAAACTGAAGCAAACTTCAGTGGGTCACATGTCAAACCTACAAAGGACCCCCTCGAGGAAATCATGAAACTCTACAGCAACGTCACACAGTAGCTCCAGCACTCTCCTTAAGGAAACCATGACACTCATACCTTGACAAGTACACACATATCAAATCGCCATAGCCAGCTTGTGCATGCAGTCACCGGAGCTTGCAAAAGCCGGCCGGCACTTGAACAAGCAGATACAGACTGAAAGCTAGCGAAACAGTTCACAATTGCAACAAACCTCCCGAAACACTGTCACGTACTCTGCTCAGATGTCCTCCAGCTTGTCCTTGGAAACCTCTGCTTTCGAGTTGCACCGACCAGCTCGCACTTGCTCCAACACACACACTCTCTCCCCTCTGACTCCTATCATACGACCATACCAACTCCCAACGTGCTAGCTCTCCCTCTCTCTCTCCCTCCCTCCCTCCCTCTCTCCCCCTCTCTCTCTCTCTCTCCCTTCACCGAACGAAATGAACCCCCTTGAAGAGCTCCATCAAGGCCTCACCCGCTCCACGTTCTCGTGCCTGGCAAGCGAGATATGACTGCCATGAGCCTGTCTGTGCACAGCAGTAATCACCGACGAGTCCCAGCGCCACTGCACCCTGATGGTACGAATATCTGTTCCAAGCTCGTCAAGGCTTACTTACGCCAGTCCTAACTTAGTTTATAAGCTGCCAAATTTACAACATGATCAAATGGCACATCCCTCACTCCAGTCTCAATAGGCTCCTGTCAAGGTTGTTGTTTGTCCTCTCCTGTGTCGGTCAGTGATCGTCATCATCCTCCAACTGCTGCGATCGATCTTCATTCCGACATGATCAATCCGCTTCTTTTCACCCACTCTAACAAAATCTCACTGTTTGTACTGTTAACCTTGTGTTTAAAGTTACAGCCACAGCACCAAGTAAATTAGTACGCCTTGCGCATACTACTACTGTCTTGCATCGTCAATACTGTACTAACCCGGGCCCTTACAAAGCATTTATTCCTCATTAAATGCTACTTAATCATCAAAATTAACATGTTTACCAGCCCCTCGGTTCTTGCGTCTACTGAAAGAGAATTTAAGTCCGACTTCCAGTGAATCCAGTCCCACAAGTTATAATATCAAGCAGTGAAAAAAGCTACTTCAACAGACAAAAATCTCCGATCTTTAATCTTTAATTCTCGACATTTGCTGTTTTCTTTTCTTTTTCACTAGAAATAAAAAGAATCCAATTAATTTTTTTGTAAAAGTGGGCACACTCATATGATTCTACGTCTCCATCTATGAGACCCATTCCAAGTTCTCATAAGTTCACGTGGAACATGAATAGCACCCGGGTCTACACAACACCAATATGCTCCCCAAAATATGGATACTCTTGCATTTCACCTACCAAGGCCGATCCACTCATGGACTAGTTCCTGATAATACTTACCCACATGAGCTACAGTGACTAGCGCTTCAGTTTCAACTTCCGATTGTATGCTAACTTCCATATGTAAACCGCCCTGATGATCACATCTCTACAACTACAAAAAGCAGCAGTACATTCATGCACAAGAGCGTTGCCAGGACTTGGAATCAACCATCAACATTAGCCTGCATTGGGATTAGTGCCGGATGGCCCGGCTGGACCGTAGAGACCACGACGAAGCATGTCAAGAGTAATTGAATCGGAGCAGGTATTGAATGACTGGGGGTCGTCTACGTACCCACACTGCTACAATGCTACAGCCCCTCCTCTCCTCTGCCGCACCATCATTGTGCCTGCCCCGGCTCATGATCACGCAGCAGGCGGATTCTGCAGATGCTCTTGAAGAACACCTTCAAGAGCATGATCACTCGCCCGCCGGTCCCAGTGAACTCTTCACTCTTGCAAAATTACTGCCACCTCCAACGGTAAAGACGTCGACTGCGATGGGCTGCACCATCGTAAAACTTGCTTGCAAGTTTGATTTTCAAATCATGCATTTAATACTGGTGAATCATCTTCTAGCTGATGAGGCGCCCTAGGGAGCGGTTAGTTGCATACGGACCATACGGTATGTGTCAATGTGACCGTATTTGCAATCTGCATGCACTGGAATCTGCATAAATTTGGATTTTTGTTTTTTTATTTAGTAAAAAATGTATTTTATAGTAATATGTTGTTATAAAAATAAGTTAGATTTGCAGGAATTTGGTGGTGCATGGGAATTTTCTAGTGGACCCAGGTGGGCGTGAAACTTGCACATCTGAGAGACTGAGGGAGAGAGAGAGAGAGAGAGACTGTGTCCATTTTCCAGGTCTTGCAGGAATTTTATGTGGACTGAGTCTTTGAATAAATTCAGGATGTTTGGTATCAAAGTGGGCAAGTTCATATATTTGGCAACTAGTTATTAGTTGGGAGATTACGTGCCGGCCATAAAAGGTATGTGAAGTGGGATATCTTCAGGGTTGGGATGTTCCAGTTCAGAGGTTGAATCCATAATGTGTAAGCTAGACTTGCAGCGATATTTGTTTAATTTTCATCTGCACACTATTTGTGTTCATGGGAGTTTGTAACAAATGTTTGCTTTCAACAATGTGAGACTGTTATGTACCTTTTTTTTCTTTTCCCCTTCTCAGTTCAGAAAGCTTAAACCTGAAAGGTCCTTGATCCAAGTTGGCCAAAACTGCCAATCTTGGTTCTTTTTTACTTCAAACCTAATACATCTCAATCAAAGCAGGTTTTTAGTAAATTTAGCCAAAAGGTCTTTAAATCAACTTAATATACTATTCATATATCAAAATTTGACAGATATTTTAGCTTCATTTGTGGGACCATAAAGATCAAAGTGGGCTAATATTTGTTTTCAACAACTGTTGAACTCTGGTTTGTCAAACCTTAAAGTTTGCCCTTGTAAAACTCATGTATACTACGATTTGGGTGAGTAGATACTTTGAGTAGGGATTTGGTTAAGAATACATTACAATATATATATATATATATATATATATATATATATATATATATATATATATATATATATATATATATATATATAAATTAAAAAGTTCTCAAGGTGCCCAAATTTGAAGAATATACAAGTTATTTTATGAAAAAATTCCAAAAAATCATAAATCCACTCAAAAAATCATGAGTCCATCCAAAAAAATACATAATCAAGTTTCAGTAAGATCTTGCTTCACAGAAAAATTTCCCACCAAAATATTACTTTTATTACTTCATCTAAGTTGCTCATTATCATTTGGACTGATAAGGGACTAAAGATCTATAGTGATTTAGGGCTTGTCTTTTTCAAATTATGTAATTCTTAAATCCAATAATACATTATATTTGTTTGGGATTTAAAAGAACATTTAGCTACGGTCTAACTATGAGATATTTGAGAATTCCATCTTGAACTTGGTTGGTCATGCATTGGAAAGATTCATTTCTCACAAGTTTCCAATAATGACAAATTAGATAGTGAATATGTAGGGTTTTTTTTTTTTTTTTTTTTAATTTTTTTTTTTTTTGATGATGCAAAAACGTAGAATGGCAATCAAAATAGAATTTTCTTTAAACCTGATTATTACGAAAAAATTACACTATTCAAAGGTGTTATTCTCAACATGAAAAAAGTTTCACTACATACACTCTTCAGTAAGATCTTAGTTTCATTAAGATTTTTGGAAGATAATTGATTTTATAAAGGTAATGAATAAACTGGTGAGAGCTGGATGTTTGACAATGAAACACAAATACAAGAAGAGTATCATTATTTTAGAACCATCAAAAATCTACTGTATCTGTGAATAATGCTAAGAAACATGTCGTGATTTTTGTCACGTCAAAGCTAGGAAAAAGGACAATGTCCATGGACAATTCTTTTAATAATTCTTTTTGGATACATGAAAACAATCCAGTGCAGAAATAAAAAGTATGACGGCTCCTCCTGGTAAATCATCAAATGCTAGCATGCTATGTCTTCTATGGACTTACCATCACAATAATGATCACTTCAGGCTTGTTCAAAATGCATTATGTGGGTACAAGTACAATTTTTTAATTTTTTTCCCAACCCTAGATAGGGCCCATTGTGATCCCTCGCTCTAAACCTCGCCCTCGTCTTAATGACGAGGCGGGCCCTCCCCCTTTCTCCTTTCCTCCCTGATCTATTTTTAGGGGCCCTGCGGCCCTTTTTTAGTAATTTTTTTATTTTTAATGAAATCGGGGACCCCGAATTAGCCTGGGGGACCCACTAGATTAATTTTAGTTAGTTTATATATTTTTTAAAATTTTTTAAAATTTTAATTTTTTTTTTCATCAACATGCAAAATATAGGGGGCTTTTTGCCCCCTCCAATGACAGCCCTGGTTGGGGGGCCCTCGTCATTAAGACGAGGGCGAGGTTTATCACAAGGGCATTGTGATGACTCATGAGTATGTTCATCTGAAAGCAGATTTCAATAATTGACTAACTTGCAGTGAGAGGTGCTTTTGGAATGTTCAAGAATATTGAAATGAAAGAGAGCTCATTCCCAACAGTTTTGCAATTTTGCATTGGTCAACGTGACCCAAAATACGTGACATTGACAAATTGCATATGAATTTACATGAAAGAAAATCTAGACAGGGCCCTGGAATGTTTTGTGAATTACCAAGGACAATGTTTTGTGAATTCTAGATCTAATTAAACTTTTAAGTACTTTACAAGTTTGAATGTTGGATCTTTTCTATATCATTGGTATCCAATTAAATAAAAACTTAACAAAGATCCAACACCTAAATTTAAAACTAATTTTGAAGTTTGATCAGAATTCAGTTAATAATGTAATAAGATAATTCATAGTCCTAATCAGAATGCTATCCAAAAGATATCAGAACATGAAAACCATCTAGTCAGTTAGTTAATATATATATATATATATATATATATATATATATATATATATATATATATATATATATATATATATATATATATATATATATATATATATATATATATCATTTTTTTTCAATGAAAAACACATTTCCACGTAATTACATAAAGTAAATCAACAATGCCTCTTAAAAAAAGTAGCTTTACAATCTTCAAGATACACTTTATTATATTTGAAGTTTAATAAATAAATTTCCATCTTTCATCTTACTTTCATTTCCATATTTCATGAACACTATTAGAACTTAAACCATTCATAGAGTCTCTCAACGAGCATCGCACCAAACCTCATGTTCAATTAGGTGCATTTTGCTAATCCTACCCATTTTAAGGTTCCAAAGGTTTTTTGTTTTTGTTTTTATATTTGCTAAATTCAAAATTTGCGATTCCAAATAATCATATAGAGCTCCATTGAGTTAAAGTAGGGTCCCACTACAACATAATAATAGGAGGAAAGATTTACCCCACCCCTCCCACCTCCTCCCGAGTCTATGCTCCGTGTTAGAAAGGTTCTAGAAAGGTTCTAGTAGGGTGTGACCTAGGGAGCACCGACATGCAACTCTAGGGTGTCTTGGACTGAAGTAGAGTAGAACAGTAAGTAAGTCACAATTAATCTCTCTATGTTATCACGCAAAGGGCCTTGGAATTACCACCCATAAGGCAATAAATAAGAGCAGCGTGAGGAAGGCTACACACTTTTCATTTTCATTTTCCCCTTTGGTCTGAGCTTTGTAACATGTTATCAGTATTGCTCTTGTTATTTAGTTTTACTCACTCATTTGCTCATTTGCTTCCTGGTTTGCTAATTTGCTGATTTGATCACCGCTTTGCAGATTTGAAAATTTTCTCACTGTTGATTTGCTAATTTGCTTTCATTTGCTCATTGCTGATTTGTTGATTTGCTCCCATTTGCTAACTGTTATTTCATTTACTCCTTTGCTTTTTTTATTTTTATTTTATTTTTGCTCTGCTGATTTGGTTATTAGTTTGCACATTTGATTTATTTCTTTGCTGCTTTTTGTTTATTTGTCTTGCTTACTGGGTATGAGTTTGCAGATTTGGTTTAATGTTTGCTAATTGATTTGCTCTGGTTGCTTCATGTTCTCAGTTTGCAGTTTGTAGTTTTTTAATTTGCTGACTAGGTTTTGGTTCTCAGTTTGCAGTTTTTGTTTATTTGTTTTCTGCTCTGGTCTAAGTTTGTAGTTTTTTATTTTTTCCATTTGTTTATGCTCTACAGTTTTTCTCTTTGGTTTTTCCATCAGCCTTGGTTTTTCCATCAGTACCAAGTTGTAGAACTGCAAGCAAGAGGACCGCCAGAAGACCGCAAGACAGACGACTTCAGCAACAGCCGGGATTGACTTATTTCCCCTCACTCAGATTTTATTTCCACTTTTGGTTTTTGAATTTTGTTTCCAGGCGTTGATTTCTATACCTTCCCTAGGTAACATCGAAACTCACTAACCGTGCAACGAAGATTTCTGTCATACAGAAGTTGGAGCAGTTTGTGTGGCCGTGTCCCTCCCGGAATTGACAAGCTTCCGAGTGGGCCACCTCTTGAGGAGCTCTCTCCTTCGTCATGGCTAAGACCAAAGCCAAGATCAAGACTCTCATGTTCGACCCTTTGGCGGCTGATGGCACTAACTTTTTGGAATGGTCTAATGACATGACTATCTTCCTATGTGCAGAGGAATTGGACCCGACAGAGTTATGGAAGCAGTTGCAAACTCGTTTCCGACATGAAAAGATTTTTTTTTTGCCACAGGCACGCACTGATTGGTATAGGTTGCGTGTGATTGATTTTTCCAAACTTGAAGGCTTATGATGCAGAGATGCACCGCATTCTTGCACAACTGCGTCTATGTGGGGACGTGATCACCGAAGAGCAGCTTAATGAAAAGATACTCTCAACCTTTTCTCTTGCTAGTTCTGTTCTTGCTCAGCAATATGACAATATGAATTATAAGTGTCATTCTGACCTCATGACTCATTTGTATCAAGCTGAAAAGAAGGAGTTAGTTCGATTGAAGAATGCGGAGGAACGACCCGTCCGGGAGATTCATTCCACTCAGAAGCCCACAACTCCTGAACCGTCAACTGTTCCTACCAAGAAGGAGCCAGAACGTGAGACTCACATCATTGAAGCAGCCAAACGTCAACCTCGAGGTACAAGAGGTCGTGGCAGAGGGCGTGATGGTCGATATTCTTCAAGGAGAGAAGACCATCGATATTAGTCCAATCAACGTTATCATAATAAGGGTCGAGACTATTTCAGGTATCACAACAACCATGAATATCATCAGCGCTATCAGAGTTAGTCTAGTCAGTCTCCTCGAACTGGTCCCACTAGAGATACGTGTCACCAATGTGGACGACATCTAGAGGATGTCGTACCTCCGAATACTTTGTTGAAATGTACAGGGAGTTACAGAAAATGAAAGAGGAGAAGAGAGAAGTGCACACTCTCAATGCACCCTCTTTCAATGACATCGAAAATTATATGGTCTGCTTGTCTAGCACAAGTTCAGGGTCTAATATAGCACTTCTAGACAACGCATCTACTCATTCTATTTTTCAAGATCCTCAGTTCTTTGAGGCCAATTGCTTGGAGGGACCCTGGCAAGAGTGTAATATCATTACCATTGCCGGAAGACGGAACTTTTAAGTTCTGTGAGGGCCGGGCAACAATAGTATTGCCCGAGGGATTCTCCCTCAGATGTGAAAGTGCCATGTATGCTCCAGCCGCACCCCGTAATCTGATCAGCTATCGGGACTTGGGTGCAAATGGGATCCACGCCTTCACCCAAGAGGAAGTTGATGATAAAAGGGCGCTAGAATTCCTTAAAGGAGGGCAATTGCTTGCTATAGTACAAGAAGGTGCCACTGGACTTTATGAAGTATTGATTTCGGCAGCTACAATGCGCCCAACTCTCGAGCTCAGGAAATGCAATGGCCTCAAGCTCCGAAAAGGGTTTTATGGACTTAAGCAAGCAGAAAAAGCGTGGTATCATCATCTTCAACGCTTTCTCACAACTCACGGGTTCACTTGTCACACAACTCTTCATTTCATCTTTGTACTTCGTAAGGATATTGGTTATGTTATCTTGCTAGTGTATGTTGGTCGGACTAGCTTCGGTTTAGGCTTGCAGGTTCATCACCTCTTCGACGGGAGTATTCTTCTTCATGAGGAGACTTGTGTGAAGAAATTGAAGCACTTCAACATCGCAAATTCCAACCCCATCTGAGCACCAATGATTGATCGAAGCGAGACTAGAGAGGATCATTATCGACCTTACAAGGAGGGGGAAGAAGAAGTTGATAAGCAACGTTACCTTGCCGCGGTCGAAGTTTTGATTCACCTTGCCACTCATACAAGACCCGATGTAGCATTTGACCAATTTTAGAGGACATACTCTTTTCTCACCCGAGAGTTTTCCCCACTGGGGTTTTTCCTCAAAGGTGAGTTTTTAATGAAGTGATCCTTGGTCGAGGAGGAGTGTTAGAAATGTTCTAGAAAGGTTCTAATAGGGTGCGACTTCGGAAGCACCGACATGCAACTCCAGGGTGTCTAAGACTGAAGTAGAGTAGAACAGTAAGTAAGTCACAATTAATCTCTCTATGTTATCACGCAAAGGGCCTTGGAATTACCACCCATAAGGCAATAAATAAGAGCAGCGTGAGGAAGGCTACACACTTTCCATTTTCATTTTCCCCTTTGGTCTGAGCTTTGTAACACTCCGAGCCACTCTGAATTGGGGTATTTAGACAAACCCCCATTCACACTTGCGTCAAAATATTATTGGTTCCATTATTTTCTACTTTACCCATGCCATGTCATTATTTGTCCATTGTGCACACAGCTAATTAGACTTTAGAATGCTCCAGAGGAGCCTGAGGTGTATGACCCACCATGATAGAAAAGGAATTGTTACTCATGGCTTAATTATTATATGAAACAGTGTCTATAGGTTTGAAGTACTGGTACAATTATACTGTATGCTTGTCTTGTAGCTCATGTCTTTAGTCGTATTGCTGTGCATCAATTCAAACTTTGTAATTTTTTTATTTTTTTATTTTTTTGAAGCAAACCTTTGTAATTTCCTGTGGCATGACCTGGGTTCTGAACAAGGTAGGGACAATCAAGTCAGACCGTTCCCATGAGGTCCCAATATCGAGTCTATTTGTACACTTGTGCCGCTCAATCAAGTCATTCACCTAGCCAAATCAACACGATGGCTAGATTTTGGGACTTTGAGGTACATGTCTGAATTGGCAGTCTCTACCTTGGATGTGTTGTGACAGAGAAACCTACAGTCCATAAATGTTACACCTATACGGTAAGTGTTAACCCTCTTTAAATGTTAACTTTCTTCTACTCCCCACATATTGCACACTACAAATGTTAAACGTGTTAACTGTTAACAAAATGGTACTCCCTTCTTTGTAAATTTGACTTTGTAAATGTTAACAGATGATATACACCCATAATATGGATGCTAACAATTACACATCGAGTTTCATTCTCTCCCATTGATTCATACTTCACCCGTGATATTGAATAAAGTTTTGATTGGGTTTGTATTTTTATGAATGGAATTCTCTCACAAGGCTTTTGTATAATTGCTTACATTTATAAATGTTGACATTTATATATTACTCCAAAAAGTGATTTCATAATTGTTAACTGTTAACACCTCTATAAATGTTAACTTTTCTCTACTCTCGTGGGTTAACATTTGTAGAGGGTGGACTGCATTAAGGTACGATGTTGTAAAATTGCCGTTGTTCTAAAATCATTTGAATGTACTATTTTAGCTCATTTCAAGGTTGAAATGAAGATAATTAGTACATTGCTTAGTTTTTCAAATCACAATGAATAAGTGATGTACTAGTTACGTACATTTCCAACCTGAAATCAGCTTATGTAGTACGTTTGAGCGATTTTAGAATAATGGCGATTTTGAGTGATCCTACCTTAGAATGAGCATTGTCTAAAGATCTAAAAGTGTAATGTCATGTATCATTGAACGTAATATTTGGACAATGGGCTTGCGGTTGAAATTAATTGTGCACTAGTATCCAACAGCAAATTAAAAGAATGTATACTTGTACTCATTATTCAGCTTCTAAAATTATATATATTATTTGTAGATTAATTACGCAAGTGAATCATTACCGTTGAAGCAATCATATATATACCTTATGTTATCTTAATTAATAAATATTTTAAAAAACATTTATAATCAAACTATTGATCATGGCAACATTTAATCAAACTTTAATATTGTAGTACATCTAATCAAATTATGACATCAAGTAACAAATCATCTAAATAATGTAAAGAGCATGTAATACAATACCATCAAATTCCACATTACTAGATATTGAATGGTTTGTATGTTATCTTCATTATATGATGGCTTGAGCCATAATATGCAGCCAAATGCAATAATGAATTCATCATCAATGTTTGGTTGAATACCATGCAAACATCTTAAAGACTTGTTTCAATGTTATATCAATTCAATCATTTATGTGAAAAGCAGTCTCTTCTATATATTGAGATTATCCCTGATAGTGTCACACACTGAGATTTCTGCATTTATTAATTAATGCAGAAAGGTCAATGTGGAACACTTCAGCCACATAGATCCCCTTCAGGGGGTGCCACATGGCAAACTGGGATATTTTTAATTTACTTTCCTACCCACTCCAATCCTCTTGTACTTTGAGGGGAGGTGACCAGGTACAAACCTTATAGGTTAAACCCGCCCCCCTAGACCTCTCCAAGACCCCCAAGACCCCCCTAAGACCCCAAAGACCCCCCAAGAGCCCCACCAAGACCCCTCCAAGACCCTCCCAAAGACCCCCCCAAGACCCTCCCCAAGACCCCCCCTAAGACCCCCAAGACTCCCCCGACCGTCCTAGCTGCGCCACGTACCCCCCCCCTCCCCACCCCTGCATTAATTAATTAATGCAAACCCTGTGCACAGTAAGATTTGAGGAGATAATGTAATACAGTGAGATTTCTGTATTAATTAATATAAGTGAGATTCCAGATCATAGTGTCACATAGTGAGATTTCTGCAGTAATTAAATAATGCAAAAATCTCATTGTGAGACTTTTGCCACATGGATTGCGCCTTCAGGGGGTGCTACATGGCAAACTGGGATATTTTTGAATTAACTTCCCTACCCACCCCCACCCCTCTTGTACTTTGAAGGGGGATGGGGTTGAAGAAATAAAAACATTATGGGATAAACCCGAGCCTAAGACCCTCCCCAAGAGCCCCCTCCCCCCCCCCCCCCCCCCCCCTTCCGCGGGACCCCTTGACCGTCCTAGTTGCGCCACGTACCCCCCGCCCCTCTCTCCACCCCTGCATTAATTAATTAATGCAAACCCTGTGCACAGTGAGATTTAGGGAGATAGTGAAATAGGCTTTCAATCTTCCATTTAAATGTTGATTATCTATAATCTTTGAAAGACTCAAATTGGCATTGAAAAATAATAAACTCATAAAATTGAGTATATCCCCTCCAAATTTCTTTTAATTATATAATTTTACATATTTTATAATTAATCATTTCCAAAATTCATGATTCTTCCTCAACCATAAACTTCTCTTACATATCATTTTTTAATCCTATTATATTTTCTTGTATTTCATCTGAGGGATTGGACTTTTGTATATAAAATACCTTGTTAAATCTTCCAAATTCTCAAATCTGGATGGTTGACAATAATCAAAGGAAAAATATTATAAATGATTATTAAATCATTGCATCCACCAAAGTGGATATCATGACTGTTTTTCATGGACATATGACAAATATCAATCTCTAGAAGCTTTCATAGACTTCCCAAACCTTCCATAGTTTTTTAGAAATTTCTATATTCTTCCAGAATCTTCCATAGTTTTTAAAACCTCCAAGGTGTTATAATTTTGGGAATCAATGATAATGTATTCTTTTATGTTTTTAGTTGTAAATTTAATAATTTTGAAGAATATTCTATCATCTATACCAAGTATTCTTTTTTAATTTAAATAAAATTTAATGAAATAATTTTGATAACTTAATGGCAACTTAATGTAGAAAGCTAATTTTTAATAAATTAGGCCTAATTAACATTGAATATGATCATTCTAAGTTCATTCTAGAAGACTTTATACTTTTTGAGGTCGTTGCTTTTGGGTTGCTTTAAAAAATGGCATACTAAAGGTCCAATAATGCACGTTTGTATGCTTTTTACATTCAAGTATATATTTTTGGCTCCTTTGTATATTTTCTTTCATTCCTTCAAACTCAAATACATAGAAATGTTATAAATTGAAATGTCGTTTGTGAGTTTAAGAGGAGGTGCAATAATCTAAAACTGAAAATGAGATTTTGGCAAAAAATTGAAAATTTAATGACTTACAAATTATAGTTCAGATCTTTCATCATTAATTATATTTGTTGGCAAATAGATTGGTCACTTCTCCATATTCAAATCTACAACTATTTTAAAAAGTCTACAACTATTGAATCACTCTTTCATGCCATTTTAATTGAACAACACAAAAAGTGTGGGTTAAGGGTGCATTTCTTTGGAATATGGTTAGAGTTTTTGGATGTCAAAACATCCTGACATTTCTTTTCAACATATCCAAACTACATATTTTCCTCCATTTAGAGACATTTGCATCCATTTCACCCATTTTTTGATGAAATTTGATGACTCAAAAGTGATTTTTAAAAAAAAATTGTCAAAATTGGTACTTGTAATTTTGTTTTTGCAAATGAGGCATGATTAATTTTCCAGAGGACAGAGTCCCTGAACAACCGTAGTACCAGGCCTGAGCATTAGGTGGGGTGTTGTGGAGGCAGAGGTGGGCTATCGCACTCACATGTGATTGTCCACTTTACCTACCCAGAAACACTCTCACTTCCCATTCACTTCCATTCACTTCCATTTGCGCCCATATTTACCTGGTAGAACATTGCACCTCTTCGACTGAGGTATGTGCCAAATGTTGCACATTTGAATCATAAATACATTATTTGACAGGCAGCTTTGCTGCTGCACCGTCAAATATTTAATTACTTTCAAAAAATTATGTCAAGCACCCCTTCACTGAATCTTAACCCCTAAAAATCCAACCGTTTTTGGAAGCTCCAAGTTCCAAAACTGTCATTTTTGACCGCTTTGTGGGAATGACGGTTTGGACCAGTTTTTTTTTCCTTTTTTCAGACATCTAACCGTAAGATCTTGTACTTTACCTTCTTTAGAAGTACTGATGAAATTTTCAACCGTTGGATGTTTACCATTTGTGAGATTATAATATTCAAAGTTGCAGCAAAAATGTTTTTCGTATAAACCGAACGACATAGGGTAAATGGTGAAAATGGGGACTTGATGTTCATTATCCCAAACATTTTGCTCATATTTGTTTCCATGTAGGTAATCAAGTTGGATACCTCCATGCAAAATTTTAGAGACTTATTACTTTTTTAGGACCCTCATAAAAAATATTTTCTAGAAGCGGGTCTAAAAACGTTGATATTGTAAAATATGTATGACATTACGTATACTTGGTTTTAGAAAAATCTAAACGGTGGTTAGGTGCCTTTATACATTTTTTTATTTTTGGGCGAAATTATTTTTGAAAAATTTCAAAAATCTCAAATTTTGACAAATTTTGAAAGAAACAATTCAAAAACTTGAAGCTTGTCTTTGTAATTTTTGGAGGCTGCCCTTGTAAAATTGGTTTATTTTTTGACTTAAGTCTCTTTGGAATTTGAGTGGTGGTTTGGTCATGAAAATATTTCAAGATTTTTTTAAAAAAAAAACCCTAATTTAAAGCTGCCCGTTTTGGACTTGAAACCTAAAATTTCTAGATGAAGGTCTTAAAATTGGAATTTGGCTTTGAAAATTTTACCACATACACTTTGCAGTATAGGGAGCATCCAGTAAAAATCTTAGGCAAAAATATGAATTTTAACCCCTTCATCTTGGCTGCCCAAAACAGCAAAAACCCATTTCGGCTTTCTTGGATTTTTAGGGATTAAAAGATTTGATTCTTTCTAATAATAAATAGTTGTAAGTGGTAATTTTCTTCTTGGTTTTTGTTTCACTTTGGACATGGTTTTGGTAGCCTTTTTAGTATTGGAAAATTAGAATCTTTATATTTAGACTTTTGAAAATTCAGAAGAAAATCAATGCGCCCCCAAAAAACTAGTATTTTTTGGGGTCCATATGCCCTATGATTGTCCAACATATGAGTGTTTTTCTTCATACCAACTGCGGCCATTTAACGTGCAAGATAGGCTTGGAAAATGGCAGTTTCTTGATGCTGCTACTTTATTGCATAAACAAATATGTTCATGAAAATACATTTATTAAATTGATATTATATCACAATGTATGTAATTTTACACTACCATGTCCAACATGTTTGATCAGAGGAACACTTTCTAATACATATTATAGGGTACAACATAGTTTAACCCCTAAAGCATCAACTTAGCAGTTTTGGTATGATTTAGGATCTAGTCAGGCTCCCTATGAGTCAAATTTTGTCAGCTGTGGCTCTAACTTTGGCACAAGATGGGAAATTTTCATATCTTTCTAACAAGACCATTCATGCTTCAAAATTTCTCATACTTGAGGAGATATCCATAGTCAAAATTTGAAAACAGTATTTGGGCATGCTGAAATCTGCCCAAAACTGCAATATATGCTCAAAATCTGCCCAAAATTAATTAGAACAGTGAAACTTCAAAAATTCACCATAAATTGAGATTTTACTTTTTTTTCAAGTTTTGTTTTTTCTACATGTAAATACAATTTGAAGGCATGATCTCATTGCTCGGATTTGCAATCCAATATTTTACCATATGCCTTTTCTACTATTATAGACTGGCCTTTGCATTTGAATTTCAGCATACCTCTATTTGAAAAATCAAGCATTTCTTTAAGTTTTGTAGGTCGTATGAGGGAAACAATTTGATGGACATATTCCTAACCCATCCTACTGCTATTTCCCCCAAAATACATCAAAACTTGAAAACTTACACCTTGTATTGAAAAATTCTAATTTTGAGGGTTTTTGGCAGTTTTGAGGCCTTTCAACTTCAGGGGTTAACAAATGTAAATACTTTTTTGCATTCCTTCTAATGTTTTTTGCTTTCATTTGCATTGAAGCTTCAGTCCCGTAGTGTTTGTTCATTCTATTCATAAATCCGATAGCCACTGAAGACAACTGATATGTCATCCCTCCCAAGGTCTTTTTGGATACCCATGCAACAAGGTCTCAAGACCCCCCACCATAGTTGGGTGAATTATGGTAGTAGACACCACGTTGGCATTGGGATTCAAACTCACAGCCACCTTGATGGTGTGCCATGACTCAAACCACTTCACCACGGCCATGGTGCCTCTCAACATATTGGAGACCATATTATGGTCACAACACATTTGGGCATGCTATTTTATGCTTCAAAATTTTGGGATTTTCTAATCTTTTAAACCATGCATACCTTTCACCGGTAGCTTTTCAATGGCACAATTTTTGAAGCACTTGAAGTTACGATGCATGAGTTACAACAATTTTGCCCTCAACCAGGTGTAGCGTGTGACCATTCACAATCTTCCATTTTTTGCTTATGCTACCCGTCATTTACAAAGGAAGAATGGGACAACATTAGTTTTTAAAGGGTGAGCACTTGCAACATAACGGGTCCAATATTTTATCATTTATACGCATTAATGAAAGTTTCCATTTCATCCAACATATAGTTTACAGCTGCAAAGTTTACATCTAGAGCATGCTTTCCATCAACACTAAAGTTTTCATCCACATGAATTTTTTATTTGTCTTATAGTTTTCATCCGATGCAATCATATATCCACTTATGTGACATGATAACAATTCCATTTACAAGAATCCCATTTACAAAAATTTGCACTTCTAAAAATTGCATAAATTCAAGTTTTACTCCAATTGTCTTGAAATTTTTTTGTTGTTCTTTTTCTCATGGATAAGAACATGTCTACTCTTCAAATTTTCAATTGGATATAAAATGGATGTTTTGAATTTGGAAAGCGAAGGGAATTCAACACACTCTGATTGATCAAAGGGAGGATTTATCGCCCTTCTCAAGAAGACATGGGGCTCAAACTTGGTGAGCATAAATCTAACTTCAATACCTATAAGAATTGATGATTATCCATGGAACAAATATTTTTGCAAAGTATACTTTTTGAACATCAAAACATAGGAACAATGCTCGAGCAATGTCTAAAATAATGGTAACAATGACTTTGAATCTTATAGGCCTCCAATTTGTATGAAGCTGGTTAGAGCATGAAGTTCCAAAGGCCAAGTCCAAAGTCTAAGACTATTATAGTGAGCATTTTTAAAACTTGTAAAAAATTGATAAGAAGTCCAAAAACAATAACGACTTTAAAAAAAAAACTAATAAACAACATATGAATTCTTTTTAAGAAATAAATTCATTATCATGAAAAAGTTATAGCCGATTGAAATCTGACCTATTTTGGACGAGTCCCGACCAACCCTAAGTTTGAAGGTTGTTGCCATTGAAGCAACTCCCTATCGTCTGGCAATGTTGTCCCCTCAGCTATTTCTCCAGCTGCAATCCTTGCAATCCTAGACCAGCTTCATCTCATTTCTGGCTAGCTGGAAAAAGGGTTTAGAAGTTGGTCTGCACACAGCCAGCCTCAGAAATTATTCAGGAGAAATTTCAAAAGAGGTGGGAGTCTGTAACTCATATCTGGAATACCAGGTGAAAGTTCAATTCTATTTCAGCACTGTCAAGAGGGTATTGGATCACATCCTGTTCCCGTAAGGATGTGGTTGATGTGGAGAATGTCAGGGGGTCAGGATGAGGGCAGATCCAGCATGTGGGAATGGCATGTGACTCCACCTGAGAGGGGGCTTAACTTACATGTGCCACCCTCAGTCTGGGGTTAACAGAGTACCCGGGCTGCCACACCATCATGCAGTCTGCAAATTGTCAAGTGTGAGTCAAGGGACCTCAGCACAGCTCATGCTTCAGTCATATGATTACCATTAAAAAAATAATTCTGATGGGGACAATTCTGCTGCAGAGCCCATTGCAAACAACCAGCGGATTGATCATCACCTGGCCAGCCTGGTCAAAAATTGACCAATGTCTTCAGAGCTTGAAGCAGCTGGTATACCGAGGATTGGAGCTAACAAACTCTAAGATTTTCCGTCCAGGAATTCGCTACACTGTGCAGCTCACTCATGAACTTCAACTGAGGAACCAAATTCTTGTATTACTGCAATCACTGGCCAATAATCATGTTTGGACCATAGTGTCATTGAATCAAAGGTCACAGCTGTGTTTGAAGTACTTGGAATTGCCAGACAGTGTTATTGACAATATTGCACATCTTCTCAGGAAGGTTATGCCAGGTTATTATGTGACATAATTCCTCAACATGTTGAACCCAATTGAGATGGCCAATTGCACCAGCTTGTTTGCAATCATGCCACATAATAAATGCAATCAACAAGCCATGTCTTCATGGAAAATGGGAGAGGAAATGAAGAGGCTCCAGAAGGGTGGATGACTGACATTTCTCAGCAAAAAATTACACAAGCAGGCCATTGATATTTAACTTTCTTCTGTGTTATCTGGGAAGGGACTAGGTAACCTTCTCGTGAAATCCTAGTGTAACCTTGCACATGTTTCATGCATAGCAAGGAGGGACTTAGCTCTTATGATGAGATTCTATCAAAGAGCTATGACAATATGGTTGCATTAAGTTACTAGACAAAACGACCGAACTACTTAGTGGACATACCTGTTGGAGTCACAAGACGGGTCACTTGACAGGGTTGTCCATGTTGGATACTTGTCATGTGTGGGGCCTTCAGGCTGTGATTAGAGGGTACAAGATCAGCTGAAGCAGTGCCACCCTGCATGGCTGCCTTCACTTCCTTGCTCAGTCAAGTCTAGGTTGGTTACAGATATTTGGTCAAAAGGAACTGCCTAATAACGTAACTTCTAAAAAAATGGGCCTGTTATCAAATATGGTACAGTATTGATCAATAAATTCTGGGCCTGCTCCTGCACAATATCATCCTTGATGTAGAGACTGGTGACTTTGAAGGACCAAGTTTTGATTAGCAAGAGTTTGGAACTGATCTCAATAGTGAAGAAATGAAGCACTTCACAGCTTGGTAGCATAAACTGTTCGCCCAGCAGCAAAGTTTACTTATGGTTGCCACATTTCAGACTGAGCATATTATTTGCATAAATAGTTGGTCTGTTGCAAGATTATTGTGAATCTATACGAAATCTAGTTGCCTTTGCAAGATCTTAGAGCATATCAACACAACTACTTGTGAAGAGAAGCAAAGTTTATTTGAAAAAAATTGTTGGATAACGGAATATTGACTCCCTATTGATCCACACTAGTATAATTGGTACAACACACAAAGGTATCACGGACGTTTCACAAACGACTATGCGGAGGTAAGGGCTACAGTACAAGACCTTGGTTATTCACAATTTCTATGCCAGAACTGGGATCTTTTAGAGGCGTAAATGGAGAATCAGGTCCCAATATGTCGGTAATGATTTCCGCCACATGTATGAGGATCTCTTGTTGAACCTTGTAAAAGACTGCACTTCCCTGCACAAGGTGATTCATATAACAGTGTAGCTAGTCATGCAATCTGTAATTGCACAAGAACAAAAGGAAGATGAAAGCGTGAAACCTTCAGCAAAACGACTTGAAGAAACATTGTAAAACAAAACTATTAGGAATGAACCTGCCTGACACACTTTAGTTTCGGGGTTGGGGAAAGGAGAGAATGACACAGCGACTTACAGTGACTTTGATCACACATGAGAGGGCTATCACAGGTCCGTCATTTTTCATGCTCTTCAAGTAACACATAGGAGTGGCCTTCACTGTTTCAATGCTTGCATGTGAAGACAAGTATTTCTGAACCTGTTCTGTTATGTTGTGCACCAAGAAGATATGTCTATTATTCAGCTGAAATTTCGCCTCCAACACCTTAGTCTTTGCCCTCGAAAAGTTGGTGATGACCTACATGTTATAACACACATCAGTTAGACAAGAAACAAGGTGTATGCAAGGAATACATGTTTGCACTATATATACCGTCGCAACCTCTTTGGTGCAACTGGTCACCTACTGACAAAGCATGCATGGATGCTGACAGAAAAGAGCAGAGGAAGGAAAGAGCTAATTATCAAGGTGATTGCTCCAAGACAGTGAAAGATTTCAATAGTGAACCTTAGATTGAAAGTACTAACCTGGCTGGTGAATGCTTGATTAGGAACAAGGACAGGGACGCCGTCGAAGCCCTGCACCCTGGTTTGCATGAATCCAATGTCCTGCACACGTCCTGAAACGCTCCCAGCCTGTGCACAGAATCCCGAAGAGCACAAATTCCGAAGAACTCATCAGTGCCTACCCTGTTTGATACTCTTGAGACCGTCTATAATGAAACACTGTGTAAGTCTCCAAAAACATGAAAATCTTCACTGGTTGTTCAAGGGTAATTGGAAAGCATGAAGATAACAACCAGCAAGTTGAATGTACAATGATTGTGACCTTAATTTTTTCGCCAACAACAAATGGCCTGCTGATGAAGAGAGATGCACCACCGAACATGTTTCCCACAACCTGCTGCGCAGCTAATCCCACCGCTAGACCTGATCCAGTACCCAGATCATGATGTCAAGCTGGGGTGATGTAATATCATCACTCATATATTATGTACGTTCAGAAGATCAAATCCAATTCAACCTCAACATGCAAGTGTAAGGGCTTTGGCGACAGGAAAGCAAACGCACATGTATTTCACGTAGAAAGGACAAAAATCGATTGCAAATATTGCATACCAGAGACTCCACCAACTGCAAGAAGTGAACGCAGTTTAAGGCCCAATACTTCAGCGACGCATGACGCTGCTAGGCCGTACATAGCCAGCGACACCAATTTGTCGACTGCAAATATTCGACTCTGCACAACACACACAAATAATAATGTCATTGATCCTTTCAAACATGTTCCTCCGCTATCTACAATGGCTAGCTTCACACAGAATAATGCTAAAAATAAAACCACAGAAAACTATAAAGGAGTCCCTGGAAATCGGTAATTCTGTAGTCATAACTGCCTTGAGACAATCACTAGAGACACCCATCACATGACAAGTCATTATACAGATCCTGTGACCATCAGAGTAGCCAGATGCTCACGAAAAACAAAAACTGTCATTAATCTTAGACAAGGAAACAAATTGAGGGTCGATAAAATTACTTCGTCGAGTGGTCTCTGATTGATGAGTTCTTCAACATAAGCTCGTTTCCAACGAAATAAGATCCACGTGACCGTACAAACGAGTGAGGATGCTCGGATATCATAAACTAGTTCCGAGGTAATCACCGCTTGCAACTTCCATAACAATGATGTTACCCACAACCTGTTCCATCTCCACAGTTCATAACATCATCAGAACAGATACTTTCTGCACTTTTTGAAACTAATGAACCGGTAATAACAGAATACCTCCTGAATCTTTAATCTCTCAAACGAACAGAGAACTTACAGTCTCGTACTAGCCCATATCGTCACAAGACTGCGGACAGGCACTTGAGCAGCTTGAAATGGGGATGCTTTATAAGCGGCCTCGTCAATCTCCTTTCCATTTCTTTGTTTGCGCGTGTACACTCTGAATCCCAGTTGTTCCAACCCCAGTGGCATGTCAACAGGATAAAATGTGGCGATATAACTGCTTCGCAAAATTAGGAGATAAGAAACACAAGGTGCACATTTCTAGGAGAATAAAGTCGTCACGTAACATACCCGTATAGAAAACGGCAGAATGCATCAACCTTTTGGTGTACGAGGTAAAACGCAGCCAACACTATAGTTTCGCGAAGTACCAAGGTTGCCTGTCGAAATTCATGTTAGACCACCAGAAGTTCAGAACATGGTTACGAGCACCGTGATATGTCCAAAGCTTCGATTGATTACAAGAACTTCCTATCTCAAAGTCATCACGTAATAATCATCAAAGCAACCCATCGTCCCAACCCTAAACCAGACTGGACAGCAGAGGATCGTGACTAGCATGTACTTACAAGGGCTTCACTTTTCTGAAGGTTCGATTGAATGTTAACAGGTAAAAAATCGAAGGGATCCCAGTCGTCGGGTATGTACTTGGCAAAGGGCTTTTGAATCTGGCGGAGAATGTAATTGCTCACGGTATCCAAAAGGTGATCACCCACTTGACAGGTCTTCTCGATGATCGTATCTCCAGCACGGGCAACGCCTGGGCGACCGCTCGTGGCCCTCTTGGTGACATCCATTGTTTGCCATGGCTGTTTGCCTAAGCTTGTACCTGCGAAGCTACAAACAGACTGCAACAAGACCCCAAACAAGTGATTCCAACTTAATTAGTTACACTGAATCGCAGACTTCGTTTGGATGGAAATACTTTAGGTCAAATCAAAGAATTGAATTGCTTCATCCAAAGACTCCGAACAATATTGTCAAACAAATCTACATTCTCTAATATAGAAAATGCTCCAGAATGAGATGCCCCTTCTGAAGCTCGATATGATGACTTACCCTAAAGCGAAGTTGCGGGGTCTTGAACGAGCTTGCATTCAAGTTCAGGGCAGTCGAAGCTTGAAGCAGAGCCGCCATTACCACCATTCACCAATGTACCCACTTCAGCTGTCGGAATTCGGCTTCACTCTTGTCATCATAATGCTGCGCACTTTCCCAAGCAAAAAAAAAATACTCACTGGCAGTGGTAAATCACTGAATCGAAAATTTGAGGAATGCAATAGTATCTTCATCAGAATCCGGTGGCTTAGAGTGCATTTGACCTCACTCCACACTGCATCAACTCGCATTCACCTCCATAAACTTCCATAAACTTCCATAAACTTCCAAAGGCACTTGACACCCAGCAACCGATAAAACAAGAGTCTTCCAGATTCTTTCAACTACTAACCAACACCTACCTAGACGAGATCCTCCACCAGAGAACAATTCGGTGACTCAACCACTCATTCAAAACCATAAGACTCAACCGACTCAACCTCCTACACATTCGATTCCATCCTCGCAAACATGACTCCACTAGCTCAAGTTCGATGCCCGGCCAACTTCAACATCGCAAATCAATCTCAAGAGTAAAAACAAAGAGTGGTACTTACTCGACTTCATTATGTCATGTCGGCGCAAATTCAGACCGTGAGGACGCGACTCAGAACCGGAGTGCAAGCACCTTCCGTTACTGTGGCACAACACCCGCTAGCATGGAATTGGTGGCCATCCTAGCCTGTGCTCGATAAGGTTCGCAGCACTAGATTTTCTCATCTTACTCATCTTCTTCTTTTCCCGCTAATTGAGATTCAGATTCGATACGGAAGTCAACCAGTTCGATCCTGTCAATGCAAGCGACCACTCAGTCACTGCTTCACAAAATCGTATGTTGTAATTCACGAACAGGAGAGTGGTATCCTGGGGCCGCAAGAACTCGATCAGGTAACATTGATGTGAATTTTACACGGCACCCTCCCTCACTTGAGCTGCATCACGTGGTAATCCTTTCCTGGCGGTGACATTGCACCAGTATTATGACTGTTACTATCAGATAGTTATCAGATGAAGTTACAGACTACAGTGAAACAAACGCTCCAAGAGCTGTGAGTGCATGATGTCACTCCGTTTTCTGTTTCATTCAAGTGCAAAAGCTGCCGGTTCTACTGGTGCACATGAAAGCGGAGATGAACCCATAATCCATGCCCTATCTATATAGTATCCACCCGCCGAACGTGGACCAACCTCACACACCCACCCGGCACCCAAATCTTACGCCTGCCCAAATACCACTCCCTGTCCCATCCCACTCACCACCCCCGCACTCTGCCAGCTCGGACCATTTCCACGACACCTAATGATATTCACTGGGTCGAAGCCCATAGCGCCTCGCCACGTCACCCGCGCATTCCCGCACCGGAAAATCTAGACATCTACACGAGCTTCGATCGATCTAGTCAAGCCTGCAGGCGTTGTCGATCGAAGTGGGGGACGAAGCCGAGATCGAGCTACGGTGTCGAGTGAGTCTAGGACGTGAATCTACCGAGAATTGAACTGAGTTTGGGGGAATTGTTAGCGACATGGCGGGTGCGACATCGACGTCGTGGTTGCATGCCGCGAAGGCGACTGCGCCGTCGCTGCTGTCTGCGCAACCGCGGAGATTGTCGTCCCGGAAGGCAGTGGGCGTAGCTGTGCGGGCGGAGCAGAAGGACTCTGCCACGGAGTCGGAGGTGGAGAATCCGGCGCCCATGGCGTCTTCCGCTGCTGAGTCGACTGTGAAGTCGGATTTCAAGGGCGGGCCGTTCACTGTGCGGTCTGATATGATTGGGGCTGTGTTGGGGGGTGCGCTCAACGTGCCGTTTCGGCTTGGTTCCGGTGCGCTTGTGAAAGGGTGAGTGTGTAGCTGAGGAATGCGTATGTATGTGGGGGTTGAGTGATCGTCTCTAGGGAGTATGATGTAATTCTTCTTCTCCTTGTCTAGGGAGTTTTTAGCCTCTTGCATTGCTACAGCGATTGGGTGCATTAGTATTTGAGCTCTTTGCTTAGGGAGAATCTGTTAGGTTGACTGCATTTTTTAAAACATGCAGGTACAAGGTGGAGAATCGTCCTGCTGCTGAAGTTGGAGACGACAAATATGCCATTCCATTTGCAGGTATTTCCATAGCCCTTATGAATATACTCCACAAAGTTTTCATCCTCGAAATGCTTATAGTTTTTCTTGTTATATTTCGTTTTAGAGAGTCGGTGACCTAGGTTGAGAATGCATATAGTCTGTAGGGATCAAGTTAGTTGATACTCCGTATGGCATTCTTAGCGTTTCTGCATTGAGGAGGTCTCAGTATGGAACAGGTGCTCGCTCCTTACATTATTGTATGTGCCAACATTTTGCCGCCTCTTACTCTATCTCTACCATTTAGCAATGTTACTCCAATTGGCATTGTTCTCACTATCTGGATGTAAGACCGTACAGTTCGGAGACTAGTTGATTTGATTAGGTGGTCGATGGTTTCTGCTCAGGTCGCAAGTTTGTGGAGGTTGCCAATCCAGGGCCAAGGCCAGAGAAACCCATTGAAATTTACGAATTTGAAGGGTATAATCACCATTCTGAGGCTACACCACGTTGATGTTGTTTTAGTAATCATGCTCGAGTTTAGAATTCAGATTTATTACGCTCCTGACTAATGATTTCTCTTGATGTTTCGAGTGTGGTACTAGTTCAGCAACTTTGTATACATGTTCTGATTGTTTTGGTTGAGTGTGGATTCAATAATCTTGGTCTCATTCGATGCTGGGTGCCTGATTCACTACAGTTGTCCTTTCTGCCGGAAGGTATGCACTGCTGCTTTTGGAAAACCTCTATCTTTTGCTACTTTACCGAGTTCATTATTTGATTAATCTTTACTGCTTTCCCAATGATATCATCAAGCATTATCCGCTTCATACCCCTGACTTTTCAGGTCAAATTCTATGGCCAAGATGATGGATTAGGATGTTAGATCGTAGGAGCAGCCTCTTGGAAATTCTTTCAAGATTGCATAAAGAACCGGAAGAGATATTTAATTAATCTAAGTCTGCATAATGCATGAACAGGTGAGGGAGATAGTTTCTATCTTGGACATCGATGTGCTCTTCTATCCATGCCCAAAAGATGGCCCCAACTTCCGACCAAAGGCTAATCAGATGGGCGGGAAGAAGCAGTTCCCGTACATGGTAAGAGTCCAATTTCTAAGCAGCATGCGTGCTGGTATGTAGTATTTCTAACGGAAATTGGAAACCTAGATTGTGTCTTGCTGTGAATTTAATTGATCTGAGACAGGAATTGTAGCTTGGAAAGCTTAGCTCAGAAATTCAAGAAACGTTTTCCGAATATTATATTTCTTTGATGTGATTAGCAGGTAAAAATTTAATTGCAAGAGAAAGTTAGATCACGAACGATTCCCTTTTTAACGGAGTCCTGTGGTAACTGGCAGGTGGACCCGAACACGAATATTGCAATGTATGAATCGGACGACATCATCAAGTACTTAGTCGAGAAATACGGTATGTAGTGTAAGCAGAGTTCTTTTGTGGCAAAACTAAACGAGTATAGTTTCTCGATTTGGGCCCCTTTTGCTAAGCAAGGTGAGTAAAATCAGAGCAGTTGAAGGAAGTATCATTCAAGTAGACTCGAGATTTGAACTAAGTAGGTCAATTTTAATATGTGCAGGTGATGGAAAGGTCCCAGTTATGCTGAACCTCGGCGTATTGACGGTATTATATTTAAGCTTTCTATAAATCACTTCCTTGGCTTTTCCATGATTTTTATTCCTTTTTTGGGCACATTATCTATCACGAGGAATGGTAATAGTTAACATGTCCTGAAAGAGTACAGGGGAGGGCCCAGTTATTCTGACTGTGCTTTGTTGGGACAATTGATGTCCTCGTCAGCTAATTGGTGTTGTGGTTTTATGGAGATGTAGACGATAACAGCTGGCCTTGCTTTAATTGGGCGTGGAGGAAAGGTCAGTGACTTCTTCTGCATGCAGTGAGGTTTCGATAATCACATTCTGATTCACAAAATGCCTAAAATAACCTGATTTCGTGTTGTCAAAGGGCTTGTGGCAGTGCTTATTGGTTTTGATATTTCATTTGCAGGGCTCCACATATGTTCCCGCTAGACTTCCTGAGAAACCTCTGGAGCTGTGGGCCTATGAGGTAGATTATTTTACTTTCATTTTTACATGCGAGTTTTGGCTGAGGATTTTAGGAACTGTGATACGCTTCTCAAACAAATAGAGTCCTTGTATATATTTCATGTTCTATCTGTTTTATCTGGCATACCAACCTGATAAATGACACATTGAATCTGCAGTCTTCTCCTTTCTGCAAGATTGCGAGAGAGGCCTTGTCAGAACTCGAATTACCTCACATCTATCACAGGTGGGTACAAGACGACAGTCAAGTTGCAAGAAGTGAAGCGATTTTCCTTATGACTACTAAGATGTAAATCTTTTGGTTGATCTTTATGGCAATTCTGTTCACAAAGTTTATACGTTCTGTTGGCTTCTGGCGTGTATGACAGTACTGCCCGAGGAAGTGCCAAGAGAGACTTGTTGATACAAAAGACTGGCAAATTTCAGGTACATGCATTGATCATCTTTCTAGTTCAGATCTCTAGTAGATATTTATTCTCTACCCAGTCTTGGATAGTTTTGTTTATCACGCAGCAAGGACTCAAGGAGGTTGTTCTGTGAAATCCTGAGGAGCTAAGAAGTACCTTTGTTCTTGGTTTTCTTCACTGTACAGGTGCCTTACCTTGAGGATCCTAACACTGGAGCAGCAATGTTCGAGAGTCACGACATTGTGGAGTACCTAAGGAAAACCTATGCTCTGGCTCAAGCTTAGGAAATGCTCTTCTGAAATTTGTCCCATAGTCAACTATTTTGCATTGTAACGTACCATAGACAGAAATTGTATATTGTACTCAAGAGCATCCCCTCCCTCAACTGTATTAATAGCTTAACTACGGCGGTACCTAATTTCGCCTGCTTTTTGCTTCATCAAACGATGACGGCTGTGACTTAGAGGCAGTCATGTAATGATTCTACACAAACGTCGTCTAGTTGAATTTCATAACAATTTTCCAACACCATCTTCACCTCTGTTGTTTGATACTTCATTGTTTAAAAAATGCCTCCTAGTGAGTAATTACCTTGTGACTACAGCTTTAACCAATTCATACGTGATGTACTTACTAACCGCATCAAATTCTTTAAATTCATTAAACTCCAAGCTACGTATATCTATAGAACGTATCAAAGAAACCTGCATTGGATCGTATTACAATAGAGATATCACTCCCAACGGCTTCATCATCCTCTTGCCATAGGAAACAGCTCGAACTCCAAAACCTGTGAACGTCAATCATAGATTCATCTGATTTCGTTGACTATCAATATCCAAACACCCTGGGAAGAATGTATCTCGTCGACGAACTCACGTGTAGAATAACACGCCGGCCACTGAACCATGCACCGGAAGCCCTGCATTGAAAAGGTTTATCTACTTCCACAACACGTGGACGTCATCGAAAACAAAGTCTTCCGGAGAGTTGCAAACTTGTCACTTGAGTCCTGAGCTCAATCACTCGCGACTCAAACCTGAACTTCTAGCAACCGTCTAGACACACGGTGTTGGTCTCTAATTCGGCGCATGCCGTTCGAAATGGCATAAGCGATTCTACGTTCCACTGATTTTGAACTCTGTGCTTGCGATTGAGTCGAATCAACTTCCTGTAAGTTCAAACCTGCTTGAATGTTCTACTGAATTTATAACTTCGCTCACGACTGAGCATTGACCTCTATGCTAGTTATCTTAATGCTAGATGATTCAGAGATGAAGATTCAATGCTGTCTTGCTCTTGTGAATTAACTGGATAGCAGAATGATGGCTTGGAATGGATTCTAGGATGGGTGGTGGTGATTGAGGATTGATTTTAATTCACAAAGAATGATTCCAACCGAAGTGGGTCATTTCAAAATTGGTACCTTGTTTGCCAGGGAGAAGCTGTTTGAAGTGGAGCTACTCGAGTTCACCTTCACCTCGGCATGAGAGATGGCGGCAGTTCCACAAGTGTGTGCTGCCGCTAATTGGCATCGCCATAACCATGGCAACGTCGTAGCCATGTCAATGAATCCAGTGGCCGAGCGTTCAAGTTCGACGCCTAGGATCATTCCCATTTCAGGGTTACAAGAATGTCCAAGGCAGAGCCGGGTTAACGTCTTGGTAGCTAGTGTTGTGAGCGTCTCTGTGTGCGTCAGCTTGAGCTTCCAAGCTGGGTTTGCAGTGGCAGCGAGTGACAATGTGCCTTCCAATGGCCGATTTTCGTTTCCGTGGGAACAAGTGAAGCCGGAGCAAGACGAGCCGAAACAAGGCACTTGTTCTACATGCATCGGTGTTGTGGACGACACTTTGGGGTCTTGCAGTGCCACCACCAACTGCGTTTCCTCCTTTGACGACAGGTTATAACCTTGAAATTCCCCCTGAAAATATGACAGTATGACAGCATGCGCTGCATTGATGTACCAAATTTTTAGGGTAGAGTTTAGGGCAATCTTTTGAAGAAGTTAGGTCTTTTGTGCGTTGTTTGATATCTCATTTAAAATTTTCAAGAGTTTCCTTTTCGGCGTATGGCAGGCCGAAATTCTTTGTTGCACCTTGGGAGTTTCCAGGAGGACTGAAGGCTGCGGTTAGTAATTTACAGGAAGCATTAGTGCGATCAGGAGCTACTATTAAAGAAAAAAGTGAGAGGTATGTGTAATGTATCACTGATGGATTTGAAGTGTTCACATGGATCATTTCTTATGAAGTGCTGAATACCCTTGCGTGAATGGAAGGGTTGTAGGCCAGTAAGCTCTTTTTCAGAAATGGCCACATGGTCATTGATACTTGCACATGGTCCTTATAGTTTGCAGCATTTGATCAAATGATTTGAGTCTATTCTCTGTCTTTTATGAATGTAGTTTAACTGTTATCACCACCATGTCGGATCCTTGGAGTGCAGGTATATTTATGCAGTTTTCACTGGAGAGGATGGTGTTAGCGATGACGTAGAGTTTCTGTTCAGCGATCCTTCTGTAGATGCAACCGTGAATGTGAGATCTGCATCTCGTGCTACGGATTACAAAGACAGCGGTAGAAATGGCAAAAGACTGGAGACACTGCGCATGGATCTTGGCTGGGAACAGGTTTTTTTTCTGTTAAAACCATCACTTGTATGATGCTATTTTACAGCAATTTTTTTCTCAGCTCAGGCGTATTCTGAATACACGATTTACCATCAGTTTAATTTCTGATATTTGAAGCTGACCCACACCTTCTTTGGGCATTTAAACCTTTCTTTACATGGTAATCAGCTGTGCTCAAAATGAACGTCTTTACAGGTGCCAATCTTGAGGAACCGGCAGAGACGGCTCTTCTTTATCGAATCCCCATGGGATACATTTGGACCTGAGCCACCTCCCACATTTGACTACAAAGGTGGAGTAGAGTTTGTTCCAGATTAGAACAAGCAATGCCTTCACAGCAACAGGAACATAGTCAGCATTGTAGAAACGAATTCTGCTGGCAACAGAACAAAATAAGGTATTATCAATGCCGTCCTATTGAGGTAGCTTCGAGTAGAATTCTTCTAGTTCAGTAGTGGTAGGATAGACATGGACCACTCTTTGTTTAACTTATATGTACATTACTGTAGTATGCCATGTATTTTTGCCGAACATCTGCGCGAAGTATAATTCGATAAAGCTTCGACTTCTATGAGCAGATACCATATCATGTTTGTGTGTGTTTTGATCTGGATAAATATGAGCCAGATTTTGAGGTGGATCAGTGATTCTGAGGGCCTTCGGAGTGCATGTCACGGAGGTGGTGATGGCCACGACCTGTCCTTTGATGCCTGTACTTTGATGCTTAGAAAAGCAAGGACGTAGGACCAACGAAAGCGTGGACAGATGCTTGATACCGGTTCGTACATGCCCACCAGAATTGCATGCTGTTTTGGAATAAATTAGGGTAACTTGCGGATTGATTCTCCACAACAATATGTGTCTGGTGTGCATTTCAATTTAATGCAGACACAGCCTTCATGAACATGAAGCACCAGTTTTGCTCACATGGGCTGCACATAAGAGCTGTCTTTCTAGATCAAAATGTGGTTTTCTTTTACTTTTTAGCATTTTTAAAAAAAATCTTGAGAAGTAGCCGTGGTTTATTGTTGCTCAACTTTGTCCATGTTCAACTTGGACTCCTCACAACTTCTTTTGGAACCGGATGCATAAACTATGGATTAATTGAGTGATCTAGAGTGCTTCCGTGTAGTCCATTGCAACCTTGAGAGCAGGAGAAGTTGAGTCGTCTACAGAAGTTGAGCATGCAATTGATGGAGTTGCCAATGGCCCAACTGAGATCATGTGAAACAGACGTGTAGCCATGACACAGCCGAGCAGTGTGCAGTGGAAAGGAGGGTGAAACAGTCTGGACCAACTTTATTCTTCATCTGCGAATGATGAGTTGTTAGAGCCCATGACTTCTCTTTGTTCAGAATTGACAGGATGTGGGGGCCTGCAGATAGCTTTTGCATGCACTCGCCCACCGTCTTGTGAACCTGCCTCATTGCAAATGCACAGATTCATCTCCAACACAGATTGGATTTAGAAGTTGCTGCAGCCCATATCGCATTCATTTAAGCGCATGTTACAGCCAACGTATCCCAATCCTCAGGAATTTTCACCAACATCCGTAACCTCTCCAACCATTTAAAATTTGGAGGAATGAAGAACTGCTCTCCGAATCGGAAGTCTAGTGCATAAACCAAGTGACTGAGAATCAATCAAAACAATTTTCCCTGTTTGGGGGTCAAATTGTTCAAATCGCTTAGAAATGGAACTAATATTTTCGGCCAGGGTAGGAGTTGGGGGATAAGTCTTAGAGAAAAAGTCCAAAAAGCTCAATTATCAGTCAAAGAAATCAGAGAAACAAAGTTCATTTATTTTACTTCCTGAGCCAAATGAACATTCCTGAACAATATTGAAAGTCAGGACTGCACATGGCGAATTTATTTTGTTTGCGACTTTGATCCTCGAGACTCTATGCAAATTCTGCCATGTTTTCAGAGGTTCAAATAATGATGGCACAGATTTCAATAACAAACATTAAAAAAATGAAGACATGAGTGACGGTGAGTGATGCACCGAGCTTATGTTCAATCAAATGTCAACAAACCAACAGTTCTCGTGACAGACTCCCACGCGTTTCTCAGTTTTGCAGTCCTCGAATATGGATACCAAAGGTGGTACTAAACAATTTGTTACCCCTGTTTGACGACACTTTCAAACAGAGTGGCCTCACAAAATTAAATTGTAGTCTCCAAATCTATGATCAATAGAACCCAATAGCAATTTAAATGGCAATTTATCAATACTGATAAATATATAAGGCATATACACATATATATTGATACAAGTAACAGATACAAGTAAGATGATCTCCACAATGTGTGGAAAATACTAGTATAAGCTGTAAACATGATCTAATTTCTCACATCACAAGGAATGATGGAGATTATAGTAAACCTTTTGTACAAATGAAACAATCTGTATATAATGACTGTAAATTGGACCTCTTTAAACCCTCCCCACTCCTGATGACTCTCCTATACTTAACCTGTTCTTCACTTGCTGAATGCAAAGGAGTAGTACTCTATCAAGGGTTAAATGCAACACAAAATGCAACTATAGTACCACTTCAACCTGCTCTCGTTCTCTCTTTTTCTGCGACCCTGCTTGCATGCAATCGAAATTCTAGGAGCTGGACATTAATTCAGTGAGAGACTGATAGAACTTTCAAGCCAAGCTTTGCAGCTTCTGTGTGAGCTACTTAATTTTCCCCCTCTGAAGGAAAACTAAAAACTCTTAATCCCTGCACCACATAAGGATGTACAATATAAGAGAATAGAATAGGTGCAACGTCTCCTCTTCGCCACTTCTTGGTGATCCCTCGACTGACTGACTTCTGTACAGATGAGATATCATGATCTCCACGTACAATGCAATCCCTTGCACCATGGTCGGTGATGTCAAAGGCTATTCTGTGTCTTGATATGATGCTTGCTGTGGATTACTTCCCGAGGACGGCGCCCAAGGGTCGTTCGTAGTAGGTGTCCAGATTAACTCTAAACTTGCTCGCCTTCACATGTGCTGCGCAACTTGGGAGTAGTTCCAGAGATCCATCGACGAGAAGATGTCGGAGTTCTGGCGCTTGAGGTGGACCAGCACCGAGTCGGGGTTGTTCGCCTTCCCATTCTGAGGATCCTGCAGCAGCGCAGTCCAGTCCACATTCTCGCCCAACCCCAGAATGCCACAGTCATCCGGATCGGTAGTTCCCCCATCGCTGGTACCGCTTGAGGTCTCTCCGTCGTGGAACCCATGCACGGGGCTCTCCGGGATGTTCAGGTAGTCATCCGGTCTCCGCAAGCTCAACGCACGCGCCAAGTAAGCGCGGGCGTCAGCGGAGGACGGCATAGAATGGCTCTGGCTCTGGAGATGCTCCACTTTGGCAGGCATACCATAGTTGTTCACATACTGCTGGCCGGTCTGGTAATCGTCAAGGTTGATGATTTCCTGCTTGATGCCAGACCCGTACTGCACGCCATACTGGGACCGATCCGGGTACGCGAATCGACCACCTCCAGAGAGAATATCAGGCGAGCCCACCGGCTCCTGGAGAAGCCCCATCTGCGCCTCTTCGTAGGAAACGGTCGCTCGTTCTATAGGCTTCATCTTCAAGTTCTTGTTTTTCTTGAAAACGCGGCACACCACCCAACCACCATCCTCCTGCATCAAATAAATTATACCACACTAGACTTGTTAGATCGGTAAATTATCTGGGAACTGCATGGAAAAAAGTTGTATGATGTGTTTAAAGTTCCAAGCGCTAGAACGTATGTATATAGTTTATAATATATGTAGAAGAAAATCTGAACCATCTAGATGCGAAATGCATCAGAGCTAGGGAAAATGATGCATATGAGCATGATGGGAATGGGGGAGGCAGGGGAAGGTAGGTACATGAGCGGGGCGGCCAGGCCCGTCGTCGAGGCGGAACTCGTGCATGATCCAGTCGGTTTTGACGCCATGAGGGGCGCGGCCTTGGTAAAACACAAGCGTCTTGCGCATGCCGATCAGCGTCTGCAGCTTAGTGTGGATGGGTTTGTCACGCCCGGTCGCCTTCCAGAAGCCTTTGGTGGTGGCGCGGTTGGCGCGGTTGCCGGTCGGGTATTTCTTGTCCTTGCGGCTGAAGAAGTAGTAGTCCGTTTGTTTCTCATTCGAGTCGGCCTGGATCTTGCACAGATCTGAAACCACACATGATTCAATATCACATGACTATGCCAATTCTTAAACTCTGTTTTGAAAGGGGGAAAAAAAAAACTGCAACTGCGGAAGAATAAAAACAAGTAGATTTTCTGTGCTGGAGGATTTATGAGTGCTCACCTTCGAGATCCCAGGGCTCAAGCTTGTAAAGGTCGAGATCACGGATGAGGTCGAGGTCGATCTTCCGGGCAGTCACTTTCTTCGGGAGATAGTAACCAACCAGTTCTTCGTCTGTTGGATGGAACCTAAATCCTACTGGAACTCTCTGCGTAAGCTGGCTCATCTTGCTTCAATCAGCGTCACGATGTTTCTCTTGATTAAAGCTGTCGATGAACACAAAGATCAGTGACCATTTTACGCCCTCGTAGCTTTTCGGAACCAAAAAAGACCCTCCTATTAACTAGGGATCAGCAAGAACATGGACCCCAAACTGCAACAATATCTTGACAAGTTAATTGAGTTTCACTAGAGGAAGCAGAGGAAGCAGAGCAAGCACTGAAGAACACAAACCGAAGAAGGAAACTAAGTGCTGCTTCTTTTGAATCATGCCACAAACTCTTGACTTTGCACCCAATTTATATGAGAGAACTAGAAGCAGCTTCGGCAGCACGAGGAGTACAGACACAGAGAGAAAGAGGAAAAAAAACCGCCACAAAACTGACTGGAGGCTGCAAAGCTTCGGAAGGAAGGGTGGTCGTTTATTTATGGACCCGCCCCTGCGGCAGCTTAAGATAGTGGCCTTGGAGGTGGGTCCTGCAGACTACTGCCTACCAACTATTCTAGGGGGTACTATTCGAGTGCGTCAGCGGGTCAAAGAAATGTCCCAATTGTGGGTTACTGTACATGAAACCCACTAGAGCTTATCATACTTCGTGGTACTATAGTTAGCAGTAACCCAAAAAAATAAAAAACCAGACAAGCGTATTTTTAATCAGTTGGGCAGGCAGCAAGCAATTGCAGAGAAAAAAACACATCGGCATCGGTAGTATAATACGGTATGCAAACTTTTCCTGGCACTTTTCCAGACCTTTTCACTATTACTTTCCCCGTGAATTCGGAAGCGCTGTGAAGAACTTGGACTCAAGGCGAGGTGTTAGGACGTGGAAGCTACAAGGTCGAACGCGTTTTGAGACCGCTCATCTTAGAATTACTACCGTAACCGAGGACGTTGCGTTTGACATGGAGATCATGTCCATGATCATGTGAACTTTCCTATGGTGCTATGCTATGATGATACTCCGGGTATAACACACAGGTCGGTGCAAGTTCACATTTTGGAGCAAGTTATATATCTCATGTCATCTCATGGAGTAAGTTAGCTGTACTCAAGCTTATCAGTACTCCATCTCATGCCACACTTTCAGCCGAAAGCTGTTGCTGTAAACAGGGACTACAACCGAGGCTCCCAGAACCCTCCTGAAGCTGGTGCTGGATCATGATCAGCTTGCTCATGATCAGTACCAAGCTCCCGAAACCATGTAAACGTACCAAACTAAACAACAAAGATGGTTCAAAAGGCAACAGAAAAAGGAACGACTTAGATGAGCCCAACAAGATGCAACTCAGCTCTCACGACGTACTATACCGCAATCAGCTCTATGCCCTTTGGAACGATGACAGGAACCTGCGGCTAAAGTGGTGTTAGGACAGCTCAACACAGGTCAGCATGATGTGCCAAAACATGCAAAACTCTTCCACTATAGTTAAAATTTTAATTTTAATTTGTGTAGATTCTCTATGGCATGTGTGACTCAGCAAATGACAAGGTGGGTCGACACAGGCCTTCTGAAACCCCGGACTAGCTATGGTTATGGAACGCTCTCTGGACTGATCTGCCACCTCTTCAAGCTTACGTACCACTGCCGGACTCCTCCTAGTCTCAGGAATAATTGAATAATCTTCCAGAGTACCAGTGCTACGTGATCTCTATGAAATTAACATACCTCACAGAGGATGAACAACCTCTCCATGTCACAGAATATGAGGAAGAATACTTCAAAGACGACCAAGGAAGAATAGTACCAAGTCTGAGAATCATTACTTAACCGTTCTCAAGGTTTGATGCTTACAAGGACTAACCGAAGGCAAGACAGCAGATCCATGGGCTACGCGGCCGTTGAAACAGGACACTGCCGTTGAAATATGAGAAGCAGGACTTAGGGTACTAGAAGCAGGCAAGGCAGTAGCCATGCTGGTGCCAGAACTCGGCAATAAATGCTTGTAATTGGTACATACTACTACAGTTGTGGATCGTGTGTCAGGCTGAAGGGGTAGCAACTGGGAGTCAGTCAGTCAGTCACTAGCCTGCTTGCTTGGTCCCCACTCTACATGACCAGCCTACTCTCTACCTCTCTTGATTACTTTGTGGCGGAGTGGGAAACTCTAATTCACTAGTATGATGGCTGACTCAAAAATTGGCTCAAACATGATCGACAAGCTACCGCAACGAAAAATATCAGATCTGGTAACAGAGTACTCAGATCTGTTTATCACACGAGTATACACCGATCAAGCGAGATCAGACCTCACTTCGCGCGACTACGAATGTATCTACAACGACTTCATGTGCGATGGATCGCAACTGCCAAAGACTTACTCTGCAATTTCTGCTGAACTCAACATCGGTGTATTCTATATCCTAACTGAGTAGCGGGTTGAGTCATTGCATTACCAAGATGATCGAACTAGAACTAACCGATCATGAAGAAGGAACCATGTATACTTGCTCTGTTAGAGCCACACACAATCTTTAGTATTGAGACGGGCTGATGAAATCGAGTGGAATCACCAGAGCACGATTCGCAAAATTGATTCGAATGTACCTGAGCCTACAATTACGGCTCACAGTGTGCTATTCGGAATCGACCCAGAAATTTATCTTTAAATATAGCGGAAGAGCGAATAATCAGGGTGGTTCTAGATCCTAGGACACAGATTCTACGGAAGCTGGCGATATATTGCAGCACGAATACAGGATCTGACAACTTTGGTAGAGATCACTGCCGTAGTATCTTCCGATGGGCCAGCGGACACGAATGGCAGACAATAATCGTCCAGCTCTCACAGAGATGGTTGAAGTCTTAAGCTAGCACTAGAAATGCGTGACTGTGAACATGGGCACTAGTGGGTTACCGCACTATGACGCAAAGCAAGGTTGCAACGGCCTACAGTATCCAAACAGGGCCGATCGAGGGAGGGACAAAAGGATAAGTCTGACACGGGAAGCAAAGTGTTCCGCAGCCCTTTGAGGTAGAGTGCTCACGACGCTACCCCGAAGATGCTGGTGCATGTAGTTGCTAACATATTGCAAGCAGCTTTAAACGCTACAGAAATGCATGCAATTACTAGCTAGGCATGCTTCTGGAAGTCAGCAACAAAGATGCGGAAACCAAACCTCGGAACCATAGCATGCAGCGCTTGTGTAACGCTTCCCTCTCAGAGGCAGGTTCTATGTAACCTCGAGAATAGCTTATGACAAAACTATACAACTACACGCTTTACAGCTCTAAAGCCATCAAAAAATCGTGCAATGAAATCACGGTTCAATTCTACTTCTGATCACAACGATCACCGAAAATCTTACTCGATTCTCCGCACAAAAATTATCAGAAAACGCAGCGAGCCTCACATCACTGCTCTTCTCAAATCCACCTCGACGGTGTAAGACAATAATCCAAGCTCCAACACCGGCCTTATCACCTAAGCACTACTAAACAAACTCACTCACTGGACAACAAAATCAATCAGACCAGTACTCCTCGAAAACCACGAACTCAACCAGACATGGATTCTCGATCACAGTCACGAACTCAACAACTTGCGATGCGCACAAATCGCTACATTCAGAGATCCAAGCACTCCACCACATCACATATGCAAGGCAATCCTCAAAACAACGAAACTCTACCTGCACCGCTCTTGAGTACAGTATCCACTGACAAGCTGAACTCGGAACCAATTCACAACCACAGCTGATTACATGAGAAAACCACTCATCAAACAGGGGACAGCAATGTGATCAGGGCGAGAGATCTGTACCCACCTGACGTAGATGGATAACACTGAGCAGCTCCACGTGAACAGCAATTCACCTGAGCCCCTTGTCAAGCGCGCGCTACAAAGAGTACTAGATGCAATCAGGTACAAGCACTTGAGGATGAACAACAGCAGCTTGGGATTGCGAGAGCGGAGGATTGCGGTAATGATGAGAGGTGCAAATGGAAATATTTAGAGCAGGGGTGCGAGATGGCGTGGGTTATAAAAGGGAGCTCATGGTCTTGTCGGCCAACACGCCTCCCCAGACTACCCGAGTTTGCCTGCGGTTTGGGCCCTGCCCCGGCTGCCCGAGGTGTTGTGTTGTTGTTTGTGTGTTGTGGACAAGCTGGAGCCTGGTCCAGCTTCAGCTTCGGCATGGTTTGTGGTTTGGTGCCGTCATTTTGATCAGCTGAATTCACTTGGGAGGGAAGTGAGGCTGGGGCCCATCTCTGGGTACAGACCCCCAGGGATTCGGAGCACTTGTGGTTTATAAATTATGCCCCCCTTCCTCTTTTTGCAGTTTTTAATTGGGGCTGCCATGGAAGGTCAGTGGATGATGATGCTGTTGTTTTACTCCAGTGAAACCACGCGGTGTTACTTTACTAGGCTGCCGACTTGGCACCTTCGGAGTTTTAAATCATGTGCATATACACTCAATTGATTTTCTGTTTGTTTTTTGTGAGATTATATACTGGGCACTCAAATGCCATTGTGTAAGTTTGTTTTATGCTATGCACTCAAATACATTTTGTGAGTTTGTTTCTTGTGAGATTATACAATGCACTCAAATATATATTGTAAGTTTGTTTCTTCTGGGATTGTATTATATTGGTGAATTCATTTTGTGTGTTTGATTCCTCTGCGAGTATATACACTCTCAAATTATTCATTTTGTTGAAAAGGGGGCCAAAGGCTATATCAATAGGAGAATTGCTTCCTTGACCTGTGTAAATCAATCATTTATTCCGATACCTAAGATGGGAATTTATCTTATAGTGTTGCAGACAACAAAAAATATCTAACAATGTATAGACACGCAAGAATGCGCATGCATGTTGTTTGTTTGCAAGTGTGAATCTCACATAAACTCACATTGTACAAATGAGGCTCATCAGTCATTCACATGGTAGACTCACCACAATGCTAGGATGACTGCAGATTTTGGTCACCTGGGGTCAGCAAAGGAATTTTATGGTTTGTTATGCTTTCCAATATTTCAAAAGTTTTTCCAAAGTGTGTTTTTGACAACAATGAATTGCATGCTCCATAGTATAACTTTCATGACTTTTAAGGCCAAAAAGGAAATGTTATTTCATTTCTTTTGTTTGGGACCCTTATCAAGAAGAATCCAAATGCCAATGAATTAACAGGAATTAAAATTTAAGGAGCTGTGATTCAGCACGGGCAAGGACAATAACACCATGCTAGCCTCAAGCAAAGGAGCAAACCAGACTGGTGAGGTGCCAATGAGGTTCTCTCCTCCCATTTGGCTAAACCATCATTTTCATTCCTGTTTTTTAAGTACTTAAAATAAGGTTTAAATACTTTTGTTAAGAAATTGGTAACTTGCCCTGCTCTGTCTTCAGAATATAATTTTTTGTGCGGGATAAGGATCCCTCAACAAGGACTGGGAGTTTGATAGTGATCAATTACATCCGTACGACGGATATCACTAATATTCTAGGAACATCATAACTTATTATCAATGTCATAAGGCCTTGAATATTGTGTAATTTTGTCATTTTGAAACCTTCAATCTCCATTATGCCCACATTACACTCTTCCAGAATAGGGACACTTGACCTTTGCCTCGAGAAGAAGAAAATAAAGAATCATTACCCTATAATCCATACAATGGTAAAGAATGATGCATTGAAGGAAGAAGAAGAACTTCGGCTCCGAAGGGACCACCGTGAATATAGTGTTTGTTCATTCTATTCATTAATGCGATGGCCACTGGCCAAAGGATAATAAATCTAGAGCTACTCTCCCTTTTCAAAGTTAAACACTTTTCTACACTAACTACCTTGAAGACAACCGACATGTCATCTCCGCAAGGTCTTTTTGATACACATACAACGAGGTCGCAAGATCCCCCACCATGGTTGGATAAACTATGGTAGTAGGCACCACGTCGGCATGGGGATTCAAACTGACAACCATGAATACCCACCGGGTTTAAGAAAAACAAGGGCCAATTCCCGAATTTTGGGGGTCCGAGGCCAAGGGGGGCGGCCGGCCAACCCGGATCCGAAAGAAGGATGTGGACACCCACCTCTAGTGGATTCGAACTCACAACCACCTCATCCGTGTAACATGACTCAAACCACTACATCAAGGCCTTGGTGCCTTGCATCGAAGGAAAGATTGATGGAGTGGCACTATCCAAGAATTCCATTTCCAATGTGATTCAAGTAAAATTCCTTTGTAGATATCTTTCAAAATTGGTATATGCCTTCTTTTAAAGATATTTGAAGCCGTCTATGAGCAATGTAACGCAGAAAAAACACCGCCAACTAAATCAAGAAGTCTTCTACAAGTATTCTAATGCATCTTGTTATGTTTGTATCTTTTCTATTGGAATACAAAGTAGTGGCTTTCTTAGTCCATGCAACCTTCAATTCAAAGTAGAAACACGAATTCCAAGGAAGGATCAATTGATCAGCATAAGTGCACCACTAACTCGGAGTAGCAATATCAACAAGTGGCAATAAGGAAGTAGCTCAAATCAAGAAAGACTTTTTTTAGATTTTTGATTCACTTGCACATAGTTTTGGTAGCCTCATAATTTTGATGACTATAACTCTTGATTCTAAACCTTTGAAAATTCATAAAATACTCTATACAACTTCAAAAAAATTCATTTTCATTTTGCTGAATTATTCAATGTTTGTATATGTTTTTTTCACACCAACTATGCCATTTAGCTAGAAGACGGGCTCCCAAAATGGCGATTCTGGTGCTGCTATCTTGATAACACAAATAGTTCGGTAGGGGTTCAAAACGAGAAGTTGGCAACTTAGTAGAATGCTGGTAACAAGAGTGGAATTAACAGTGTACTCGATGGGGGGACAGTGAGCTTATTCAATGATTTGTAGGTTATCTCTTCCTAGGGCTCTCACATGCTTTCAGTGGGAATTTGTGCCACCCTATCTTTAAGCATGATTTCGTATCTTGAGCCCAAGTTCCTATGTTACTCAGATTGCATTGGATATATTGAAAAGGATGTCCAAATGTCACAATGTGATTACTGTGTACTAGAGATGAAGGAGGGGTGAGCATATAAATATACAAACAAAATCATTGGCATAAAAGGAATAGGAAAAATCACTTACATGCGTACATTTAGACAATTGGGTCGGATGGTCATACGGAAACATGCCCACGATTTCCGATACTTGTGGCCAGTTTATCCACAACAATATTGAATTGGAGCCGAAGATAGTAGAAAGTTTTTGTTGGTGAATAGCCCTTGTGTTTATAATGAAGAAAAGTCGGGTTGAAACCCGTGTTTTATTCCTAGGATGAAAAACATACTTGATATCCTATACGATAAAAATGAATAGTATTTTTCCTCTGGTCAATCCAAATTTCTTTAGGAATCTCATTGAACATTCTAGTACTTCTAAAGTTCCACCTCAAAATTTTATATAATCTAAAATATTTATATCAAGAAGAAATAGTCTAATTAGCCAAGAACTTTCATAGTTTGATTTTATTCTTTCCAATGAGTATTTTTTGGATACTAATGTTCTTATGATTACCACTACTACGCTTTGATTTTTACGCCTCCACAAATCTTTGGGCCACAACTCACTTATAACTACCTCGCTTTGAAAATGATAAGCCACTTGCAATTACAATGGCCGCAACCTTCATACGAAGGTACCACTTGCGCTCCGGGCAGGAGCTCATGTTTATCACTATAAACCCACCCTTATCCATTAGAGAAAACACTGCAAAAATCAACTGTGCAGTGGAGGCAAGGTACATCCAATTCCTACAAGCTGGGAAAAGACAGTAAAAACCTGTTCGGTGCACATTGGATTCTGGACAGTGGAATGTAACCTTTTCCCTTTGGTAACCGCCAAACACCATGAAAATCTCCAGATTATGCTACAAATGTGAACACAAACCTGGACACCCCTCCGCTTCACATGGTCTCGCACTAGACTGGACTGCTACCCAAAGGTCTAAAATGACCTCCAGGGCTACATTTTAGTGCATTGGTGAGCTAAGGAATTGGGTTCACTAGCCCACCCCCACAGCTGCTGCTGCGCGGGTACCAGGCACGCAACCTGTAGAGGAGGGGGAGGTGGCACTCCCTCATTCGTCCAGACCCCTGCCTTGTCATTGCTGCAAGATAGCCGGCAAATGTTTTGGGCTGACCGTGCTTCCCGCCTCCCATCCCATTTTTTTTCTCTCTTATTTAAGTTGCCCAGTTCCTCTTTAAGTTGCCCAGTTCCTCTTTAAGTTGCCCAGCTGCAGACAGAGTGACAATCGGTGCTGGTAATAAAATAGAATAAAAGTTTAGGCTGACTTATCTACCGGCACTGACTGCCCTGCCCCAGGTTGTATAATAATGCTTGTTGGTTGTTGGTTGTTGCTGAAGTGGGTTGTTTCGGAGAAGAAGGTCTTTGCACTCATAGATTGCGTTTCATGCAGTTGCTAAACGCAACTTGGGTAGTTGATTTGGTGATGAGTTTTGTGGCAGGTAAGGAGAAGGTTCATCGTTTCACGCAGCTGCATGACTGAAGGGGGGCCTCTGCAAAGAAGCACCTCATAGTCATCCGACTGGCTATGTGTACAAGCTTCACTCCTCTCCTTCCTCAAAGGGGGAATCATCATAGGGGTCATGATGAGCCTTTGTGAGGAGAGAATCAACCATACTGTTACTTTCAATTACGCAGTATTATATCGTCATCAAAAAAATGCTGGAAATTGCGGGCAAGGGAGTTGAAAAGAGTTTCCCTCTTTGGCCATTTGATTTTCCTAATATTTTGGTGTGCTGAAGTGGGGTCAAAGGAGGAGGAACACTGAGGTCAAACACTTTTCAGCTGGCTTGTGGCTGGCAACGCTTGACATCATCCGCAAACACCCCCCAGCCAGATACTAGCTGGCACCACTAATCATCATGTTTTACAAGCTCCTACTCGCGGATTTACTTTGTATGTGCCTTCAGACAAGCATGATACTCTAGAGTACTGAAAGAATACTCTCGTGAAATTTAACTGTATGGTAATGGAGTTATCCGTAAAGGTTAGAGGATATCGCTCTGAAGTGCATTACAAAGCTTGGAACTGCAGAAGTAATACCCTCTTTCTGTCAAACAATAAGTAATTCACTCATACTTGTTTAATAAGGTCATATATAGTCAGTTTCCTCTTGCTTACTGTTATGTGCTCAAAGAGTTTTTCATTGAATGGTCTGCAGAAGAGCACAGGCTTCAATTGCATTTACATTATTTGCTTCAAATTTGTTTGTTCTCCTTCATTTGTACAAACATCTATCTTTTCATTTAAATTAGAGGGAAACCCAGCATGTAGCTAGGATGAACAAACCCAGGCAAGATTGTGCGGCTTTATTACTGTTCGGTTAGGATCGTTAGCTCGCTAGACGACAGCGGTTACTGTCTATTGAGCATTAATATGCGAATGTATTGCCCAGTTCCGTGACCTATTGGTACAAGTCCTCCTTATTAATGCCAACTATCTGTACTTTGAATGCTTTTTCATGCCGCAGAACCTCAACCAAAATGCAACCAATGGAGGCTAATTCACCGCGCTCATTGACCAAAGCCATTACCATGCAGTAGGAAATATCATCAGGAAACTCAAAGAAACTCGGTTTGACATCAACATGATGTCAAAGAGTAAATTGTTATTGTTAGTTCAATGTCAACTTGGCATCAAGTTAGTATATCTCAAATTTATGTATGAATGACATCAAAATATTTTGTAAGGTTGAATGATGTAGAAGTAATATCATTTAAACAACATGAAAATAATACAAATTAGAATGGTATGAAAATGATATAGGTAAAAATCACATCAAAATCATGTCAAATTAACATTGAAACAATATTTATATCATTTTGATGTCATTACAATATACCTTGTCAATGTCATTTTCATTCTATTTTAACCGTCATTTCAATTTATTCATGTTGCATTTGGACTTCTGTCATTTTGATATTATTTGGACTCCCTGACAATGTCAAGATTGCATCGAACTAAACTTAGATTTATAACCTCTTATTTTCATATCTTATCCAATATTAGATTGATGCAGGGAGGTTTTAGTAATGGACACAATGTGCTTCTTAAATCACATCAAATCACCATCATTTTATGATCAAAACGTTGCATTGATGTTTGCAATTACCAAAGGATCATTGCATATCTAATTATCATTTAAACGAATAGATTTTAAAGTTAATTTTTGTCAGAAGTTAGTTCTACGTGAAATCTTTGAATGGAATCCTACATGAAACCTAATAACGTTGTTAGTATAATCAATTACAAATGACAGGCCTATAACCTTTAAGGATGTTGGGGCCTATTCTGATCCTTCTCAAAATCAATGTGACCTTTCTGCACTAGGGCTTTATAAAAAAAACCTACCTTTATATATTTATTATATTACTTTGTATATTGGGTCAAATTTTGTTGGTTTGCTTTCTTTTTCAGCATCCATTTGTGTCTGTCAGCATAGTATGTGTGTGTATGTTTGTATGTGTTTTTGGTTGTTTTGTGCATGTATGTATCTATGTTTTAGTATTTTGGTTTTTGAAGGTTTTATCTTTTGATTTGTGTGTGGTCACCCGGACAAAGTGGGGTCTATACATGTCAGGTTACGATTGAATCAACGGGCAGTTTTTTGAATTTATATGACTCTACGTTTGGTGCGTTCTTGCGTGCAATTTACAACCATTCGTGAAGCACGACAACTGCAATCAACTTTACAGCACTAAAGCCCTAGAAACTACGTTTTCTTGACGTGTTGGACTGTATTGGTGAAATGTGATGGCTCATCAAACTACTATGAACCACGTCTTGAACGGATCATTTTAGTGTAACTTAGACGCATCACATACCTCATTCAGTAGTGCAAACAATGCAAACTTCGTCCAATATGGTCCACCAAAGATTCAAGAGATTGATAATAGTTCCAAGAAACCTTTCCAGTTCCACCAATCTGGTCCACAAAAGGTTGCTGGAATTGATAGTAGTTCTAAACATCTTTTTTACAGTAGTAGAAACCATGCCTGCAGTAACTAGAACAAGTGACGAGGATCATGATCATTATGACGACATTATGGAAAATCTGGTCAGAATGGTCAAGATCGTGGTCACTTGTTTTGGTCATTGCGGGCATGGTTTCCACTACTGTTAGTTTTACCAATTTGGTCTACAAAAGATTGCTCGAATTGATAATGGTTCTAAGCATCTTTCCTAATTCTACCAATTTCTAATACATAAGATGAAAAACATGCCATATTATTTACATTAATGATTGCAATAATTGTGTTAGTCAATTCCATATTTTCTACTATGGTGAAATTGATGTTCTCACATTTTAAACGAAATGAAAAAGACTTGATTTAATAATCAACACATAAGTACATTTAAATCTGTGATTTATTTCCAAAAAAAAACTTTTGTCACTGATAATATTGTCGAATTAATGAAACGGGTTTTATTTCTTGAACTTAAATAATATTTCTGGTAAAAGTAAATAATACTCCACTAAAAGCATTTGAAGGATTTCACATAACGTCCAACTTCACAACTTCCCGGCTTCATAGCTTGCTCATGCAAAACTTGAAGCCCCATTTGGCATGTAAATTGCGGTCCTTCAGGTTTGCTAGTAGCTACAGTGCTGCTCCAATTCTAACTATATGTAGAATATTTGAGGTGACTGCTTGTTCTATCTGAGGGCCCTTTCCTTGTTATTGATGTGGAAGTGATAACATGTCCTTGTGCTCCCAAACCTGGCCCCATTGGCAACTTGCCATGTACTTCTCCAAAGGAATTATTCTTTCACATCTCATCAACTCATGGAATGGAGAGTACATAGCTACCGTAGCAGGTGGTATTCTGCCATGCATAAATGCAAGTACAGAACATTACAAAACTAAGTTATTTTCACCATGAGACAGATGATTTTTATCATCCACAGCGGTGCTCACTGATGATGATGTATATTTCTTTGAGGAGGTCCCAATATCAACTTCCATCACCATTTTCAACAGACTACCCCTCTCAAGGCTGACTCAATGTACAATATTAATTGCCCAGGCTCATGTAATGAATAAAAAAAGTTTCAACCTTTGCACTTTGAAGTGCCAAATCTAAAATTAATAGAAATTGGTTTAAGTAGAAAAGAAAATGGGAAATTGGTTTATGTGCAATTATATAACATATCCAAGGATTTATCTAAATACCTCCATTGAGCGTGGCTCGGAGTCCATGATTGGAAGGAATGGGGCAAACCCTGCCCCTATTATTATATTGGAGTGGGGCCATACTTGATCTTTTGGGTGCTCCAAATGGTAAATTGGAGCCACAAGCCCCAAATTTAACACTAAAACACTAAATTAAGCCTCCAGTACCTCGAAATGGGAGGGTTGGGAAAATGGACCTAACCCAGCCTTGGTTCTAAGTCACGCTTGTTGGGGGAGAATAAGGAGACCCCTTATCCAATTCAAGATTCCAGATGATTTCCAAAGGTAGGGAACTCTTGGTTTGAACTAATTATTGGGTAAATTAATGCATGTAGATGATGTCCGTTTTCTTATTTTTTAAATTTTTTTGGAGCAAATGAACGAAACTTCATTGCAAGTGAAAAGGAAACAAAGCAGCCCCCATCGGACCTAGGTCCAGGGCTGAAGGGAATGTCAGTTTTCTTATTTCACAAATGTGTGAAGAGAGGGACAGTGAAGCATGATTCTAATCATTAGTTAACACAAGTTTGATGTAAGTGCATGGAGGAATATCCAGAGATGGATACTGTTCTAAGCTACGAATTCTGTTTGCTCACAGACTAGACTCTTCTTCTTTTTGAAACAAACATAGAGACTTCATTGCAGAAGGAAATTACAACCCAAGTCCAGGGCAAAAGGCAATGGATCGGGGCGACAGAGCAGAGGGAGAGAACAGGGTACTGTCTTTGAACATAAGCAACTCCCAAGTCTGGTACTAGAATTGAAATATATGATTACTAAGCATCAACATTCGTGAAGTTGATAAGTACAATCACAAGGTGGGCTAGCCACTTTAATCACACAAAATTTGGGTCTAAGTACTCATGATTACTCTAAAAGGTCATTTCATTCACGCAACACATCATTTGTTTGTTGCTTGACACGCTAAACTTCATACTACATATAGACATCATGTTTCTTAGATAATGAATTTTTTAGTTATGGTTGATGTCTTTTAAATAAAATGATAAAATATACAATATCATAAGCTGCCATGTTGAACATTTTTTTAATTTTTTTTTCACTTATATATTTTCTCTACTCACGAAGTGATTCATAATGTTCTCATCTTCTTGAACTTGTGAAGGGTTCTTAGATCTTGTGAAAATTCACCTACCATGACCAGTTCCATATGTCTTAGAGAGGTGTGTTTGTGCATTCTTAAACTGTAAAGGTTCCAAAGGTGTAGTGAATAAATGGCAATATGTTTAGCATTTACTACAAGAAATTCAAAATTGAATTTTTCAATGGCTCATTAGAGCCACACTGATATGAATTCCAATCACATTTTTGACCTTGTACTCATTAAAGTTGTGAATTCATTTCAAATACAACCAAAATGCACTATACTGTACTTGGCATAAAAACATGTTATAACATTTTCGGGTTACAAGACTCCCATTGCCAATTCTGCTGCTTGGTCTGGATACAAAAGAGGGTGCTGCAACACAGCACATTGTGAGTTTCTGAACGAGACACAGAGGTTACAATCATTCAGAATTTCAAGAATTCCAAAAGCCAGTGCCTCACTTTGGACACTTCTTCACAATTTCTGATCCCTTGCTTCAAGTTTGTAATCTCCCTCATGGGTGCATTGAATCTGCTGCATCCTTCCAGAAATTGATGCTGTTCATAGAATTTATATAAGGCCCGTGAAAGTGATTTGTTACAAGTGTTGCAACACTGGCGTTTGCAGCTCTTGGATGCAAAAACACACAAATGGTTCAGCTTGTTCCTATCATTTTCCCACCCACCATCGATCCATATGGCTCCTGCACAATGGATACCGTAGTCACTTGTCATCTTATGGAACTTGGAATTCCCAGCCATACTCAACATCACATTAACCCCTAAACGCCTAAACAACCAAAAACTGGTTGATATCATTCTTTCAAGTTTCATATCTGTCATCTAAATTACAATTTTTCATCCATTTTTTCTTTCGTGTTGTTAAGTTGTGAGAAATATATCTAATTTCATTAATGAATCCTCAAAATAATAATTTCATGAATTTTGGTGCCTCCTTAAAGTCCACGGTGTATTCAAAAATTTCTTAATACAGACAGCTGAAACACAATTTTGACTATTGAGATGGTCTTTTTTTCATTTAAGATAAACTAATAAAATTTAGCTTGACAAATCTATTTTCTATTCCAATTTAAAAAATTTAGAATACCTAAAATTGATTGATTTATAGCTGGTATAAGATGAAGGGGTATAACCGTGGCTAGTACTTGATTTTCCTCGGTTTTGGGTTTTTTCATCATATCCTTGAATTAAAAAACAATTTTGGAGCACGGTAACTTGTATAAGGTTCTTGGTTGTGATATACATATATGGTAAATATTTCTTAATTTTTTAGTGTAACCTATATTTGATATGAGTTTTCTTTGTTTGTTTTTATTTAAAATTTTATATTAATTGCATAGTGAAACCATTGATTTTGATAAAATTATTACTTTTAGATAACATGTTTATCCAGCTAAGAAAAATTTAAAATTCATATTTTACATTATTTATAGTAGAAAAATAGAGCATTTGTTTTTTGAATTGTACTAAGGAAGAAAAAGGGGAAGTAGTTGAAGCATATGCCACATCCTTCATTCCACTTACCTAAGCAATAAAAAAGATAAAATGTGATGGACATGCATTGATGACGTATTTGCCTAATGCTTACATTGAAACATAATTCTAAATTTTTATAAGACTTAAAATAAGTTTGAAGTTTTATTAGAACATATGCAAAAGTTGGAAGCTGATGTACATAAAAATGTTTCAAGCAATACATAAAGCATTATGGAAATGTGTGAAGCTGAAAAAAAATAAAGAAGTTTATAGCAACACATGAAAATGAGCGCTAATCATTTAAAGGCAATAAGATTTGACACAACACATAGAGATGATGAACAAATAGAAAAGAATGGATAAATGAACTAATAAAAAGTAGTAATTGAGAATTACAAATGAAACCATAACAAATAGAAGAATACAATGTAGCAGCCAAACCCACTAAACAAAGCAGTTGAAGAATCTCGTAGAGGAAGTTGTGAATGACCTTTGTATTTAAGCACAAAAGAAACCTTTTGGTATAGCAATAGTAAAAGAGTAATAGAACATTGCCGCTGAGGGATAGCAAAATGTAAAGGCAATCTATTAGCAATACAAATGTTGTTTTGCAAAATAGTATGACAACAAAGTAGAATAGCAAAGAAGTGGTTTGGCATAGTAGTAGTTGGATGTTGCACTGGAGTAGAGTGTTGTTGACATACAATCCAATAAAATTCATAAAGGAAAAACCTTAGTTGTGTATCACATGTTTAGAGCTTTAGAATTTATAGTTTGAGATCAGGGTTAAAGAGAAATTCTAGTAATAAAATGTAAAAACCCTCAAAGCCTCATAGTGCAAAGTTATCAAAGGACTTGTTGAAGAAGACAAAGTTACAATTGCTATCATTTTCAATGCTATTGATTTTGTTTTGTTTATGGTTTGTTTGTTGAAGTTCAGAATGGATATACTTTAGAAAGAACCAGTTGTCGAATAAATTTTGAATACGGTAGTTTCTATGCTGATAGAAATAAGTTTTTTTAGAAGTTCCAAATATATTAGAAAATATTTTTCTAGATTGCAATTTTTTTTAAAAGATGAAAAATTTTAGCCTCGAACTTTGGAATGATGAAATTCAAAAATAAAAATTAATCAATTTGTTGTTGAAAATTTCATAAACAATCTATAAATCACATGGGACAAGTCACATGTCTTACCTGTAAATTATGAAACAAATTAATAAAGGTGGGCAGTTTCTTATGTTCTTACTTTTATTCACAACAAATATACATTATTGGACGAAGTGAGACGTATGCAATTCCTATAGTTTTTTTTTTTACTAAAACAGATTGGAGGGTAAAGTAAAGAGAGGTTATATCATATCCTTCATTCAACTTTAATCTAAAAAGATGGAAAAGTGGTGAGGCATATGCCACACTTTCTATTCAATTCAAACAATTGTTTTGTAAAGCGATGAGATGTATGCCATATTCTACGTTCAACTCTAAGTAAATAGGTTTTTTTGGGAAAGAAGGCATATGCCACACCCTTCATCCTATATTAAGTAAAGAAGGTGGAGAAGGTTGCCACACCTTCTATTCAACTCTTACCACACTTTCAATTTAACTCTTACTAAGGAAGATTGAGGGGAGGGAGGTTTGATGCATATGTCACACCTTTCAAATTTTAAGCATAACAAAATAAAATAAAGAAGAGAACGGGTGAGATGTATGTTTTCCTCTTGATTGACAAGTTAAATGTATAAGGCATAAACCATATGTCTTGCCTTTAAATAATAAACAAGTGTTGAAGGTGGAACATATGTCTTAATTTTTTACATGAAATCATAACAAAATAACATGTTCCTTTGTCCTCCTTATTTCAAGAGTATATTAAACATAGATGTGGACGATTTTTTTTTACAACCACAATATTTATAATTTTATACAAAATTTTGAATACCCTTAAAATTCTAATAAGTCCACTTTTATGGGAACACATACATTTTTAACAAAGTCGTGTTCATCTCTCATTTAAATATACCTGTTGAATATTGAAAAACTTGAATTCTATCAATATTTCATCCAATGCACTCTCCAATATGGCGGTTATTCAATGTTTTCAATGAAAAAAATCCATACGATGAAAACCACATTATGCAATGGCCTACAAGACTCAACATGCAATGTCAATGAACATTAAAATTATTAAATCAAGGTAGGATTGAAGGCCAATTTCCTATCATTTTATAAAGGAACAAAACTATTGTATGAATCAAATGAATTCAAAAAATTAAAGATGTTTAAGCACAATGAGTTTTTCTGTAACCATAATATGGTCTTTTAGTGATTTTAGGTCCATAAACCCACTATATAACACCATATCTTGAGAGTTGAGGCACATTGAGTTGCCATATCCTTGTAATACATGTCAGTGTCAATGCTAATCTCTGCAGATAGAGTTCCTTGTTCCCAATCAGGTTTTCTCCATTTCACAAACAATCACCTCATCCCTTCTAGCCAGGTATGCTCACAATCAAAGCCAGCCTTAGCCATGGAAACTAACCACTGCAGGATCCAAACACAAAGGCCGACGACTAAAAACCACCACTACACTTGAATCAACATTACTCAAATAAAAAACAACAATCTCCACGTCACCCCGGGGTCAACTCCAGTCTCCCAAAAAATACCCCTCCCAGGCCCCCAAAGAAGGGGCAAATGATGATCATCGTCAAAACACACAATTCCGCCAAACCAACCCACATGTAATCATTACCCATGACTCATTACGGATGGTGTAAACCCTCCAAAAATTACAGAAAAAGCCACCAAAACCTAAACCAAAACACCAAAACAGCAAAAAAAGAGGGCGGGAAGTGGAGGAGACGTGTGGGGTCAAGGCGGCAGGTCTTACACGCCAGATGGACGGAAACATCTAATAATATATCATCCACGTCGGACGCACTCCTTCCATCCGATATCCACAGGGGGCGCCGCCATCATCCCCTTCCACCCTCCCCCCATTCTTTCCATTTTACGGTAATTTCAGGAGCTCCGCCCCAATAGCAACCCGCCACCTCATCAAAAACCTCCATGGCAAAGAATATTAACACGACTGCCACTCTGGAATAATATATATTTTAACAAATCCCATTTTATTCTCCTCCTTTTTCATTCATCCTTCTCCCAGCCGCCAAACTGGCCCCAAATTCTCCGACCCGCCACCATCCGCACAAGACTTCATCCCCACTTCATCCAAATTAATCGCATCCGCTGCTCCGACACGGTGTCGGATTGCGCCACGTCGGCTCATGGGAGGTGTTCTGCGGAATCTACCGGTGGATTATGGATGAATCTACGTCAAGCGTTGAAGCCCCGCACGAAACTCATCCGCCGCAACAGTGTTTTGGTGGGCGATGGAAGTGGGTGACGTCGGCTTGTCCAACTGGGCACAGAGAAAGGATAGCAGGCCAGTTCCGGGGGTGCCACGTTGCGCATGTGCATGAGGCAAAGTGTCACCTGTCAGCTGCTTACTTGTTTGTAGGGGGTTCTAGATGCCTTGCCTTCGGGTTTAGACGCCGCTGTCTGCCTGCGAACTTGTTGGCATTGGCATGATGCAACTTTTTTTCCCCATGCCTGCCCCTGCCCCTGCCCCTGCCCCTGCCCCTGGGGTTTAGCTTCCGATAACATTTTGATGTGCTGCCCCATGCAGGGTTTAGCTCCTTGCACGCGAGCTGCCATGCTGCTCTTTGATCAGGTTAGAAAAAAGGAAGAGAGATCAGTGCCAACTTTACACAACTTAGTTACCTGATACCAACATTTCACATTTCAGTAAGTTTTAACATGAACTATATGTCTTCGATGATTATGGTCACATTTTATATGTTTGTTTATTCTATACTTTATAAAGTTGAAAGACATATAATATGTGCTTAAGGGTTTGGTTGGATGTATCCAAGCTTAAACATAATAGAACTAGATGGTCTCAAAACTTTGTTCATATACATAGAATTTTCAACATAATAGCTTTGGTGACACATAAACCAGTAGTTTCCTTATATAAAGCGTGGATAGTCTATGCCCATATGGAACCTTGATTTTTTGTTCTTCTCTCCTCTTCTCTTATAGCTCTCTTCCAATTAGATTACCACTCAAGTAACTTTTGAAGTCTTTTGAATGGAGTAACTTACCGTCTTCACCCCGGACTTCCCCTTTTCGCAGTGAAATCTGATGTGTAATTGTAACTCTAGCATGCAGGGGTGAGAAAATTATTCGAAATTTGACAGTTACGTTGCTAGGTCACACTGCCTATCCAGAAATGACGTGGAGGGGGAAATGCAAGTGACCTGGGAGAAGTTGATCAGCTTAGTAGGTGACAGTCAGTCTGATTTTGTGTATGAAGGTAAAGAACTGGCCGAGTTTGGTACAAGCTGAAGAAGCAATTCACTATTCACAGTGGCTATTAATTTAGACTAAACTCAATTGGGATCTGATTGTGGGACCTCTTTGAAATGATTACCTGCATAAAAATCCTTTTAAAAAATGAGATAGTTTCTATATTTTGTTGTTGCCAAATCGCGTGGACCCAACGGTGAAGTTTCTGGCATGTGTTGGAAATTTGAAGGTAGCCATAGATTATCAGAGCATATGCTTGGAGCCCTCTGCACTCATTGTTTACTGTCCTGTTTATGCTTCAGTCCAAAAGGCTAGGAACAAAAAAAAACAATTCAAAAGTCTTATCCTTGTTTGAAAATTGAAACTGAGAAGCGAAGCTACAATCTTCGAAAGTAGTGTGAAGTGTGAAGAGAACTCGAAAAATACTATTATTTATTCAACATTATAAATTACTAATATATCAATTCAACAAGGGTTTTTAATGAAAATTATCATGATAAAATTTGAGTTTGGCACTGCCATTCAATTAAATCATTAGGATTTAAAATATGGAAGAATGATAAATCCAATTGATACTATACTTTAGAAGATATGAAAGCAAGAAATGTATGCTTAAATTTAGAATAGACATTTTCCAGCGCATTTAATTACACAAATAAAAATCAAAGAATCTAGATTTGTAATTGATGAATTTATGCGTAGAAATATGTAGTTGGATCCAAAACTCAACTTTAGCTTTATATTAAGCATATTCGACAAAACTTGGATGTATTACTAAATGTGACTTCCAAAATAATAATAACAATAATAAAATTCAAAAAATAAAATAAAAAATGTGAATTATGATGATCATTACTTTTTCATCTGATTGAATATATTTAAAGACATTTAAAATAACAATAATTTTTTACACAAATATTTTTTATTTGAAATAGTGGTTCGGAATGTTTCAAACCTTGAAGAGCTTAATCTATTAGTAGTTTTTTCATGCAAACCTCTTTTAGTACAATTGTAAAGTTCAAGAAACTAATACAATTTTAGCTCCATATAGAAAAAAACCCTCCTCTACCTCACAAATTGGAAAATCAATATTTTTTATTGTTTTTGATATATAAAAAATCTAAAATTTGGCTATAGGCGCTTTGGTTTTGAATTTCTACTCCTAATATTTTTGCAAAAGATAGATTCAACTAAGGAGTTGTTTAAAACCATATGAAGTATATATTTATACCAAAAAAAACATGAAAAAATAATCTTGCGTGCCCAAAAATGGCCATACAATGTCAAAAAATGGCTAAAATTGGACAAAGCAATATGAATTCAAGAGTGGACCCTCTTACAAAAATGCTTACTAAATCTTGACAATGGCTTTGCTTACTCTAAGATTTATACCTCAACAAATCAATTTTGAATTGGAATTGAATCCATCAATTTTAATACAATCAGATTCCAAATAAAGGAGAAATGCTTCCTCAAAGTCCAATGTCCAAAATTTGGACGCCCTGACCCAAACCTTGCAACATTTTGCAAAGTGATGCCAATGAGCCTTTCATACGTTCACAAGTACAAATTGTCTCGAACTCTTGCAAATGGCCCACTGTGAGTCTACCCCACTGAACGGGAGTCTTGCTCCTCCAGCAATTGCCAAAGGAGCAGGGAAGAGCCAAGACCAAATTTCAGCCAACATCAACTTCACTTCAAAAGCGATTGGGGTTTGTCCAGTGGGGTCTGTCTCTGTTGCGAAATGTGCAGGCCAAGCAAAGCCACTTCCAAACCGAATTGGCCTCTACTAGCATGGTGTAAAGATGCTTCTTTGTGCTTTGCTTGCTTTCCACAGAGTTGGAGCTTATTTTTGGAATCTAATGACATGTCTCTTCTAATTCTTCAATAAAGGATTATAATTTTACAATTTGTGTCATGCTGATTACACAGAAATAGTAGTCAGGAGCTGCTGCTACGCCATTGTACACGGAGGTGAATAATAGTACTCAGTTTCTCTCAAATACCGCGATGAAAATTAATGGAAATGTGAGTTGCATGCATTGTGTGTGCAAATCATGGTTCAGTATTTATGGGAAATATTTGTGAAGCATTGCATTACTGTGAACCTTTTCAAAGTCAGTCCTGAGGGGTTTCCTCATGAGAATATATACTTGTTACAAAAATTGTTCTTGGGATTTGGGGAAAAAGTGTGTTTCCATGTGACCACTGGACATCAACTTTTCAGAATGATTACATGCAGGTGATTTTAGTTGTCTTTTTTGAGTAGATTTTGTATTTCAACACAGTAGAGCAGGTCTAGTGGTCACATGGAAACACACTGTTGTGCATCCATGCCATATTTCATGCAAAAAAACAGAAGGTAAAATTTGCAAAGGGTGGCTGGGAATGTGTTGTGCACGTAATGGTGAGTTGCAGCAACTGTACTGCAGTGCATGATCCAACCATGATGAATGGGATGCCTACCTTAACTGGGTCCGGTAAGGCTACGGAGCGGAGCATAAAAATTGTGACATACAATAGGCATGAATATGTGGCAACCTACATCACATGGGTGGGATCAAAACTAGGGGCACCAAAGGTCCAAAGGCTGCTGAGTGGGGAATACCTATCCTCCTTCTCTCGGAAGAAGTGAAAAAGGCCCCACTTTATACTCTTATTCCTTCTTGTCTGAAGCTCAAAATCCCAAATAACTGTTCCCGATCTGAAAAAGGCCAATCACAATCTGTATTCCCTCCATGTTTCCATTGAATTTGCATATATGTCCATGATTCATTTTTTAAATTCTAAATAATTGTTCAGAACACACTGTATTAGAAGAATCTGTCATCGAGAATATGAGGCTGATCCAATCCCTGATTTGATATTGCATTATCCAGACATGAGCGAAATATCATATCAAACAGAGTTTTGACTGTGGGCAGTCTCCATAATACTGAAGGTCAGTTTATGGTCAAGACACCTAAAACCAATCATTTAAGAGATTATGCATGCAATATGGAGCTGGATTGTTGCAAAGTAATTTTTCCTCCGCAGAGAAATAGGGTTCTTGAGGTTTGGAAATTTTTTCAAATTTTTTTATCGAGTGTGCAAATAACTGTGAATTTTTGAACCAAAAAGTGTTCAAAAACTAGAAACCAACCAGTAGGCTCACATGAAACCGACCACCATGACACCAAAACTTGATCACTCTACTACCACCAAAATATTCCCATATGATTCCCTTTCTACCAATCATGCTTCATACTTTCTCCCAAGATTCTTCTAGATCTCCCAAGATTTTAAATCTGAAAGCTTGTCGGAATTGGAGAAGTCTAGTGATCGGTTTTGGGGACCCGGTCGGCTATGGGTGTCTCGACCTTACAGCAAAAAAAACATTGGGTTGGAGTCCAATGAAATGGAGATTTTTCATTAGGAGATAGCCTTTATGTCTAGCTTTTGAGTTTATACCATGGAAACTTAGGTTGGAAGCCAAGTTTTTTTCTTCGGTGAAAATCTAGTTAGAATCTTTCATGGCAAAAGTGGATCATGCTTTCCTTGGGCTCCAATGTACCCCCTTTGTCCCATAATGGCTAGCACATAGGTTCTCTCAAATCTACCTTGAGAGGTAAATTTGAGAGAACCTATGTGCCACCCATTATGGGAAAGAGGGAGTATTAAAAGTGATAACTTCATGAAACTTGTTATTCTTTAACCTTTGTATATCATAACATGTTTTTCCAGCAAGTAGAATGTGGTGCGTTTTGGTTTTGTTTGAATAAAATCTACTATTGTAATGGATATGAGGTAAAAAATGTAGTTAGAGTTTGTATTAACGTGGTTCTAATGAGCCATTAAAATCATTGTTTCACATTTAAAAATATTTGACTCTATAGATCATTTATTTATAGAGATCCAGTTCATCCAAATGAAATACATGATAATATATATTAATCAAACAATGAATGAACATAAAAAAATGGAACCTCAATTATATTAGAAGATGGTAGAACAAGAAAAAAATAAAAATTTCAAATTCTTCAAATTCTAAAAAAGTCTGCTTCAATATATGCATTATCTTACATTTATGATCTTTCGATATTTTTAAAGAAACAATGATATGTAGAAGCTCATGTTCTCTCTCTCTCTCTCCATATATATATATATATATATATATATATATATATATATATATATATATATATATATATATATATATATATATATATATATATATATATTTATTTATAATTGTAGTTGGCTATCCATTAATTAGATCATATTTAGTTATACAATCGATTATTCATAATCATGCAAAAGATTGAAGACTTAAGTATAGTATAAGTCCTTCTACACTCATTTGGCTCATAATGCCACAATCTACTATAGTCTAACCTTGTTAATATGACACTTGATTTTCTGACACCCAATACATTTTTGTTCAACCAAATTTATTGGTTCAAAAATCCCCCTTTTATGCTACTAAAACACTTGATGATGCAGCATTTGAAAACTTTGTTTTGTCAAAATCAAGAGGTAGTTGATGCTAAAATTATTTTTACTTATGTTATCTTGATCTTAAAGACATCCATTTTCACTTAAGAACTATTAGAAAACATCATTGATCATTGGAAACTTAATGAGGATTAGGATTGTTAATACATGATGGACATGGTTAGGATTGGAGTGATTTGTAGGATTAGGCATGGTTCCTAAAATGTTGCCTTGTACTCAATATCTTGTGCAACGTCTTGCATTTTTGCACAGTTTCAAATTTTGTTTTGTAAACCTTAAAGATAATCACTACAAACTCCATACTAGTTACCACAATTTATAGTACCTCAAATTCCAATTTTGTTTTGTTAGTCTAAAGACAATCACCACAAATTCCATACTAAACACTTCAAATTTTAATCACCAAAAGTTTTAATTTCTTCTTCAAAAGTTGAAATATTTAGTCTTCAAAAGTTATTAGAAAATTTAGATAAGATAATAGTGGCTAACTTGATAGGCAACAACATAAATCTTTGAACTCTTATTTCAAAAATTAACCCCTAAAGCATTTGGCCATAAAATCCCAAATTCTGCCTCAATTCTGCCATGTTTTAGTTCAAGGTAGAATTATGCAATTTCAAACATATTTTAAAGAATCTAACCGTAGGATCTAGTACCTAACTTGTACATGTATGTGTCCACAAAATTTCAGATTTTAATTCTTCACCGTTTGGAAGATCATAAGGTTTGAACTTGACAAAAAAGTTTTTTTGGGTACTACCCGGCACGGACAGCCACCCTTCGGAGAGTGAAACAGCCAACTTTTTGAGATCGTGTGGTTGGAGGCTCTTCAGTTTTGGATTCTAAGGTGAGTTGGGAGTATGCTCAAAAAAATTGAAGACAATACAACACACAGAAGCATTGGAAAACCACATTTCAAGTGACGGGAGTCAAATGAAATGCATATACACTAGCTCTTTTTCCACACTACAAATGCCTAAGAAGATCATCTAATTTTTGAAATCCGAACGGTGTATACATGCATTTGTATGGAAATTAAATTGTAGAGGAAAGAAATCCAAAAAATAAATAAATCCAAAATAGATATGATTATTACAGCATATACTCTGGCCTAGGAGGAGAAAATGGTGAAGGAAAAATGGGTGACGAAGGTGACCCAATCACTGTTGATCTGTCTTGATAGTTTTTATAAAACTTGGAACTTTGACTGAATATATCTCAAGATCCGTACGGTCAAAGTTTACAAAATTTTGGACGTAGACTAATTGGATAGCTGTAAACAAGATCCTACGGTTGGATTTTTCAAAATCAAGTTTTAAAAAATATTGTGAAACGATTTCAGAAAGGATCATTTGGAAGTCACTGTAGACTTTCACAGATTTGGTACACCACTTCCATCTGCCACAAACCTGCCCGAGCTGCCCTGAATTGAATTTTGATCTTTAGACACCAATTATTTCTTAACTACGGGCCCGATGGAAGTAAAGTTTGGTCTTGCTAGAAAGATATGACAATTTCCCATGCTGTGCCAAAGTTACACCTACATCCGATAAAATTTGACTCATAGGGAGCTTGACCGGACCCTAAATCATACCAAAACTGTTGAGTTGATGCTTTACGGGTTAAGATGAGTACATTATTCAGACTTGGAGCGTGATACTGTAAAGGAGGAGCTTGTTTGATTGGATATTCTATAAAGTCAAGCTAAGACTTGGAGCCAGAGTCAAGAGCCTTCAATTTGGTGTACCTACAATAACAACTTCAATAACTCAATAATAGGAAGTCGTGTCACATAAACAAGGTCATAGAGCGCCGTTATAGTTATAGGCACCTTTGGCAGAAGCCGATTGTCTAAAAATTACACTTGCTAAGTGGCACTAGTGGTATTGGTATGGAGCCTTGAAATGATGAAAACCACTAATGGAAAACTAAGATTGCTACACTAGGGTGGACACCGTTCTCGACTTTTCAATGTTCATCTTTCTCTATTGCTTAAATTCCATTAGGCAACCACTAATATGTGCTATGGAGGCTACACTATGCAGAGTTTTGTGATAATATGCAATATTTGAAATAGTTTTCATTGTGACATAATATGAGAACAATGATTCAACTATTTTTTATTAGACATTTTGATTAGGCATTTTGAGTGCTTAACCTTTAAAGAATTAAGGGATTCAAAACAGGCCTTTAGTGATTTTTGGTAGGTACCTATGATTGCAATAAACATATTTTTCCTCAAGTCCAAATTAGGGCAACAAGGGCACGGTTAAAAACATTCTCAAATCATTTAAAAATAAAGTAAAAATAAGAATCATATTATGTAGGTTCTTATGCATGTAGCAAGATTTAATTCATTGCATTCTAATAAGTCAAGCAAATGATACAAAAAGCCATTTTTTGTGGGCACTTGCCAGAAATATTAACAAAAAGAAACTTTGAAGTTTCATCTTGAATTAAATTTTAACAATTTTCAAATAACAATAAAAAGGAAAAGATTACAATCGGTTCATATAATACTCTCACAGTTGGAATTAACATTGTTGTATTTTAAGTCAACAAAATTAGTGATTTTGGTTTAACTATCATTTTAAATCTCTATCAACTTTATATTCTTTTGAAAGACAAATATTGAGGTTTCTTATTTTGACTTTTTTAGGGCAATCCTCAAGTCATTTACTTATCAAAATATCAATTTTCTCAATTCGGAACACAAATCCATATTTTTTGAAAATTGAAGACATTTGAATTTTAAACTTTCAAAAAAGATTGAAAATAACTTGTTCTTGGTGTTTAGGGGCTAAAATCTCGCTATATGTTTTGTTTTTAACTCTAAAGTTTAGAGTAGAAGTTTTTTACTATTAACTATAAGATCCTACGATCGAATTTATTAACCCCTAATTGACCAAAGTCCTAGAATGGGCGTTTTTGAAATTTGGGCAGGTTCCTAAAAAATCAAATTTACTTCAAATTTTTTGAATTTTTTTGTGGAAAATGGTTTTTTCAAAAGGTTTATGGGAATATTTTTTTTATTTTTTTTGGATGAAGTGAGCAAAAGTTATGCTCCTCTGAGCATAAAACGCTATTCCACGGGCAGGCTCTCAGCCACTGTGAATGCAGCAATTTCTGCCCGAAACTGCCCAAAACTGCCCAAAACTGCCCAAAACTGCCCAAATCTGCCCAAATCTGCCTAAAGACAAAACTTTGAAATTCCACCAAAAATCGAAATTTTATTTTTTTCCAAAAATAAGAATTCCTATATGTAGAAGAGCCACTAGAGCATGTTTCCACCGTTTGGATTTTTAATCCAAGAATTTTTCATATGCTATTTTTATTGTAAAAAAACGGCCTTTGTATGTGAATTTCAGCATACCCCTTTGTGGAAATTGATGATTTTCTCAAGGTTCTACACCTTGTATGGGTATGAGATTTTGTGGACATGTACCTAACTCACATAGGAACGAGAATCTAAAGAGACGCCATCCAAATTTACTCAAAATATGGTTTTTTTGGACCCCAAAATACTGCTGTCCTCTTTTTGCAGGGTAAAAAAAACTTTTTTTTCAACTTTGAATGTTATAATCTCTCAAATGGTAAGGAATCAGATTGTGAGATTTGACATACACATAGACATAGAAGTTAGATACAAGATCTTATGGTTGGAAATACCAAAATTGGTTTCAATTTTTCACTATCTAGCTTGCTTTCAAAAGGGAGTATTTGGTGGCAGTTTTGAGCAAAAACATCCTTGGTCAATTAGGGGTTAAAAAATGTCACTATATTAAAAGAATTAACTTGTTTTACCTAGTGGTATCAAATGACAGTTTTGAGGTGAAAACAATCTTAGTCTTTCAGGGGTTAAGCAGCTAATCTGGATGATCCAATTGTTGGTCCAAGATTAGCCGTTGCAACCTAGTCTCATTCCTTCTCGCAAACAAGTCTTATCAACTATTTCTTCAAAAAACCCACGGTGACTATCCGTTCTAAGAAAAACATACTTCAACGCGGATTAATCTGGAAGTCTCTTACAACTAGCACCAATTGAATCAAGACTACTAGGTGACATAAAGAATTATAAGACCTATCATACCTTGAGAGACTACAACAACAAATTGACACAATTCGGAAGGCTAACGCTTGTAGGCTTGGAACAAATCAACAATGCGTACCACTTCATGAACTATGTCTTCTAGAGATTGCAAAACTTCATTAGAAGATCTAATGGCATAAGTTCAAGTATCCCTCAGATTTCCATATCCAACCATAACTACAACTATTCCAAATAGAAGTTTTTGAATAAACAAAGTAGTTGGTTTTCCTTCAACATACTCCTCAACCTAGTCTTCCCACTTTGGGGTCTCAGATCCATCTTGATTCCTCCATGTACTTCTATCTTGAATTCTTTCTCTAAGGACCACAAGGTCTTGACACCTTTGCATCCTCTAGGATATTTTTTGTGATATTTTGTTATATCTAAACCATTTGAGGTTATTTTTACTAATTTTTTGCTAAAAAAAAAGACTCCATCAAAGTTCCTTAGAATCCTTATAAACCCTAATAAGGATATAGGACAAATCATAATATAAAATGGCAGCGTTGATTGGAACACAAAAACCTAAAATAATTGAGAAAATCCCAAAACCTTATCCTTATGAATTTTTTTGGATCTCAAATCCTATAATTTACAATATTTTCCTAGTCCAACCACAATCCTATAAAATCTTATTTAATTCTATCTATGTTGTTCAACGCTTCTTTCTTGCCATTAAAGACTTTCGTTTGATTGAAAGTCTACTAGAGCTGGATGGCTTTCTAGAAGAGGTAAGAACGATCTCCTCCTAGAACAAGGTAACGACATTGTGTGCCCTAAGAGAACAAGTCACTTCCTCATGTAATTGCTCCACAATCAAAGACCTTGTTTGATCTCCCTCATTGTCAACAAATTTTGGTCTAGATTTGGAGAAGGATTCCGACATTGGCTCCTTTTTTTCACGTGTACTTTTTCTTGGTAACAGATCAACGCTCTAGATACTGAGTGATTTAGTAGTCCGTTTCAGACTATTCTTTGTTGAAAATGGCGTGATCATATGCTCTTGAGTGGATTTTACATTCCACTACTCTATTATGATAGATTCGGATGCTGGCGGAGGGGTACTTTGTCATTTCGGCGCCTTGGCTCATTCTAAAGTTGCTAAGTTGGCCCTCTTTAATCTTGCATGTGCTTGACGAGTCTTCTTCTGTCTTGAAGTTTTCTACTAGACTGGACTTTAGCATGTGCAATGTTAGTACGCTCAAGCCTTTCTTGATGGTGGAGTCTTGAAATATTCTAGTGTTTTCCTATGTTTGGATTTCTTTCTTCATTCCAATTTCCAACATCTTCCATGTTTTCTATCCTTAATTGGTTTCTTTGATTTCATGCTTTAAATTCTAGCAAGGCTCCGCTACTGCCTCAAGTGTTGGAATAAACTCTATCTTTTTAATTTGCTCAAATAATTTTATTAGTGATCTAGGAGGATCTAGATTCAACATCTGCATCAACGCAGAAGTAGCTTTAAAATCTCTTTCAGCACATCATTATTTGTCCTCAGATATTTTATTAGGATTTGTAGAGTGTTATTAGCCAAGGAGGGTTCTTCTATCTCTGCAAATTTGTCGTGTAGTTGAATTGCCAACCAACTTTTTGGACCTAGTCACCTAGGCCAAATCCACAAATTGCTCCGTATGATACTGGAAGATCTCCTCACTCCTCTCTGCTAACCCCTTCTTCATTTCTGTCATTTGTTTTGTTATTGACACCTTTGATAATATGCTCTAGTAAGACATAATGGTTCTAGAGTTATTAATATCTTCTGGATGTGTTGAAAAAATGCGTCCATATACTCAAAGTCCATGATCCTCCAATCGGGCTTCTATTGAAGACATATCTTCTTAGTCCGGTAAGTAGTCTTCCTCCTAATATTAAGGGTGTTCCGCAAGGGCTTCAACTCCGTAGTTGTGGAATTGCTCAAAGACCTCTCCGCCCAAGCTTTCGCATGGAATGCCAATGTTGTAGTTTTGGGATTGATCTATGGCGCTACCTTGTACGCGACCAATTAATCCTTGGCAAACAATAGGGTGTCCTTTTTTTTTTCCATCGTAGATCATTTCTGCTCATAGAGGTGAAAGATGTAAGGAGAGATAGGTGAGGCCTTCAAGTTCCATTGCTGGACATCAATTTCTCGACTATTTTTTTGGAAGAGCATCCGCAAGCTTATAGGCCTTGTTCCAGAAAGTGCTCCAAAGATCGTATTGGCTATAGTGATAGTACACCGTTGGACCTTATTCAAATATATGATCAAAAGTAGATATTCTAATACCTTCTTCTCATCCACATCTTTATGATTTGCGAGGTGGAATAAGTCCTTTATGTAGATCTCTTGGTGTAACTTCCTTATGCAATATATATCTATCCAAGACGTCAATCATTAAGTGCAAAAATAGGTCTGGAAAAGGCCGTATAAGCCTGCCCAAGTTAGGTGAACCCCCTGCCCAAAGCCCCTATGTCGCTGGCAGCGGATGCCAGTATCGCTGCCTGCACAGTGAACAAGGGTCCTCAGAATATCCCAACTAACATGACCTGGTCGGCTCGGGGTTTGGTCCCAAGTGGGCAGATTGCTAACAGCGCGCCACTGTAGCAACGCCCTTCACACGCCTTGCGCGGAGGTCATTGGTTCAACCCCCCTTGGCGGTTTGCTGGCACCACGGTGGCACCTTCGGTGCCATGTCAAAAAGTACGCGGGCAGGCCCCATTTTTTTCTCTCACGTGCCGCTTACACGGCTTTTTCTAGACCTGTTTTTGCACGTAATGACGTGCCCCCACCGCTTAGCAAAACTATAGATTTTGGTCCAAATTTCCATTGTCTAGTGTTCCAGCTATCTGTTTATTGTACCCTCCTACTAATTTTTTTGGGTTGAATAGGAACTCTTGTAAGATATCATTACTCTCTACATTTCAAAGAAGCAAAAGTAGTTCCTTACGTGCCATTAGCAGTAGATCTACCGCTAAATCTATCCTCTCCTCCTCTTGATTTGGAACTACTAATTGCATTCTTAAGCGGAATTGCAATGAAGTCCTCTTCTTTTTTAACTACTGACATTGTGATTGAGACTCATAGTGCAGATTTCAATTCGACTCCAAAACCTTAGCAGTCCAGCTGTTGATGGTTTGACAAGAAAAAACCCTAACAACTCTTTTTGTCAATGTTATTGTCAATGCAATAATGGCTCTCAAGGGCTTGGGTTCTTTGAAATACAATGTACACCTTTGAATGTACACCTTTGATTTGACCTAGTAACATAGGTGATAATATTTTTCTTTGTTACAATTTTTCTCATCTTTGCTATAGATCGTACTGCTGTTTTGAGATTCTTAGTGGTTATTATAATGGTCTAATTTAGGTCTAGTTCCGCTAAACCACTCAAATATTGTCTAGTTTTGGACCAAAATGATGTTCTATATTAACTGATTTATTATTTCTATTGGATCTAAAAGGATTCATTCTCATCTTAACCAAAAAAAAGAAATTCCACTATCATAATTTTGGTTTAGATTCTAATCCGGATTTATCTGACATAGCAATATGTGAAGGTAAATCTAGCCATATTTGTAAAGCCAAATCTGAGCTGGTAAGACACTTGTGCGGCAAGGATGAGTAGATCGTCCAAGTACACTCTATATCAAATACAAATTGCCGGTTACTTCATATTAAGGACCGGCAACCATTGAGGGTCCTCAACGAGGCCTTGTTAAGAAAACTAAATCTTTTGTATTTGTTAAATGGGATCTTTTTACTTGGTATACATCATAGAACCTACGTGAATAAACAATACAAGTAGGATTGTGTAATTTTGCCTTGAGGTCTTTGTACAATGACACATTTTCTCTAGTATAATGTCATCCTCATAAGATGTGCTGCATATTCAAAAAACCTAACAACGTTTCCAAACCTATGTAATCATCTCTTTCATCTAAATTGCAGTAGTAATCTAGAAGATCATTTGTGTATTATAGACCTTTCATCTACTTAAGCGTCTACACATATTGTGGATATCTACAATAAAAGCCTTTGAGTAATGAAGATCACTAGGCTTTAGAATGAATGTTAATATCAACATAAGTATCAATGCAAAAATGTCTTGATAGTGGATAACTCTCTCCAATCATGGGTTTTCAATATACGGTCTGATCTAATATATAACCGCCACAATGTGGACTTAGCTGACCAAAAGGAACATTGTACAACATTGGATATCAATATGAACATCATTAATATATGGGTATCAACGTTACAATGCCACAATTCTTTGCTACATTTAACATCCTTATAGTATCAATAAACAATCATACTAAGGTGACGCCCGTTGCATCTTATATATCAATTTATCAAAGCAGATAAGAAATATGGTTGGGTATAATTTTGAATCCAAGTAATGTAACAAAACATTGGTCATTCTAGACATTGACAAGGTGAATTAGTACAATAGTGGAGGTTATCAATCCCTCTTCATTTAAAAAGGTTAGATGTTGTTGTTATGGCCTAAACTTAGAGCATAGAAAAAAAACAAGAGCATGCATGAATACAAATATCAAAGTAGCTACAGATAATCAATGTCAATGGGCCTCAACCAAGAGTATGTAGGTGGAACTCTGCAAACTTTAATCTAACCAAACACATGGTATAAGCCACTATCCCGATTATCAAGCCTTTTGTTTTACCGCAATGTGAAGTTACATTTAGACTCACATTAGCCCCCCTCCTTGATGGCATCCGTTGATAATTTCAACTTGAGCTACATCCATCATAGCGTCAATAAGTAGGAACTTCCTACGGCATTTACATTACCTCTTGTACTTTCTCACATGGATTGTGTGTTCTTCCCTTGCTTTTTGCAACTAAAGTAGGTCCCCTACAACTTTCAAAAGCTCTTCTTGTATTAGCAGGGATCTTGTACTATTACACCAAACTTACAGGGTGAACACCTAAGTTGCAGCTTTCACAATACCGTTTCCTCGTCCACAACCAACTCCTTCCTTTGGCCCTTTTGCTCCACTTCTCATATTCTAGCCCTTCCCTTTTAGTAATCCTTCACTCTTTCCGACCACTCTTCTCCTTTGAATTAATCTGTTCTCTCAAAATTTAGATGAAAGCTTAATGAAACAACATTCATATTTGCAAGATTGACGTGAAGACTTGATTAGATATTGCAAGGAATTCTATCAAGTCTTCACGTCAATCTTGCAAGTGTCAACCTTGCAATATATCAATTCTATAAATGTCAGCCTTCTTTTTTGGGTTTTTTGGTTATTTGCACTAGAATCGAATTTGATATTGTAGTAGTAGAGATTGTAAGGTGTCCATTTGGAGCAATTTATGTGATGTCTAAGATTCAATCTACTTTGATGGTGCTATTTGGTACCAATCCTAATTTCCAGCTTAACATTAAACTTGCTTTTGTTGCTGTTTTGCAATTATATTCATTGTTGCAGTTGTGCCATTACTTAGGCTTTTTGTATGGATTTACTGACCAATGTCCGTGGCTCTTCAATTTTGCCTATTTGTACTAATGTTTGTTTTTTGGTGTCCAAGTTGTCACTATTAGCTTGTAGCCCTTCAAATAAACTTATGTTACCTAGTCTTTATAATTGTTGCTGTTACAAAGTAGGGGAGAAGCACACTAAAGTGGACCAAAAAAGTGCTTAACTATTTGTCAGTTTCAGCCCTTTTGCAAAAATTGCACAAAAGTGATGGAAAGATGTAATTGAAGTCAATTTTTTTTGCTCATATAGATTCTCAATTTGTTTTTCTACAACTTGGAAAAGTTTTGTGCAAGGTAGACACTTTAAAGTTATTGTGTGAGGGCTTTAAATTCAAGCAAAGTGAATGCAGCCATTTGAAAAAGTGGTAAAGAAGAATAAAAAATGACCTAAAAATCACTTTTGATGAAGTGGTGCCCTCTGTATGTTTAAGAGGTATACTAAAATAGTCAATTCATACTAATTCATTAATTGGTTTAGGGTCCCAAAAGTACCGCAAGGATGTTTTTTAAGAGGGTCACTTCCGCAATGCTTTTTGTGAGTTTTTTTCCAGCGAACATTGTTTTTTAAATTGAAAAAACATGCTCTAAAGACAATAGAGGGCACAAAATGAAGAGAGTAAGACTTTGGAAAAGTTCATTCAAGTTTATGATTTAGAATTAGTGAAAATATTAAGTTTTAATTAGAGATGTTCTTTCTATGAAGATGCGTGTTAGATACCTTATGACACCCTAAAAAGTGACTAAGATGCTCAAAAACTACACCAAAATGCTCAAAATCAGCTTTGAGCTTTTAAAAATTAGCACACTTCATATTCACTTCCTAGTGATCACATGTTGCACTATGTGGTCCACTTTATCGTGCTCTCCCCATTACAAAGATAATTTGAAGGACATGAATATGTTAGCCCGTCATTCCTTTAGAATGTTGTAGGTAACATGAGCTTATTCAAAGAGTTATATGCTAATAGTTTGTCTATTATAGTGTTGTTGCTTGTAGCCTTTCTCAACTAGCTGCACATAATTTTAGGTGGCACGTGTTTCCCAAGAATGTTCATTTATCCATTATTGTCCGCATTGAGGTTGTAAATCTCTTTTTGCTAATAACTTATATTTTACTAATCAACATTTTATGTAATTTTATTTTTTATTTTTGTATTGAAGAGAGGAGTACATCCAAAAAATCTCACTTATTACAATCATCTGACCAAATCACAAACAACCAAATTTTGGTTATCAAGGTCCTTTAGGGACTACTTGATTTTAGAATCTTAACTAGATATTCTTATCATAAAAAGATAATTCTAATTTTCATTGATTAACAAAAGTACCATAATCATCTTAACATACATTTATTTAATTCATAGAATCTCTATAAATTTTATTGTGTTATTAAATAAAATGTAAGGAATAAATTCGTGGATTTCAATTAGTTTTTATTTACAATTGAATGAAAAAACATGGTACTAAAATAGAAAGCCATCCGCTTACCACTCATGAAATCCTGCTCATGGCACACAGCTGAAAGCTCATCGCTCATGTTTAGCGTTAATTCATGACAATAATTAGACACCAGGGGCATAATCACTGGAGAGAAAGAATGACAGCACATGTGTCTGTACCCTTCACTCTAAAATTATTCAACCAGATAAAAGTCCTGCTACAGCAACAAAACAGGAAAATATGGAAGACGTATTAGTCTAACATTACATACATGCCACTATTACACTAAAATAAGATACAATATGTAGATCATATTTGTAACGGATATACTGCAGACTCCAAAGTGAGTCAAAGAAATGACAAAGAGTGTAGCAAAACGAAGAAAAGACATCTAAAAGAGTAATCGGTAATGATAAGTTTATTCCTAAACTCAATACAATGATATTTAAATACCACTAAGCCCAAAAAAGCCTAAAAAGCCGACAGAAAAAGGTCCCGGCGAGATTTGAACTCGCGTTACTGGATTCAGAGTCCAATGTCCTGACCACTAGACTACGGGACCACCGCAAACACTGCATATCTCAGCGCAAATTATCAGACAAGATGGTGTGCTGTTTGAAAGGTGTTTTTTAAAAATTATAAATCATAAGATATGAGCCCATTATTTGACAAGATGGAGGCTACACCAACAAATTTGGAGATGAAGTGATAATATGAGCTTCGGAGACGGCATTTAAGCGGTATAGAGCTTCAATGGACGCAAGCAGTGGAGCTTTGGAAGTTTGCTTTCTTCAGTGCTTCATGAGATTTTCGTGATCAGCACTGGTGTCCGGAAGTTGCTCGTTTTCCTGTTTCACTTCCAGGATTCAGGGCTTCAGGTTTATGTGACCACGGTGGGAAGTTGTGAGTTACTTTTGAGAGCGGATATTTTCCTCATGCGTTCAGTACTGCGCGTGAGAATGACATTGTTCCGGGGAATGATATGACTCAGGTGTGCGTGGGTTTGCAGATGAGAAGGTGGTCGATCTGGAGGCGCATGCAGCGGAGGGCGGAAGGAAGGAAGGACTGCATGCAAGGCTGGTTCGGATGGGAAGGAAGGAAGCAGCAGTGGGTCCCAGGTCGAGTAGCCGTTTGTTGAATATTTTGTCGATAAAAACTAAATTCAGCGTTTGAATGTGGAACACATTTAAGGGAACCATGAGCTCCTTTTATCCGCAGCAATTCGGGTTTGGAGGTATTCTGGTTTTTTCAAAGCTGGTCCAAATGCGGACTAGTTGTAGTTTAGTGCAACGCACTCAAAACGCAGAATCACCAATCGTCTGAGTTGGAGCTTCTCAGTTGCCATCTGGGTGTGCACGTGGGTACTGGACAACAGGATTGGTGCAGGGCGTCAGAGGACTGAGATTATTGGTTTCTGGCGTTTTACTGCGAATCTGAGACCGGGTGGTGATGTCGTTCGTTGAAGTGGTGCACGGTGGAACATTGGACAAATTGACGTACCTGTGCGGTGTGATTCGTCGTCATGCAGGTGTCGGAAACTGTTTCTCAGATGTTTCGTGGCAGATGTGTTACTCTCGGTTTCTGGATCATCATATTCTGTATCTCACGTGCATTGTCAGATTCGGCAGCTGGTTCATGATGAGTATTCGATTCCATGACCAGTTGGGCAATTATCGCGTTTAACTGTGTTGATCTAAGTTATGTATTCCTGTACCGTGTACAACGCACCCAAGCTGGATCTCATGATGTATACTGGGCAGGGCCTGTTTACTGCGGGTTTGATGATCATGTTCGTTGCAAGTATTTTTGTACCCTGCTACCCTGCTGCAGCTCAATGATGGGGATGCCTGTGAATCTTGGTTTTTAAGCTAAGCCCATAAAAAGGTGCACCAGCTGCAGCATTCTCAAAAGCATAACCAGGAGCGTCAGTTGCAATGCAAAGCGTTGGAATTCATGGACAATCATGTTGTTCCTTTTGCTGTTATGTTAATTCTCCTTTCTAGTGATATCTAACAATTTAGAACAAAAGTTGAACCATTGTCAAGCGGAGTCTTCGGAGTATCCTGACGTCTGACCTGAATATTTGGAATATCTGTTATTTTGTCTGTGCCTAGCTACCCTATATTATGGCTATCCTAGCAAGGCGTAGGAGCCACCCAGACCCTGCGTTATCTGGATTCAAAGAAGTGCAGGTTTGCACACAATGGTCTACCTCGATCCTCATCCAACGTGTTTCATCAGCAGCCTAAGGACACTACTTATTAACTTGTAGGCTGACACAGCTATTGCGGATAACAATGATCAAATCATTGAAGAAGGCACAGAACATGATAGTTCTTCTAGCATGATGTGCTGATCTTCATCATGAACTGCGAGATGACCGTTCCTGTTTTTATGTGAAATGAGTAGGGATTTCTGAGATCTTTAGGATACATCGTGCATCGTGCTCAGTGCTTCCAGTTACTGGCGTCCATGCAATCCAGTGACATGGAATAGACCCTTAGTGTACGACTTGTTTCTGTAAGCTTTCAAATGTATAGCAGTGCATAACTATTTCAAATGCGCATAGACCGCATTACTCGCTTCATCACGAACATCATAACAAGTATTTCCTCAAGAAATTTCTGCTTGAAGCTTCCAATTAGAAGCTGAAAGAATTAAAAATCGATTAACTCGTGCATTAGCATCACTGGTACAATAGATTGCGAATCAGAGGTGTGTAATGTAAGCCCCTTAGATGTACATCCCTCTTTTGCCGGGGGCAAAAGCTTCACTATTTCCAACATACCCATGTGGATATTTGGACAAGTGCACCTCTTTCAGTCACATTTTCAAGTCCGTATTGTCGGTGAGGATCTCCCTAAAACATACACCAAACCAGTTCATTAAATCAGTGCATTTCAACATTCAAAGTCACCCATTAAAAAGTCAGTGAGAGCCGTTTTCTCAAATCCACGCCATATACTACTTACAGACCCCTTAAATCCTGGCATCATTTGAGGCCGTTATAAAGCTTGACGTTACAGAACAAAACAAGATAAAGGTTAGACTTCCAATTACTGACCTGCAAAATCAAGAAACCGCAGAAGCAACTCCACTTTCAAGTAGTTCCACGCAAAAGTGTCCACTTTGAGTGTGTTTTTCCAACCCAGATGTTAGTGAATGCCTTTATCCAAGAAGCTCACTGATGGGTGGCCGGTCCATGACCTTAGAGGCTTCACGAGCTGTCCTTGCCAGGTTAGGATTAATATGAGGTAAATGGGGAATCTGTAACCATAGAAAACAGAACCATCAGTTTCATGCGCCCGGTTCTCTAAATAGACTAGGTCCCGGTGTTCCACTGAAATACCAGCGAGCTCATTATCATGCAATCCCAGAGGACTTACACTCTTAACACTAATATCTAAACCTCTGGTTTGAAAGTTGAATGAATGGTTTCTGAAAGCTGTTAAAAGATAAAATAACCAGAGATATTGGTATACAAAAATTGATCACAAGAGACTTTACTTGAGCAAGGAGGTCAATAGACCGTCGGAGTAGACGAGCCACATCACCCTCGTCCATATCACTGTCATCCATTAGTTCTTTCCACGTAACTCCTGCTGCCCATGCTTCCACCAACCCTGCAAACTCTGTGTTGATCTCGACAGGAATCTGCGAGTAAAAAAATTTAAATCGGTGACAAATCAATTCGTCATGTATCCAGTGTCTACTCAATGTACTAAAGTGCTGAAACTAAGTGACTTTTAACAGAACTTTGGATCATCAGAATAAAGCACTTACATCAACTCCATATTTAGTTTGCATGCTGAGAAGCCACGACCGTGCTTCTTCCATTGATTCCGCCCATTCGTTCACGTCACTTGATGCATCATAGATACTACTGCAACATCATAAGTAGAGTTTATGAATAACTTCATAAGCAATAGGCGATAAAATCACCTAAATAGGCTAGTAAAAAAAGTGAAATGTAAGCTGCTACTTAGTAAAAGTCTTGCAAATTCTTATATTCCATGACAGATCGAATTTTTCTGTGTAAATGATCGAGGCTCTTAACAGTATATTCATGATAGTCATTACCACCATCATCACATTATATGCTCAATTGGCTCTATTCTAAAAATTAAGCTGAGCAATTTATTGCTCAAATCTAACAGCTAATGCTAGCAGTAAATGCTTTTTACAATCTCAATTTCCTAGGCAATAAACACAGTTCCAACAAGTTAAAGCAAAGAAACGATTACATTAAAAAAACGGAATGAGTCTAGACCAAGGTAAATGTATGTTCCGTACCTTGAGGGGCTTTCTTTAGACCGAGATTTCATACCATCTGAAACCAGTGAAGCACAAGCAGCTGCAAGTTGGGCGGGTTCAAGAGAATCAAGAATGCCATGGGTAAAAGCAATGGCCAACCAAAGCTCATTGACTCCTCTTGCTGACGCAGCAACTTCGCCCAGCGGCATAAGCTCGTTAGATTCAGTTTTCAATGCCCCAGCTGCTTGCAGCACCTTCACTACCTGTCCCATCAACAGATGTTATGTAACAAAGAAAAAATGCAGTGACTTCTTTGAGCCTGCTATTAGCATTCTTAGCATAACTTCTTAGGAGATACGCGTACAAGCAGAGGCTATGCTATAAGAGGTCATTTCAAGAGCTAGCTACTTGTGCAGGAACTGCCTTGTCTTACTTGTAAAAACTCCTTCCATCCTGAAGGCTGCATCTTACTAATACGGTTTTCAATACGGGAAGCTTTAGCTCTTGTGCGTTCTAGTTTATCCAGCCGCGATCTTTGCAGATCCACAAGTTTTCTTGATTCACGGTAGCCTTGTGTTGCTTTGAGCTTCTTCCGGAGTTTTGAAGCTTCTTTCCGTTGATCAACCAACACCCTCTCGGCCTTCATAAGATCCAAGGAAACCTGCAAGTTTTCCAAGGTCGAGATTTGTCAAAGGATGTAACTCCTAGCTCATAGCATAATAAAACACTGAAATAATAAATGAAATCAATGCCTGAGAAACATGTAAAAGCTTCTAAAGCCATTCAGCTTATTTTTCTCTACAAAGAATAAGAGTATGATTTAACACCTCGTGGGCACTGGTGAGCTGGCTCAACACAGGTACTTGACAACCCCAAGCCCACGTATCTATTGAACTATCTGCAGACCAAACGCAACTGAGAGGACCAGATCCTGAATGACCAAGATTTTCCCACTTCCGGATCCCCAATTGCAGCTTCTCTTTCAACAACTCCTCCACAGGTCTGCCAGGTTCGCCAAAATGTGCCAAATTCGTATGAACACTCTTGACACTTCTCGCAGTAAACATGTACCACGAGTTGTCTGATCCCAAAGCTACGTAATGCCGAACATCAGAATCACCGTCATCTTCTGTCGAAGACTCGTCATCCACGTTACCTTCGAATTCTTTCAACCGGCCTTTTTCGCTTGCCAACTGCCAAACGACCAAAGAAGCTCATGACTAACCATTCAGTAGAGTATTGTCACAATTTCCGGTAATTCAGCTTCATCTCCTTCCACCAAATTCTGAGAATTATTGAACAATTCAGGAGATCAATCAGAAGTCTGAGAGATTAGGAAACCTTACCTTCACCAAGTCAGAGACAAATGGCGGGCGCGGAACATGACCCACAAATAAAGCAGGGACAAGGCGCTCATCGCCAGTGCGATGCTCAAGGAAAGACAAGCAGATGAAGGGCGGTTTTCCATCACTAGGGGCATCGAGCAAGGGCTGCACCATTGCAACTCGCAGACGTTCAACTATTCCTCTTTGCTCTTTCATCAATCGCTTTGCTTCCTGTCAACAATACAATCGTCTGATAAGACTGGGAAACTAAGTCTGCGGCAAAATAAGCCAATAATTGTAGTTCAGAAAAGAGAAAGCTACCTTCGATTTTTCTTTGATGGCAAGATATTCCTGTAATTCTCCTCGCGTGAGGCGACCTTCTAGAACGTCATCATCCCTTGCACATTCTTTTCCTAAGTACTCAATATCTTTGTATAACCGTGCCAGTTGCTGCTTAGCATCAACCATCACTTCACTTCCCACGTAATTACCAAAACTCTTTTCGACGAGTGCACGCGCCTCATCCAAACTTCTTGCTACCCTTATCAGCTCACTTCCCCCTGATTCTGGCATGGTCTTTACTCTTGCTCCCTGCAAAAATATAACCCAGGAGACACTATGAATGCACTGGGTCCTTGCAGGCGACAAAACTCCATCAATCAATGAGAGAATCTTGAAGATAGATGAATAGTTTTAATTGCATAAAACTGCATGCACCCAAGTACTGGTGACAGTCAGAAGAATGCCCTTACTGCCAATAGATTCAGAGCCATGCCATAGGTGGCCGTAAACTGCGAGACGAGGGGGTCAGATCCTGCGAAGAGTAATTTGCAACAATCTTCTGCACCTTCAAATGGCGTTTGCACCACTACTGTATGTCCTTGTTCATCAATACCTCTTCGACCTGCCCTGCCGGCCATCTGCAGCATTGAATTTGCGCTCAAGAGTTGGTGCCCATTATCGCCCCGTTTGCTGAGTGACGCTAGAACAGTTGTCCTGAAATCGATATCATATGTGACACACATGTTAGGTTGCGCATAGGAATGTACAAATTAAACTGGAACTGTAAGAGAATATCCAGAGAGGTTGACCAGTTCTCACAGATAGGATTCGATGCAAACATCTTGCACAAGTGCCAACAAGATTTTCAATTCTATGTGTGAGGTGCACATTAACATACCTAGCAGGCATGTTAATTCCTGCTGCGAGGGTCTCCGTTGCAAAGACCACTTTGATAAGACCTTGCTGAAAAAGCTCTTCAATAAAGGCCTTCCACGTTGGTAAGCAACCAGCGTGATGTGCAGCTACCCCATGCAGAAGTGGTTTCACTGCCACTTCACGTACGGAATCTGGGTGCTGTTCCTGGAAAATTTCAAGTGCATTTCTTACTCGCCTCTGTTCTTCGAGTGTCAATAAATCGGTTCCCTGTCACGCATAAACGAAAATTCTTTAGAAACTAAATGTCAAACGCCGAACAGACTCAGAGAAGTAACATGTTTGCAAACTTACTATACCAATAAAGATTCGCATTGAGCAAGTCAGAAACTAGTCCCTACATGAACATAGGGGTATTCACAATGCAGAGTTCTAGTGTTGAGTATAAGAAGAAGTGTAGACATTACCAAAAGATAGTGAACAGCTAAATCACAGCCCCTGCGACTGAAGATGAACCAAATAGCTGGAAGCATGTCCCGCTCTTTCAATTGTTGTAGTGTATCCCTAATTTGCGGAACCTGCTCAAACCAATAAGTGAGTTGCACACCATTCCAAACGGCAGCTCTCAATAGGTATGTTGACGTAGGTCACTGTAAGATGATACCATAGCCCTCACACCCATATTTTCACACGAAATCATGCGTTGAAGAACAAATTAATAGGTAAAGTAATCTTGTACATGTGCCAGTTTGTGACTTGAGATTCTGTTGTACCTGTCTGCGCCGAAGAAACTGAACCTCCTCGTCAGACATACGCTCTTCCGTTTGGCCCCACCCACCTGATCGCCGTTGATTTTCACTGCGAAGATCGGGTTCTTTGGAGCCTCTGCCAGCTCTGAGAAGTTTTCGCTGCTTCCTCCGAGGTGGATCTGATATTTCATCCCAGAATGGATCAGGTTCTCGGTCACGCTCAGTCTTCCTGAGGTTCAGTCTCCTGCAGGATAAAAAAGCATGTTTCATCGTTGAAAGTCCAAAACAGAGAGCCCGTAACATCCATGTGCTTACAACACAATCAGAATCAGTCGGCACTAAATGAAGCTGCAAAAGCAAACCTTCCGCAAGTTGAGATAACATACAAGGAAAGGTTAAGATCATGAACGAGCACTACTCACAAAATTAACAGATCTTTCCATCAAAATTTGATATACAAAGACCAGAGACGTGACTGAACGGCTCACCAGTTCATTTCATTCCCTTGCTCGTTTAAAAGTGGATGAAGTGAATAACGTGTAGAAAAATGCCAAATAAGTGGAACAGGTCTTCTTGATGATGTCACAAGCTCGGTAGGGCCATGCACCTGACCATACAATACAGGATCAATATTCACATTCTAAAGCTCACACATGGCCTTCAAGGAACACACCTCTAATACTTCCCACTTGTCATCCTGCCATATTGTTCCAGGTCTTATTGCACGACGGTAGTTGCCAATTAAGGTTTAAGAATGTGAAAAAAAAATAAAAATGGGCAGGCGATCACACAGGACCAATTTCAACAAAAGGTCATGAAAAATCGTAAAATTCCTGGATTGTATTACTACTCTTCGTAATTAAAAATATTATCAATCTGGTCATATGATGTGATATGATATAAAGCATTGAACAAACCTGAGCGATCCAACCGGCAAGCTCCTCTGGGTTAGACACCGTAGCTGATAGACAGATTAGCTGCACTTCCTTGGGGCAATAAATCACCTGCTCAACAGGAATGCCAACATGATATAACAATGAAACTCACACTTGAATGCATTAAAACTTCTTAATAACCTAGACCTGCAACAACTGAGTAAGAAAGGCACAAACGACGTGAAAGGTTACAACAATGGCAAAGCTTTAGGTACAAGACTAGCAGGGTGTTGGAAAGTACCGTTTCTTCCCATACAGTACCACGGGAAATGTCACTGAGATAATGCACTTCATCCAGCACTACAACATCCACATCCATGAGACGACCACCTTCTTCCATGCTTCCAACACTGCAAGCGAAAAAATCTTCAGAAAAATGAAATCTCACTTCACATATGCCGAAAGTATGTAATAAAAAACCTGTTGATGCAGATATTTTCTAGGACAACTATCTCACCGTTGCTTCATAAGGAATTCCTATAACATCACATCTCCTTAAATTCTCCCGAACTGAAATTCAGATTCTACAGCTAAAACCCTAAACCCCAATGTCTGAGTATAAAGTTTCCTTTACACTACACCTTTGGTAGAGCATGTTCCGCAGAATCTCCGTGGTCATAATCAATATAGGAGCTTCCCTATTCACAGCAGCGTCCCCGGTGAGCAGCCCTACATTCTCCTCTCCAAAAAGCTCCCTGCATGTCCACGCGTGGTCAGTTGCAAAACCCAATGCAACAGATTCAATTAACATTTCCCCTTCCATCATTCAATGCAAATGTCGATCACCGTCCATGTTGCAGAGACCACGCAACACAAGATAATTATCCAACTATCAACGGAAAGAACAGGCATTGCGAAAAGAGGATGCAGGGCGTGGGCTGAAAACGAGAATGCACCGGAAATCACGAAGTTTCTGATTCGATAATGCCTTGAGGGGTGTAGTGTAAAACAAACGTTTCCCTCTTGCAATTGTGGCTGCAGCAGCGGCCTCAGCAACAAGGGTCTTACCACTGCTAGTTGGTGCACACACCACCAACGACGATCCTTTCAAAAAGCCTTCAATAGACATCCTCTGCAGAGGAATGACATAACTTCCAGTCAGCCCCACATCACCTCCACATCCAGCAAATTGACGCATTGAACCAAAGGATAAAATCTCACAAACAAGAGAGCGACGCTAAGCTCCAGACCTGGAACTTGTCAAATTGGAAGTCATAGAGACCCGCAATGTCACCAGCCGTTACAGTGCGCTCACCGCTCGCTTGCACCCTTGCACAAAGCTCACGCAACCTTTCCCTATCCTTGCCACTATTCTCAGAAACACCCTTCACCATACCAATTGCTTCTGCATCTTCCTCATTGTCTTCAAATTCACCCTCAACATCATCAAAATCATCCTCATCTTCATCATAATAAATCCCGTCCTCCTCCTCCTCATCACTTTCCGAGTCAAGCTCCTCCTCCTCCTCCTGCTCCTCATCCCTGCCAATCACGCGCCTCACTTCCGACACCCTTAGATTCTCCAGCAACGGAATTGACACCATCTCCTCTTTGCTGGCGTCCGCGTTCAAATTTTTGCTTGAGCGTACAACCGAGAACGGCAGCCTTCCTCCCGTTGCCCATTCCAGAGGCTGAAAACCTAAATTTCGACTCCATATCCGACCCCCCACAATCCCTTGCGATAAATCTCGACGAAAAACTCTGCATAGAGGGGAAAAGAATCGGCGAGTTCTGGATAACGATCTTTGAACATGATAACTTCGGATGCGATTGGGCGCCTGAAGGATTGGCGAGAGCCGGCATGCTGAGCAATTCAGAAGATTGAGGTGCGACGCCGGAGCTACCCATGGCAGTGCTGATGACATCGCCATCGTCTGCCTCCTCCGCTACCTCCCAGCCAGCCCACTTCTCCCACAAAACACTACAAATCCCGAACCCCCATCAACTCCCCTCCTCCGGGGCCGCAAACCTCCAACGCCTGAACTCACATCATCACAAAAATTGAGCCCAGAATATGAGACCATGCCCGAGGTCCAAGTGGAATGCAATCTTCAACCACAACACTAAGATTCACTCAACAAAAAATATCACATCATCTCAACTTCCCCAAAATATTAAAAAAATTGGAAGGAATTCTGTCTCCAAAAATACAAAACTCCTTCCTACTTACTAAACCTGCCAAAATGAAACAAAATTCCCACATAATTGTGAAAAATAATTAAACTTAGAATGTCTGAGAAATAAAGGTCACTGGGTTGAAAAGTGAGTCCAAGAGATTCAACATACATTCAGCTGCCCAAATTAACGTACGACATAAGCAACAAACAACTGATGCGATGTAGATTGTGAAGCATAAGTTAAGATGGTAGAGATGGAGCATCATAACATATCATGTGAGAGAGTGTTTGTTGTGACTTACATGTATGTAAAGTCAGTGAGTGAGTGAGAGTTTAAATGGAGATGGAAGGCAGTGTGCAGAAGAGTGATGATAGATGGTGCTTTGCTCTGGTGTTGTGTTTTCCGGTGGTGAAGAGGAAGCAACTACCTAGACCAGTGCAGTGCACCACTCCAACTAAGGGAATTGGCACAACACACTGCCTGTTCCTGCCAAGGGAAACCCAAGCTAAAATGATTTCTTCCAAGGGGCGGGCTTTATCCACTTCGTCACCACCACTGTCTCACCAGACAGACTCCTTCATCGTAACATTAATTCATTATTTAGAGGATGTACCTCCAATTATGTCACAGAATTGGCAGACAAATAGTAGCACGGTCAACTGGAAATCTAAGGGGCAGTTCAGATTAACCCTTTAGTGCCCGGGTTGTTTCTGGGCTTTTGTTGTTTTCTGTGACCCCGGCGCCTGAATCACATGGTAATGTCGGACTTTGAAGTTGATTTACAAATCTGATCGGTGGAAATGGGAGGGGACTCAGTGATGTGTTGGATGGTCGATAAATTTCGGTGTGTTTGGCCCAATGGTGACAGATATTGATGTGTATTTGGGCATGGAAAAGAGTGAAAAATATTGCATACGGTTTAGTGGCCATCAAGGAATGGTTATTCAGAGGTGCTTGAAAAAATGCTAAAAACATACACCGCCTTGGACGCGCAACCTAACACACTGAAGGAACCATTGAGCAAAGATGTACTCGAAAAATATTTCTTCCGTAATTGATATAGAATTTTTAGTCAAGAAAACAGGCTGAGGTATACGGTTCGACCCTGAACCTCAAAGACTGAAACCAACAAGCTAGAAATCGAATTTTCACAATCGCGACGGTCAGAATCCTCCCACTTTCATACAAGTGGAATCGGTGCATCAAAATCAATCTGCATCATCCGAACTTGTTCGGTGCACTTCACAATACGTTTCCAGGGCTGTACAAGTGCCTCACACCGTAGTTTTCCTTCACTCTCTAAACCTCCCACTAAGAAACGACCACGTCACTAATCTTTCCAGAGTCTGCAACTACCCTAACCCAAACCGCCATAGGGAGCGACCACGGCGTCTTCAAAACATGGGGAGCGACCATCGAGTGGGGGAGTGTACTCTGGGGGAACGGGAGAGGGTAAGCACGGGACCCGGATCTGGGAAGGGGCCACGGCGGTTGGGGGGTCGTGTCCCCTTCAGCTGAACCCCTGTCCACAGCCGGCAGTTGGCCCGTCCCTTCATAACCCCGGGACCCGACTTCGGTACATGGCTGCATCTCCGGCGTGTCCATGCGAAGGCATCCTGCACAATTCTGAAACTGTTTGGAGGGGGGGGGGTCTCCGTAGTGGGAGGAGTGAGGGCCTCTAAGCCGTTGAACGCAGTTAGCATGCACCCCCTGTTCGGCGTGTACCTGCGCAGGAAAATAACAAGAATGACGAGGAGCATAACAAAATGGAATTGCTTGCACGAAGCCGGTACAGATCACTTTGGAGTGGCTACTGCGAAATTGGTGCAGACATGCATGGATATGGATATGCAACGAAAACAACACTATGAGAACGAGAGGGGGTGCTAGAAGAGGCGCTGATTTTTATTTAGGGTTTACAGGGGGGACACGCACCTGCATTTTTCTGTGCGGCGATGTAAGACCAAACTGCAGCCATGCCTGGACGGTAGTCGTACGAGTCCCAGGACCCATACAATTCCTCGCGTGGAGGGAAACATGAGTGCTCGCTGTCGATGGCGGCTGGGTACGTGGAAGGATGGGAGACTGAGGAATTTACCGCATCGGAGATACAACCGGCGCTCACAGAGTTCCGATGGTGAGCGGGGGCGTTGGCGTTCGAGTGGGACTCCATGGCGTCTTCTACAACACAAAGCCATTGAGACGTTGTCACAGACTCGGGCAATGGCTCCGGGGCATGGGCTGTCGGAGCGCTACCTTCCGAGGAGGCAACAATGGCCTTGTCCGAAGGAGTTGCACCTGTGAGGTCGCAATTCGCCTGGTCCGGCAGTGGGAAAGGGATCCCGCTGAGGTCTTCGAGTTCGAGCCGCTCTAGGGTGCACCCCACCGACCAGAACCACGGGGCACCTGGCTCTATGAGGTCCAACAGCAGGCGCGGACGGGGAGTGGAAAACACACGGGAGGCACGCCATTCCTCGACTACGTGAAGCCAGCCGCGCAGCTCCAACGCGTTTGCCGGACACTTTCGAACTCGACCTCTGCGGGATGCACGCGGCGCCATGGTTAAGGGGGCCCCTGTGACGCCGATCCGATCCTCACGGTCTCCGCCTTCTGAGTCGAACAGGAGTCAAAATCTAGGCTCCACGGATGGGGACCTGCGCAGGGGCCATACAATGAGCACTTCTGTATAGCACACACCCAACTTCACATGTTAGAATTGAGGAGGAAGGCAAAGACCGAATAGGGAAAACATGAGGGAGGGAAGAGCAAACACTTATGAAAGTGTACTTCAGAGTACGGTCATAATCACCACCATAAATGAGGAGATCAAGGGATCATTACTAGAAAATATGGAAATTTATTATCCTTGTCCCCCCACACAGGTGGTACACATGAGTACAGGCTAGACCTACAGCAAAATAGACCGGGTCCATAATTTTGAGCGTCCCAAATGCACACATTCAACATCGTGGAAATTACTGTATTGTATGCTATACTTCACATGCACTAACTGTAGGGAGGAACATGCACATGGCTAAAGACTACGCAAAACAGGGAAGGGAGAAAGGGCTGAGTGAGAGCTCTAGGCACAAAAGGAAGCTGTTGATGCCTCGCCCACGAGCACCCATGAAGATGAGGAACACTGAAAGTCCAGGGTCACTGACAAGCCTAAAAAAAAAACAAAAAAAACAAACAAGCCTTCGCAAGAACTGCCGAGGTCGTCCTCGAGCTACAGTCCTGGAGCTTCGAAGAGAACTGCATACAGAGGGCCAAAAACCGGAAGGCAAGGGTCAGCCGATAAAACTAAAGAAATAAACTGTGCGTTGTGGACCCGGGCTGCACGCTGGTCAGGGTGGTGGTAAGATCACAGCCGCTGCACGCCTGCGCTCTCTCTCCTGATTCGCATCAAAAATAGCCCATGTCTTCTGCCTGCAGACACCGAGGGTTGCGGTGTTAGTGACAGGCAATGTCGAAGGAACACAGTCAAGAGCCAGTGAAGGAAAAAAAAAAAAACACCAAATGTGAGCGTACCTCCATCGATGCATCCAACGGCGAAAGCCTGGGGTGTCCAAAAGTCTCTTCCATTCTGCAAAGGCATACAAAACAGAGTCATTGGTTCGTAGTCCCATGGAATTCGAGGAAACATACCCCTGGGCACATGGACCATGCACGACAACCTTTGCACACCCAGTACGTTCTTTTCTTGCACATACGGCATCGCCTGCGCAAGGTGCCCTTCACGGAATGGCAGGGACTTGACCGCCGAAGCTCTTTAGGGGGGGTTGCTAGGCACTCTCTGCCGCTCACAGATCCACGGCCGGAGATGCCACTCATGTTGGACAAGGAGAGAGCAGGCCGGGATTTCAACGGGCCGCGTGAGGGATCTCTCCCAATGGCTGCTGGAGCCAAGTCTGTATGTGGCCTCAGAGGCACCTCCACCCGAGGGAGACCTTCTGCTGCGACTCCGGGGGCCCCCTCCCAGTTGACGGACTCTTGTGATGGCAAGACATCTTCCACATGGAAATCCGCAGTCTGAACCACGGGATCATCGGGAGCCTGGTCCATGGGGTCTGCTACTGGAGGGGGACAGTCCGCACTTGGACACGGTGCGGAGAATACAGAGCGATTTTGGGCAGTAGCCCCGGGGTCGCTAGCTAAGGGACAGCCCATGAGGCCATGAGCTAGTACGAGCATGTACCGTTCATGGTCCATTGGTTTCCCTCCAACTTGCAGGCAGATATGTTTATACCTGATGTAAGAGTTCGTAGTGGCAGAGTCAAGTCCGAAGAAGAAGAGTCAATGCCACCACTTCTTCGTGAAGATTTGTGTCGTGTAGCTCGCTCGAAGTTGGTCTTGGGTATCCACCCCCCTCATCATGGCGGAATAAAGTTTTTGGATTGGGCTGGTCGAGATCTCTGCTTTACCACCGCTGTGATGGCGTGTGGCAGTTGTACCACCTCGAACCATAGGATCTGCCGCAGTGGAGAGGAAGCTCACTCCCTTGGTGTCCTGCCAATGGATGGCAGCCATGGTACGTGACCTGTGCATCCGGATCTCCAAAGACCCCCTCGCGGTTTTCTCGGGGACACACAGGCTTGTCGGAAAGCCAACTCGTCCCTGTCTTGCCGTCCCCACGGCATAGAATCCTCGAGTTAGCAGATCCTGGAAGAGCATCGGGCTCGTGAAGTAATTGTCCATCACGACTGTGTACCACTGCCCCTCCCAACCGTTTGTAAGTCGGGTCACCACCCCTGCTCCAGCACCGCAAGCATGTTGGGGGAGCCCTATAATTGCCTCATTGGCAGCTCCCACATACACCTCTAAGTTCAATACGTACTTTGTAACCGAGCAACAGAGACACCAGACCTTGATCCCATGCGTTATCGGCTTCAATGGAAGGTATTGCTTGAACGAGCAATACCTTCCATTGTAAGGTACCATGGATTCATCAACGCACAGGTACGGCGAGGCGTTCCACAAAGCCTGGAAGTTGAAGACCAGGGTGTCAAGCAACCATCGCACCTGGGCTATGGGGTCATATCGTGGATCTTTCTTGTTGTACTTCAAGCTGTCCTTCGAAGCTATGTGTAAGCATTGCAGCAGGTATAGGAACCTCTTGCGATGCATGGTAGAGGCAACTGGCTCGCAGTGCAATGTGTCGCTCCGTATCGCCCAAAAATCCCTCACCCTAGGCTGGTTCCTGACGGCCATGAGAATACAGATCCCTACAAATTGTCTGTGCTCCTTCAGGGTTATTTTCGCTTCTATCTCCTGCCCCCCCTTGCGCTTTCCTGTATGAGGGTCAATCCACTCAGCATACGCATTTGACTCTTTGACTATCTTCCTTTGAATGACATCATTCCAGATGTCAAGGAAAGACGTCACAGGGTGTAAGCATGGTAAAGTGGACCAAAAAAGTGCTTAACTATTTGTCAGTTTCAGTTTTTTCTCGAAAATTGCACAAAAGTGACGGAAAGATGTAATTGAAGTCAATTTTTTTTGTTAATATGGATTCTTAACTTGTTTTTCTACAACTTGGAAAAGTTTCGTGCAAAGTAGACACTTTAAAGTTATTGTATGAAGGCTTTAAATCCAAGCAAAGTGAATGCAGTCATTTGGAAAAGTGAACATAATGGTTTAGGGTTTTGTCCGAAATCACTTTTAATTTTGCGGTGCCCTCTGTATGTTTAAGAGGTATTCTAATATAGTCAATTCATATACTCATTAATTGGTTTAGCGTTCCAAAAGTACCACAAGGATGTTATTTAAGAGGGTCACTTCCGCAGTACTTTTTGTCACTTTTTTTTCACCGAACATTGTTTTTAAAATTGAAAAAAACATCCTCTAAAGACAACAGAGGGCACCAGATGAAGAAATCAAGACTTTGGAAAAGTTCATTTTCATGATTTAGAACTAGTGGTCAAATTTAGTTTCAATTCAGGATGTTTTTTTTATGAAGATGTGTGTAAGATACCTTGCGACACCCTAAAAAGTGACTAAAATGCTCAAAAACTACACCAAAATGCTCAAAATCAGCTTTGAGCTTTAAAAAACAGCACACTTCATATTCACTTGTTAGTGGTCACATGTTGCACTTTGTGGTCCACTTTATTGTGCTTACACCCCACAGGGTCAATGGTAGCCGAGTGGGGAATTTTTGAGCCAGCTAATGGACCTCTGAACGGCTCCCGTGGCAGCAAATCCCAGGACTTCTCGTGCCACTCAGAGTCAGCATACCGTGAATCAAAGCCTTGCTCCTCCTCGCTTGTAGGCCCGGCCCTATACATTCCAAGCCCAGCCAGCAGCGCCTGCGTTCCTTCCCCGCCACTCCCGCCAGAGTCGCCGTCTAAGAATTCCGGCCATCCACATGAGCGCCCGCCTGTGCCCCCTCCACCCGACCCCCCCGCAGCACCGCAGAGGTCGTACTCTGGAATCCAGTCTGGATCAGAGTCTGAATTGCCCACCCCCGCGTGATCAGATGTCCCTCTAGTGCTCCGTCGCTCCGCATGTGCTCGGGGAGGTGCTGTTCCTGTATTGACTGGCCTGCTTGACAGCGCAAGCATGTCCTCAGCTTGGCACGGCGTGGGCTGCGCCTTACGGAAGAGGCCTTCAAGACCAGTCACATCCGAAGGTCTCCGTGGCTCTGGCACCCAGGGCTCGCAGTCTTCACATCGTACCTTCTGGACTCCTAAATACTCACCAAAATCAACCTCGAAGAAGGTCCCCCCCACGTCATCAGAGCACATGCGGAGGACATAGCCGAATACTCTTTGACATGGATTCAGAACTAGCTCCCCCCCCCACGGCATGTCTACAACATTGACTGATATTTTTCGAAGAAGATTACCTTCCAATGACATCTCCGTTAGGTCGTCTATTATCACCCGATGTGGAGATGGTTCGGCGATGCTTGCATCTGGGTCGAGGAAATCCGCAGGTCTGAGCTCCTCCTCCAGCTGGCCCCGCCGGGGTTGCACCTGCATCACTTCCTCAAACAACCCTTCACGCGGCCTGGTCCCCGCTGTACTAATCACCTGCTCCACCTCAGGACCAATGCTCTGTGAGGCAGCGCCGGATGGGACCCCTCCTTCTACAAAACAGAGGGCGTGCAACGCATGCCCGGTATTAGCCACCTCATGAGAAATCAAATTTCGGGAAATGTTTAGTGTAACTACACATTCAGCATGACAACCAGGACAAATAACACATACCATACACATCGAGGCATACAAGCACTCCCCGGGTTCCAAGGACACTATACCTGGTGCCCCATCTTCCAAAACGTTGTGGCCTCCTCTTTCTGCTCCTCCGACGGCCTTGCTTTGCACTCCAAAGAGACACCTCCTCAACGTCTCTGCAGGATGCTCCCGCCTCGTCTCACCATGTCGTGTTGCGGGTGGGCTGTAGGGGCGATACTCCATGCACATCTCCTCTTCTCCTCCCTTGCTTTCCCCAGCCGCTATGTCGTCTATTTCAGCGAAGTCCACAGGCAATTCTTCCCCCCTCCCGCTGCCCCGTCCCTTCAGCGTTGTACCTTCATGATGATCTGTGCACTTCCTTGTGCCATGCCGGTCATTGCCCCCTACATCCGTTGAGGGTCCCCCAGCACAAACCGCCTTTCCTTTTCTCTTCCTCGCATCGCGATCTGGCCCCCCATCCAGCACTTCCCTTTGCGTCGTTGCCCGAGGCATAGCCTTGCCTCTACCACGCCCTCTGTTTCCTGAACCCGTGCTGCTGTCAAGGGGAAGCCTCTCCCCAATCTTCTTTTTACCTGTATTCACCTTGCGTTGGCCTGCATGTTTAGCCAGAGGAGGCTCGAAATCAGAGTCGCATGGTACGTGGTCCCCAGTCACCCCCTGCAGATTCTGCTCCACGAGGTCTCCGGTGATTTTATCAATCATGCCTACAACCTCTCCGACAAAAGAGACTGGCCCTTCGTGACACTCTGTTCCCCACGGCTCTTTTTTTATTTTCCTCACATATTTCCTTACAGGTTTCCCTGTATGCTTGCTCATCTTTACCGGCACTCCATCCGCCACATTTCCCCCATGCGCATCCTCGGTTTGCATGGGCCCAGATGCTGTTGCACCAATCGCCGTATCCTTGTCCACGGCTTCAATGCGCGGCACATTACGAAGCATGGCATCTGCGTCTGAGCAGGCTGCATTCCCGACATCATTCCCATGTTGATGGTCTCGGGCTGGTTCATGTTGATGGTGTGCGACCTTGTTCACATCCACGGCAGCTCCTGAATTTTGCACCTCCTCCTCTCGTACTTTCTCCAACTTCACCTGGACCGAGGTTTTGTAAACCCCCCCTCCACCCGAGACAGTCTCACGTAAATTCGCACCGCACACATCCCCTGCAGCATCCCCTCCCAGCCCCTGAACATTGCACTGATTACCTCCCACGCAACCCTTGCATCCTCCACAACAAATCCTCCCATCTTTCGCATTAACAACATGCCCAACGAGGTAGACGTCCTCGTCACCTAGCTGTCCATCGCTCATCCTCCTAGAGTCAGCCCCACACTCGCAGCGCGCTTGTTGGCGGTCGCAATTACATGTCCCGGTAGACTTCCTCCCTGATGACAGCGTTGAGTTCAGGAGAAAATCCATCCGGATTCCCTTCTTCAATTCGCTTCCGCCAGCCCAGCAATCTTGCACAATGCCGCCTGAAAAGGTAGCGTAGCTGTTTTGGCTCCAACTCCGCCGAATTTGTGAATCCTCTGAACCCAGGGGGCAAAGGCAGATCCACCAAGTAGCACCTCCGAAGGAGTGCAGGCAGAACCTCCAATTTATGCCCAACCACGCCCTTGCTCCGCCCCCAATCCAGGATGATCCGTTCTGCATTGGGAAAGGGATGGGGCGTTGATGGAGGTGGCGGCCACTGCATGGTGTGGGTCGATCGTCTCGAAGGGTTGCGTGCAGAACCCCGGGACTTGATTGCGCCCTCCATTGCATATCCGTCCAAATTCCCCGTTGAGCAGAATCCCCTACTCCCCGAAAGTGATTTACCCTCGACCGTAGTAGTGACTCCTATCTGCCACCGCCGCCTCTGCCATTTACAATCGGAACAGCATGGTTTCACAAAGACAGTAAGCACGCAACATACCGCAATTCCACCCCCATTGAAAGGAATGCCCACATTGGAGCCGCTTTGGTGATAAATTCCAAGGCGGCTGCACAACGCCCAATTTCCTCCCTCTTGACTCGCTAGCAGCTCCATCTCCACTGACCCAAACCGCAGCTCTGTCAATGACCTCGATGCAACACCCGTAGCTTCTAATCCCGAGACACCTCGTGCTCGCATTGATGCTCCTCATCCCCTCGGTAAACAAAGAATCCCTGCAATTCTGACACTTCGGAGAGGCACACGCAATCGAAATTAAATGCAGACCACCTTGGTCGCGGCCAACGCCGCAACCCCTAACTCCTCCTCTAAACCCCAGCGTCTCTAAAGCCTTCTCACGCAAATGTGAGTTAGAAGGGTTTCTATTTTGCTCCTGTTGAAGACGGAGCCCTGGGTGCTCTCCCCCCTGCGCATTGGAGTGGCCGGGTCCACCCGGGCACAGGAACGGGCGGTTAGTGAGAACCTGTGTTCCCCGCGACCGCAAACAAAACAGCAGACCACCGTGGGAACTTGCCCCCGCAAAGTGCACTCCAATGTGCAATTCTTCTATTGCCATACGTATCTTCTGCATCTTTTGCAATGGCTCTCTGATTTCTTTTCTACGCGTGTCTGTATTTCCATGTATTTCAGGGACTTCCACTGCTCCAATTTGGAATTTTTTTTTTTCATCGTGTTCCTCAGATTCTTCCCCTCCTCCGTCCCGGTATACGCCAGACCATGCGAACAGGAACCCGGAAGTTATTCCCGAAATTGGTGCCCCAGCGACCAGAAAATGGTCGCTTGGGCACTAAAGGGTTAAGGGAGAGACTGGTATTTCCGTGAGTTTAAGCCATTCAGCATATATGGGATTGAGAAAATTATCGGGATAAAATTTATACAATTAGTTGTTAAATTGTAAATCACAAATCTGATTTTTTAATTTTTTTTTTAAGAAATTTATCAAATTTTCATGAATATTTGAAGTGCAACAGCGTAGACCGCTATACTTATGAATAGGCACATGTAATACAAAGATTTTTGCATCGAGAACATGATAGGTTGTTATGAAATCTACTAAGAGCGGTAGTCAAGTGTTGGCTGCTGGAATATTGGTGCTATGATAGGGCACGGATTCAAAACCCTCACGGGAATACCCATCTTTACCTTACAGACCAAGGTCTGTACCCAAGGAAGATGGATTAATTTCATGGTCATAGTTTAGAAAAACATAATTTTCAAAGCCCTTGGGCCTCTTACAAAGTGTAAACTGAACTTGAACCAAGAGGAATGACTATTTTAAATGATTTTTTATTAATAATACTTGTGAAACATTGTCCTCTTGTCAAAAAAATATTTAAAAATATTTAAAACATATTAAAATAGCATTTATGTCTACAAACTCTTCGTTTTGTAATGAGAGTACTCTTTTTGTTTCTCTCACTACAAAATCCAGCGACTCTTCAACACTTTCCATTAGGCATGTTTTTAGGCCTTTTGAAGTCTTCAATTCCTTTGGTTATTTTCCTTCTCTTCTAGTAGTATACATCCAAGTTATTTTGAGACGAGTTGATGAGTCAGTCACAAATTTTGTAGCTCCAAGGGATGAGCTTTTGGTCTGTAGTGTAAACGACCTCCAAAGAATTCAAAAATGTCCCAATACTTTTACTACTCTATTTACTTCATTAACCACTAAAGGACGAAGCAACCACTTTTTGGTTACACAAGAAATAGAAAACCTAGTAAAATGCCCTAGAAGGGTTGGATTTGAGTGTTTTTTGTTCCTAACCTCTTTAGAATCAAGTTGGCAATAAGGATACGCTAAAATTTTAGTGAAAAAGTAAAACCGTGATTTTAGAAAAAAGAAACAACATGGGTAGGTGAGGTGTTTCTATAGTGAAGATAGTGTTTCTACAGTGATAGTGTTTCAATTGTACTTTGAAGACATTGTGCACTGAAATGAAGATCTGCTTCCGGATTTTTTTTAAGCATTTTTTTTTGGAATATGCTTGTATGACCATTACTTTATGGCTTCACCGTTTTGGATTTATCAGAAATCCTTTTGAATTTGCCAAAAAGTGCCATGTTGGAAAAAATGAAATTCAGTGTGACACTTATGTCAAACCATTTTCTCCAAATTGGTAACTTGGAAAAATCTTTAAAAAAAGTGCATGTTCTTATCATATTAGTTGCCAAGTTTTGATAAATTTTTGAAGTAGCAATTTTCAGTCAACCGTGGAAACTCACTATTAGTATTTCAAAAACTCACTAATCTTCCAAAATTCACATGTTATTATCTCCCAATCCGTTGCTTCCCCAAACCGAAAATTCAGTTCACTTTGGAAAATGCAAGAATGGCACTGTAGGTACTGAAAAACTGTGGAAATATCCCTCCATCCTTTAGGGGTTAATAGTTTTCTTTTCATGCAGTTAAATAGTTGATTTTTAACAAACAAATAAAACAAAAATTGCACATATGAGAATCTACAACTATGGTGTATTGTCACAATAGTTTGGTTCATGGTATATCTCTTTATTTAAGTTGTGCTGTAGTGATCCTATTAAAACATTGTCTTTTTTAAAAAAACAATCTGTATAAGTATGACAATGAGTCTTTGCATTGGCACTTGATTATAAAATTAAAATTTGTGTGTTGTGATTTGTATTGATACTAGCCCAAGTTTGATTCCTAACTAAAATTGATGTTTGTAACTATGTTTGTTGATGAAGTGTGGTAAAAAAGCATCTGTGGCTTCTAAATGTTTGACAGTGGTGTTTTGCATTTTTTGTTTGTCATTATATATGTGTTTTTGCTTCACTTGGATGAAGCATATTGTTTATAAAATCATAGTTGTCTTGTTATCTAGTTTTGTAAAGTTCTTATGGTTTTGAGAGCTTTACTCTTGTAAACATGTCTTCACACATGGATATATCTATATCTATATATATCTTTTGGGGTTAGGTTTAGCCTTTGAACTAGTCTTAAATGTGATTTTTGGTTTTGAGATTTGCTAGTATATATGCATTTTAGGTGATGTTGAAGGTTTAGAGGCAAATAGTTTGTTTGATGATATCAATATGGCTAGGAATAATGTTCACTTTATGAGTGTTTTAAGTTCATATGAGGCATGAAATAAAGGATATGAAGATTCATTATACAGCTTTTTAGAGGAGAATATCATATTTAATTCTTAGAAAATAAGTTGGACTTGTTACACGTATATCATGGGATATAATGACAATTACACATTTTTTGTGATTAAGTAGTTTTTTGACAAATAAGTTTGATAAGAAATATATATGTTATTGACTTGTACATTTGTATATTTTTTTTTATATAAATTTAAAAGAATATTCATTGACCTTGGATTAATTTTTTATATATAGACAATTTTCTTCGATGAGTAGCCAATTGTACACAATATACATTGAATGAACATCAATTAAAGGAATCCAACTTGGATGAAATGAAGTATGACAATTATTCTACTATATCTAAGTAAATTGTACTAGCCTACATTTGAAGAGTATTTTACATCTTGCCAAATTCATGCATTTAAATAATAAAAATATGCAAGTATATACTAATTTTCTAGTTGAATTCACATAATAAGTTTATAAAACTTTTTTAATTCCTTAAAGAAGAGTAAAGTTTTTTTTTTTTAATATGATTTTTTTACCTCAATGCACACCAGCCATATAATACATATCAATTGTGTCCTAAAGTATTAAAAAATATTTCCTATGAATGTACTTTAGCATATATATATGAATTTTCTTCTACAATACTTGAAAGTATTGTCAAGGACCTACGGTTTGTCTTTTATCTCATTCAAAATTATTTTTAAGGACTGCACTTTAAGAGCCTTTTGAAAGCACTAGAATTTTTAGTGATTATATATATTTTTTCATTCCAACTTTTTTTTAAACAAAAATATTTTTTGTCTTTTAATAATTTTCAATCTTAAGTAGTTTTTTAAAATAAAAAGAATTTAAACTCATCTATCTTTTTATGCTATAAATATATGAAGACAAATTGTAGATCATGAAATTTATAAATATCTATTTTAAAGCTTAATTTATAATTGTTGTCTTCAATTTTTGGTGTAAATATAAAATTCTTTTGCAATTTGAGTATAGATGAAGTACTATACTTGATTGTTGAAATTTATGATTTGGATTTTTACGCATTGTGTAAATCAAATCATACATGAAGTAATAATGGAGTGCCCTTGTCACCAATAAGAAACTTAAACTAAGGTTTTGAAAATTGATGTGACTCAATTTGTTATAAAAAGGAACAAAGATGATTCAAAATCATCACATTTCCACAAAGTTTGTACTTCCATATAACAATCTAATCATAAAATTACATATATGCTTATTTATACATATAAAGTTTCAAAATGGACTTGTGGATGAAATATTTCTTGATATTTTTCATTCATCATCCAAAATAGGAAGAGATTAAAGAAGAAAACAATGATTTTCTCAAATAAATAATTTTCAAAAAGTTGTAAAAGAATTGCACATACCATTTTTTAGAAATGAAATTATCATCCCCACTCATTTTTTCAACATGTATAGGCCTGCTTTCCACTTTTCCACTTTATTACTATGTAAAATTGGAGAAATGACTCAATTAATGAAGAAAGTTATACATATTCAATCTAAGTAAGGTGGTTCAAATTGAATGTCTAAGTTAAATCACCCATTAACATCTAAGTGGTATCTAGTTGTGTATATCTCACCCTCCATGGAAAAACCAAACTGGTTAAAAATAGAAAATTGGGACCCTATCATCAAAATTGTGGTCTACTCGTAAAACTAAATTTCTGAATGGTTTAGCAAAAAAAATTAAAAACCTATTTTTAACCAGTTTGGTTTTTCCATGGAGGGTGAGATATAGGTAGAGAAAAATTCTCTTAAAGAATGTCATGAAGCTACTTAGAAAGTTATAATTGATATACATTTTATTTAATTTGATTTGTATCAAAACAAGATTATGATAATCTACAAAATCAATACAATCAATACAAATGAGGTAAAATTTCACTTCAAATGTACGGTAGAGTTTTTTGCAAAAATAAGAAAATAGAGCCACACTAAGTAGAATTCAGAGTATAGTTTAGACCAACTTGTGGATGAATGCTGGCCATTCCGAAGTTCTCATCGACTCGAGTCACTCAGGCAGCAAGCAGCAAAAGTCGTGGAAGGGGACTCCAGCAGAAGTCGTGGGTGGGACCGTGGGGGGGGGCATTCCCTTGTCACCGAGGGGGGGCACTCCCCACTCCCCACTCTCCAACTCCCCCACCCGCTGAAGCCCCCCCGCCCCCCCACCCGCGCTGAGACCCCACCCGTGCTCCCAGCTCACGCCCTCAGAAGCGCCAACTAGGACCGCCAGCGCCCTCGATCCTCTCCCTCCCTTATGGACGCCCCAGATCTCGTCCCTCCCATCTCCCCCCCCCCCCGTGCCCCACCAGTCGCCCCCCCTCCCCCCCGGGGTCCCCACCAGTCCCTCCCGAGTCCCTCCCTCCCTGCCTCCCTTCCTCCCTCCCTCCCTTCAAACCAAGTCCCCTCCTGTCGCCCCCTCTGCCCCCCATGCTCATGACCAACTCCCCTTCTGCCCTGACTCCCTATAAGTTAAGGCTCACAACCTTGTGCCTCTCCCATAATTTCTCTTTCTCTGCAGTGCCCCTTCTTCCCAGTCTTGGAAAGCGGGATCATTGTTTCCTGCATTCATCTCTACTCTTTTGTGTATTTCGTGAATTTGGAGGTACCAGGTGACTGGCCTCGGACGAGCTGGCCATTGCTCTGGTACGTTCCAAGTTTGGTTGCTGCTCTAATACATGGCGATTGGGAGCGCGGTGGGCAGTGCAGCTGGGGACAGGGCAGCTGGTTACCTCAGAGCTGGGTATGGTTCTTAGTTCTCAGGATAATTTAGCTTAAGGTAGTCTGGTGATCAGTTTAAATGTTGTGGTGTGGTGTGGTTGTGTTGTGATTTTTAGTGGTGTGGGAGGGGTTGTTGTTGGTTTGGTTGGAGCTAGCGATGGGGGTTGGATGGTAAGTGAAGGTGTGAGATGTGAGCTTGACGCTTGGGATGTGTAGTTTTTGTTGCTGTGGTTTTGAGTTTTTTGGGTGGAAGTGATCTTGTATCTGAAGTTTTGTGTTTTTGGTTTCAGAGTTGAGAATCAGGATCTCCGCCCTGCAAGGCAGCACGCTCGTGAAAGAGTGGTGGCTCCGGTGCAGCGCCAGCCAGATTGGATGTCGTTTCTGCCCGAAGCGACAAGAGCCAACGCGCACTTGTTGATTATCTGGCCCGCTCTGGATTATGTCGAAGATGATGAAACTGAGTAGTCTGCTTCTACTCGATTCGCTTGTGTATATGATTCTGTAAATGAAGCTGCTGATGTCCTCGTGGAGCAAGGCTTCGTGCTCTTCTGAAGGTGGTTGCATGGGTGGACGCTTACTTTGTTTTGTATCATTCACCAGTGGGGTCAGACACATGCGCATTCTGGTTACTGGCGACCGTGCTCACGATCGAAGCCGACACGATCTACGACTTGTAAATTGAACTTCTGTCTATATTCTGTATATATTTTAGTTTGTGTCAACTAGAGTTTGCATCTTTCACTGATTGAAAGCATTGATAGTTGTACTGCTCCCTGCACATCTTGTGTATGTAAAGGCCTTCTCAACTAAGATACTAAGTTTTGAGAAATTGTCAGATTCCTTTCAGTATGTTTCATTTCTCTATGTTAATAAAAAGCTGTGCCTTTTCGCCAACTAAAGACATTCAGAAGACTCACATAAAACGGTGATGGCTGCTTGGGTTCTTGAACTTTCTGTGTGGAATTGGGTTTCACTTCTCAGTCTCTGCTCTAATTTCCAATTTCCTGTAACCCACCGTTGGGTGACGTGCCCCCTCCCCATTCGTCTAGAAGGACCCGGTTATAAACCGTAGCCTGCAAAAGTGCTCCGCATAATCCGCGGTCTTTCCCGTAACCACACCAAGAACCCCGGAAAACCCGCACTTTCTTCTTCGTAACCAAGTAGACCAAGTTCGTAACCAAGCACTTTATGTTCATAACCCACCATAACCAGTTCGTAACCCTCCATAGCCAGCTCATAACCCCGCAAAACCCGGCCATAACCAAGCACTTTATCCGCAAATTCAAATTCAAAATTCAAAATTGAATTCAAGAAAACAAACACTGTACGCAGTAAAAGTAATTTTTTTCAAAGTAGCACTCTTTTATTCAAATACTCTGAGTACACTGTAAATGGCTATGCATAAAAACTCCCTCATCGTTGTATTCTCTATCACTAAGTAGTACAATGAGGGAGAAAAGCAAATGCTCACACTACTATTTATTAGCTCCAAACATTTTGTTTAGAACTGCCTCCATCTGGGCATCACTTCCAAACACCATGTTCACATTCGTTAAATGTGAAAATGGAGCAGTGGACAGTGGCTGCAGCTGATGTGTCTGCCGTACAGCTACAGCTTGATTAGCATCTTCAGATTCTGCCATAGTCGATGTAGCTCTCCTTGGTCCTCCTTCAACTGCCGTCGATGCAGCTACAGATTCCTTGAATTCTCCTGCAGCTACTCCCAATTCTCCTGCAGCTACTCCCTCCCGCACCTGAGCAGCTTCTACATCCTTTCTGCCAGCCAACCTCCTCAACGCCTCTTGTTTCTTTTCAAACATACGCATTATGTCATTAAGTTCAGGATCCGAAAATCCAGATACATCAGATACATCAGGCTCTTGCGTCACGACATGACCTCGCTCAACAGGATTTTCAGATCTAACATCCACACCATAAGTACAACCAGTAGAGAAATTAGCTTCTCTTAACATCTGCCCTGAAGTCTTTGCATACTGCGGTGGAACACATTTGAAAACTTGGCCGTGCTTCCGTTGATTCCCATAAGGATTTTTAGCACCGACAAACTTGCCAGTGTCATGGCAGCGAGAAGAACTAGGTCCAGTGCAATTTGTAGCACCTACAAACTTGCCGGTGTCTTGGCAGTGAGAAGAACTGCGTCCAGGGCAATGAATACGACAAGCACCAACGCACATTTCTTCCATACTAATATGCCCATGTATATCACCTGCAATATTCCTATTGAATCCTGCAACACCACAAAAAACAACACAAGTTAACGTGATGGATTCGACAGTGCATTCAATTACAAACAACAAATTTCACAAACAATATACAATCAAGTTGACTACACTCATGCATTCATGAAACAAAAATAAAACGAAGAACAACACACCTTGTGTACATGGTCGGCTATTCATCGACGTTGGTCCACTGTTGAAAGACTCTGGTACACCATTCATGATTCCATCATTGAATCCTGCAACCATGTAAACATGTTAAAAAATAATAAGCCACTGTAGCATGCAATTAAATCAAACTATTACATAAATAGAACAGAGCTAATCAAACATAGAACAGAGATTCAGTTACCTGGAAACGGCACTTGTGATGTTGAAGCATTTGTAGGTGACACTTGTGATTGAATTGGATCAGAGGACCAAGATGGTGCTGCAGGGATAGAATCTGGACTGCTCGCAAAATAGGAAATAACACTTAAATCATGAAATGGCTCAAGTGTTGGTAACTTCAACGTTGCAGGAAGATTGACTGCTTGATGCTCAATGTAATCCTTCGTAACCTGTGCCTTGAGAGACGAATACTGTTGCACTGCACCTTCCACAGGAGGAGCATCCAAAGATCGCATCGCTGCCTCTCGAGACACATCCAAAGTATCGTCATAACGATCCAGTGAAGCTGGATTCTTATGACCAGTAATCTCACACATCACGTTTCTAGGAACGTTAGCAATCGACATTCGAGTAATAGCCGTCCTCCTGCCTGACTTGTTAGTAATCTTTCCTTCAATGTTGGCTTCACTAGCCATAGTACCCAACCAGTTACTAATCGTATGAATGCCAACGCGAGAGTTTTTATACCAGATCTTTGAACTAGAATCTGGAATGGCAACCAGAAATAAAGCGCCATCCTTTTGGTCAGGGCCCAAATGTTCATCGTATGTACGCCAGGTATTCACCACATCTTCAGTGTAGCAAGTCACAGTGGGACGAAAGTGTTCTTCTTGGCAACGACCAAGTCGCATCTTGTTATTCTTCGACAGTCTCTCAACGTACCTGTTACAACAAACAGCTGATCTTATCAGAAAAGGTTTTAAAATTTTAATAACCTACACTACACTAAACAAACTACAGAAAATATTACTAAACAAACTGAAGCACACTAAACAAACTACAGAAAATATTACTAAACAAACTGAAGCAAGTGCAGCTAATCCAATAAAATAAAACTAATAAGTTACAAACTGCAGCAACAAAGTTCAAACTCCTAACAAACTATAATCAAATAACAAATAATCAAACTGTAGCAGTCAAGCAAGAAACTTACTGTACATACTCAGCCCCAGCAGAGTTAACACCACGTATGAAATCCTTGTATTTAAGGTTGTAGGCCTCTTTCCCTCCACGAATAACAAACTTGGACATGCAATAGTAAAGCATTCTCTTCGTAACACCTTTAGGGTGAGTTAACTGATGAGAAGGGTGACTGAGGATTTTAGCCTCATCCTCAAAACTCAGACACTTCGGCTTAGATCGAGGTTTGTTAACCCCAGCGTCCCGTGAAAGTTCCATCGCCTTCACAATTGCTGCATTAGTTTGCAGAAAGAAATGATGCTCTGAGATCCTTATTAGCGGTTCTTTTTTTTTCTCAAGCTTCATTTCCTTGGCCTGGTGGCGCCCAATTATGCGGTGAAAACTGTCATACATGTTACCAATTGAGCCAGAGGGATATCTTTCCCCATTGTCTTTACAAAGACATAGGAAGAAACGTGTTAACAAATCAGCAAACTCTTCCAAAGGAAGGTTAACAATGCTGATCGAAGTGTCCAAACCGACTGACTCACGCCAAGAATTGAACCGGTTTTGGGCCCATGTCTCATTCTTGAGACTCTTTGACTCATCCATATTGCACACTTTCTCAAATATCAGTGGATCCAACGGAAGGAATTGACAGCGCTTCTTAGGCTTAGTAGAAGCAACAACGTTTGTAGCACTAGTCACATTGTTAGCAGAATCCAGATTTCCAGAAGCTGGAACTACTGCAACATCTACAGAAGCTGGAGACAAGTCTACAGAAGCTTGAGTCAAGTCTACCAAGTCTACGGAAGCTTGAGCCAGGTCTACCGAAGCTGCAGCCAAGTCCGAAGAGGCTGCAGCTACAGAAGGTGAAGGTGAAACTTCTGGAGTTTCAACAAACTGAACAGACTGAACAGAATCAGTACGAGGGACAAGCGAGCACCCAGGTTCTGGAGCAACAGAGGAAGTATCAAGAAGAAAATCAAACGATAAAGAGTCGTCAGCTTCAAAAGCTAACTCTGGATCAAATCCACAAAATCTATCATCGGAGGAATTTTCAATACTCTCTTTCGGTGTTTCAAACCCCAAAACCCTCTGGATATGGGAAGCAACAGGCATATCACGCAAAGAAACTTTCTCGACCACTGGATCGACCACTGGATCCACCAATATCGGCACAACAGGAAGACTGCTATCAAGATTTCTAGACGCACGAGACTTCCTACGTCCCTTGCCTCGTTGCTTCGACACAGGGGAAGGACCAGGGCTACTGTGGCAAACTACAGGTGTAGGAACCATCGTAGGCTCATCGGCAGTGACCCTGACAATTTGAACTCTCCCCCTTTTCCCCTTGTTGACACGACTTGACACTCTCACTTCTCCCATGGTGGGAAAGCAAGAAACCAAAGAATCAGAAATCAAAAACCAGACCCCTGTTTGCAAAAAAAATGACTGCAAGAACTTGAAAAAAAAATTCAACGTCGTTGATATCAAAAAGCACTTCACAAACTGAAGGCAGGTTAAAATTCTGCGACATTTGCAGCTTAAACTCAAAGTCTCAACACATTGTGGAAACACAAGGGTGTTGAAAAATTGAGTAAAAGCTGCAAAACGCACAAGTAAAACTAAATGAACCGACTCTCAAAACTAAAAAAAACAATCAAAAAAACCAATCAAAACCGCTACACCCCCAATCGTGCGCTATTCCCTCAGTGCTGTATTCCAGAACACATGCAATCCTGCAGTTAAAACATAAGACATATTAGAATAGAAAATATTATTCTAAGAACATATTCCAACATGGCAAAAAAAGGTCTACAGTACATGCATGCGACTGTAGCATGCATGTACTGTAGACGACAAATAAAAAACAACATGCAGTTTAGATAAACAAAACAAGCAACAGATCTAATGAAAGCAAAATCCTATCAAGGCAATTGAAATCAAAGAGTTAAAACAAATAGAACCTCACCATATAACGATTGTTGTGGTTGCTAAAGAAACCGAGGCCATAATCCGCGAATCCACTCCCACTTCAAGATTACTCAATCAACTGCGAACTCCGCTCAACAGATGACCGCCGATACGTGAGAAGCTAAGAGTAGTACTTAGACCTGCAAAAGACAATGGGAAACTAATGAGCAGATTCCCAGACTTGTTTCGTGCATTCAGATCTCAAGTCCAATACAATTTGAGAATACAACAAGTATGAATATAAGAATAAAATAAATTAGAAATAACGCATGCTCCTGTAGCATGCATAATACCATAACATAAACAGTGAAAACATTTGAAACAAATCACACAAGCGAAATCAATTGAAATGAAGTGAAATCAAAACAAATGAAGTGGAATCGGTGGCTCACCTCTTGTTGCGATTGATCCAGTAGATCCTCCGAAACCTGCAAAAACCGATCTCAACATAGAGCAGCAGAATCAGCAAAGCCAGCGAATACGAATAACAGACAAAAACAAATAACATATTCCTACAACACGATCTAAAAATAACAAGATAAAAACAACGTAGAAGGTGCACTATCCAAAGGTTTGGAAGAGGTCTTCAATCTCTAATGTGCCATACTGAAGTCTGAGGATCACCTGTACAGGAAAGAAAGATACGATCAAACAAAAGCAATGAGAAAACGATAAGATCAAAAAGAAAGAGAGAAACAGTCGAACAAAAGCAAAGACAAAACGATACGATCAAACAAGAAAGACATAAACGATCAAACAAGAAAGACATAAACAATCAAACAAGAAAGACATAAACGATCAAACAAGAAAGACAAAAAGCTTACGTACCTGATACCTGCTCCTTCAACGCGGCTTCTGCAGATGGCAGATTATTCCGCAAATGCTTCAGAGAAATTATGCGGAGCGAGTGCAGCAAACGCGGAACAAGTGAAGCAAGCGAATGGACAGAGAAAGATCTAATGCGGAGCGAAGAACAACATCAACGCAGAGCAATGATCCCAAAAAATGAATCGGCCAAAATGCTCGCTCCTTAAACATAAGAAACCATAGACACATGTTAACATCGCAATGCGCTCGCAACAGACATCACGATCCATCACATGCAACTGCAGGCTAATCTGCGCAAACGGAAAGGAAGCACAAGCAGGGACGAAACAGAATGCAAATTGAACCAAAAATTGGGACGAAAAAGGGAGAATAGTCACCGGAAGCAGAGCTGAGAGGCGGATCGTAAAACGCAATCCTAACACGCAACGAAGCCAACGCAGCTCAACTCCCCCAGCGCAATCACAACCGCAGCGAAACTGATGCAACAACAACGGTCAACCCCAACAAAGATGCAACCGCAGCGAAATTGGTGCACCCGCAGCCCAATCGATGCTCCAAAAATACAATCGCAGGGCAATCAATACACCGACGGCAATCAATACACCGACAGCAATCAATGAACCAGCAGTGAATCAATAAACCCGCAGCGACATCAATGCACCAGAAAACATTGAAATGAGAAATCACCAGAAACTTCGACAAAACCTCGAGAAACCCTAGGAGACACAATCCTCACCGTTCAACTCGAATCAACGGTGCGCATTATCCCAGGTACCACCAACGAAAAGCAGCGAACCAACGAAAAGTAACGACGAAAAGTAACCAAAGATGACGAAAAGTGCTAGAGAGCGTGGGATCGTGGGAGCGTGGGAGCGTGGGATCGTGGGATCGAGGGATCGTGGGAGCGTGGGAGCGTGGGATCGTGGAAAACCACCACCTCACCCGTAAACCAACACTATCACCAATATCGTAGATTCGTCATACTAACCATCTACAAAACGAAGATATTGTTATTCTGTTACGCCCGTGACAGGTTAAGGTTACCAGCCCTCGAACCAAACTGTCGTCGTCAAGGATGGTGACCGGCGCGACAAGTACTTCCACCGGCTATTCCGGTACATTCAAACTCATTCTCGTTTTCTGCTACCGGTGGCAGCCCGTCGACATGTCCACACGCAATGCAAACGTGGTCTGTCACTTCGAGAGGAGTTCATGAGATTTGTGACATTTTACTAACCAAAACTTCATGAATGCGCAACGTGCAGATGCACTGTTGAAGGAGATGGAGTAGTGGGAAAGCAAAGGAAGCAACTAGAAGCTACGCCCAGTTCATTTGGTGTCGAGAAAAGTTGGAGCTTTGGCACCGCCATCGCCAGCAACCCGAGTTCCGCAGGTGAGTTTTGAGTTTGTTGGTTGGTGTTCGATTGTGTATGGATCGAATTTTCAGTTTTTCTACGTTGGATCGTGGTTTCGTGATGGTATTGAGAGTTTGGTGTTGCATTGCCTGCGCTGTAGTCACTCTCGCTTGCTTGCAGCGGAGATTTGTAGTCCGACGCGACTGGTGGCGCTCGTGTTGGAGTGTCTAGATGTTGGTAGTTGGATGTTGGTAGTTGGTTATTTTTTTTTCCGTGGCTTTTAAACCAGGTGTCTTGGGAGGATGGGATCATGGCGTAGTGGGAGCAGCTGTTGTTGAGGTGGTCTAGTGGGTTGTGGGGTGAGAGTCTTGGGGCTATACGTATGTGGGTGTACGTATGTGGGTGTTAGTCTCTAGATCGGTTGAGGGGAAATGATGACTGGAACGAGACGATTTCTTATAGAATTGGGAGATTCTCCGGCTTCTAGAGAGTGAACTGGGTGTCCCTCTTGTTGTCGTTGCTTGAATTAGGCTTAATGCTGTCTTGAAATTGGGGTTGGAGTGACGAAGCTACATCGAGTTTGAGCTTCTCTCTGTGGCCATGTCGGGCCATGCTCTTCTATCTGCCTTGATTTCCACAGTCCTGTAGAAGCGCTAGCTTTTTCTATACGATCATCGTTCATAAGCCTCTCTGATAAGTATCTTTTTTTTGTTATCTTTTTTTTTTGGGCAAACTTTCCTTTTTGAACGATAGAGCCCAGTATTGGCGTGGTAGCTGTGCGAGACCCATGGTGGAGGTTTTGTCGAACCTCAGCAAGTCCCAGAAGATTGTTCCCACAAGTGTGGAGTTTGTGGACATTGCTGATCTTGTTAAGGGTGCGAGTCAAGGAGAGGTTTGTTGATTGTATTTATACTTTACAGATGGTCTCATCCATCTTATATTTTCGGGTGGCTGAGGTGATACTCTTTTGTTTGCAGTACGTTTGTTTCTTTGAGTGATTCTTTATGTTTGCTCTTTGTACAATTTGATCGGGATGTTGGGGCAATTGCAAAATTTAGTAGTAAGTTTAGTTTCATTATTTAATTGACCACTGTAGTTAATGTATTCTCACATGTGAAGTGCACGGGACATGCAGGGTCTCGGGAACAAGTTTCTCTCGCACATTCGGGAAGTCGACTGCATCCTTCAGGTGAACCATTTCTGAAGTAGCACTTTGTCTTTATCGCATACAACCATTCATGTCGTAGTACTTACGAAGGCTATACACATTTAACCTTACTCTGTTTTGCTATTTTGCTTTTAACAATTGAGGTACTTGTCCTACGTTTTGTACTCTAGTCTCACCCTGCCATATGTGTAGTAGTTTCCTGAGCTTTTTCTTCAGTGTTGTGTCTTGTTCAGCGTGTCTTGTTCAGTGGATGTCATCATGTGATGTTTATTAATCCAAAAATGTGACACCGTCGGACTTTCTGAGGATTCTAGTGCAGAGCGTTCAATAAACAGTTCCAGTAAGGGAGCCGTTCCAGAGTCCAGCCGGTTGTTTTTCTAATATTTTTTTTTTTTGAATTTTTTTTCTACAGGTTACAGGTATGGAACAAGATCCGATTATCAAGAAGGGGAAGATGAAGATTGAGGATGGTTCAACCTCCCAGAAGGAACCCGTGTTGTTGGTCTTCAATGGAGATTGCGAGAAACCAGAACTTTTAGTCTGGAGAGATTCAGCAGCAAGGAGAGGTGGAGAATTTCAATTCATGAAAGATGCTCCTCTCAACCTGCCATGTCTACGACATTGGCTGAAGGATCTGAAGAAATTTCAAGAGACCACAAACTATGAACTTCCTGATTTTGACAAAGTTTCTGAGATGAATTGTGAAGAATGGGATGGTACTTGGAGCTCACACCATGGCAGAGATGCGTCAAACTTGACGTAAATCCACACTATCCTGAATTAGTGTGGAAAAAATATCCAATTAAACGTGGCGCGTGTCAAGCGTTTTAACGTGAAAAAGTCACCAATAACGTCACTGTGTCAAAGAGGATATGGGTGAAACGCGAATAAAATTTATACGTTCCAAATAACGGCATCACGTTAAATTAAACGGACACGTTCCTGTTGGACAGTAATTTTTTCACCTACTTTTTTACCTCAAGGAACTTTAGATATGACTAAATATAGTAAGTTTCCACGTCAGCACGTTTCTTATGACAGGGAGGACGTCAATCTTAACAGGTGCTACGTTAAAATGTGTTAAAAAAAACGTAACACATTGACTGACGTGGAATGAGTGCGCTGACGTGGAATGCTTGAAGAGTCAATGGCTGACGTAGAAGGTAGTTTTGACTATGGTTGACCATAATAGTATCTAGAGCAGCGCGTTTCTTATAACATTGAGGCGTTATAAGTAACAGGCGCCACGTTCAAGTGTGTTAAAAAAAACGTACTGAGAAGTCTGACGTGGAATGCGTGCGCTGACGTGGAATGTGTGTAGAGTGATAGGCTGACGTGGAAGGTTTAGGGTTTGACCGGTCAAGCAATGTTTGAGAGCTCTGAGGAGGCTGTCAACATTGACGCGCGCGTTTCTTGTGATAGAGAGTGCGTTAAGATGTGTTACAAAAGACGTATGAACATATCTGACGTGGAATGCGTGCGCAGACGTGGAATGTGTGCGTGGAGGAATTTGATGACGTGGAATGTTAGATTTGACCTGCAATATTTTATTTGGGAGTCTAGGAGGCTGTCACCAGTGACGCACGCGTTTCTTGGGTCAGAAAGTGCGTTTCTTGTAATGGGAAGTGCGTTTCTTGTAACGGGAAGTGCGTTTCTTGTAACATAAAGTGCGTTCAAATGTATTGCAAAAAATGAAGGCGGCTAGGGTTGGCGGCTAGGGTTTGGCGGCTAGGGTTTGACGGCTAGGGTTTGGCGGCTAGGTTTTTGAGGGGGTTTTGGAGTGAGGATTGACTCTGTTTCACTCAATCTCTGTGTTTCAGTTGGAGCTAGGAGTGTGTGTGTGTGTGTGAGTATGAAGCTAGGAGTGTGTGTGTGTATGTGTGTGTGTGTGTGTGAGTGTGGAGCTAGGAGTGTGTGTGTGTGTATGAAAATGTAGAAGTTGAATATTACTTTCATGAGGCCATTATTTTCCTCTATCCTAATGATGACGCAATTGTGTATACAGGAAGAAGTTGGGGGTTTGGAAAAATTGCTGGGACAGAATGCAAGAGTGCCGGTGAAAACCTTTAAACGGGTAAGAGCTTCTTGATACTAAACCTTCAGATGGGATTGATTAGTTTACATGGATTGTTTGGTTGATATGTTGCAGTGACCTCACCGTTCCCTTGATTATGTTGGCTACGCAGATCAAGAAGAACTGAGCATGACTCTCGGGATGTACGCTCGATTTGCTTTGTTTACATGTCAACCGCATCTCCAGGAGGTGGATCCTTTGATTTTGGTAGAAAGCTGTACGCATCTACGTTCAGCACGTAGCCTTTAGGTTCTGGTGTATTTGACATTGCTCTTCACTGTATCCGTATTGTTTTAAATGCAATCCAGATTTTTTCATATTGTAGCACACTTCTTTGTGCGCACAGTGAAGTGCACATTCTTTCACCCATGCTCCGTTTACTGCTGTTTATATGCATATTTCTAGATGTGATATGCACGTTTTTAATGACGTTATAACGTGTTTCATTTTGTGTTACAAAGCGTTTAACCGTATGTTACATAGCGTGGAATTGTGTGTTACAGCGCGTTTCATTTGTGTGTTACAGAGCGTTGAGCTGTATGTTACAGCATATTTAATTGTGTTTTAATTGACGCTTCCTTCACCTACTTTGAATGACGTTCTCTTGCGTTACAGAACGTTATCGCTCACGTTTAATAGTGTTTGTATGTGTCACAATGATCATGAGCAATGCGTCTGGATAAACATTAAATCGCGTTTCAGTGAACATCCGAATTCCACTTTGATGTCACAAAGAGTTGACACCGCGAACGTCAACTTCCGTCTACATGCGTTTTTTAAAACGCATTCAAATACGTGAAACATGCGTTTCTCAGCGTCCAAACACGTTATACTGAACGTCCACACTACGTTTACGTAAACACACAAAAACCGTCAACATAAACCGTTTTTGTAAACATACAAAACCCGACACCGTAAACGCATCCGGGAATATTCTGCGATCCGTGATCATGACACGTGTCACCATCTCAGCCGTTGAAATCAAGTGCCACGTCAACTGCCACGCAATATCTGACGTGGAATGGACAATGGAGGGAAATATCCACGTAAACTCCAACGTGGAATGAAAAACAGCGGGAAATGCTCACGTGGCAAAAAGTAACTCCCTCGATTTACTGACCCTAGGTAACTTCTGGCAATTCCGAGTAACGTGGTTTAACAGAGATGACGTGCGCACGTTAAAACGTTTTAACGTATTATGACGCGCCGCGTCATAATCAAAAGACCTATGTGACAGGGCGCGTCACTTTTGATTAGTCAAAAAATCCACGTTAAACCGCGTTAAAAACCGCGTTAAACGGCGTTATCTTTGACGCATCTCTGCCATAGTGTCAATTGCTTTGAGGCAATTTGTCGCAGTTGCAAATGCAACTGGGGTGATGCACCCTCCAAGAAATAAGAAGACTCAATTCTCTTACCTCAGGGATCAGATCATCTCAATTAAGAACCACATGATGGAGATAGAGAAGATAGAGCAATCTACAGCAGTGGCAGCCATCAACAAGGGAAAAACAGCTCACATCGACTTGAAGGATGAAGAGACAGAGGGTGAAGAGACTGAAGAGATGATTTGGCTAAGTTTGGCAAAGAAGAAGAAACACTAAACAGGTATGTTCTGCTCGGTTCCCAAGGATACTAGTTTATTGTTCTAACTAGCTTTTAACTAATCAGAGCTTCAGCTGCAGAGAGTCAATTGTAGGTTTGTGAGAGTCAATTGTAGGGTCTCTCTTAGAGTGTAGAAAGTGGAGCTTTGTTTTCTCATGTCAAACACTTATCTTTTGTGACAGGCAAAATCTCCAGGCATTGCGTCGGAGGCAGCGTTTCCCGGTGGTTCAAGTTTTGTAGCTCATTTGTGAGTAGGTGTCCAAAACATTGCCTGGCTCCATGAATTTGCTTCGAATGCCGAGCATGACCATGATGGATAATATTTCTTCGAAATTAGCAGCTGTGCACAGAGCTGAGACCTCTTCAATTAGCGTACGAATCTCGGGTCGTTTTTTAGTGATGGATTGTCGAAACGAGCCTTACTTACCACACTGTGAAACCGGTCACAAATTTCAGATTTTGATGCTGGTTGTGTCCTTTGACGATCCATGATGTTGTGAGAAACCGTTATCTTAGGTTCACTTCTGATATGCGCAATCCTTTTTCTCTGCTCGGTATTTGAGCGTCCCAATATTGTGTGTGATATTAGTTGATGTAGAACCTCTCATTGAGATGTTGGTAGCAGTCAAAATTTGCATTGCAGCGAATCAATTTAGATTGCAGCGAATCAAAAATAACGCAATTTGCATTGCAGCGAATCAATTTAGATTGCAGCGAATCAAAAATAACCGCAGCGAAATTGGTGCACCCGCAGCCCAATCAATGCTCCAAAAACATCGAACCCGAAGCGAAACCATCGAACCCGAAGCGAAACCATGAACCCGCAGCGAACCAATGAACCCGCAGCAACGAAAACCAACGAAAATCAACGAAAAGCACCAAAAACCAACGAAAAGCAGCGAAAATCAACGAAAAGCAGCGAATTCGTCCACCCAACGGTGGGTTACGTCCGGTAACCAGGGGGACGAGGAGGGTTACGGGATGAGCCTCGTCCTCCGGACTCGGCTACATCCCGTAACCCTCCTCGTCCCCCTGGTTACCTAGTCCGTAATTGCTTTTCCTCTGATTGGTTACATGATCTCTTGTACCTTAAAAATTATAAAAGTTCGAGTCGGGAAGATTGTGATCTGATTGGATACCTGCACCATCCTAAGACAGCACTTCGTGCTTGTGTCGGCCGCCACTATGGTCCGTATGCATTGACGTTGTGTTGAGCACACCCTTCAACGAAGACACATCTTTCACTAAATGTAGCAACACACAACTGACTTTTGCAATCTAAAACACCAAATCTTCACAGATCTCTCCCACACAGCAACCAAATGATCCTTCAACTAGATCATCCTAACTTCCAAAACGGAAGTTCACAAGCGGGATGGTCGAAAGCTACACAAAGAAAAATGAACAAAATTGCCAAATTCAAGGAGCTAGCTACTTCCCGGTGGGAGCTAGCACGTTCATAATTCACCTTCTCAAAATCTGTCAGTTCCGCTCATCATTTGCAGCAATCGCAAACTAGTGACGTTGTTCTGAACAATGTCGACAAGAAGAAAGATTAATTGGAGAGCACCAGGTCCCGCTATGTACCCAAATGCGGAGGCAAAAAATAGTTTTGAGCCCTGTTTTCCTCGCTGCCGAAACATGAGCTTTCCAGCTTTCGGAGAAGCCCACTGATTCCGGTTTGATTCTAAGTTAGTACCGCATTGCCATTTTTTTCCTGCTCCCACATTCCAAGACCACCTGACAACCCCCCCTCCCCCCCCCTCCCTCCCCCCCCCTCCCTCCCCCCCTCCTCCCCCCCACACGCCCCCCAGTCCCACCCGCTCGCACGCCTCTTCCCCCGTTCGAGAACATCCCCGTGCCCCCTCCCACCCTCTTCCACCCCTCCCCCTCCGCCTCCCCCTCCCTCCACCCCCTTCTCTCGATTGCTTCCGCCCCCTCCCCCCGAGTCCCCCTTCTCTCACGCCCCAAGCCCAGGGCGGTTTAAAAGGCTGTCACGCAGCCATGGCAGCTCACAGTTCCGCTTTCATCTCAGTGTTGGATCACAGGTTAAGTGGAGAGCCTCCTGGGTTGCTTGCGAGGATTCAGAGTTCGTGAAGCAGTGGGTGTTGCAATTGGGGCGTTGTGTGCTTGGGCTTGCAGTCATGGCTGGAGCAAGGGAGGTCGTGAACATGAGGTACGGCACTGCCCTTCACAGGTTCATGTAGCATGAGCTTCTCTAGTCAAATTGGTTGTTGCAGGTTGCATGTCGTGTTGTTTCTAGTTACATTGTGACTCCTGTGACCGATTAGAGGTACTGTTCTGCGTAGTGGCTTGAAGTGTTGCTATTTTCTCTGAATTTAGGTTGGATCAGTATATCATGATACGCATACTTTGTGTCTAATTGTTTGGCGGTGTCAATGGGTGTCGATGTTTCAGGAACATTGGGAATGATGAGAACATCCCTCAGCGACCGCAGCCAAATCCCCTGGCATTGGGTGCTGGTTTACAAGCTCGCGTGGAGCAGGATCCAGTGCTCAGTTGGTTGTCAAACCTTCCAGAAGCGAAACGCAACGTTGCCGAGGCGGTGATTTGGCCAGAAGTATTCTGTGACTAGGTTTATGAGTGAGCCGCGGCAGCTTACTGAGAGCGTGAACCTCGTTGCAATCCAAGTGGGAGCCATGCTGGGACATTGTTGCTCACATGGGCATTCTTTTCTGTATACTAGAATCTGTTGAAAGCCATGCTTTTAGCTGTCGAAGGTGCCAGTCACTAACTAGCGAGAGCAGATATGGGTCTGAATTTTTTGTAAAGTAAATTTGAGGAACAAGTAAAGAGTTCGGTGAAGGTTTGATTGCTAACGACTTGTATACTTTTGGTACAATGACTCCGGAGTGAATGCAATCTGAATCATGGTGTTCCTATTTTACAATGCATACTCTGGTTACTGATACATAGAGTGCATTCCGACATGTTTAACAATTGCTGTTTGTACATTTATTTTCAACGAAAGATGTGTTGGCCTTTTTAGGGACATTGAACTCCGAATTACTATCTGCATTTCTCAGTTTTTGCTTTGAGTTCCTACTCATTAATGTTGCTCTTTGATAATCAATTGTATTTTCTTTTGAATCTTAAAAGCATTTATAACTGCATTAGTCTCGGATTGGGAGCATTGTGGTCTGGCAACTGCACCATCCTACAACACTTTCATGTTCGTGTCCAATTCGTGGTCAGCATACATTGACGTAGTGTTGGGCATGTGACACACCATTCACTGAATTCTGCAACAAATGTTTGACTCTTCAAACAATGACACCAAATCTTTACTTCCGAATACCGACGAAATAGTGATCTTGCAGGATCATTTCAAATGGGAGTCAAAAGCCACATAACAAAAAATAAGCTAAACTGCAATTCCAAAAAATCCCAAAGCGCTGCCCCTACGCAGCATAGTCACAAGAAGATATGTACACAACATCTGTCATAGTTTCGAACTGGTAAGTTTCTCAAACTTGCCAACAGGAGCATAGACAAGGAGAGCAGTGAACACCATGTGTGTATCCTAGTTAGAGGCAAAAAAATGGTTTCCAGTCCCCAGTTCGCCCCGTAGCTAAAACCTCCGAAACATGTGCTCACAGGTTTCGGAGATGCTCACTGATTCCGGTTCGATTCCGGTGCCGCAGTGCCGTCATTCCCATTCTCCCGCATACCAGGACCACCTGATCCCTCTCCCCCCTCCCCCCCACTTTCAGGCAACCACCACCCCTCGACGCCCCACCCGCCCCCCAATGCCACCCACTCGCACTCCTCTTCTCCCTGATTCCGGTTCGATTCCGGTGCCGAAGTTACAACATCCTCTTCCCCTCGTCCCCCCTCCCACCCTCGTCCACCCCTCCCCCTCCCCCTCCCCCTCCCTCCACCCACTGCTCTCGATTACCTCCGCTCCCTCCCCCCCAGTCCCCCTCCCCTCCCGCCCCAAGCACATAGCGTTTTAAAAGGCTGTCACGCAGCCATGGCAGCTCACAGTTCCTCTTTCGTCTCAGTGTTGGATCATAGGTTAAGTGGAGAGCCTCCTTGGTTGCTTGCGAGGATTCAGAGTTCGTGAAGCAGTGAGAGTTGCAATTGGGGCGTTGTGTGCTTGGGCTTGCAGTCATGGCTGGAGCAAGGGAGGATGTGAACAGGTAGACTTCATACGTGTTTTGTGAACTTGAATCTATTCTGCAGAGTCAATTCAGTTCATTGTTGTGGAATGCATTCCATGTTGACGTTTCTGATAATGATGCGAGACTGTCCTGCCTATCGATTTGTGTTGCTACCTCGTTTGGGTTCACAAAGCCGTATACTAAACTTTCCCAGTAGCATTTCTGTAGAGAAATGCGATTGAATTTCCGATTGCTTAGCTAAGATTACATGAGCTGACAAAGAGAGGCCATGCTGTTCTGCTTAGTGGCTTCAAGCGTGGGTAATTTTTCTGAAGCTAGGTTTGACGATGTAGGATCAATTGATTTCATAATACATATACTTAGCGGCTAATCAACTGATGGTGTCTCACTTTCAGGATCATTGGGAACGATGACAATATTCCTCCACGACAGGAGCCAAATCATCCAGCATTGGATGCTGGTTTACAAGCTCCCGTGGCGGAGGATCCTGTACTCAGTTGGTTGTCCGACCTTCCAGAAGCGAAACACAGTGTTGCCGAGTCTGTGATTTGGCCTGAAGTATTCTGTGACTAGAGTGTGCACCTAGCTGCAATCCAATTGAAAGCAAAGGCTGGTGATGAGTGGGATATTGTTGCTCACATGGCCATGGTTTCTGTATACTAGAATCTGTCGAAAGTCATGCTCTTGATAGTACCTATTGATAATTGCTGACGAGAAGCAGATCCGATTCTGGAAATTTTGTATGTACAAGCTTTTGAGCAAGAAGTAAAGTTTTCGGTGAAGGTCTGGTTGCTAGATCTGTTTATTTTTGGGAGGATATGAAGCCTGAACGATGGTATGTGTACAGAGTTCAAAAGATGCATATGCCGAAGTAAAGTCTGCATACATGCCATTTTACTCTTGTGTATCCCCTCCAACATATGTATGTGATTCAAGCATGAAACTCTCATCGTCCACTCATTGTAACAACAAATGGCTCTCTCTTGCAAATCCAAGCACCAAACTCTTATCAAGCAGAAGAGTGCAGAACAGTAGCCAATAAGCTTCACGAATGAAAAAATAAATACAAACAAGTTCAACTTCACTTTCAAAGAAAATTCTTGCGAAGGGTTATGCACCTCTCTAAGCGCATTGTGGGATGGCGAATAATTCGTCGATCAATTCGAAGGTTGAATGAAGTGCACAGTAAGTGTCGTTTTGTGCAACAGCAAACACTCTATTGTTACATTACTCCTTTGAACTTGGGGCACTTGTGACTTCTCTCTTCACAACAGATCTCTAAGATGCTAGACGTTGCAGCAAAATACATGTCCTGGTATCGGCATAATCCTAGTATGGGGCAAGCCGCGTCCTGTATGGAGTCACGATTACCAGGAGGATGAGGATGCGGCGAAACTGAGCAATTAGAAACTTGGTGGGGAAACAAAAATTGGCGTCTCTCACTAAGTTTCTTAGCATGATTTAAGATTTGAAAGAGATTTGCTAGTTCTGTAGCACCCATACTAGGCTTGTGCCATGTTACAGTATCTTGACTTTTGAGTGAGTTGTTCAAACCAGTGGGATGACCCGAAGTCCTCAACAGTAATGCAATATCTTATGCGACCTAAATACGGAGCTCATCATTGTTTCCTAAACCTTCTTATCAGAAAAACGCAGTGAGTGATACTGTGATAATGAAGAGGCAGAAATACTGTGATAGTGAAGAGGCAGTGACACTGTGATAGTGAAGTGACGATTAGTCCACGCACCTCAAGCTCTGAACCGTCCATGGATTCAGGATCCACCGTTTTCTTACAGCCGCATCCGGGCCATGTTCACGATCAGAAGCAGCTACAACTGCCGTCTTCTCACTTCTCCATCTCCCCACTCCTCCATGGCCTGCATGCCCCCTGGTCAGGATATTCCAACAGGCATTGAAGCGGGCTTGCAACACTGTGCAAACCATCTCGTCCGCCATCTCGGCATCCCTTATTTTATGGCCCCTCCACTGCACCCGAACACGATTGTCTCTCCTCGAGCACTGTGCACTACTCCAGAATCGCGCCCATCGAGGTATCGTCACCTCTGCTACAGTACACACAGCGATATACTGTATCTACGCCCACTCCCCCTCTCCCGCTTCCCTCGCTCGCAAACTCACTAACACCACCTTCCATTGGCATCACATATAAGCTATTCTTGCGGCTATGGCAGGTCGTGCAAGTACTTTCATTTTCTTCTCGTCCTCGGGACCACCTTGTTGAGTTGACCAAGCTGCTGCTTGTTACACTGTATTGCCTTCCTGAACATTTGGTACCATTTCATGACTGTAATTTTCTTGAGGAGTTCAGAGCTGGGATTTGGTATTGGTGTTGTACTTAGAACTTAGAACTAGTTTGTGTGCTTATTGTCTTTGCAGGTATGGCAGAAGAGGTTCCGCCAGCTGGGGGAGCAGCTAACAGGTAATGAATTCGGTCATCGTTTGCGTTTAGAGTTCTGAGATCCGCAATCGATTGCCATGAATGTGCGTGAGCTATTTGGATTAGTAGAAATGCAAATTGAATGACATCAACTGCGTACTCCATCGTTAATAATCGGGATTAAATATTTTGGGAGAGAAGCTCATATTACCAGTTTTTGTACGTGCTGAAGCGCAATAAGTACTCTAGTGATTTTCCAGTATATGGCTTGGAAAGCTCATAGACGCAGCTGGATGAACTGGCAACATATAATAGATGATGCTTGCATCTGACTCATGTATTGATTTGCTTGCAGGAACGCTAGGAACAATGACAATATACCAGTACCGCAGCTACATGTTCCTGCAGTAAATATTCCTTTACAAGCTCCTGTGGTCGACGATGCGGTTCTGAGCTTCTTGTCCGATCTTCCTGAACAGAAGCTTAGCGTTACCCAGTCGGTGATCTGGCCCAAACTATTCTGTCACTAGAGTTCTGGAAATGTAGCTCGCGTCCGGTAGCAAATCGAAAGTGTAAAGCTAGCTCTCAAGCTCGATGCGATCACACTAGAGGCAAGCTACTGATGACTATGTATTGCTTGCATGTACATACATTCTTTCCGTGTGTACAGCATTTGCATAGAGCCATGACAACTCTTGTTATTACATACATATAAAGAGTTTCTGAAGGGTAGCAGATTCAGGTCTGACAATCTTGTACATATACATTCTTCCTGTGAAACACAATGTAAATAACTGTCCATTTCCAGCTCCATCTGAAATGTTCTGGTCTGTGAAGTCCATCTCAGAACTTACATTTGTACAACATCTTCTGAACCTCGATTATGTCTCTCAGACAGATACACATATTAAACACAAATCACAACTCCTGTAACATTCAAAATACAACACCACTACATAATGAAGCAAACTCGCTGTCAAGATCCTAGAAACTCCTGTGCTCGTCATGAATCATGATTTTTTCAACGTTGAGAGAGGAGCAGGCTTCTTCACACGCGGTTTTTGGAGAAAGGCATGGCACGAATGACCAAGGTGTGGTACATTGCTGCAAGGGTGGCTCCCAACAGAGGACCAACCCAGAAGATCCACTGACCACACAACAGCCAAACAATTAATTAGTTTTTAATGGTTTAGCACGCATTGAAATGTGACCATTATGCTAACGACATGAATATAATAGTCCCTGAATTAGAGAGAGAAAAAATTGCTATGGATTGAAAAAAACAGGGGAACCAGCAGGACACTTACGTGGTCACTCCAAGTGTGGTCTCTGTTATAGATAACAGCAGCGCCCAGACTGCGAGCTGGGTTGATGCTAGTCCCTGTGATCGGGATAGTGGCCAAGTGGACCAAGAACACTGCGAATCCTATTGGAAGGGGCGCTAACAACTGCAACCAAATAAGATAAAACGTTAAGAAAAATGCAGCGTAGAACTCTTTAACTTTCAAGGCAAGCTAGTCATCATGTTAAGAAAGTTGATTTGAGGATGGACGACTCCTGCAGAAAACACTATGCCATAAGGTTACTAGGTTGCACAGGCCATCCAACAACACACGACCGACTGTGCTTTGGAGGCCAGATCCAGGCATACGATAGGTCATTGTTGAAGATGATGAACTTCGAGAGCAGCACTCAAATGGACACGCCCCCGGACATGTTTGTGAACATTGATAAACGTTTAATAATTATTTAAGAAGGTTCGTAACAGAAGTAAAAAAATATTTGGGTTATGGACATGGGGGTTGTCTTGCAACTTACAGGAACATGGGAGTCTCGGGCATTTCGTTTGGCATCTGTGGCAGAGAAAACAGTGTAAACCAACACAAAGGTACCCACAATCTCAGCTCCGAGGCCATCTCCCTTCGTGTAGCCATGAGCAACGCTGTTGGCACCACCGCCGACGCTCTGGTAGAATGCAGGTTGGAAGCCTTTCACCACCCCCGCTCCACAAATAGCTCCCAAGCATTGACACACGACGTACAATATCAACCGTGGAAATGTCACCTTCCTTGCCAGAAACAACCCGAATGTCACAGCTGGGTTGATGTGTCCACCTGAAACCAGAAAACGCAATCGAACAAACAAACCTCTTCATCAGTTTCTGAAGGCTCGGAGAAATGAGCATTTTCCTTGCAACGCCGTTTTACTAAGTTGCAGCAAAAAAGTTCTTTAACAGAAAAAAATGATATACATGAAGTAGAGATAGTTCTACCTAAGAACACTTGTGTTAAAAATTTCTTAAAGATTATCATCACTTAAAATTTTCAAAGTTTTTGTAGCACAATTTTTAACGACATGGTTGCTTTAAATTTGGCAGGCAGTTTGTTGAGTCAAATGTGCTAATCATAATCGCCCAAAGCGACAATGAATGTTGCACACGGTTGCTTAAGAGGAAATTTTAAGGAGCGTAACGTTCAATGGATACAATTGCTACACTAACCAAAACTCTTGCAAAACTGTAGGGGGCTGTCAATAGTTCACCTGAAATTCCAGCAGTGCAGTAAACAAGGGCAAAGATCATGCCACCAAAAGCCCAAGCGATGCCTTGGATACCCACTCCTCTGCAGTCATCCGCTCGGACATTGCCCATGACAGTCTGAATGGTGATGTAGAGGAACAGGAAGCTGGCAATGAACTCAGCGATTCCAGCTCTCCAGAATGACCACCGGCCCAGCTCTCTGCCGTCAATGAAAGGGCTGTTGGCTGGCTCCGTGTAGTCCTTCTCCCTCGTTTGGGCACTCGTGCCCAACGGGTTCCTCTCGCCATATCTCGTAGCGCCTACTGCTACATCATCTGCCTTGTCCGCCATGGTGGTTGCCAACACAAGCTCCTAACGCTTCCTAGTGCACACAAGACGTCGAGAGTGCTTGCTGAGCTCTTCTTCAAGAGGGTCTCTGCTGGGAGAGGAAGTACTGAAGATCAAATCATGTCATGAATTCATGTGCTTGCTGAGCATTGTTCTGGATGATGCTCCCAGCGCAAGTCTGGGGATATAAACTGCTGTCTGAAGCGTGGGCCAGCAAAAGCATCTTTGTACGAAGCGTTGCAACAGTAATGATTTGCCGAAAGTACCCGAATTAAATTATTTGTGTTGATGAGAAAAATCAGTGACTGTAGCTGAGAAAACCACTAAGCATTTCTTACTTAGCTAGAGCATCTTTGTACGACGAGTTGCAACAGTAATGTTTTGACAAATGTAACCGGCGAATAAAAATAATAGTGTTGATGAGAAAAATGAGCTATTGTAGCTGAAAATAACACTAAGCACTTCTTCATTCGGATTAGTGAGCTTAAGAATTTGCGATGGTTGAATTACGCTGATGAGTGCGTACTGCAAATCTTCGAGCTAGAAAACATAAATTAAAATTAACCGAATTCAGTTAAAACATACCCTGAAGGTGGGTTTAATCCAGAAAGGTCTGGAAGGGTTGAAAGCTTCCAACAAACGTTATAGCAAGTCATGTCTTGGTGGGACTGAAGTAGGTGAGAGGCAAAGCAGCCTAGAACAGCCATTGGTCTGCCATGAAATATCCAATTCAGAGTACTGTGCATTAGCAGCTACAGGCGTACTTGTTACCAAAACTGCTCACCAAATCATATCAACTTAACGTCTTCACCCTTCTGCGAGCAGGTATTACACGAGAAATTACACGAGAGTCAACTTCTACGTCGCACCCCCTGAAGTACAGCGAACAATAATATGGGTCTAATTATACACTCCAAACATGTATATAATACATGCAAGTGACGCAGAAAAACTCATATCTCACTCCTCAACACCGTGAAGGACACATCCAGATTCCACACCGATCCCGATTCCTTAAACTTTCAAGTAAATCCTCCGATTATTTCAATTGGGTGAAGTATTCCTACTTCCAACACTTGTTGAGTCTACATAATATTGGTGATGTACTGCTTAATCTGGTGACGTATTCGTTGTAGGGGCTGAATAGAGAATCTCGTCCTCCGTGTTTAGCAAGAGACTTACTGCAGCTTCTCATTCAAGCGGTGATCAGTAGACTCACGAATTAATAAGTGAATGTTCAAGATTAACATAAACTCTTATTAACACTAAATCATGGATTTCGTGAGACATGCTCTTTGAATGAGGGAGAGTTGAGATAAGAACTAGCAACAGTAATGAAGACTGTACGTCGTAAACAGTCTACAGGTGCATGTGCCGCTGCAAGCGCCAGGGCGGCATGCAGGTGATGCTTTAGGGAAGGACATGACCTGTGATTGAGCAGTAGTTCGCTTTGACAGACACCAGTGACCAGCTCCCTTGGCAATTACTCTCCTGTAAAGAAACCTGCGAGGACGACAGAAAGGTACCTCAACCGACCACTGGCCGACCACTGCTAGCTAGTACTTCGGAAGGTGAGCCACACACTGCTCACTGAAGGTTACTCCCCAACGTCTATCCATTACATTAATCATTCTGGTGCAGAGGATGCAGCCAAGAAGTGGATCTCTCATCTACAACATATTGCAAAGCGCACAGTGAGTCGTCTCAGGCATAGATGTTGTGACGAAGACTTAAATCAAAAATCAGGAATATATCAAAGGTGACGGCCAGATTTGGATCTCTGAGGCAATTAATTTTTGTTTTACAGAATTTTTCCTGGTACAACTTAAAGGTGGTTCTGATGGACAAACCAGCATTGCCAAAATGAAAGCCTTTCGATTATAATGAGTACACCTGAGCAACTGAGCTTCTTTTACAACTCAGCAATTTTTAAAGTGAAAGATGTGTGCTCCATGCAGAGTTTGCCAGCGCAGAGGCTACATTGGATGCTCTATCTGGTTATCAACTGAACAGCGTGGGCGACATTGTGACAATGGACCTTGGTGGTCCTTCCATGTGAAGTTGGGCCTGTGCTCTAGAATGCAAAGTCTGATCTCAGGGTTCACCGATGCTGTTGTTTCCACTAGACCGATGGTTGCACGGAAGCAGCCCCTCAACAGCCTCTATATTATAATTTTAATTAGGTCTATCTGGGTCCAAATTACTGTAGGGATATTGACATTGGACGAATCTAAATATTTTTGTTTACACTTCAGGAGCTTGTTGAGTATGAGTGTCGCAAACGAGAAGGGGTCAAGTGGAGGGGTGGAGGAGAAGAAACAATTAACTATGATTGATATTTTCTAACATTTTAATTTTAAATTTTTCTTCTTTTTATGGTTTATTCCTTCACTGGTCTGGATACCATTTGTCTCGGACCAGGTATCTATTGTGGTTTAAATAAGTAGATTCTTATATTAGAAAACAAGCATTGTTGTGAAAATGTCTTGCATATATATTAACATTGGAAATGGAATTCAATCCATGTAATTTTACAAATTCTTGTGTTTGTATGAGTGAGTTATAAATTATTCAAGTATCAATAAAAGCAGTAAAAATGTGGACCATAAGGACATCCAAAGTGGACATGATAATCTCAGAAATCCAACGATTAGGAATCGAGATGGAAAGTTGTGAAAGAGGTAGATTTAGGTGTTATCACAAACATTTTGGGTTTAATACCGTAGCAAGGAACCACTCCAGACTACCCACCATATTGGGTACATCTTTCTTATGTGGCATATCCTCCTTGAAGAACCCGGATTCGTCATGTGACCTTCACTCTCGTTCAAACCAAGGTTATCCACTTGCACTGATAATTTCTATGCTTGATCCTGAAGCCAAGGTTGCCTCAGAAACTCTCATTCGTATTTCTCTGACAAATTCTGTGCTCAACCCAATTTTCGATCACATCTGACAATTCGCTTATCTGACAACATCAGTTTTAGTTTTGGAGAGGAATCGACGTAGTAATTTGGTATCTGATCAGTGATCTAGAGATGTTGTATAAATGAGCTCCTGCAGCGGGCCGCTTATTGTCACAGGTATAAGTTCTTGCAAAGTCTATCTGTGATCCTGAAACCGTAGCAATGTTTTCAGCGGATAATGTAAGCCTTGTATTGACAATCATAGTTTCAAAATTCATGCTTGTTAGTCCAGACATAAGCTAGAATTAAACAAGCTACTCAATGTTGGTAGCATAGTTTTTTTTTTTTTTTTTTTGAAGCAACAAAAGAAAATGTTGGTAGCTTAATTTTCACAACAATGACGAAATCAGTATCAGCTCAAGCATTAATTAAGTCGTTTATCTGCTGAATCACTGACTAGGTCGTCAAAGACAACATGAATCTTTCAAGCACATCGATAGAGGTGTCTAGTAGTACAAGTGACAAATTTTCAACCAAATAACCACTTCTCTTTGCTACATCTTCCACCTGGAAGGTTGTATACAGTGCTACTGATACGGTATCCCAGTACCGTACTACATTATCTGGTGGTTACAGAGTACCGTATAATGTTGAATGTAGCTGCAAATCAAGTGAGACAAAAGACAAATAAAACCAGCATCTGGAGTAGTACCCAATGGTAACTTTCTTGTTGAATCCCTCTCATGGTCTCACTTGGAGGTGCTACGAAGCTCAGCCCCTGAAGACACGGATAGAAAACTGAGGGTTTATGTTGTTTGTACGATATCCAAAAAGGAAACAGAAGAGATAAAAATGTATCTCCATAAACAGATCTAGACGTGCATTCTAGCAAGAAAAATTCAGGACTTGAAAAATTCTGAGGGTACCAAGCAAACGGTGGTCAAAGGCACCACATAGTTGTGGTAGAGGCCGATGTATTTCTTACTGTTAGTCTACTCAATTGCATAAACACGTCTGAAATTTCTGCTCGTCATTCAGAGTAAATGGAGTACAACCTGGTTGAACTTCTATGTCTTGAAGATTTCACCGCTTCTGAGCCATACTTTCTTTCATCTTGAGCAATACTTTGTTTCATCCTGATGCTCTTTAACCCCTAAAGTTCCTTTAAACCCGATTTGGGTTTTGGGGTTATAGGCAACTTATATGTAATAGAAAATTATATTCTCGCATAAATTATTTTGAGAAGAAACAATTTACTGCAAACTGAATCACTGATTGTATGAATTTTTTGGTGAATTTATGATTTTTTGAGGAATTTTATATTGATGAACTTGTTGTCCCTTCAACTTTAGGCAACAATTTTTTATTTTTTATTTTGAAAGATATTTAATTTCTATTTTCATTTGTGACGTACTCTTAACCAAATACTAGCCATGCAGGTACGGTATATATGAGTTTTACAAGGGTAAGTTTCAAAGTCTAACAGAAAAAAAGGTTCACGGTTGTGAAAATTTTTTTAGTTCACTTTGATCTTTAAAAAAAACAACAGTCCAATTTTGATATTGAGATTTTTTAGACGTGAACTAAAAAAGAGTCAGTTTTGAAAGTTTTTGCCCAAAAAACATTTAGAAACTTTAGGCGCTAAGGCAAGCCCATATAGAATGGAAGGGTACAAAATATAACCACAGTTTATCTCACTTGCAAGAGTTACTGCAAACAAATCTTTCTTCATATCCTGCAAATAAATTATAAACTTTAGATAATTTCAATCCTATAAAGTTTGTTATTCGATATAATGAAAATAATTAATTTTATATACTAAATCGTTATAATATATGATAAAAAAAATCCCCTGAAATGTATTCAATTGATATATAAATTGATTGATAAGATTTTATTTCACTTGATAAACAAATTTCTTACTATGGACTAGTATTTGGCCTTGGATTGATGTCTAATTATACGCATTTCTTTTGCTTGGACATCAAGCTTATCAATCATCATACACATTATATTAACTAATTTATTTCAACAATAATTAATATGGAGCAAAATATTAAAAAAACATTTTACAATAGTCATTTAACATTTTGGATTTCTTTAATATAAAAATATAGATTTTGAAGATTACAAGCGATGGCGTAAAATTTAAGGTGATGATTGAGTTCATGATAAAAGTAGTTTAAAGTATTTTTTGTCACTTATAAACAACATGTATACATTGCAATTAATCCCTAAAGGCCTTTTAGACCATATTATGTTGTAGTACTTCATGAGAGGCTATTCTAAGATCTCAATATTTAATTATGTTTTGAAAGTTTTACTACATATAGCTTTCAACAGTAGCTTTCCAATGGTGTAAATTTCAAAGCATTTGGAGTTACTATGCAAAAGTTATGAATTTTAGAAGAATATGTTCTAAATCTGGGCAGCGGATAACCAATCATAATCTCCCATTTTCTCCCAAAGTTTCCCCTTGTTTACAAGAGCACAAAGGGACAAGTTTCAATTTCCAAAGGTGGACACTTGCTAAATAATAAGTCCAATATTTTTTCATCCATACACATCGATAACAATTTTCATCCCATATACATTTTTCCATCTTACTAACTATTTCCATCTAAAGGGATTGCTGAAATTTTCTCATCCAAAGAACAATGATCATCCATAATTCACTTTGCATATTTTTCATCTATAAAATATTACATCCAATTTTCATTTTTCATCCAATATTTATAAATTCCATCCAGTATCTATGACGTGGTAAGGATCCATCCACAAGTTCCCCTTTTACCAAAAGTGGCCTTCAAAATAAAAGGGAAATATACAATTTATACTTCAAAAATTTCTAGAAATTTGAAATTTACTCTAATTGCCTTGAATTTCTTCTGTGCCTTGAATTTTTTTGTGGTTCTTTGTCTCATTGACATGAACATATTTACCGTTTGGATTTCCAGTTGAACATGTTTAAATTACCATTTTTGTAGTTTCAATGTTGGAGGATGTAAGGCATTTTCAACACACCACTTTTTACAATATCAATGGTTTTTTCCCCTTTCCAAGCTTGTATAGGGCTCAAACTTGATGAGCATATACCTAACTTCCACACCTATAAGAATCGATGATTTCCCACACATCAAATGTGTTTACAATATATACTTTTTGGTCATCAAAACTTAGGTGTACTCTCGCGGCAGTGTCAATTTTTTTTCCTAGTGACTTTAAACCTTATAATCTCGTAATCTTTACAATGGATTATCTTCAAATCTGGTATACACCTTTTCGGATAATGTAGATACAAGATCCAACAGTTACATATTCAATAACATCTAAATTTAAAAAAGAACAGGTTTCTATCTGTAGGGATATGTTTTTGGCAGTTTTGGCCTTTAGGGGTTAAATGTTCAATCCTTTATTCTGCTACTTTTCCAGATTTTGGACAATGACTACAAAAAAGTGGCAAATTTCTTCACAATGACAAGCCATCCAATCCCCAAATGTTATAAAATGCTATAATTGTTAAATTTATAGAAAGGAGATGATAAATTAAATTCCTACATTGAAGTGATTCACCAAAGTATATAGTGAAGTAATTCACCAAAGTCTACAGTGAAGCAATTCACCAAAAACTCTTAAGATTATAATTCGAAATGAGCCATTAAAAAGTGTCTTTAAAATATTCATAAATAAAAGCGATCAAAAATTGTAGAAAACCCACCACTATTTAATTATCATATTTAAGTCAATTTCAACAAAATTTGCCTTAAATTGTCATTTTCTTTTTGTTATGAATTTAAAAGAAAATTTTAATTTGGATTTTTAAAATTTATTAAAACTACCCATCATATCAATCATAGATCTAGTCGTAGGAATGTAATCTAAAATTCACAAAGTACAACTTCAGATTGAACATCAAATCATAGTTTGTTTTTCAACTTATGTTTTGTAATGAGTCTTTGCAATCATACAAATTTATAGAAGGATTTGTTAGAGATTAAAATAATGGATTTGCAAAAGATTTGTATTAGTCTGAAGGACAAGGTCCACACCTTATCCTCTTTTAAGGGAAAAAATGACTAGATATAACCTAAAATATCTAAGAAATGACAAATTCTTTTCTTCCTTTCATAATTCTTGAAATAGGTTTTTTTGGTCAACTGCATTAGTACAGTTGTAAAATCATCAAATTCCCTTTGTTAGGATCAAATTCAAGATTAGCACCCCTTGATATAAGATGAATGCTGATCAGTTTGAAACATTTCAAAAAACTCATCACTTCAATGAACACATGTGACACAGTGCTCTGCAGAGACTGTGTCCATGGACAAAGTCTCGTGGTTGTGCGAGAGAAAATCACTCACTAGCATGCCCTACAACATCCCAGTGTTCGGGAAAGCCATGATTTCCTCCGTTGCACATCCTCATAATGTGCTGATTGTCTAGGCATCAATTCTAAGGTCACCTGCTGCACCGGCTCACATGAAAGTTCTTCATATGGAATGAATTGAAGTTCGCATTGAGGACCAGCCAATTTTTGAAGTTGATCAAAGTCATCCTCGCTCAAACCTCTACATTCCCTCACGTAAATCCTTTCTAACTTAGTCAATGGAACACTGCAGCTCAACGCCGTTAGCCCGTTAACTCTGTCTAGAGAAAGTTTTTTCAATGCTGGAAACATGCCCAAGTCTGATAGTTCTTTCAAACCACTGCAATCCTCAAGATTTAGTTGTTGCAAGGCAGGCAAGGGCCCACTGCTGCTCAACGCCACTAATCCGCTCATTCTTTCAACATTGATGTTTTTCAATGCTGGCAGCATCCCCAAATCTGGCAGTTCTTTCAAGCCACTGCAGACGCTGATTTCAAGCCCTTGCAACGCAGGCAAGGCCCCACTGCTGCTCAACGAAGTTAGCCTTCCACACCGACAGAGATTAAGGTTTAACAATCTCGGAAATTTAGAAAGATCTGGCAGTGTTTCCAAACTCCTACAGTCATAAAGCTGGAGTTTTAACAGTGCATTCATGGGCTTACAGCTCGTCAGTCCTCTTAAGCTCTCACATATCCCAAGGCTTAGGGTGTTCAATTGAGGGAAGTTGATCAAATCCGGCAGCTCCTGTACTGCTAAAAATTCGATGTGTAATTCCTGTATTTCTGAAAAGGCTCCAATGCCCGTCAGATCTTCCAACCCGCAATCTCGGAGTGTCAATGTTCGCAAATTCGTGGCCACCTGACAGTTTGGTACGTCAAACTGATAACCAGCATCATCCGACATGCAGGAACTCTCCTCAACTTGACCCCATTTGCAATCCCAACATCTCAGCATCGGACACCCCCATATCCCAAGCGATTCCAGTCCTGTGAGTCTCTGAAAGTCAGGTAGCCTCTCCAACTTCTCACATCTATAAATTTGAAGACTATTCAAGGTGCTCAAGTTGCTCAAACCTGACATATCCTCGAATTCGCAGTTCCCAATGGTTAACGTCTGTAAACGAATCCAGCACTGCAAATCAGGCAGCTTGTTCACACCACTGTAACAAGAAGTAATCTGTAGACGATGCAACATCGTCAAATTGCATAGACCTCTCAGTCCTTCAGAACTCCACCCACTGATCTCCAATTGCTGCAGCTTGGTTACCTGGCGTAGAACGGGCTTGTCTACCACCTCCCGAAAGTCAGCATCCACTTGCTTCAACGAAATAAGGCTGTCAAAGCCAGAAGCCGACTTCAAAGGACAATCCCTCACGTTAAATACTTGAAGCTTAGTCAGCTTGTGCAGGTCGGGCAGCAAAGAAAGTTGCAAACACTCATTGGCATGAAGCTCTTCCAAAGCTACTAAATCATCGAGACCTGGCAATTCAGTGATTGATAAGCATTCAGAAACGTCCAATTTTCGCAGCTTTTTCAGCTTCCGTAGATTGGGTAACTTCTCAAGGCTTCCACATCCCTGAAAAATGAGTTCCTCCAAAAGAACCAAGTCTCCCACACCAGGGCAGCTACGCAACTGGTCGCACCATCCAAGCTTCAAGACTCTCAAGTTTTCCAAGTGTGAGCTTAATCCGGTCAAGGTGACCACGTTCTTACAAATGCTAAATATGGCCACACGCAGTGAATCCATACTTCTCATATCTGGCAGCTTGTCACCTTCATAACCATACAACTCCAGACGCTGTAACTCTTTAAGACACTCGATTTGTTTTACAAATTCCAATAAATCAGGCACTTGGAAGGCATCTGTCATGAAGCTGAGAAAAATAAGACCTCTTGGCAGACCTTTTAGAACTAGTTTGTTCATGTCAGTCCATAAAACTTCCAAACTCTTCAGATGGATAAATGCTGACAAATCCAACACATGGTTATCTGCCATCCGGAGGTGTGAAATCCTCAACACTGTAACATTGGGAAAATGAGCAAAATTCACTTTTCTCAACCTCCTCAACTCACATTGTATGAAGGCCATTCGCTTCACGTTCTCCCAGCAACTGCCGGACGGGCTGGTTTCAACCAAATCACTGCACTTGTCCACTTTCACTTCGTACACCCAGCGTTGCCGTTTTAGCTTCCCAGATTTTGTTTCCGCGACACAAAATGCTCGCCACAAGTCATGTATACCAATTCTTGTTTTATTTCCATCACCCAGGTGCTCCAAGAGTGATTTCCTCTTCAATCTCTTCAACTGCAATCCAACACAATGCCATTTTAGCTAGCTCAATCAAGCCGTAATACACAACTAAGCAAATACAAGCCCACCAGAGACTACTACAATACAGTCCAATTGCATTTGTTTAACATATAAGCCAGGTAAATTCAAAGTTAAACATGCTATTTCACGCAAGCAATTGAACACTTACCGCCATCATTACATTGTCAACCCTGTGAATTCCGTGCACCATACCAAGCCATTGACAAAGTACATCTGTACTACCTTCGATCTCAGGTAAGAAAAGTGCAACATCGATGAACAACATCTGGTCTTCCGGAGATAGTGCATCAAAACTCTTTCGCAAGATGGAAAAGATAGGATGCTTTGTTTCCTTCGAACTGTTAAATATATCTTCGTCAATCTTATCCAACTGTTCTTCCCAATCCTTTGGATCAATGAATCCCAACTGTCTACCCAAAACATTGAGCGCCAAAGGATGATAATGGTAACTCTTATGAGTATCATCTTTTGAAAACCGGCATCTCTTCACACAACGCTCAATAAGTTGCTCATCGTGGTCACTTCTCTGCTCAAAATTGGATGACTGGACAAATAGAGCCTTTGCTTCTTCTATCATCAACTCTGGCATACTCATGCAATTTTTTTCACTTAAATATGGTCTCACACGTATTAGCGAGTCTTTTGCACGAGCGGTAACCATAACAATACTCCCATGAGGAAGCCTTGCTGAAAGATAGCTCTTTGCTTGCATGATCGATGCATCTGTATCCGACATATTGTCAAGGGCTAGGAATACTGGTTCCTTGATGATTCCTTCTATGAGGCCATTATGCAGCTGCAATCACAATATGAGTTTCCAATCATCAAATCAGCATAAGAAATTGTGACACTGCCCAATCATTACCCAACGTACAAAACATCAATTTTAACACATCCTTGAATCTATTAGATTAGTCGTACCTCATTTTCATTGAATTCATCTAATTGCTCATGATTCGTGTTGGAAAGCTTTTTCAATACTTCTCGCAATAACTCATCTTCCACCACCCTTTCTAGTTCTGCATGGCATACTTTTCCATGGAATTTTGTATAAAATTCATTGCATAAAGCCTTGCATATGGAAGTTTTGCCTATGCCAACCATACCATACAAACCCATCACACAAACACCAAGACTTTCATCCTTTTGTTGTAAATCAATCATATCTTGAATTTCCTACAACAAAACATATGTACAAGTGAATACCTTACAATGATATATATGAAATAAAGAAAATTGACGTAAATCTTCAATGGTAATCCAATCACTAATAATTGTGAATAATACAAAACAATCACAAAAACTAAGTTTAATATTTTTACTCCTACAAGATAACAAATATACCAAAGATATACATATTGCAAAGATATACACTTTATAGTAACTCACCTTGCACATGCGTGTCTTCCCTTGAATATATGAATCTTCCAACCTAGAATCCGGAGGAATGACTTCACAAATGGCATCTACAACTATCTTTTGAAATCTCAATTCATCCAATCCATCATATACCAAAGCATTTGTAGAGCGGATATACTTCAAAGCAGCTTCACATTTTACAAGCTGAAATCTGTTCGTCTTCTGTGAGGCAAACACATTCCACGTCGATTTTCATCGAGCTTGGTTGATGGGATTATCAAACTCCTTCAGTGTTGTGCCAAAAAACACAGGAAAAATTTTGAGATTGGATTTCCTCTTTCCAATTTCTTCCACCATGGCCATCAACTCCATCATTGGCCATTTTGAGGTAAAAAACTCTTCAGACAAAATGACCACTCCAACATAACACTGTTGGATTGCATCAAAGATATGTTGTGGAAAATTCTCCCCAATTGGTAAGCTATTATGTCGTTTATCAAAAAAGGGATATCGACAATGTGCCTCCAATTCCAAACACAAATGCTCCACAAAAGCTTTCTGAGCCCCGCTGTGACTAAGGAACACCTTATGTTTCCGTTCCAAAACCACGCCACTACCATTGTCCCTGGAAGCACCCAAGAGGATTAATTACATAACGCATTTCGCAGGGATTCTACTTGCACATTTAGCCCTGTTATTATCTCATGCATCACAATACATATACATAGATTAACAACACAGTGCATCAACAAAGTAACGTTGGCCCTCTACATGGAAAAATCATGCTCCCCTCATGCTAACTACATGTTCCATGTTCTGTGATATTCATCAATAACTGCAAAGTGGAATAAATGTAGAAAACCTGTGTGCAGCAGAACTGGCCGAAGACACACCACTGAGCTGTGCCATGCTTTGTATACTTGCATTCCTGCAGAGCACCTCGACGTACATCTTTAATATTCAAAGAAATTGCATCAGAATCTGGACTAGTGCACTCAATATGTACAATCGCCACAAGATAATACCTTGAACGTTTGGACAGCACAGAATTTCCAAACAATATACTTGATAACAAATGATGGAAAACACACAGTAAAAGTTTGCAAGCAGTGACAAGTTAGCTGACCTGGTTGGGAATGTATACTGATGCACTTGATTGACATTGGTTTATATTAATTCAACTGTAGGGTTGGTCATCCTTCTCCGGCAACTTATTGAATCCACTCTAGACTCAGCAATCCAGATCCAGTTCAGCTACTGGATCCAACAACAACCTCCACTTCCTGCCATTTGAAGTGTTATCGCACTACCCAATCATGTTTCCTATCTCTAGGAACGCCATAGAATTACAAACAGCCCTCCTGCTCACACCCCAGAGAAAAGAAATTCAATTTGAAGCACTTATCAGCTGAGTAGAAGACAACAGAGGAAAACGGAAATGACAGCCTCAGAGAACACACTCCTAAAATTGCATTTTCCAAACATCATAAAAATGGCATCGATAGAGAACATGTTCAGGTTAGAACCACAAAAGTTGCTACCAACTCCTAAGTAACACTCCAATTCACACATAGCATTGAGCAAAAACAGAGCTGTTCCATGTTGATTCAGAGTATTTTCGCAGCTCCACACACCATTAGATGCCAAACAATCATACGATTCAAAGCAAGAATCTGCTCTTCCATTTGAAGGATGGAACCTTGAAAGAAGAATCTGCTGTTCCATTTGAGGGATGGAACGCTAAGATACAAAACGCTCTAGAAATAACACATGTAGCAGCAAGAGACTCAGAAAAACTCGATCTTAAACCCTACACCGTCACCGACAAGTACACTCTACCAAAGCCAAGGCGATTCACCTAGATCTGCTGCCATAGCTGACCTAGTCCACGAGGGAGCATTCGCACTCGTGCCTCCGTCGCTTCAAACAACAAAGACGCCTCCCTCACGGCTCCGAGCTACTAGGACAGCACTTCTAGTTTCATGCAAAGACACGGAGTCTGAGACAAGAAATTCTCTTGAGCTATATATCCTTGCCACAAAGCGGAACCACCTCGCCGCATCGATCAGGAATGATGTGTGATCTGGGGTTGCCGCATCATCCACTGCAGAGCTCAGTACCGGACTTCATGCACCCGAAGACACAAACCTGGAAGAAACTCGTGCAACCAAACCGCGTTGAGGCAAGCTTGGATTTACAAAGTCTGTGTTGCATCGAATGTCGGCCCACTCGTGAAGTTTATAATATATTGGAATAAATGCATGCGGTTCGCACAAGTACGAGGCACGTGGGAAGTTTGAACCGGGACCAACATACCGAGTGAGACCATTTGCAGCGCCAGGTGTTTCAGTCCCGCCAACCTCAAATTCGGGGATAGTTGGCGTTCAGACGCGGAGCACACTAAGGTAGGAGGCTCAATAAGCGACCATCTAAGGGCTGGTTGGTCTTTTTCATGTATTTCCTTATGTGGGAATATTTTTAGCTCATTTTCCAAACAAAGAGGAATTGATGAAGAATCTAACCCAAGTAGTTCTATATTTTTCCAAAGAATTTCGAATTACTTATGAATTTTCAAACGAGTTGGATTGTAGGTCTCTATTTGTGTCCCTAGGTCTTTCATAAACTGTTCACTTGCAATTCTAAATAAAAAAAGGGAAACAAAGAGAATGATTGGCCATTTCCTTTTTTCCTTGGTTCATTCACTAACTGTACTATTCAATTTCAGAACCAACTCATGTCCATTTCACATCCATCTAAGGAGCGGTTCTTAATGCCCAAACTGTTCTCAAGCCTTTTACCTTAACACTAATGTATATCCATCGAACTCTTCGGAGAACCCTTTTTAAGAATGTAGAACGTTGTTCATGTCCAAATGTAGAACCGATAAATTACAAATTCAAGGTTCTACATTTTTTTTAGGATTTTTTTGCCAAATTTGAATCCGACAACCCAAATTTATTCAAAATAACATTTTCTAATACGTGGGACCAATGTCGCGCAAGTAGAGATGAGGTCCACCTAGGATTCTTTGAAAAGTTCAATGAGTATTTTTTAATGTATTCCTTCAAATGCCCCATCCGTCTATAAATGAAACCCGCCAACATATAAATTCAGGGCGCCTTATCCCTCCAAAGCCAATTTCCTTCAACATTTTTGTGACCTTATGGCTCTTTTGCCTTCCGTCAAAAGTAGTATTTTTGTGGTTCATTATGGCTTGAAGGTTGATTTGTGAGTCAATGATTATTTTTATTTATGGATGTCAAGGCGGCCAAGATTTTGGTAAAGGCCAAAATATGTAAGAAGGGAAGATGACCGAGAATGTAGTTTTATTTGAAGAGGCTTGGAGTTGGTCATGAAGGACCACAAAAAGTAGTGTAAAATTAAAATTTTATAATTTTTATCATCTAATAAAAAATTCAAAATTTTAGGCGAAATTTTTAAACACATCTAAATAATTGAATATTTGAAAATCATAAATGGAAAATTTAAAAATATAAATAGATATATGGTTGCATAGATCAAACATCTAATAATGTTTTTTGGAAATTCAAAACTGAAAGTTAAAAGATCCAGAAATGTGCATATAAAATATATATGGAGTATAACAACATAATAAGGGACCAATTTTACAAAATACAACTTAGATTTTCATCAACTAAAATATGATTATACTATAAGCCTACTACGAATTTATATATTACTCAAAAGTTGATAAAAACACTAAAAATTTAAATTTAATATGAGAAGAAAACAAAAATAAGCTTAGGATAGTAGTTGTTGCGGACGGCAACTCTAAGATAGAGCAAGGGACTAAATTGAGGGGATACCTCAAAGGGAGACAAGAATAGACTAGAAGTGAGGGGATTCCTCACACAAGACTCAGAATAACACTTGAAGTCGGAAAACTAGAAGTGATATTGATAACTGGAAGAGTATGTACAACTGGTGTTGAAGAGAGTGAGGAGCAATGGCCCTCGACTCTCTATTTATACTAGGCTAGAGGAAACTTCCGCAGAAAGGTCCTAGAGACCTTGGGAAGCATCCATAGGACCTTCCGGAATCTAAGAAGGTCAAGTGGAACCTTCCGGAAGCTTATGGAAGCTTCCGGAAACAATTGGATCCATATGGAACCTTCCGGAAGCTTGTAGAAGCTTCCGGAAACTACTAGAACTATAAGGAAGCTTGTAGAAGCTTCTAGAAACTACTAGAACTACAAGGAAGCTTGTAGAAGCTTCCGGAAACTAGTGGAAGGTTCTAGAAAGTAGTAGAAGCATGTAGAACCTTCTAGAAACTAATAGTATCTAAGCACGCTTAGCCACCGCTCTTTGGGAAAGCTCTTGAGAAGCTTCCGTGTTGCGGAATCGCTATAGGTCCCACGGTAAACTCGTGGGGCGTGGATGAAGTCCGGCATGGCACGTCCGTGACATCACCCCCCCTTCAAGGAACGAGTTCCACGAGTTTCTCTGTAAACCAGTAATAACACAGGAAACAAGAATGTTCACGTGGGATTCACGTGAACAGGACAAAATAGAAGAATTTACATGGTACGGAATAGCGTTAAATTAAATGTCGGCGCTGGCGGCGAGAAAGTCACGCGGTCGTCGTCGGGCAAGAGAGTTGCGGACTGGTATAAGACCCTTAGGCTGGCAACATGAGACATCAGCGAGGTGGCCATCGCAATCCTATCATAATTTCGGCCGACGTGAGTTCGAAGGCCTGTCCCCGCAAAACTGAGCTAGACAAGTGCGTCGTCGCCTCGTCGATACCACCACCGTTTTAGTTCAAAGTCTCTGCATCTGCACCTGCACCAATGGAAAGGCATAGAGCTTGGTGTTGGTGGCGGTCCAGACGCATTGAACTCAAATTTTTCTTGGTTTTTGAGGATACTGCCAATGAAACTCCTGAATCATCTCAGGGGCATTCTGAAGGTTTGAGGCAGGCTCCTAGGTTTTTTTGGCTGATGTCATAGCCATGCCAATGCACAAGGTATTCTAGCCGTCGACGGTGGATGCGAGAGTCCAGAATCTCCGAGACTTCAAATTCTTCATCTCCTTCAATTTCAATTGCATGAGGGGGTTCTTGAACCCTACCTGGTAATGTTGACTCTTTATATGGCTCGAGGAGAGAGACATGGAATACAGGGTGGATCTTCATAGAGGCAGGTAACTCCAACCGGTAGGCCACCTTATTGATTTGCTTTACCACTGGGAATGGTCCAAAGCGGTGGTAGTCGAGTTTGTCAGATGGCCGTTGAGTCTTCAAGTTCCGACGAAGTAGCCATACCTCGTCTCCAACAGAGATCTAAGGATGATCCTTGCGAGACTTGTTGGCGTTGGTCTTCTGATGTTGTTGGGCTTCAATGAGGCTCTGCTTCATCTCTTTCTGAATATCAGATAATCGGGTAGCAAGCTCAGCAGCGGCGGGATTTTCAGAAATGTTCAAGTTGAATTGATCAAACCTTGGATGACGACCGTGGTTTGCAAAGAAGGGGGTCTGTTGAGTAGACCCTTGCAATGTGTTGTTGTAAGCAAACTCGGCAAGCGGCAACAAGTCCACCCAGTTATCTTGATGATAGTTGATGGTGCAACGCAGGTACTGCTCCAACACTTGATTGACGCGCTCGGTTTGGCCATCGGTCTGAGGATGGTATGCTGAAGACAACTTGATCTCAACGCCTAGAATCTTGAATAATGATTGCCAAAACTTGGATGTGAATTGCGTACCGCGGTCAGAGATGATGTCGTTAGGCAGGCCATGGAGTCTGTAGACGTTGTTTACAAAAAGTCTTGCTGTCTCTTCACCGGTCACAGTCTTGTGGCACGGAACGAAGTGCGCCATCTTGGTGAGCCGGTCAACAACAACAAAGATTGAATCAAAGGTCTTGGATGGTGGGAGATCCACAATAAAATCCATAGATATGGATGTCCATGGGGCTTCTGGAATCAGCAACGGTTGAAGTAACCCATATGGCCGATGACGAGGGATCTTGGATCTAGAGCAGATGTCACACGTTGTGACATAATCCTTCACGGTTTTCCACATTTGTGGCCACCAAAAGTCTCTGGATATCAGCTCCATGGTGTTGTTGTAGCCAAAATGTCCCGCCGATGGAAAGTCGTGTCGGGACTGGAGCACTTGAAGTCGCCAGGGGCCTTCAGGGACATAAATTAATCCCTGAAAGTATAATAGCTCATCTTTGAACTGGAATTTTGGATCAGCATTATCTTGAGGAGTCTCTTGCGATCTAAAAATCCGTGAACTGGAACTAGGTTGATTCGGGGATTCCGAATCTATAACCTCCGAATGATGGACTTGGGCGTCCGGACTTGCAAAGCCTCCTGAATTGGAGATACCTGTATTCTTCTTAAGTTTCAAGGCCAAAGGATCGAATTGTAAACTTACTCGGATATCTTGGAAAAAAGATGCATTTACGGAAGTTGTAGTGTGCACGGTCTTGAGCTGGAGTTGTTCAGGCTTGATAAGGATAGTCCTTTGTTGGTCATAGGCTGCATCTCCTTCTTTAGGTGCAAGGTATGCTCGTCGAGAAAGAGCGTCGGACCGAATTTGCTGAGAGCCGGGACGGTACGTGATGACGAAGTTGAAGCGCGAAAGCAATATACTCCAACGGGCTTGTTGTCAATTCAGTACCTTGGCAGACATGAAGTATTCAAGGTTCTTGTGATCGGTGTGGACCGTCACTGGATGTTGAGCTCCTTCGAGGAAGTGACGCCACTCTTGGAAAGAGTCGACAATGGCTAAAAGCTCCTTCTTGTGAATCTCGTAGTTGATTTCGGCGGCTGTGAATTTTTGCGAGTGGAACGCGACAGGATGGAGGCGTCCTTCTTTGTCGGATTGTGAGAGGACCGCTCCAAGAGCAAAGTCAGAAGCATCCGTTTCGAGGAAGAACGGCTCCTGAAAGTCAGGGTGCGTTAGAATAAACGCTGCTGTAAACGTCTTCTTCAGAAATTCAAAGGCTTGGCTTGCTTCTGCACTCCACTCGAGCTTGTCCTTGCAAGTTAATCGTGTCAACGGAGCAGCAATCTTGGAATACTCTTGGATGAAGATTCGATAGAAGTTTGCAAAACCAAAGAATCACTGTACGTCTCGAACGGTAATCGGCTTCTTCCAATCAATGATTATCTGAATCTTCTTAGGGTCCATCAATAAACCCTCTCCGGAAATGATGTAGCCCAGGAATTCAACTTGGGGTTGGTGGAAAACGCACTTCTCTAGCTTGGCGTAGAGTCCTGCAGCGCGTAACTTTTCCAATACCAGTCGGACATGTTTGGTGTGGTCTTCTTCATTCTTGGAGAAAACCAGTATGTCATCGAGCTAACAGACAACAAAATCATCTAAAAACTCGCGGAATATGTCGTTCATTAGGTGTTGAAAGATGGCAGGTGCGTTGGTAAGACCAAAAAGCATGACATTGTATTCAAAGTGTCCATACCTAGTTCGGAATGCCGTCTTCCATTCGTCACCTTCCTTGATATGTACTAGGTTGTACGGTCCATGAAGATCGATCTTGGTGTAGATCTTTGCTTGACCGAGTTGGTCAAGAAGTCCTGAGATAAGCGGCAATGGGTACCGGTTCTTGATTGTGACCTTGTTTAGTCCACGACAGTCCACGCACATCCGAAGAGAGCCGTCTTTCTTCTTGACAAATAGGATAGGAGCTCCGGCAGGTGACTTGGAATGTCGAATGAAGTTCTTTGCAAGATTTTCATCAAGGTACTTTCGCAACGCAGCAAGCTCATTCTGTGAGAGGCTATAGATTGGACCAAATGGAGGTTGCGCACCTTCTTGAAGTTCGATGCCGCAGTCATAAGGTCGATGTTGGGGGAGTGGATCGGCGTTCTTCTTCTCAAACACATCTCGATACTCCTCATACTTTGCTCGTAGCTTGGTTGATTCTTGAGCCAGTTGAGATGTTGAAGTCGCATAAATTGCAAAGACACTCCCATTCTTAGCCGCCTTCATAAAGGCTCGAGCACCGACCATCAACAGAACGTTGACCTCGGACTTTTGGATTTGGTGAGGATACAGGTTCGGACTATTTTTAGGGTGTTTAAAAGGAATATGAGAAACTACGGTTGGATATGGTAACCTTCGATTTTTCCAATCTATATCTAGATTGACCATCTCTAACCATGAGAGACCTAAGACGAGAGGATTAGAAGGAGAACTAATGATATTGAATACGATAGTACTGCGGTGCCCTTCTAGGATAATGTCTAAGGGTTTGGTTTTGTGGGTGACATCTCCTGAAATCAAGGGTCTACCGTCGATAACCTCTACTGCTACAGGGTATTTTTTGGGGACTACATGGAGATTATGACGTCTTACAAGATCCCTATTAATAAAACAAGCAGAGGCTCTGGAATCTAACAAGGCTTTAACTTTTACGTTATGTGGATGACAAATTGACAATCTATCTTGAGCGGGATATGAAAACAACGAGAAGGTTCAGAGGATAAGATAGGACCTGATGACGTGGCAACACTTGTCAGCCGCACGGTCCCTAATGTGGCTGGCAGCTGTCGTTTTCCGACTCGACTTCCTCATGGTTTGGCTCAGAAGTGCTCGAGGTGCTCCGAAACTTGTGTGGCTTTGGTCCCTGAGGTTTCACAGGGCAATTTTTTACGTTATGGTCCTTCCCTCCACAATATAAACACAAGTGTTCCTTGCGACGCCGCTCTTTCTCTTCTTCGCTCAATCTTCCTGACTTTGGAGGTGTCAATTTGCATCGGCTCTGTGGTCGAAGTGTTTGAAGATGCCTGATGCGTTGGAGTTATGTAATCCGCTCGATATGATCCGAAGAGCAATCGTCGCTCCTGTCGCTGCTCAAACAATCGGTTGTCGCAGTCGATTGCTTGAGTAATGGCTTCAGATAGAGTAGTTGGCTTGGGCAAATTCAGCAACAAGGTCTTGATATCGTCGCGGAGTCCCCATCGAAACATAGTGATGAGAGCTGCATCGTTCCAACTGAGGTCACATGCAAGTTGTTGGAATTCTGCAACGTACGCTGAAGCTGGGCGCGATCGTTGTTGCAGCGTTCGAAGTTTTGTTGTTGCTATAAGGGCTCGATCTCTTTCTCCAAAGGTTCGGTTGAGTTCTTCCAGGAATTGGTCAAGATGTGCCAGAAGCGGAGAATTCTTCTCCAACAAGGAAGAAAACCAAGATGACGCGGCTCCTGTGAGCAACGTTCCAATGAATCCGACTTGTATTTCTCCCGTTGAATACCTCTGAGGTTGGAGACGGAAGATGAGCCGAATCTTGTTGATAAAATCCCGGAGTTTCGTACGATCTCCATCAAATTTATCCGGCAAGGCTACTCGAGGTTCCTTTGGCGCATGTGGAGCAGGATCCACTACACTGGCTGGAACATGGATTGGAGTTGGAGCAACTTGAAGCTGTTCCATGGCACTTCGTAGGTTGGCATTCTCCTGCTGTAACTGATGTAGCATGGCAAACATGTCATGCATCTCAATGTTCGGAACGTCACCCATTTTGAATTGGATAGGTCTCACAAGTAAATAAAGAAGTAGAGTTTCGCGTCGTGTACTTTTGGAACAACTATAGGAACTGAAGACCTCAAGAAATTCAAATAAAACTCTTCGCTCTTCTCTCGAATGATGATATCTCTAAGTTCGGTCTTTAGTCTAAAGGAAAAACGTACTTCTAAAATAACTGGACTTGACAAAATGGGAAGTCGGTTCAAGTCCATGAAAAAACTCTCGAAGGGATGACTATATGAAGAATATCAGCTTAAGGGAGGGTAATCCGCAACCCTTAAGGCGTCACGACTCTCCTAAAGAAGAGGGGTAATCCACACTCTATCTTACAAGAGCAGACTCTGATATCAGGAAGAATTCGAGACAGACTAGGAAAGCACTCTCTTCAAACTATTGCGGACGGCAACTCTAAGATAGAGCAAGGGACTAAATTGAGGGGATACCTCAAAGGGAGACAAGAATAGACTAGAAGTGAGGGGATTCCTCACACAAGACTCAGAATAACACTTGAAGTCGGAAAACTAGAAGTGATATTGATAACTGGAAGAGTATGTACAACTGGTGTTGAAGAGAGTGAGGAGCAATGGCCCTCGACTCTCTATTTATACTAGGCTAGAGGAAACTTCCGCAGAAAGGTCCTAGAGACCTTGGGAAGCATCCATAGGACCTTCCGGAATCTAAGAAGGTCAAGTGGAACCTTCCGGAAGCTTATGGAAGCTTCCGGAAACAATTGGATCCATATGGAACCTTCCGGAAGCTTGTAGAAGCTTCCGGAAACTACTAGAACTATAAGGAAGCTTGTAGAAGCTTCTAGAAACTACTAGAACTACAAGGAAGCTTGTAGAAGCTTCCGAAAACTAGTGGAAGGTTCTAGAAAGTAGTAGAAGCATGTAGAACCTTCTAGAAACTAATAGTATCTAAGCACGCTTAGCCACCGCTCTTTGGGAAAGCTCTTGAGAAGCTTCCGTGTTGCGGAATCGCTATAGGTCCCACGGTAAACTCGTGGGGCGTGGATGAAGTCCGGTATGGCACGTCCGTGACAGTAGTATTCTAGTATAGGAAGTTAGTTTTCATGAAAAATGCATATTTTGTATGATTTATTTCCTAGTGTTGAAATTTTATGTGATCTAAATGGCATTTCATGTAGCTGACAACTTCCAACAAGATATGTCTAAAACTTGTATATCAATACACGCAATCTTATGAAGCCACAATTAACGTCCTCTTCCATATTGTTCTCCATTCACAGTTGGTGCCTACAAGGTCGATGTGCATCTCTACTATAGACACTATTGCAAGTTGCGTCTGAAAACATGTGCAAAATTACAACATTCCAGGTAACCAAACATAGTGTCAAAAAAGATAATGTAGTTTCAACATCTTGAAACAACATTTGTTAGTGTTTTCTATTAAAACATCAATAAAAGCAGGTCGCTACGGATTAGGTAACCGAGCCCAAGCGGCCTACTATCGGCCATATCAGGTCACCCTGGCGATGTTATTGTGCGTAACCGGTCTAGCAAGCTAGAATGTTTCTGATTTACTAGCTTTATCCGTATTTGAGAGGAGTTTGTGATTTATTATGGCGCCTTTATTTGAACTAGAATTACGTGGTATTACTGGACTGCAATGAATGTATTACGACCATTGGATTTGATCTTGATTGTGTGAACCTAGCCGTTGATTTGTAGTCAAGGGTTTGGGTTTCCTCTCTCCCCTTCGGTTCATTCTCTCACTTGCTTTCTATTTTTTGATGGCTTTCTTGTGCGCTCGCGGTGCTAGCGCATGCTATTGCATCTTTGCTTGCAACCGCGACTATAGTTTCTAGCTTTGTAACATGAAGTACATTTGTTATATTATCATCAACATGGATTAGTTGCAATTATGTTGATCTCTAGCATTGTAGACATTTGATCTTGTATTGTGTTGATTTGATTCGTTACTTTTTCTCTTGTGGCATTGTTATTTTCTTTGGAATAATTTTGTTTTGATCTATTGTTGGAGATATCTTTGTAAATTCTGATTGATTGAGGTTTTGTACAGCATGAGGTGCTGAAGAAGTATTTGATACTTGTGATATGCAATCGATAGGTGTTTTGTCGAAATATAGTACTTGTGGTTGTTCACAGGCCGTGCAAATTAGTTTCTTACTTGATTGGCTTCCTAATTAGTTTGATTACACAAGATGCATTTGTAGTCAAGATTGATAGTTTTTTGTTAAGAAATCACTAAATCTTTCAATAGAATTGCACTTTCAAAGTGAGCTTCTGTTGAATGTTTTAGTGTTTCTTTCTAATATTCTTTTACAGAAAACATATAAGATTCATGATGTCAGAAGTCCGGAAGTCGATTAGATTGAAAGGAAAACGAGAGTGTGAGAAGTACCGAGGTTGTAAGAAGGACCGTTCAGTTCCTTGTTCTTTTGCTGAGATTTCTCCATTTATCGATTCTTGTTCATTTGCGCTGATTCTTTGCTTATCTCAAGAAGATGTATCCCTAATTCCTCCTCCACATAAGAAGAATGTATGAAAGCCTAGATCGAAATTGTTGTAGAATTTGAATGATCTTCATGATACTCCCGCTTCTTACATCGATGTCCTTTTAATTGATGCATCTCCCCACCAAGGAATGTGATGTAACATTCATTTCTAATAGTTTAGTGACACCAATTTCTGAGCATTCTTGTTCAAACTCAAGTCCTATTTGATTGCCACTTCAAGGTGTCAAGAACTTGCAGATTACTCCTTGACCTACAATGTGGATAAAGATCAGATTGATTCTAAAATAGTAGATGATGCAGTTGTTCGTTGTGAGGGTTTGAATGTTGTTACAATAGAGGCTGATGTTGTAGAGGAGCCAAGATGTGTAGATATTCATGTTTTATCGATTGTTGTTGGCGATGGCGCTTTACATGTAGTAGATGGCAGTTCTAATTCTAATAGCGATGCGTTTGAATTGAATTTTGATGAGCGTGAGATTGTTCTTGATAGAGAGTCTTCCGATGATGCTCATCATGCTAAGACTAGTTTTATTCTATGTGAAATTTCTTTTGCTCGTCCAAGGGTATTTAAGGAAGTTGACCGGAATTTGTTGCTGAAATGTATAGATGATGGTGATAATATGAATATTCAAAATGTCAATTGGCTGTGCAATCGGTTTGATTAGTGCGAAAGAGAATGCGGCTTGGTTGATTCAAAGGAGATTAAAGACTACACTATCGAAGAGTTAGCCAATTTGATGACTTAGTTCTTTTTGGCTCTTTGTAAAGATTCTAGTGATTGCTATCTTTTCGGTTCAATTGGTAATTTGTACAACTTGTAGAACCAAATTCTTTGCAGAGCTTAGAAGACGAGAATCAGGCTTACAAAGGTGGACAAAGTGGAGTTTAAACTACGTAAGTGTGTTCTTTTTGATACTGTAACTAGTGTTGTTGAAGCGGCTTTGAAACAGGCAATTGATAGTGGCGCCAATTAGGCACGCCAAAAGGTTAAGGTGATCACATCTGCCAAAGAGTCCGAACAGATTTTGAATCATCAATCTCACCAAACTACTCACTAGAGAGGTTTACTGCTGCAAATAGCATGATAATGTACAATGGTTCTCTTTATTCATGGTTGCCAAAAGCTTTGTAACTTTTCTTTATACTGATTTTGAGATTGGCTTGAAAACTTATCTCGATAGAAATGTATAAATTAAGTAGTCTTCTTCACTATTTTTAACTTCATTTATTTTCTTCAGTGTATTGTTATTATTTGATTATTTGATGTTTTGGCTTTTACTGTATATACTTATATATTACAATTGTGTAATTGACTTACTTCTTTGTATAGATAAACTAAGAATTGTTCCAAGACCCACCGGCAACTATGACAAAAAATCAGCCCAAGCAATTTTGTAGACATGTATATTCGTACAATGAAGACGTTGTGAATTATTGGAAGGCGTATGATAGTGTACTCGACATTGACATGAAGAATGGCGCTTTTTTCCTCGTGCCTCTGGATGAACCAAGGACGACTGTATGGTATAAACCAACTAATGTTGGCATTGGCTCCTTGCGGAAGTCGGTAGCAAACATGGCGCATAATGCAGGGATTTCTAGAGACATCACAGACAAAAGTAGCAGGGCTACTGCAATTAGTCGGATGTATATGGTTGGTGTTCTAAAGAGTGTTATATGTGGTGTAGCCGGGCACAAGAATTCTAATATGCTTGATCAATATGATGATTCTCTAGACATTGCTCATGAAGTATTATTCTATTTTTTAATTTTTTTTTTACATGTTTTTCAACTTCTATAGATTCAGTAGATTTGTTTTTGTTGCAACTTGAATTGATTAGTGGTTTGTACTTGTCCAAGCTATTCAAAGGGCGTCTCCTAACCCTTATAATGGAGAATGAATTGTTAAATATACTAAATTGAAGGAGGCTGCAGCTATGGAGTATAGAGCTTAGCAGGTTGCCTCTGTTGTAACGTCCTGAGACATCGATGGCTGAAGAACATCGCGTTGCCCCATTGACAATAAAATTTGGTAGTTCTTCCATATAGATAGTCGTTCGACTAATTCCCCTTGTATACTTGATTTACTTGTGAGGCATATTACTTGGCCTTTGTTAAGCCGCGAAGTTCCTATACAATCCACCCTTACTCCTCGATCTACTCCCAATGTTGCTGTAGAGACATCAGTTCATGAGGTTCTAAACTGTGTGACCTGTAACATTAGAATCCTTTGTCTATAATCGCCCAAAGCATGTAGTTCCTTCTACTGGAATGGTTCATAGGCAAGGATTTCACTCTAAGCCTCTTGAAAAAACTAAGTTGGCAAGTATTCCTGAAAACCACTTTGTTCATGAGGGAGTCGAAGAAAGTACCCGTGGTCCTGTAAGACCTTATAGCCATAGTCGTCGCGTACCTCCCCAGTTTGTTAAATCTAATCGAACCATGAACCGGTCCAACCCTTATTACTGTTATACTTCAAGACCACAATCTTCAAATGTCATCAACTTTTGTACACCTGAGAATGTATTATTGCAAAAGGATGTAGCTCTTACGAAGGAACTTGTACATTTGTTGGTGAATCAAGATCCCGGTTGTTTTAGTGAACAGACAAATTCTTTATCTAACATTTTCAATTCAAATGAAGAACTATTGAACTTTAACCTTGATAACTTGAGCAGAATGTCTTCTGATCTGAAGCGTCCTCTACACTTGTTCCTAATTCTCAGGCACCTCTTTGCAATACTGTAGTTACCGCTCCTCCATTAATTGTAGCTGCAATTGCTCCCAATGTAATTAGTGTTGCTACTGATAATGCCATTGCTCCTGTTAGTGTCCCTGTTGTTTCTCCCTTAGATGAATGTCCTCCTTCAAAAGCAGTTGCTTAGGGCATCCCCAATGGTTCGCCGCAAAGCAGCCCCTCCAAGACAGCTTAGCGAGCGCTCCGCGGAGCAGCGCGCCACATTGGCGTGCGGGTGCCCCAATGGCTCCGTGGGTAGAGGACCCGGGATCGAACCCCGCTACTGACGTGCCCCTTTATAATTGGCTTCGCTGGCCTCGGTAGTCCCAAATTATTTGTGGGCCATGTGTGGTCCCTCGGTGTCAGATCTCTAGGCCTATGCCCTGGCAGGAGCAACCTTTGACTAGTTTTGGAGTGTTGAAATTATCTCCCTCCACATGGAGAAAATTTGGCAAGAGCGGGGCCCTGTTTGCCGTGGCTCGCTTGGATAGCGAGGTGGATGGAGAGTCCATTGGAGCAGTTTTTTTGGTGGAGGGCCGCTAACCCCTTTAGTGAGTGTCTTTAGCGAGACTAATGGGGATGCTCTTACAATTGTACTTCTGATACAAGACATTAAACTCTACCTGTGAGTGTTGTAACTACGTCTGTTCTTATTCATGTAACAAGACCTTTTAGCAATGTTACTCATGTCAATTTCCTGTTTGCGAAGGATATGAATTTTGGATCATTACTTGGAGCGCTTAGCAAACCTCCTACTTGAGGTTTGTTCCTTTCTATTTTCTGTTTTCAAACTTTCATGGTGATTATTCTTTGTAGTATTTCTGTGACAATTGATTCTTATTAACATTCTATTATTTGCAGGTTACAAGGCATTACAAGCTCCACAACTAGGTTACTATTGAATCTAGACTTTGTAACATTTGTAAATTGTAAATGCATTCATTGTAAAATTTAGATTTTAAACTCTAGACTTACAATTACAACGCATTACAAAGCATTCAATTAAATTTTGGTTTAATGCGTTTTGCATTTGGTATTTCCTTGGCTACTTTTTGTTTTGTAATTTTTGAGTATTTTGTACGATATGTATATACATATATACATATTTTAAACTCCACGTGTCCATTTAGAATTGGTAATTGAAATCTTCTAGTTCTACACGTGGTTGGATTTGGTAATTTTTTTAATTTTTTTTTAAATTATAAAAATTTAATTTAAAAATAAATAAATAAATAAATAAATAAAAACATCATCATCCATTGTACTCCACGTTACATTACTTTTCATCCATCATGCTTATTGCTACAAAAACTTTCATCCCTTATGACAATTGCTACAAAACTGATTGATAAATCAGCAACCGGACTTGCAAGAAGCCCATCACAGCCACAAGTTCGAGTATATCGTATTGCTAATTGTTGGCTTAGGTTCAGACAAACACATTTCTAATATTGTAATGCTTCTAAAATCTTACCACCTACGTAGTTTCTTTCACAAACTATGAAATTCCACTACTTGAGCAAGGTCATCTTGATCGATAAATGATGAATGATTCAAAATTTCATTCGCAGAGAATTCTGGAAATAAATTAATCATATGTCATCTGATGAGCTTTTGTTCCTACATACCCTTCGTTACACAAAAGGCCACAAAGAAGATGAAGCATTTCACTAAGGCAAACACAGTCTAGCTCCAGAGCTTATCGCTCCATGTTACCCTACAAGGCTACAATAGCTAGCTTTTGATGGAAACCAGTCTTCTCTTTGTTAACTTCACAATCTTGAAATTGAAGAGACGTAACATTCAACTTGGGATTCTTCAGAATATCAGATCAATCAATACTCTCTCAACACTGCAGGACGTAAATCCTCTATCACACCCCTTTCTTAGTCGCACTGCTTTAACGTCAATGGAAGGATGTCGGTAAAAAAGTTCAGGTTCTGAAAGTCTTGTTTCAGCGACACCTCTCCATAGCTGATATACCACTGAAACAGGGAAGAAAGTGCGGTAAAAAAGATACATCCTGAAGTGAATTGCCAACCATACACGTCCTTGTGAGCACGGAGTCTATCTGCTACCAAGGACAGCGCTGGAATAGAATCGATCCTTAATAGTTGTGGTGGATAGTCATGATGTGAGCTGGTCGACGAATTTCGATCAGAGAGCAGTGAACTCCTTCTGCTCCATTTCTGACACAGAGCAGCTGGGTGGAGACGCTGGCAGGCGGATATGACCTCAAAGTTGTCGATGTTTTAGCTCTGAAATGCTCGTCTCTTAAGTGCTTGGGAGCCCAGATGTGACCACCATCGAGGTCCTCCATTAGACCTGCATTCAATTACCACAGCGTCACTCAGTTGAAGATGTAAATGGTTCCGAAACGACAAGACATGAAATACATGAAGGTTGGTTAGCACGTTTCTGTTCTATTCGCGTTTCTCAAGAAAGAATCTGACATATATCCCAGATGGCATGAGAGCCATAGTCTGAAGCTAGCTAGCTTCTATCTGTAACTCTGTAGGCAGCACACAAATAATTTTCTTCACTGTCAATATTGAGGGGAGAACGAAGAAGCAATACCTGGGTACCGGAGTATGATTGTGATGAGTGTAGATCACAAGTTCACATATTTAGCAAAAAGCGCTCACATAGTGTGCAATTTTTGCCCAAATGCTTGTAGGAAGGCACTTCTGAAGAGCTTGACTCTGTCTTAGAGGAACGTTTGTCCCTAACTCCGCTATATATCCATTTTTCGAATCTTTTTGTATAAGAAGCACATCACGGTTGCACTTGAGGAGACAGCAGGCCCTGTTTCATTATTTAGGTCTCACTTACTTGCTGCACAGGCAGTAGGGACAACCAGGAGGGCCCTTTCCCGGCACAAAGCTGGTTACCGATCAATGTTGCTTTAAGGTATTATACTCATGACATGCAGTATCATGGCGTTTATAATGTTCCCATTCGTATACCAATGCTTGATGAAGGTGCTCCAGCAAGAAATGCTTGCCAGCATCTCAGAATAATGAAAAAGAGTAATAGGACTAGCACTGGCTGATCAAACCCAAGAGTTTGTAGGAGATTCGGTCTGACTAGTCATTTTAGAAACAAGTTTCCAGTTCTCAAGAAGGGCTTGGCCCTGCTACCGGAATGCACAAGATTCTAGGCATTAACCTCTTCGCCCTACTACAATGGACTTAAGCCCAAAGGCCCATGTTGACAGCAGGACGGGAGTCAGTTGCCAGAAGGACCTGAATTAGCAGCAATCACACTACTTCTGAAGAGTGTAAGACTGTTGCTTTCATTTAGAATTTCCACTTTGTGCATCTCCATTCCACCATCCCTGAGATGAGATGACACTATCTCAATATATGGCAGTGTCCTGTGGTTGACCAGGCTTCCAACCAGATATTTCTTAAATTAACCCGACAGAGATTCACTCACTCTTATGTAGTTCAATATATTGATTCAAGGTTCATAATTGAGCTCCTGATGCTGTATTCTCGGACTCACTATTGGAACAAGTACTGCTTTCAAACAACGACCATGTGCCTAACAATCTTGCTTCTCAGAAACAGTAACCATATCAGTACTGAAAATAGCGATGATCACCAGAATTTGCATATATACCTCCGTACATTGAAAGTCTGTACAGCTTTTCTTGCACAGCTAGCAGCTCCATTGGTGTTGTAAAGAATTCCTCTTGTCGAGCACATATGCTCCAAATGAATACCTGCCTAGTCGAATTGTGGATGCCCAGACACATACATGCCTTGTCTATCGCTGGAAGTACAATTATTATGGTCACAGCAGTTCCTCTGCTCACATATATGGTAACTGTAGATCTATAAAGTGAAGGGGTATTTCTTGGAGTCGACTTAATTCGAGATCTAAGCACTATGGACGAAGCCATGGCGTTGATTTCCCTATCAGGACTATCGGCACATAAGGGCCAAGAAGAAGACTCGTAACTCCAGCCTAAAGACCAGCGGGATCCAAAAGTCTGTACTTGGATGTAGTGCTTCTAACACAGCCTGGGCCACCACTATTATGTTGGACTCCCTAATGATTCCTGCAACTCACCAGCTTCACTCTTCCGGAAGGACTTTCATCTCAGTGAGCAACACAAAGGATTCATCATCCTGAAGTCAACGGTCACTAGATTATTCGATGAGTTGTTGTTTTTCTGACACGCCATAATACGCAGATGACCGTGCATGTCTTGTGGGATTCTGTCCATGAGTAAGTTAAAAGAGTAGCCGATTTCCTAGCTCCAACCTCTATCATCAAGGCTCTTGACCAAAACGCCAGATTCCAGGTCAAATGGTTTGAAGTCAAGAGCACTATGAGTAGAACAGTACGGAAAGTAAGCACTTATTTGTTCATAGAATCTCGAACTAGAAAGAAGTTGAATTTGTGAAGCGATGAACCTCTTAAGTAATTTAGTACCTGGCCGGAGTGGTTTGAAGTCGAAATCGTTCTGGGCTCTTAATGGCACGAGAGAGCGAGCGTCTCTGCCCTATTGTTTTAGAAAAGAAAAAATTGTTCGGGGCTAGAGCCTGAAATCTCCACAAGTAGCCAAACCAAAACAATTTGACTCTGCATGTCAGGAGGTGCACTTGATCATGAAAAGTGAGCCTGAGAATCGATACGGAATCTCCCTCGTTTCTAGTTATGCACGCAACCCTCTAGGACTTCTTCAGCGTATATTATAAACTTGCCTGCGGGATTCCAAGAGATTTTGTCAACAGCTCGCTCACATAAGTACAGGGTTTAGCTTGAAACAGATCATGGTTTGAACGCCGCGCACCATGATACATGATCGTGGTGAATTTCTCACCTTGAAGGTCTTGACCAACTGTTTCTAAGAACCTATCCTGTAAACATCTAGTTCACTTGCGCCATCAAGTCAATAGCCATGTAAGTTTTTGTGTACTAGGTAACTAAACTCAACTGATATGCAACCTGGGAATGTTTTACAAGTATCACACTGGTATATTGCAATTGATCACATGTCTACTGTTTACTCCGCTTTGATTGTCTGATTAATTTGATGGTTTGGTGTGAGAATATTTGGTGGGTCAATCCCAATTCCAAAAGCCTGAGGGGTAAGCTTTGGACTTCGGCAAGAGACATCAACTACAATTTGCAAGGATGATCGCAATGGTATAAGCAGTCCTCTCAGAAATCCGCAATATGGATCGGCAGTATAAGTTAATTAAAACCCTAAAATTCAACACCTATGGATAGTTGAAAGTTGCATGCAATATGCCAAGAAAGTATGGATACATGAGGCCTGAAGCTCTTGCAAGCGAATCGAGGACAGTCCATTTGTACAAAAAAATACGCATCCTAATCACAAGTCGTAATTCTTTACACGGTACAGCGGTCATGCATTCCCATCCTATTACCAGAGTTTATATAGTTTATCAACACAAATATATCCGAGATATTTTACAATATAAGCAACCATCAAAATGATATATCCATGGTGGAACTGCGAAAACACTTTAAACTCACAATTAATGTAAAATTGCGAGGTTGTCAAATTTACCATAACCTATATCACACGCTCATTAGAAGGAAGCTCACACAATTCACAAACACTAACACAGAGCTCTCAAGCTTCACCCCTAATAATTGAAACTGCAGTAACAAAACTCCTCTAATAAAAGCCTATGTTCTAAATGTTCGCTTCAAAACCTTCAGAAGTAGCCATCAAGTCAAGACTAATCCTGAGCAGATCTTCGGAGCAGGATTCGATGTGGTACTTTGATTCAGCGCCGAAGTCAAGAAAGGGCATTAAGACTCCATTCGACCGGGCTGCAATCATCTCTCTCTCTCACTACCAGATATGCCCCCCTCAACCACATTCCTTTTCCCATCCCGTTGTTGCAACACCCATGGAGGAGTGTCGGTAGACATGTCCTGGTTCTTCAAGTCAAGTTAACATTATAACGACACCTCTCCATGGCTGTTGCAACAACAGAAGGGGGGAAGAATGTGGGAAGGGGGGTAGATGTGGTAGTGAAACGCCAACCATACAAAGGACGCAGTGCTACCCGCACCCAGTTTCTTTGGCACCAGGGATAGCACTGAACAGTTTAGGTGACAGTAGTAATTGATGTCAAGCTGTCGGTGTTGCTTCGATCAGTGGGCAGTGAATCTCGTTTTCTTTCTGGGCTTTACATGCCTTGGTGAATCGTTGCTGAGTCATTTCTGGTGAAATTGCGGTAGAGTAAAGCTTCACATTGGATTGTGATCGCCCTTGAGCACAGTGTCTTGCAAGAGTCTGTAATGGTGACTCTGTTCTGCTAAACTCTGCAGCTGAGCGGAAACGCGCCTTGGATGTGGAATTTGCTCCAAGTCTGATGGTGTTTGTGCTCTGAAGTGACCACATAGGCTTGTAAAAAGTGTTGGAAGCAAAGATGTAGCCGCCCTTTACCTCCATTTCATCTGCGTTCACATCAAAATAGATTCATTCTATAAGTCATAGTCTCTCATCTCTAAGACATGGCCTACATGCCCAGTACTATCTCTATCAAATTAACTTTTTAGCTCAGAATTCTGCCACTATTGGAGATCGAGGAAGGGTATATTACAAACTTCCAATCGATTTCTTTTCTTTGGTACGAACATAATCATCGTAAGCACCCACACAACTTTCGCAGAAGTCCCACCACTATCTCTCTATTGTGGTCCCCTGTTTTACAAGTAACATTTGCAATTCTCGACACGACTTACAAGATAAGTTTGACTGTGCCAAGTGTTCGGGAAGCTAGCCCCAACTCTACATCCAGTGCTCCTATCTGTGTGCAACGAATCAAATGTATCCAGCTGAATTTCTACTCAAATTCCGGCGGGCCAATTGTCCACAAGTACGAATCATGATCCTTCAAAATTAATTGTCACACTTAAGAGCATAAGCAACCAATTACTGAACGCAAAATTATATAGTCGAAACCATTGTGCAACCAGATCAAACCGACAGGAATTGATATTGCTCAAAGGAAATTTGGCGTCAAAAACTAGAGAATGCAGCTCACCACGAGAGCTGGAAGCAAACCCACTTGATGCTGCGAATTCACACCGATTCAATTGCCGATTCAGATGCAGTTAGCCCAAATGGTTGTCTCAACGATAGCCAAAACGACGTGCGCATCATTCTGAATCCTAGTATGGTTCAGCAGACAAAACGATATGTAAGACCTGGTACTCTACGTGTTGCGATATGCGAATCAATTCCCCGGCAACTGCAGCCGAGCAAGCCAGCTCATGTGTCTGTACAAACAGATGTGGCTCATGTGGCCCTCCTTTTTTCCCAATTCAAGGTGATGGCGATGACGAACTGGAGGTAAATGAACTGAAGACGAGACCTAGGAACAAGTCTCGTAAGTTATCGATCTCATCTCTGGATCTCCGATCTTTTGGCCAAGTGTAGAAACAGTTGTTGGACAATTATTTAAAGCCTGGCGGGCCCGGTTCGGGAACTGGCTCCTTTGAGTGGCCACGTCCGCACTAGGCTGCCGAATATACTGATTCCCAACATGATATGAACATTCTACAGTGCACTAACCTAGAGTAAATTGCATGAGACCAAAGATTTGTAACTTGGTATTCAAAGTGCCTTTCCCTTGCACGTGCAGATTAAATCTCTTTGAAGCAACTTGAAGTTATATATCTTCGATTGCTTTTGGGATGGACATGATTCCATGCAGCAGCCATTGCAGTCTGTTGCGGTCCCGGATCACCTTTGCAATCAGTGAATCATGCTTTACCATGTGATCGAAGTATTTAATTCTTACAGTGGAATTAAATGACGCACAGAAAAATCAAAACAGAGTTGGATATGTATATAACCGTTACTTTGCGAGTGCTCTTTGTCCGAAGCTCGTTCTTTCTCAATTGTTTGAACAGATGGGAAGATGGGACATTAAGGTAGGGAATTCTCATTCTGGCTGGAATGAGCAGATTCTCATATCAGGAAACAAGGAAATTATAAAAACGTCTTGCATGTGTTAGCATTTGAAAATGGAGTTTAATGCGAGTGATTTCATAATATTGGAGTTCATATGAATAAGTTATGGGATAGATTGTTACAAGAGGAACCTTGACCATGGAACTGGGAAAAGGGGTTTAAGGTAGAGGGATCCTACGCCTAGAGGTCAGGCTAGACACTCATTTATCCTCCACTCTTTTCCTTTGTCAAGTGGTCATCCGCCCATAGTCCCTACGTCCGCCGTTTTTTCCTATAACCTCCATTTTCCTACATCCACCCGTTCTCTATTAAAGCAAAGATTCCCTAAGCAAATTCAATACAAATTAAATAAATTTTAAGTAGAAGACACTAGTGGGAAAGGTGTTCAGGTATACCATTGGAGCAATGTCCAAAAAAAAAAATTATTTAAAATTTATAATCTCCCAATCTTTGCGGTGGATTGTGCTCAAATTTGTTGTACACCTTTTTGAACAAAGTAGATACAAGATCTTAGAGTTCCATAATATTTGGTTTTGTATCTAAGTTTAGTAATCAATAGGTTGCTATCAATAGGGATATGTTTTTGGCAAATTTTGTCTTAAAAACACCCGTTACGTTATCCAATGTCCGCATTTGCCCAGCCCGGGTTAGGTCATTCATGATGTGACATGTTGCGACGTACAATTGTCATCCTCCCTTCATCACATGTTGAGCAACATTTGGAGATGTGTTGCGTTTGTACAAAATCCAAGGTATACTGCTTAGTCAATTGTGTTGCCACTACCTCGCACCAATTGGAACGAAGTTGGTGTAGACGCCTAGATAGTAATGCATCAAATTCAGCGTTTAGTTGCAAGAGGGAATAGATGGCGATTGATCTAAAAGGCGTAGAGGGAAAGGTGACAACGTTGACAATGAACATAGGTGTTGGGTTTTGCATCTGCATATAAAGTCGATGAAGAAGAAATGTAACACAGGTGTTGCACCAAAAGGCGGGCGTTGAGCAATCCAAGGAAGCAAGCAATTGAGACAAAGAGAGTTATTCTGGAATGCTAGAGTGGTGGCACTCAAAGCTACCCTCGTCACTAAGGGCTCCCCACCTGAGGGGGAGCGCAGCCTCTACTCGCTAGGCTTCTGCCCGACAACGACTGCTGGCTACCGGCCCAACTTGGGCTCCTGCTTCCGCTCTTCACCATCGCCCTCGCGATCTCTTCTTGTTCCGCTTCCGCCATTTGCCCTCGCTACCAGCTTCCGTTCCTTCCTCTCATGCCGTTCCCTAACACCCGGGCTACAAGAGACCCCCATGATGTACTATGTATTTAGAGTCTGGTAAGGGAAGTCTGCTGGGAGCATTTCGAGCCCCTCTCCTCTTCTCCCCAACTTGGAGCCTCAAAAAAAAACCAAGTCCTTACTTATTTCAAAGCCTCTTTTTTTCTTATTTTCCTTCAATTTCTATATTTATGTAGGACCATTTATATATTATCTACATTTGTGTAAGACCTAAATCTGTTTATGAAGGGAAATCATATTGAAAGATTACACAAAGGCAAAATTACAAAGTGATAACAAAATCAATGAAAAAACCCTACACATAAACTTTACTTCACAAATATCTCATGGTTACAATTTCTGAAAAAAATAGAATTTGCTCCTCCTTCTACCAATGTTTTTGTAGCACAAATTTCTCAAGTGACCTTAAAAGGCTTACAAAAAATTGTCTTTTTTTATTTGGATTGTGAAAGAAGCTCATGTGAAGAGCGCTTCAAAATAAGGCGTGGAGCACTTGCTTCACCAACTTTTGAAATTAGACATTTCCTCCTATATCTCATTCTCGTTTGCTTCACGTTCTCTTTACTGGAAGCAATAGAACCTCGAAGGGGAAGAGTGATTGTATTGGGCCTTTCAAAATTTGAAGGCTCCAATAATATGCCAAAACGAGCTTGAAGGGCTTGAAATTTTTGCTTCACCTCTTCCTCATTGTCACCATAAAGAGTTGCTTGACATAGTGATTCAATTTCACGTACCATGTTGAACGTCTTCTCACGCACGACACCAATCAAAAAAGCCTGCTCCTTTGGTACATCCGATTAAGTTGGAGTCATAAGCTCCATGTCTTCCATGTTGATTTGAGTAGGCAATAGTTCTTTAACCACTTCATTTTCTTTGAGTCCTTTAAAATTACCTTCACAATCGATTGCACACCAAATATGTGTTTGCAAGTGGAGACCCTATCGAGACAATCATAATAATGTGTTTTCAATGAAACACTATACCATAAGCTAGGAGAAGTCTCACTCTTGACTTGAGAAAGGAGATGCTCCTCATGAACAACCTTCAAGACATCCAAAAGACAAGATTGGTAAGTTTTCAAAATTTGTTTTCCTCCTTTCAATCGATGCCTTTGAGCATTGTCATTCCATCTCTATATATTGTTTCGAGTCGCCCACAAATTGAAAAAATAAGTTTGAGTTGAGCATCATGTTTAAAATATATTTATAAAAAAAAAATGAATGCAATAAAATAAATATACAATAATATATAAAAATGACGAACTTACTTAAAGGTTGAGTCATTCGGAATTGACTCAATAATGTGGGTTGACTCATACAAGTGCCATCACTGACACTACCAACAATTTCCACTATAAGGTCTCGGAGGGACCGGTTTACTTTTCCTTGTAAAAGTGTGTATTTAATCTACTCCCAATGTTTTTTGACATGGTTATTTAAATCTATACCCTTATAAGCAAATAACCTTCCAAATGAAGCCCACAACCTTCTCCAAGAACAATTAATCCCAGCACATCCGAATTCACATATTTGGCAAAAATTGGGATGTGTTGAAACTCAATACAAAATCTTCTTAAATTCTTGTCAAAATGGTCTTCACTAAGACAAAGCATTAAAACGTGTAATGTCTTCTACACCTGATCCTTGTCCTCATTACAAATCTTGGTTATCAAGTTCTCACTTCATACCTTCATGGCATGGAAGTGACACAAGAGAATTTGTCCACCAACTTGTGTTTTGGTACCCTCTTCAAAAGTCCGACAATGAGCATCATTACTCAGAACCGTTTGGATAGAATTCAAAGTTGGCTTGTATTTGTCAATGATGATTGCGAAGGGTCTAATCTTTCCTAAAGATCGAAACACGTGGAATAATGTTATCACTATAGCAAAACCCTCATATTTTTTTTTAACCTCATTGCTATAAAATATGTAAAAAACCGGAATTCCAATTTCATCTTCGTTTCATACAATTGCCGCATTAAGCGGCGAACCGTATTGGTTTATTTTGAATGTGGAATCCAAGCCCCATCAATTATTACCTCAAAATCGTAGGGCAAATTTTTGCATAAAGTCATCTTCTATAACTACCACAAATGGTCTTTTTTTTTTGTCCATATTCTTGGATAAATACGGTTGATAGTTCAAAATCTTTCCTTGAGCTTGTAATTTCAAGATTTCAATTTGTGCCACATCCCAATCGTCTATCCAAAGTGCATCTATATACACCAAACAAAAATTTTAAACACAAATTAAAACATAAACATGAAGAATTTAAGTACAATTTAAATACGCAATGCATTTCATAACTTCGCATGAAAAATGAAATATGGAAAAAATTAAATTAAAAAAAATTAAAAAAAATTAAAAAAAATTGTTGATTCTTAAAGAATATGCAAGTATTTGCACTTCTTTTTTTATGACGAAAAATCTATACGTAGCACGTTCCACCTCTGGTACACTTTGTAAAATTCTTACATCAGCATCAACAGACGTGGCTTCAATGGCTCTTAGCAAAAGCATGAACTTTAAATTCTCCACAACCCATGCAATAACATAAGAAGGCACTGGTAGGAGAATTGACATTCAGAAAGTAAGATCTTGAAAACTTTTAGTTTCAAGTTTAGGTAAATAAGAATGTGAGCAGACATCAATGAGAACAAGAAATAACCAAAGTGTGGATGGTTGTGAAGGAGTTCGGTGAAGGTGATGTCTAAAGGGAAGGAAATAGGCGGTACGGCTAGGATTTTGACTACGGCTAGGGGCACGCCGTTGGAAGGGCATTCACGGCAGTAAGGAACAGTTGTAGCTATGACGACCGGCAGTGGCAAAAGGAGGGGGCTGCGGCTGTAGGACACGGCTACAGGCGGCAGAGAACGGCTGTGGCCGTTAACGGACAGCCGTGGAGTTTAAAAGTAATGAAAGACTTTTTTTTTTAAAATTAAATAAAAATAAATAAATAAATAATAAATTGGGAAATGATTTACACAAAGTCGGGAGCCGAGACATTGAAAGAAAAAGAAAAAATCAAGCGTCAAAACTACTTCTGAAGGTTCAAGAGCTGCACGAAGCTTGTATGCACCAGCAATGCCGAGCCAACGGATGAATACAACTCACTTACAACTAGTGTTTAGAACGGAATTAATAAGAGCCACAATCAACGATGCAAAAGGCCGTCTCTTCAAATACTTTTACGACAATCACCATGTTGCACTAATCCTGTCAATGATTCAAGGGACTGATAGAATCAAAGACCTGCACATGTTCAAAGAAGAACAAGAGAATTTCACCAGCAAAAGAGTTTTTGATTTCAGTTTTAGTATGTAGTACAAAATGAACTTCAAACTGGAATCCTCACCATTGGACACCTTCATCGGAGCCATGTTAATATTAATAGCAAAAAAGAGTGCGAAGGCAACAGTAGACTCAACTACACAACAACCCGAAACAACAATGAGGAGTGTAACGCCTCGCAAGTTCTGAGGCAGCAACTTGGACAAAGCAGAAGGAAAAGGATTCAAGAACATTAAAATAATAATTATTATTATAATAATAAAATAATATAAAATTTCATCGAAACCAAAGAAAGTTTCATTCGGGACCCAACAAGCTCGGCAACTATCGGAGGAAATTGGAATGCATTTATCCAGCAACAAATTCAAATGGGACTAAATGTAGCCATTCCATTCAATATTCAAGAATATAGGCACCAAGAACTGGTAGGGCTCAACACGCAACCGATATCGATGCTTGAACCGGTCGTGGTAGAGCTTGACATCCAATTTCAGAAGGCCACAAAAGTGGCCCGTCTAAAGGAGTTTGCCGACAAAAAGGCGTAGATATCTACCGTTGGTTACTCCAACTCCGCCTCGAGTTTGACAGTGATCCTAACGGATATAGGACGAAGCGACAAAAAGTCAACTACACTCTATCATATATGATGGGGTCGGCACAAGGTTGGGCCATGCCCATCTTCCAAGCTCTTAACGAGGGTCGCAGTCATCCACTCCTAGTGTCATACAATGCTTTCCGCAAAGGAGTGGTAGCGATCTTTGGGAAAATTGACCGGAAAAGCAACGCTCAAGATCGGTTACATGAGATATGGCAAACAACAAGGGTGGCTTCCTACATCGTCACCTTCAATGAACTAGTGAACTAATGCAAGGAGACCCTTATTTGGACATTCCACCAGGGATTAAAAAATGCTGGAATTTTGGAATGGTACTTAAACACAGTGAAAGAGCATTGTCCCTCACTATGCATTTTATCACATTAATCAAATGGTTATTATATTGTGCTTATTCTCATATATATATGGTTTGAGACACAAGAATCAAGAAAATTTTGGATATATGAAAATATACACCATGTATAATGAAGAAATACGGCAAAAATCATCCAACGTATAGAATCTGGACGCTGACTTAGCAAAGGGTTAAAAGCACATAAGAATTTCTTGATTATATAGCTAATCATGATTATAAAGTTGTATTTGTTTTATTAAATTAAAAATAGAAGTTAAAATTAAGACATCAACTATAAAAATCCTTTAAAAATTACTTGTATGCATAAATAACCATAAAACCTTGACAAACTTGACACTTTGTAATATATTTAAAGAATTATTAGCTTTGATGTTCATTTACATTCAAATCTTTACCTTTCACCAAAATTTTAAATTTGGATCATAGGTATGTATATGATCTGTAAATTATATATAAATACATATTATATTCTAAATATAAATCAAATAAAATATATATATGAAACATTAGACATAGATTGGATATAAAATAAATACCAAATTACTAAATAAAGATTAAATAATAAATTTAGACCATTAATAATAGCCAACATAGTAATATATTCAATATTCTAAATATAACTCATATTTTCAAAATAAAATATACAACAAATATATAATAATAATATCCTACAAACCAATATATAATAATCTTATTTAGTGTATAAATATTTATAGCATCCAACATTTTAAAAATAACATACGAAACAATTCCATCAATTTCTTGATAAATTGCAACCTATGTTCTGCAAAAATGTAAACATATTTCATCACAATAATTGTATCAGTATTAAGATGTCTTGTCACATTAAACTTGCGAGCTCTAATATATTATTCTTTAGCCTCTTAAGCAGCTACAAAGAACTTGATTAGAAGTCAAACCAAGCCAATGCATCCATCTAAGACAAATCTATGAAAATGAAATTCACATTAAATAAATAATCAATTTCTCAAAAATTGATTAAAATTTTAAGATTTTTGAATTCTTTATCGACTCTATATATTATAGTGTCTTAAAGGTAAAGTTAATTTACTGTATTTTGGCAATCAAACTCTTCAGTCATTTAAAAAAATTGTTTACATCAAAACCTTATAACAACGTAAAGTTTGTTTAATCTGATTCTAGTTTGTCTTATAATTTTGAAATTTTTCTACAATTAATTTCATTTTATTGCAATTTTGATATTAATATATTTGACTTATTTTATTTGCCACAATGTTCTTCCTTTTTATTTAAGGTATTGTTAAAGACTATAAGCTTTCTTGAATATGATTTTTTTATTGAATTTCAATTATATCTATAATTTTCTTTGAAATTCACAATAATCTCAAAATCCAAAATTTAATATGAATAAATGATGGTTTGTTGTTGACATATTTATTCATTTAAAAATAAATGATAAAGAATATCACATATTTATGGTAACAATTAAAGAATTTTCATTATAATTTGAATACATCATTCATACCTTTATATGATATATTTTTAGAGATATGGGCTCCAAAAGATATATTTTGTGCTTATCATCTAAAACTTTTGTAGGCATCTAAGTTTTAACAATGAAGTAAACAATCCTTTCAATTATGTTGAAATCTTTTAGTTAAATTTGACATCTATATGGTCTTTAAATCATTATATTTACAAATTTCAATTTCTAAACAATATAATTTATATTACCTTTATTTTTCATATTTTTGGTCTTTTTTAAAATCTCATCATTGTATTTTTTTAAACACTTCAAATCCGTTAACTTAGGACTAAGAATTAAAATAAAAATAAAAATTTCTTTATGTAAAAGGATGTTAAATGAATGTAAATTGTAATGAAATTTAGAGACTCAACTACCTCACTAATCTTGTTCTTATACTTGGCATTTTATTTCCAATTTACTCTATTATAATAAATATAAATTATGCTTTGTCTAAAGTCAAAAACACTTTTGTGGAGAAAAGTAATATAAGAAATACAATATGAGATCACTTGCAAAGTGGAAGTGTTTTTGAGGAGGCCAATAAGTTTATTGTTTCAAAAAGTAACGTCAAATGTTAAATGGAAAAGAATTAAGTTGACAAGTTGTCTCTATAATGATATATTTATGTATAAGATCCTTTTTCTAATTGTACAAATAGGCTTGGATATGAGTAGTCTTAATTGAAATGTATTTATAATACAAATTTTATTGGAAGATGCTTTAATAAAAGGTTTTTTAATTATTGTCATTATTATTTTGTGATAAAATTTTACTTTTTATTATTATTGTTCTAGTTTCTTTAAGCATCATGAAATTCACAAACTATCTATAAAGAGAGTCAATCATCAGTGCAAGAATTCATGAAGGAAGAAAGTTCTATCATAGCTTCCCATTTTTGGTCCAAAAGCCAATCAATCAATCATTGCAACTTATCCCTAAAATTCATTTCACATACAACCACCAATACCATAATGTTTACCTTTGAAATATTTACAAGATATCCTTAATGTGAAATGCTATTCTATTGTTCTTTCATGACATTGTCTCATTGCATAGGCAAATAATCTTCTATTCTTCCTTTGTTGCATCACACTCAGACAACATTATAATTTTATTAATTGACCCTTACAAATTTAGTCAATCATTTTGAAGTCTTCATTTCACTCTAAATCCAATTACCCACTTACTCTATGTATTAATGAAATCAACATTATATTTAAATGTACTTTCTATATATTAATGGAACCAATATTATATATGAAAGATTATTTTATTATAATTTCAATTCTAAACACTTTACAACAAGAGTATTTATACAAAATACTTACCACATATATAAGTACTATACAATTACAATAATTGGTTTTGTTTAAGAAGAAGAAAGACGAAAAGAAACTTTGGTCTCTGAAGAAGACCGACATGAATGAAGAGTTTGTTTGTTTCACCTTTAGATGTGTTTCCAGAGGACAAAGGAATAAAAGTAAAAAATTATTCCCCACCCTTTCGAGAGTAAATACTATAGTGACAATTAGCTAGTAAAAATAACAAATACAAATAAGGGCTAGTCAATATAAGGCTTGTTTTGTGTGGAGTTAGGATGCCAAGATTTGACCTATGTGTTGGTTGGAAAGAGCATTGATCTCATGTGACTCGTCCATGTTCAAACCTTGGTGGACTCGTTTGAGCACATGTGAGAAATGTAGAGGTTTGGTGCTGCTAAGAGAGCAATATGTAGAGGCTTGATACCAAAGAAGTTCTGCCAACCAACAACCCATCTCATGTATAACAAGAGACATATACTTGTTGCTAACATTCAATAAATTCCCTTTGGCTACTAATTTGTTTTGGTTTTTATCTAGGGGGCTCTTTGAGGTAAAGATTGGTAGTTCTTTAGTCTTTTTTTGTGAAGGAGGGTAGACATAGTTTATTGTATGGCAATGGTAAGTTGGTTTTGTTTACAATTAGTGAAACTTTTTAATTTCATAACTCCATGTTCTATTTATTTAGAACTTTACATGATAAACTCTATTAAAGATCATTAATCCACAACTATTGTATCTAAAGAAATTACTAAACATGGTTACTAAGGTGCATGCCAAAAACGCAAGCTAATTGTCTTAGCTACAAGCGGGCCTAAACCATAGTTGGTTGGTAAAGGAGGGTTTGTCCATGGCTATGTCACACATGTACTTATTGACAAGTGAAACAAATTTATTTTGAACTTGATAGCAATTATATACATTTGATTCTTTTGCTATAGATGACATTTACCATTTTGTCGACTGGGCGAGGCTAGTGATATTGATCATGCATGTTGTGTTGGACAACCCTTACAAAAAGTGGCTTGGAATTTGGAGCTACCATGGCATTCTAAGAAACATTGTTGACTTATTGATTTCATCTTGTAACGGAGGTAGCAAAACTACCGATTATTACTCTTGAAGCTCTTTTGATGATGGTCATGTCCAATTGATAGGAAATGACCAAATATGATGAAAAAAGGAAAGAGATCGAAGGACAAAACTTAAGTATTTGAAATTATATTTAGTTCACATGAATTTTTGAAGGTTTGGATTGTCATGGACTTGTAAACATAGGTGTACAAACAACAAATAAAGTCATCAATGCCACCCACATGCAAATTGGAAACGGTACTTCATAATTCAAAAAATAACAATGGTTCTTTTTAGCGGTATTTTTACTATTTAAATACTATTTATCCATTTATTGGTTGATTTTTCTTATAGGGATATTATCTTCTACTCTCATGAAAATGCATCATAGTTATAAATGAGATGTTCTAATCATTGTAGGTCAATCTTTAGCTAAAGTTATTGAAAGAAAAAAAACAATGAACTAGCAAAAACAACAATTATTTTCCTTTGATAGTTGACTCTTCCACTATTCCACTCACTATTTTATTTGGAGATACACTTCTAGTTATTGTTATAATTGGAATCTCGTTAGTTGAATTTTCTTTACCAAACCTTCAAAGAAATCCTCGTGTAGAAAATTGATACTGGAAAATACTTAGCACATCCTCCAATGGATCCAGTAGGGAATTTTCATACAAAGATCATGGAACTTATCCTTCTGAATTGGGTCGAATAGCTGTAGAGTCTGCTAAGTTATATCCTGTTATGTGCACTAAACAGAGTTGCTTCAAGTTTATAAAGTATATTCACCACAAGTAGTCCGAAATAACAATAAAATCATACTATGGGTCCTGAAATTATTATTTGGTAGAATGAGCTAGAATTGATGATTCTCAATTGTAACTAATGGCTTTAATAGTAAGAGAACCATTATGACTGCCCAGTATTACAGGAAAATATACATTTACCATTTTGAAATAGTCAGCATTTTGAGATGAGTCTCGTGACACATGAAGGGAATCGTAGGACGGTTTCATGAAACAGAGGGCTAGGCCGGTGGAGGAGTTCAGGACACGGGACCTTTCACAGATTTCCAGAGTAATTTAATTGCTCGTTTACTATATTCATACAAGTAATATAATTTTAAGAATCATCCACAAAAATTAATTAATTTTTGGTAAGAATATAAAGAATCTGAGTCACAATTGAACATCATAAATTAATAATGTAATGAAGAGTATTTGTAATTAGAGTCTAATTTGCCAGCACTCGTTCCATACCACAGCAGTTTAAGTTGAACCAGCTAAATGAAAATACTGTCATTAGGAAGAAACGGATTATGTGTCATAGCTTGTACTGTACAGTTGGCTGAGTGTGGTCACCTCGACAAATTCCATGTTCAGTGTTCTCCCAGATTGTCCCAAAAACCGGTGCTAGAAAGTCTCCTCTTTTTGGACTGAAAGGTCTGATTTGCACAACCTATTGCTCTGCATGTCCACACATGAAATCCTATCAATCTGACATGTGTGGTTTTCTGGACTTCATGTCCGTTTTGAATTTGATTTAATCTCCCACATCCATTCAAGTTCCGTTATATTTGTTACCGACGTACCGACAAATCTATGTCAACTACATGCAACATGCGTTAAACTTGTTACCGACGGATGCGCCGTCAAATTATTTTTTTGTTGTGTAAAAAATCCATTGATTTTTTATTGATGTGTCATCAAAAGTAAGTTTTATGAAAAAACTATATTTTTAATCAGTTATCCATTAAATTTGTTACCGACATACCGACGATGAGAATTACTAATCCACTTTTCATAGTGTTGGATCACAAAAGAATCTCTTTACAATCATAATATGTACATCCATATTGACCCTAGATTCGTGCGGAATTGTGTTACGGATGATACCAAAACACAACCACCAAGAATCACGCGTTAATGTTTGATTAGGACAAATGCCACGGCTAGTACGTCATCCATTCAAAGGACCATGTACAGCATGCAGTGCACGTGAACAGTACACTTGGCTCAACATTTCTCCCACTCAGCTGAGCATAGCCTCTGTACTACTAAGAAGGACATTCAAACTTTTGATTTGCATTTCATACTACTCCAATTAGCCTTAGAAACAATTAACTGCATAGCCTAGCCTAGGAATAAAATACGTGAACAGGAAGGCTTCCAAACAACATAGTTTGGGCCCATAAGTTTACCATTTACAGTCAGCAACTTTAATTACCGCAAACCGGGACACATATTTAGAGGACAAGGTTGTAGCCATTGATGTGAAATAGTCAGCAGAAATTGTCAAACGAAAAATAGGGATGGTCGGCTCAGAGAATATGGCAAAAGGTGAGGCAATGACTCCACCCCATCAGTGGACCGGGTCAATCCCCTGCTATCAATTGACAGATTGGATAACTCAACTCTGTTTACAGAAGAATTAGCTACGTCATGCCTGAATTAAAGAATTTTGGATCACAATATCACGTGATCCAATCGAATAATTGATCCATCTCAGTGGTTTCCTAGTCTCCAGAGATCACAAGCATAATACCGACTCATATGTACATATGCAATACCGACTTGGCTATGGCGAAACAGAGCTTTTCTACACAAGCAGAGGAATCCTATCAACACTTCACTGAGAGAATCGAAAGGGTTTTCTATCAATATAAACCGCAAGCAAGAACTGGGTTAAAATTTGCGAAGATAAACAGATCAAGGAAACAATATGATTTCAAATCGATAAATATGAGATACTATCCATGTAAAGCAAGCAACCAGCGATGAGATCTTTCTCTTGAATGCAAGAAGCCATAGAATATGTAAGAACGTAAATTTTACAGTACCTTTATTCATTGAAAACACATAAAACATTCAGACAGACATGTGATAATGTTCTGTATCCGAGTTGCACACGGAATCTAGCAGTTGAAGGTGAAGCAAATCCACTAGATTCATACTTTCAGTCACCGCCCTGTCCACAAAGAAAGCACCATTCTCATCTAAACTGGAAAAAAACACAGAAAAGATCAACAAACTAGTACTGTTGATTCGAAACAAGCAACAAGATCCAAGTGAGTTTCTGTGTGCAGCAAGGTCCTTAACTCGAGAAATCCACTTGAGTCATGAGCCAGTCGAATGGAAAGGCTTGCAGAAGAAACGCAAAGACGATATATAGAGTATCCAAGGTGTATACGAAGCTACGTCGAGCCAGCAGCTGCATATACGTCAATTCTCTCTCAGCCAACATACACATGAGGCCCGTGTCTCCAGAATCGGAGATGCATCAAGTTGCAGAGCACAGATCAGCTGGCCTTGCACGATCATACTCTTCCAGCTCCGGAAGGATATGACGGCGTGAAGGCTCCGGCAGATCTGCAAGGATACCGTCAACAATGGCTCCGGGATCCAAGTTGTTGAGGCCATATCCGCCATCACCAGCAGCTATGGCGACGTCATGATTCTCGCCATGGTCGCCATTGTCGCCACCCTCTTGTATAAGAGGTTCAGCACGAAGAGGGTCATGTCCCTCTAGTTCCATAATAACTCTGCAAAACCAGAAACAAATTAGAGCTTCAGAAACAATCATGTCGCAATTTGCAACATTACTAAAATTCGTGAGAGCAGAAGATGAGATCTTACCTTGTCGAGTCTGGCTGTTCGGGGCAGCTGGGGCACTTCGTGTCTGTTGCAAGGCCTTTGTGTATGAGAGTGATCATTGCTTTGGCAACCTTGTTGCCTCTGTTAACGTCTCCTCTTAGCATGCAGCAAAGGTCGCAAGCAAACACTCTCCACACAAGATAACCTGCACAGACAGAGCGCCCCAGTTTGAGAAAGAGCCCAGATACAGAGTTCCCTGTGAGTTTTATATGTAAGTGGCAACAAACTTCGAAGCTCGGAGGAAGCGAACATCCGCATTCCACAACCATTAAGTTAAGTACATAGGTACTGTGAGCAATGATTCCAGGCTGCCTGCTGGCCGCCCACAGATGAATGCCATGGACTGCTTCTGTGTACTAGTCAACTTGTCCAAAAAATGCCATTGATTGTTTCAATTTTATAGGGCCCACAAGATGTCTGCTCCCGACATCAAATTGCTTTAGTAACCATTTCTCTTAACACTGGACGCGCAGTACAGTACAATGCACATCAAGTGCTACCAAAACAAAAATTGATACAAGCAGAGTATTTGAACAAGAAGCACTGCATTGGCATACTGTGCCACTAAATTCCACTCATCACAGGTTTACTTTTCCAATATCATGCTCATCTTGAGGAATCGTCAGTTACAGAATCACTCCTTAGGAGTTTGAATGGTGTATGATAGCTGCATTTTAGTTTTTGGAAAACTGGGAAAATTGGGGAGTGGGATTGTGCTGGAAATTAGGTATTCTACGCTGATACCAATGGATGCTGGTAGCTACTAATTTCACAGTCAGCATCCCTCAAAGTCATTGAAGCAAATACTTTTTCCTAGCCAATTTTAACGTTGCTTGTACAGACATTTTTGGTTTACTGGGATGCGCGAACTATTGGGCCACCAATGTGCATCCCGAAGTAGACACAAATTGTTGGGAGACGGTACGAAAGGCTCTGAATTGTTCAATTTGAGCCTCAAAACCAAGAAAAAAAAGTTGATTCTCATAGTCATTCATGCAACTTGCATTTGGTGAAGACACATGCATTGAAATTTTTGGGCAAGGTGTGGAGCACAGCTATCAAAAACTTGTCTACAGAAGCTGCTAAGCAGTCCCTCTCAGGCTTGCCCAGTTTCTCAATGTTGCCCGAAATGTGAAAATTAGATTTCATTGCCATGACTTGAACCCATGCCATAGCTTGTACCAGTCCTCTGCACCCAATCCCATCACCTCATTCACAGCAGCGTACCATATTGAACTCCCAAACACACTGTCTCTCACTCCCATGACGCCTCTCCCCAGGTACAGCTGCCCAAAACAACGTCATAGCCTACCGCGCTACATCTCAGAAGCAAGCATGTCAGCGAAAGGGGACAAGAAGTACGTTGGGTCCACTTTGACAATGCTACTAATCCATACATACATAGGAATGTCGCAATATGTGGGGCAACAAGTTAAAGATCCGAATCGTAGAAAACATCTCCTCGAATCATTTATGCCAAGTAAAGAATGTTCAAAGATTGTCGGATGTGGCAACTTTAAAGTTTCTTTTCCATACAATCTTTAAATGTTAAGTCAACGACAATTTTTTTATTGTATATCTACGTATTTTTTTGTTCCTTCTTTCATATGAGACATTTGAGGAACCCCAAAAAAATGTCAAGTTATCAATGCGTTCAATCATTGAGTATAGTTTCCGAAGAAGTTTTAAACATTCTCATAAATTTCCACCAAATATTTTAAACTTTCTAGTCATGCATGAAAAAATTGAATTTTTATTTAGTTCAAATTTTCATTATTAGTAGATGAAATATACCCCAATAAATTTATCCTACAAAAAAATAAAGGTTTAAAAATTTGTATCATCATACACTGTATTTAAGATGAAATTTTTTTAAACAAGTTTTTTGGTAGTGAAAAAGCTTATTATAAATATGGAATATTATAGAATCAAGTGTTGTATCAAGAAGATTGAAAAAAGATACTTCAATGATTAAAAAAATGTAATTACAAATGATAATATGAATAATGGATCAAGATTAGAAATATATATTCATATAGTAAGTATAATGATGTTATAACGAAGATTCAAGCAACTTTCAAAGAAGGCTCATATGTTGAATTAAATTAATGCTTGACATTACTAAAATCTAAAGTTTTTTTAACTAATTCAGATAAAAATAGGACCCTTCAATTAATCAAATCAAATTAGAATAATTTTATCATTAAAATAAAATTTAATGACATTAACCCCTAAACGGCCAAGGGTGTTTTTCATCAAAACTGCCTGAAAACAGCCCCTCTTCAAAGCAAGGTGGATTTTGCAAACTTGGGGTCTTAATTAGTACATCTAACCGTAAGATCTTGTAGCTAACTTCTATGTCTACATGTGCACGAAATCTTACACACTCATTCCTTACCATTTGCAAGATCATAACGTTCAAAGTTGAAAAACAAGTTTTTTTTTCCTGCGCAAAAAGGGATCAGCAGAGTTTTGAAGGCCCAAAAAACCATTTTTTTTTATTATGGAATTTGGGAGTTTTGATGCACGTCAAAGAAGACTGAGTTAACTAATTGTGCTAAAAAATTTATATTCAAAAAAGTTGTGGAAGATTGCCAAATAAATCATTTTCCGCTAGGGGGTATACTGAAATTCACAAACAAAGGCCGTTTTTTGACAATAAAAATAGCATATGAAAAAAATTTGGATTAAAAATCCGAACGGTGGGAACATGCTCTACTACTTTCTCTATACATAAAAATTTTTATTTTCAAAAAATATCTAAATCTCAATTTTTGGTGGAATTTCAAAGTTTCGTCTTTAGGCAGATTTGGGCAGATTTGGGCAGTTTTGGGCAGTTTTGGGCAGTTTCGGGCAGAAATTGCTGCATTCACAGTGGCTGAGAGCCTGCCCGTGGAAGGGCGTTTTATGCTCAGAGGAGCATAACTTTTTCTCACTTCATCCAAAAAAAATAAAAAAAATATCCCCATAAACTTCTTGAAAAAACCTTTTTCCACAAAAAATTTCAAAAAATTTCAAGTAAATTTGAATTTTTAGGAACCTGCCCAAATTTCAAAAACGCCCATTCTAGGACAATGGCCGTTTAGGGGTTAAAAATCAATTGAAGCCATCAAAATCCTTTTTATTTATATTATTAAAACTGAATTCAGGTGAAGATTAAATTGTTTTTTGTAATATTAAAGATTACCCATAAAGTAAATAAACTACATAAGATACTTATGAAACTCAAGCTATATATATTATAGAGGTTTGAAAAAAAAAAAAACTCAAACAAAATATATTAATATGGTAGTTCAAAAGTGTAAAGAACGATGAATAATTATCCAGAATTTTGAAAGAAAAAAGGTTAAAAAGTTCTTTGACAAGGCTTCTTTTATGTACTTGTTGGACTACATCAATCAATTCTATGGGATGTTGTCAAATCATTTCAAATTTGATAAGTCATGTTTTTGCAACATTTTTTGCACATTTTCAATAAGTGTGATGGAAATTGCCGAAGGCACCACGGCCTTGGTGTAGTAGTTCAAGTCATGGCATACTGGTGAGGTGGTTGTGACTTTGAATCCCTATGCCGGCGTGGTGCCTACCACCCTAGTATATGTTGAATATACCCGGTCCAGCACTTGTGATACATGAACCAGTAACTCGGCATCTAGATATCAGCTGTAGCTTGTAACATCCGGGTACCCAAGAATCAGTTGGCTGGCTTACAGCTGTAGAAGCAGCCTAGCTCAGTACAAGCTGGTAATCATGATAACGAGGATTCTCTCTAGTACACATAGTCTTTCACTGATCATTGTTAGCATAGTGTGTGTGTGTCTAAGTTAGTTGTGAGTGCTGAGCAAGTGTGTTGTTCTTGCAAGTGGGATTAGTGTGCATTTCTTGCAGCTAGTATAATTGTTGTACTCAGGTGTGTACAAGGTGTGTACTGTTTATATTTCTGGTATAATATATGGGGGAGAGCACAATAAAGTGGACCACAAAGTGCAAAATGTGACCGCTAACAAGTGAATATGAAGTGTGCTGTTTTTGAAGGCTCAAAGCCGATTTTGAGCATTTTGGTGTAGTTTTTGAGCATTTTAGTCACTTTCTAAGGTGTCATAAGGTATCTTACACACATCTTCATAAACAGAACATCCTCAATTGAAACTAAATTTGACCACTAGTTCAAAATCATGAAAATGAACTTTTCCAAAGTCTTGATTTCTTCATTTGGGGCCCTCTATTGTCTTTAGATGATGTTTTTTCAAATTTAAAAAACAATGTTCGGTGAAAAAAAAGTGACAAAAAGTATCGCGTAAAAGACCCTCTTAAAAAGCATCCTTGCGATACTTTTGGAACCCTAAATCAATCAATGAGTATATGAATTGACTATTTTAGAATACCTCTTAAACATACGGAGGGCCCCGCAAAATTAAAAGTGATTTTGGACAAAACTCTAAACAGTTATGTTCACTTTTCCAAATGAGTCAGTTCACTTTGTCCGAGTTCGACGTCTCCGTTTTCCATGGTAAACTCAATGTCTTCTCCCGCAACTTTGGGGAGTTGAAGTCCATCAAGTCTACTATTCGTATCCTAAACTTAATCATGCATCGACATAACATAGATCCCACTTTCTCTAGTGTTTACGGAAAGGGCTGAAATTGGTGAAAAGATAAGCACTTTTTTGGTCCACTTTATTGTGCTTCCCCCCATATACAGTTGTGTGCAAGGTTGAGCGTCCATGTGTGTATCGTTACTCTTGTGTCATGCTTGAAGACTAAGTTATTATTCTGTAACACCATTAGTGGTGTACAATAGTATATTCAACTATGGTTGGGGGTCTTGAGACCTTGTTGTTTGGGTAGCCGAGAAAACCTTGGAGAGATGACATGTAGGTTGTCTTTAAGGCATTTAGTATAGAAAGGTGTTTACCTTTGAAAGGAGGAAATAGCTCTACATTCACTATTTTTTGTCCAATGGCCATCAGATTAGTGAATAGAATGAACAAACACTATATTCATGCCGGCCTCTTCCGGGTCAGAGTTCTCCTTTTTCTAATGGAAAATTACCATAAACATACAAAAATAACATGTTTATTTTTGAAGCAATGTATAAATGATGTACAACAAACATGTAGTTTTTATTCAATAAAATATTGTACTTTTGTTGTACATTATTTTTATGTTGTTTTTAAATCAAACATATTATTCATGGTATGTTTCATGCAATCTTTATCAGATCTAAAAAAACATTGGAAAATTGTGACATGCCAAGTTCAAGATGATGAATATTGTGATTATTAAATGAAGCTTGTAGAAGTGCTTATGGGCTTTGGGCAACTCATGAACATTTTTAAAATAATTTTATTATAGAAAGTCACTCACGTTTTCATCTTTATTTCTTTCTTTCTGAGTGTTGTTGTAACTTGTGATATAACGCTCTCGGAATGCTTGTATGACCACTACTTTATGGCTTCACCGTTTTGGATTTATCAAAACCCTTTTAAATTTGCCAAAAAGTGCCATGTTGAAAAAATTAAAATTCAGACTGAGACTTATATCAAACCAGTTTTTTCCAAATTGGTAACTCGAAAAATATTTTAAAAAATGTGCATGTTCCTAACATACTAGAGAAAAGAACCAGCTTTAGTTGCCAAGTTTTTATAAATTTTTGAAGTAGCAAATTTCAGTCAACCATGGAAACTCACTGTCAGTATTTCAGAAATTCAGTAATCTTCCAAACTTCACATGTTATTATCTCTCAATCCGTTGCTTCCCCAAACTTAAAATTTGGTATACATTTGGGCAGCCCTCTACTTTCAAAGAACTTACGGTTATATTGCTTATGGTAGTTCTCACATTTCTCTCACTTTGGAAAATGCAAGAATGGCACTGTAGGTACTCAAAAATTGTGGAAACACCCCTCCGTCTTTAAGGGGTTAAAAATTTTCATTTAAAAATATCTAAAATTATATTTAAGATGTGATCTTTATTTATATATTAATGAAAAGTAGATACATTTAACTTATAGATGAACATATTTACCTACACCCTATGTGCACATTGTATTCCAACTCAACATTTTCAAATTATGAAAGAAAGAATATAGTCAAAAAAAAATAAAAAAAATTCTTTTGTTTGGATTTCCTTTGATCATAATCAATCTAAAACCTCATGACTTTCCATAATGTAAAGAAAATTTGGTACTAAGAATAATTAATTTGTTAAACACTCCAATGGTTTAATTGAAAGAACTATATATCAATAAAAATTTAAAATTAATAAAAGCACAAATCAACATTCCATTTCATCACGTGATTTGAGACATTGTAACATATTTCGTACATAAAATCTTCCAATAGAATAGCTAAATATACATATACACACAAACATATAAATGTATACATGTGTGTATATATGTATATCTAATGAATTTATATTTAAAAGTGGTTTATTTATACAATCCAATAAATTTTATTGTAAATAGATTTGTAAGAATTATTAAAAATTTGATAAAGATGTTACCATTGAGTTTTGGCATGTTACAAATTTTAAAGGCTTTTAAACATACATGTTATTTGTTGAATTTACAACGTCAAAAGTTAAATAATATTTTAGAATATGGTTATTTTGTATTTTTTTGTTGAAGATGGTTTGAGCTTATTGTACTAAAAAAGTAAAAGATGTGTTAAGATAAGATCATTTATATATGAATTGATGATGGTTTATGTTTGCAAAATAAACAAACTTATTTAAAAGATAGATTGTATTTGAAGATGGGACAATTGTCATACCGCAACATGTTATGGAAGATTTTAATAATCTTCAAACTTATTCCAAATCTTAAAACATCTACTATATTCAAAATTTCAATTTTAATGGACAAGCAAAAAAGCTGAAATATTCCAATGACACAATCACACAAAGGTACAAATAGATCTACAAAATAAAGCTGTATGAAAAAGTGGCAAAGAAATGACTGCAACATAGCGAAGCATGGAGCATCTAAGATAGAATATTGGCATAAAAGAACTGAGCTAGGCTGTAAATGAAGTGGTAGAGAGCATGATTTTGGATGGTGGGGAAGGGGGGGGGGGGGGGGGGGGGGGGGGGGTGGGGGGGGGGGGGGGGGTAGAATTGGATTACAAATTGGAGGCTTGACACCATAGCTAAAGATGAACGAATGCGCTATAATAGAACTTCATTCATGTAGACTTCTCTTCATCTACAAGGTGGTGCAACAAATCCACTAATTGGCTATTCAAAATTGATGAACAACAAAATTCCACATTTGGTCATCACCATCTACTTTCTTTATAATAAGATCACCAAACATGTTCTTTATTCTTGGTTGGATAATGAAGAAAAATGTGTTGAACCAAATGAAGAGAGAAAAAAATCTTGAAGTTTTTAGATGGTTCAGGCTAGTATTTGCTTTAGTGTTAATAGTTTTAGGGACTTCAAACCTTATAGTCTCTTTTTATCATTTCTAATAGTATTTAAAAAATTAAAAATCATAATTGTTAAAAGAAGCTATCACAAGTTTTAGAGCATCTACTCACATGGTCCGGTTTCTAATGTAAAAAGACCTTAAAAATATCTACTTTGAAATCAATTCAAATGATATCAAGAGACTCGCCTTACTAGAGTTTTTTAAAGTTAATTAATTTGATTTAATTTTATATTTTCATTTCTAAATACCACCCTTCTAATAATTCTTCATATATACAAATAACTAAATTACTTGTAAAGGTCACGAGTTGTGAAGCCTTTAATCCTTCAATTCCAAAATGATCACATAGTGCTTACATGAGTGTCACAAATGCAAATAACAAAAAATCCATATAGAATTAGATTTCAAATTTTGAAGTTCACATTTTGAAAGTCAATTTGAAGTCGTGCAAATATCAAAATAACTATGAAGAATACACAAAATGCTACAAATGCTTTGAAAATACAAAAAATACTTGTAAATAAACGATAGTGCTAGGTGGAATTTTTTGGAGTTATTAATAAAAACATCTAATATTCAATTTAGATACTATGAGTTTTGAAGAAACATAATCTTATTTTCTCATTCTAAATAATTAACAAATACGGAAAGACTTGGTGAACTTTCTATATTGGATATCTAAGAGCTTAGTGGTTTCTAAACTCAAAAAAATTGGTTTTCAAATAAAGAATGACAACAAAAGTAGTTTTCAAGGAAAGAATGACAACAAAACTAGTTTCCCTTGAATTCACATACTACCAAGCTCTTTCACACCTTTCACACCAAATCCACTCACCACCAAGCTCGTTCACACCTTTCACATCAAATCCACTCAGACAACTAGGATCTTCTATGCCTCTCAACTATTTGGAACAAAAATAAAGATACAATAAAACAAAAACTAATGATATCATTTAAAATCTCAAAATAATTTTAAAGATAACTCTCTTGTGCTTAGAAGTTTGTTGTCTTGTTTTGTTTTTTTGGATTACATTTTCTCAATGTTCATTTTTCAAAAGCTTTTTTTATCATACCTTGATCAAAGTACCAACTCTTTCTACTTTTGATTGTATAAATAGGACAATACAAGAAGAACCAGGAGATCGAACTTGAAAATGAAAAAAATGCAATCCCATTCAAATAGAATCAGTTTTTCCATAAAGTACATTCCAAAAGAGATACTTCAAAAAAACAATTAATGCATATACACATATCCAAATTAAATATATGAAAGTCAATGCAGCTTGTACCCTGCCAGAGACAAGAGTTCATTCGTGTCGGAGGTTGGAGCGCACCCCCACATCTCCATTTCCCGAATCACCTCTTTGGCTTTGGCCAGACGCCCCTCTTTGCAATACAGCCTAACCATCGCATTGTACACATCCGAGGTCGGCACAAACCCCGAGATTCTCATCTCGTTATACACTTTCACGGCTCTGTTCACATCTCCAACCTTCTCACACAGACGAATCATCACGCGACAAGCAATTAGGTCCGGCTTCACCCCTGCCTCTTGCATGTCCCAGAACAAAGCCAGCGCCTGACGCACTTTGCCTGCACGAGCTCTTGCCTGCATTAGCGTCGTAAACATCACAATGTTCGGCTTCAGTTCCTGTTCTATGTAACGTTGAAACACATTCTCTACCTCTTTGTCTAACCCTAGTCTACTGCAGGTAGTCATTACTCGAGTGCAATCTTCCAGTCTGAAACGTCGACCGGCCACTAAGTTGAGCACAACGTCTATGGCACCTGCTTCACCTGCTTTCACAATCATCTTCGCGTATAATTCTGAACCTGCAGAGGTCCCTCTCTCCTCCAATGATGTTAATATTTTGAGAGCGTCCTTGATAAACCCCTGCTCGACGTAGGCATTCGCGGTTACAAGTGCAGACTCTGGAGACAGAGGTCCATACATGACTATGAACTTATTTGCGAGCGTCAGCTTTCGTGATTCTAACATAACTAGTATAATTGCCAAAAGGATACCGTCATGCGGCCACAGCCGAGGCTGCTCCCTCGCCCAAGCAAACAACTGTAAGGCTTTCCCTGCGCAACCCCTCCGTCCAAGCTGAAGTATCAAATTACTAATCGCATCACTCTTGCATCTGTTCCTTCCTTTCCACAAGCCCAGAACCATCCGCACCTCATCATCCGAAACCACAAGAATCTTTGCAAGCAACCTAGGGTACGACAACGTCCCTACTTTCGCTGAAGCCGAAGGTTTAACACTTTTGCGCACAGTGCTCGATTGCACACCAATGTCACGACGCGAGAGCGGCAGAGGAAACGGCCGGTTCAACTTATGAGGCATAGGAATGGGCAAATTGCGCCCCCTCTCAAACGGCCTATCCAACGCCGAGTACCGCTGAATCAACGATGGGTGCGGATTCGACTCTATCTGTACCATCCCCATTGCGTCTCGCCCTTCCCCGGCGCCAACCTGCTCCAGCAACTCCACCAGACTCAAATTCTCCACATCCACCGCACTCGCGTCCTCCAAATCCCCGGAGAAGCTCAATCCAGGGACACATCTCAGCCGAGCGAAACCCCGACCTAAAACCCTAAATCCTGAACCTCCACCTCCCGAAATCGAGCACGACGCTTCCCCATCTCTCCCCGTCACTCCAACTCGCACCAACCCTAAACTACACCCACACTTGACCAAATTCATAGCAGCGCAAGCAACACTCTCCTTCGAATTGCGAAGAGTTGCACTCTGTTCGAAACAGAAATTAGCGCTGAAATGTTCCCTCAGCTGCGAGCTTTCAGCTCGAGGCAGCACCCGCAACATTGTGCTCTAGTTCTAGAAATTGAAAATACTCGCAAACCTGAAATTGCTTCCGCAACTGGTCGCCATTCTCGTGAAACTGAAGCGCAATCTGAAAGCTCTGCTGTGCACAACATTGGAAAACCATCGCTGATCCCATCAACGACTTTATGTAACAATAGCGTACAGTTGTGTCTCGAAAATCTACAATACCTTAGATAATGTCATATTTTGCATTCCAGCGAAATTGGGAGCTGATAAGGCTCGCTTGCCGTGCATGTGCCTAATACCATGCACCTAAAACCATCTCCGAATGTATCAAAGACCGTGGGTTTCTAAGAGGAGAACTCAGCAACATTATTTCAATGTTATTATCTGTTGTGTTAGATTCACAACGTCATTAAACTGAAAATTTGAATAAGTGTGGCACATGAACTAGAGTGAACAAATGAAAAAAAGATGTATTGCAATCTATAACATTCATAGATACTTAGTTTGAAAAAATTGTAGAAATAGATACTATGCTAAATCAATGTGGAATCCTTGAATGCTTTCACTAGTGTAGTGGACCTAAGAATTTGATTCACCTAGGATGGTTGCTTAGTATAAGGTAGCAATATATGTGAAGGGCCAACTACTAAGCCTAGGTGTACCCATAATTGCTAACAATATGGAAGTAACTCAAATCACTAAGACTCCTTCTTAGTTTTTGGATCACTTGCAAATGGTTCTCATAGCGTCTTTGTAGTATTTACTATTAGAACTTTTACTTTTGAACTTTTGAAAATCCATAAATATTCAATACAACCCCTAAAAATTTGAAATTTCTTTTTGTTAATGTTATGTAATACAACTTAACCTTTTATATATTTTTTCCACACCAATTATGCCATTTAACTAGGAAAAAGGCTATAAAAAGAGGGAATTCTGGTGCTGCTAACTTAACCATTTAGTGCCCAAGCGACCATTTTCTGGTCGCTGGGGCACCAATTTCGCGAATAACTTCTGGGTTCATGTTCGCATAGTCTGGCGTATACCGGGACGGAGGAGCGGAAGAATCTGAGGAACACGATGAAAAAAAAAAAATCCAAATTGGAGCACTGGAAGTCCCTGAAATACATGGAAATACAGACACGGGTAGAAAAGAAATCAGAGATCCATTGCAAAAGATGCAGAAGATACGTATGGCAATAGAGGAATTGCACATTGGAGTGCACTTTGCGGGGGCAAGTTCCCACAATGGTCTGCGGTTTGGTTCGCGGTCGCGGGGAACACAGGTTCTCACTAACCGCCCGTTCCTGTCCCCGGGTGGACCCGGTTACTCCACTGCGCAGGGGGGAGAGTACCCAGGGCTCCATCTTCCACAGAAGCAAAATAGAAACCCTTCTAACCCACGTTTGCGTATGAAGGCTTTGGAGACGCTGGGGTTTAGAGGAGGAGTTAGGGGTTGCGGCGTTGGCCGCGACCGAGGTGGTCTGCATTTAATTTCGATTGCGTGTGCCTCTCCGAAGTGTCAGAATTGCAGGGATTTTTTGTTTACCGAGGGGATGAGGAACATCGATGCGAGCACGAGGTGTCTCGGGATTGGAAGCTACGGGTGTTGCATCGAGGTCATTGCCAGAGCTGCGGTTTGGGTTAGTGGAGATGGAGCTGCTAGCAAGTCAAGAGGGGGGAAATTGGGCGTTGTGCAGCCGCCTTGGAATTTATCACCAAAGCGGCTCCAATGTAGGCATTCCTTTCAATGGGGGTGAAATTGCGGTATGTTGCGTGCTTACTGTCTTTGTGAAACCATGTTGTTCGGATTGTAAATGGCAGAGGCGGCGGTGGCATATAGGAGTCACTACTACGGTCGACGGTAAATCACTTTCGGGGAGTAGGGGATTGTGCTCAACGGGGAATTTGGGCGGACATGCAATGGAGGGCGCAATCAAGTCTCGGGGTTCTGCACGCAACCCTTCGAGACGATCGAGCCACACCATGCAGTGGCCGCCACCTCCATCAACGCCCCATCCCTTCCCCAATGCAAAACGGATCATCTTGGATTGGGGGCGGAGCAAGGGCGTGGCTGGGCATAAATTGGAGGTTCTGCCCGCACTCCTTCGGAGGTGCTACTTGGTGGATCTGCCTTTGCCCCCTGGGTTCAGAGGATTCACAAATTCGGCGGAGTTGGAGCCAAAACAGCTACGCTACCTTTTCAGGCGGCATTGTGCAAGATTGCTGGGCTGGCGCAGGCGAATTGAAGAAGGGGATCCGGATGGATTTACTCCTGAACTCAACGCTGTCATCAGGGAGGAAGTCTACCGGGACATGTAATTGCCCGAGTCAACAAGCGCGCTGCGTGTGTGGGGCTGCCTCTCGGAGGATGAGCGATGCACAGGAAGGTGACGAGGACGTCTACGTTGTTGAACATGTTGTTAATGCGAGAGATGGGAGGATTTGTTGAGGAGAATGCAAGGGTTGCGATGGAGGGGGGCAATGCAATGTTCAGCGACTGGGAGGGGATGCTGCAGGGGATGTGTGCAGGACGAATTTACGTGAGACTGTTTCGGGTGGAGGGGGGGTTACAAAACCTCGGTCCAGGTGAAGTTGGAGAAAGTGCGAGAGGAGGAGGTGCAAAATTCAGGGGCTGCCGTGGATGTGAACAAGGTCGCACACCATCAACATGAACCAGCCCGAGACCAGCAATATGGGAATGATGTCGGAAATGCAGCCTGCTCAGACGCAGATGCCATGCTTCGTAATGTGCTGCGCGTTGAAGCCGTGGACAAGGATAAGGCCATTGGTGCAATAACATCTGTGCCCATGCAAACCAAGGATGTGCATGGGGGAAATGTGGCGGATGGAGTGCCGGTGAAGATGAGCAAGCGTACAGGGAAACCTGTAAGGAAATATGTGAGGAAAATAAAAAAAGAGCCGGAGGGAACGGAGTGTCACGAAAGGCCAGTCTCCTTTGTCGGAGAGGTTGTGGGCATGATCGATAAAATCACCGGAGACCTCGTGGAGCAGAATCTGCAGGGGGTGACTGGGGACCACGTACCATGCGACTCTGATTTCGAGCCTCCTCTAGCTCAACATGCAGTGCAACGCAAGGTGAATACGGGGAAGAAGAAGATTGGGGAGAGGCTTCTCCATGACAGCAGCGCGGGTTCAGGAAACAGAGGGCGTGGTAGAGGCAGGGCTGTGCCTCAGGCAACGACACAAAGGGCAGTGCTGGATGGGGGGCCAGATCGCGATGCGAGGAAGAGAAAAGGAAAGGCGGTCAATGCCCCCTACAAACCGCCTTTCCTTTTCGACGGTTTGTAGGGGACATGCGACGGGGGACCCTCAACGGATGTAGGGGGCATTGACCGGCATGGCAAAGATCATCATGAAGGTGAAACGCTGAAGGGATGGGGCAGCGAGAGGGGGGAAGAATTGCCGGTGGACTTCGCTGAAATAGACGACATAGCGGCTGGGGAAAGCAAGGGAGGAGAAGAGGAGATGTGCATGGAGTACCGCCCCTACAGCCCACCCGCAACACGACATGGTGAGACGAGGCGGGAGCATCCTGCGCAGACATTGAGGAGGTGCCTCTTTGGAGTGCGAAGCAAGGCCGTTGGGGGAGCAGACGTAGGAGGCCACAATGTCATGGAAGATGGGGCGCCAGGTATAGTGTCCTTCGAACTCGGGGATTGCTTGTATGCCTCGATGTGTATGGTATGTGTTATTTGTCCTGGTTGTCATGCTGAATGTGTAGCGACACCAAACATTGCCCGAAATCGAATTTCTCATGAGGAAGCTAATATTGGGCATGCTTTGCATGCCCTCTGTTTTGCAGAAGGAGGGGTCCCATCCGGCGCTGCCTCTGCGAGCATTGGTCCTGAGGTGGAGCAGGTGATTAGTACAGCGGGGACCAGGCCGTGTGAAGGGTTGTTTGAGGAGGTGATGCAGGTGCAACCCCACCGGGGCCAGCTGGAGGAGGAGCTCAGAACCGCGGATTTCCTCGACCCGGATGCAAGCATTGCCGAACCATCTCCACATCTAGTGATAATGAACGACCTAACGGAGATGTCATTGGAAGGTAATCTTCTTCGAAAAATATCAGTCAACGTTGTAGACATGCTGTGGGGGGGGGGGGGGGGGGAGCTAGTTCTGAATCCATGTCAAAGAGTATTCGGATATGTCCTCGGCAGGTGCTCTGATGACGTGGGGGGGACCTTCTTCGAGGTTGATTTTGGTGAGTATTTAGGAGTCCAGAAGGTACGATGTGAAGACTGCGAGCCCTGGGTGCCAGAGCCACGGAGAGCTTCAGATGTGACTGGTCTTGAAGGCCTCTTCCGTAAGGCGCAGGCGATGCCGTGCCAAGCTGAGGACATGCTTGCGCTGTCAAGCAGGCCAGTCAATACAGGAACAGCACCTCCCCGAGCACATGTTGCACAACGGAGCAGTAGAGGGACATCTGATCACGCGGGGGTGGGCACTTCAGACTCTGATCCAGACTGGATTCCAGAGTACGACCTCTGCGGTGCTGCGGGGGGCTCGAGTGGGAGGGGCACAGGCGGGCGCTCATGTGGATGGCCGGAATTCTCAGACGGCGACTCTGGCGGGAGTGGCGGGGAAGGAACGCAGGCGCTGCTGGCTGGGCTTGGAATGTATAGGGCCGGGCCTACAAGCGAGGAGGAGCAAGGCTTTGATTCACGGTATGCTGACTCTGAGTGGCACGAGAAGTCCTGGGATCTGCTGCCACGGGAGCCGTTCGGAGGTCCACCAGCTGGCTCAAAAATTCCCCACTCGGCTACCATTGACCCTGTGACGTCTTTCCTTAACATCTGGAATGATGTCATTCAAAGGAAGATAGTCAAAGAGTCAAATGCGTATGCTGAGTGGATTGACCCTCATACAGGAAAGCGCAAGGGGGGGCAGGAGATAGAAGCAAAAATAACCCTGAAGGAGCACCGACAATTTGTAGGGATCTGTATCCTCATGGCCGTCAGGAACCAGCCTAGGGTGAGGGACTTCTGGGCGATACAGAGCGACACATTGCACTGCGAGCCAGTTGCCTCTACCATGCGTCGCAAGAGGTTCCTATACCTGTTGCAATGCTTACACATAGCTTCGAAGGACAGCCTGAAGTACGACAAGAAGGATCCTCGATATGACCCCATAGCCCAGGTGCGCTGGTTGCTTGACACCCTGGTCTTGAACTTCCAAGCTTTGTGGAACGCCTCACCGTACCTGTGCGTTGATGAATCCATGATACCTTACAATAGAAGGTATTGCTCTTTCAAGCAATACCTTCCATTGAAGCCGATAACACATGGGATCAAGGTCTGGTGTCTCTGTTGCTCGGTTACAAAGTACGTATTGAACTTAGAGGTGTATGTGGGAGCTGCCAATGAGGCAATCATAGGGCTCCCCCAACATGCTTGCGGTGCTGGAGCAGGGGTGGTGACCCGACTTACAAACGGTTGGGAGGGGCAGTGAAACACAGTCGTGATAGACAATTACTTCACGAGCCCGATGCTCTTCCAGGATCTGCTTACTCGAGGATTCTATGCTGTGGGGACGGCAAGACAGGGACGAGTTGGCTTTTCGACAAGCTTGTGTGTCCCCGAGAAAACCGCGAGGGGGTCCTTGGAGATCCGGATGCATAGGTCACGTACCATGGCTGCCATCCATTGGCAGGACACCAAGGGAGTGAGCTTCCTCTCCACTGCGGCAGATCCTATGGTTCGAGGTGGTACAAATGCCACACGCCATCACAGCGAACACCATATTCGTTATATCGAGACTTTTCAAAGTCTCAATTTAATGCTTGACTATAGCGTTTTCATTGATTTCTTGATTGATTCTATATTTGTCAAAAACTTTTTGACTATATATGGGAAGATTATCCTCGAGTCGAGGATAATCTATAATTAGAAAGTCAAAAAAAAGTTCAAATTGTCTAAAAACAATTGCTGAAATTGTAGGCAATAAGTCTCAAAGTTGTGAAATTGTCTCAAAATAACGAATATGGTCATAGCGGTGGTAAAGGAGAGATCCCGACCAGCCCAATCCAAAAACTTTATTCCGCCATGATGAGGGGGGTGGATACCGAAGACCAACTATGAGCGAGCTACACAACACAAATCTTCACAAAGAAGTGGTGGCATTGACTCTTCTTCTTCGGACTTGACTCTGCCACTACGAACTCTTACATCAGGTATAAACATATCTGCCTTCAAGTTGGAGGGAAACCAATGGACCATGAACGGTACATGCTCGTACTAGCTCATGGCCTCATGGGCTGTCCCTTGACTAGCGACACTTCAGCTACTGCCCGAAATCGCTTAGTATTCTCAACACCGTGTCCAAGTGCGGACCGTCCCCCTCCACTACTAGAGCCCATGGACCAGGCCCCGGATGATCCCGTGGTTCATACTCCGGATTTCCGTGTGGAAGATGTCTTGCCATCACAAGAGTCCGTCAACTGGGAGGGGGCCTCCGGAGTCGCAGCAGAAGGTCTCCCTCGGGTGGAGGTGCCTTCGAGGCCACATACAGACTTTGCTCCAGCAGCCAGTGGGAGAGATCCCTCACGCGGCCCGTTGAATTCCCGACCTGCTCTCTCCTTGTCCAACACGAGTGGCATCTCTGGCCGTGGATCTGCGAGCGGCGGAGACTGCCGGGCAACCCCCCCTAAATTGCTTCGCCGGTCAAGTCCTTGCCATTCCGTGAAGGGCACCTTGCGCAGGCGGTGCCGTGTGTGCAAGAAAAGAATGTACTGGGTGTGCAAAGGTTGTCGTGCTTGGTCCATGTGCCCAGGGGTATGTTTTCTCGAATTCCATGGGACTAAAAACCAATGACTCTGTTTTGTATGCCTTTGCAGAATGGAAGAGACTTTTGGACACCCCAGGCTTTCGCCGATGGATGCATCGATGGAGGTACGCTCACATTTGGTTTTTTTATTTTATTTTTTTTCTTCACGGGTTCCTGACTGCGTTGCTTCGACATTCCCTAGCACTAACGCCGCGACCCTCGGTGTCTTCAGGCAGAAGACGTGGGCTATTTTTGATGCGACTCAGGAGAGAGAGCGCAGGCGTGCAGCGGCTGTGATCTTACCACCGCCCTAAGCAGCGTGCAGCCCGGGTCCATAACGAGTTGGCTTTTTTCCTTTAGTTTTTTCGGCTGGCCGGTGCCTTTTGGTTTTTGGCCCTCTGTATGCAGTTCACTTCCAAGCTCCACGACTGTAGCTCGAGGACGACCTTAGGAGTTCTTGCGAAGGCTTGTTTGGTTTTTTTTTTTTTTTTGGAGGCTTGTCAGTGACCCTAGACTTTCGGTGTTCCTCATCTTCATGGGTGCTTGTGGGCGAGGCATCTCTGCTTCCTTTTGTGCCTGGAGCCGTCAGTCAGCCCTTTCTTCCTTCCCTGTTTTGCGTGGTCTTTAGCCATGTGCATGTTCCCAACTCCAGTTAGTGCATGTGAAGTATAGCATACACATTAATTTCCACGATGTTCAATGTGTGCTTTTGGGACGCTCCAAATTAGGGACCCGGGTCTATTTTGCCCTAGCTCTAGCCTGTACTTATATGTACCACCTGTGTGGGGGGACAAGGATAATAAATTTCCGTATTTTCCAGTAATGATCCCTTGATCTCCTCATTTATGGTGGTGATTATGACCGTACTTTGAAGTACAATGTCATCATTGTTTGCTCTTCCCTCCCTCATGTTTTCCCTGTTTGGTTTTTGCCTTCCTCCTCAATTCTAACATGTGAAGTTGGGTGTGTGCTATACAGAACTGCTCATTGTGTGGCCCCTGCGCAGGTCTCCATCCGGGGCGCCTTGGCATTGACTCTTGTTTGACTCAGAAGGCGGAGACCGTGGGGATCGGATTGGCGCAACAGGCCCCCTTCACCATGGCGCCGCGTGCATATGGCAGAGGTCGAGTTTGAAACTGTCCGGCAAACGCGTTGGAGCTGCGCGGCTCGCTTCATGTAGTGGAGGAATGGCGTGCCTCGCGTGTGTTTTCCACTCCCCGCCCGCGCCTCCTGTTGGACCTCATAGAGCCAGGCACCCCGTGGTTCTGGTCGGTGGGGTGCACCTTAGAGCGGCTTGAACTCGAAGACCTCAACGGGATCCCTTTCCCACTGCCGAACCAAGCGAATTGCAACCTCGCAGGTGCAACTCCTTCGGCCGTGGCCATGGTTTCCTCCTCGGAAGGTAGCGCTCCGACAGCCCATGCCCCCGAGCCATTGCCCGAGTCTGTGACAACGTCTCAATGGCTTCGTGTTGTAGAAGACGCCATGGAGTCCCACTCGAACGCCAACGCCCCCATTCACCATCAGAACACTGTGAGCGCCGGTTGTTCCTCCGATGCGGTAAATTCCTCAGTCTCCCATCTTTCCCCGTTCCCAGCTGCCATGGACAGCGAGCACTCATGTTTCCCTCCACGTGAGGAATCATATGGCTCTTGGGACTCGTACGACTACCGTCCAGGCATGGCTGCAGTTTGGTCTTACATCGCCGAACAGAAGAATGCAGGTGTGTGTCCCTCCCTGAAAACCCTAAATCAAAATCAGCGCACCTTGTAGCACCCCCTCTCGTTCTCATTGTGTCGTTTTTGCTGCATATCCATATCCATGCATGTCTGCACCAATGTCCCAGTAGTGGCTTCGAAGTGATATGTACCGGCTTCGTGCAAGCAATTCCATTTTCTTATGCTCCAAGTCATTCTTGTTATTTTCCTGCGCAGGTACACGCCGAACAGGGGGTGCATGCTGACTGCGTTCAACGACTTAGAGGCCCTCACTCCACCCACTACGGAGACCCCCCCCCTCCAAACATTGTCAGAGTTGTACAGGATGCGTTCGCATGGACATGCCGAAGATGCAGCCATGTACCGAAGTCGGGTCCCGAGGTTATGTCACAGACAGGGCCAACTGCCGCCTGTGGCATTAGGTGCAAAATGGGGTCAAAATAAGGCCGTGTAAGCCTGCCCTTTCTAGGTGAACTCCCTGCCCAAATGCGGCACTGTCGCTGGCAGCGGGTGCCAGGATCGCTGCCCGCAGAGTTAATAGGGCGACTTAATGGTCTCGGGAAGGGGTTGCGGGGCGGGTCGGTGTGCCTAGTGGCGCCGAGGTGGCTGCCTTGTTTGGTGAACCACGCCTTCTCCCATTTATTGAAATTAAAGCCTGATTCGAAGGAGAGATGAGGGGAGATTGGTGTCAACCGTTTCAAGATTCGAAGTTTGCTGCCACAACGGGAAGAAGCCATGGAGCTCGGTCGACAGTAGGTTGGTCTCCCCACCTGGGAATGGGGTGAATTGAAGTTGGGTGCTTAGAATTTTGGTGTTGCAGGACCAACGACCCAATTCGCAGGTGAAATTCGAGAGAGTCAGGGAAATTGTGAGAACTAAACCAGTAAGCATGATTGTGCAGATACGCGTTGGCAGCAGTTACAAACTCGAGCAGCAAACATTCGAAGGGTGTTCTTGCAACACCTCCTGCCGTGGACTGAAGAGGTTGTGTAAGTGTCAATTTCTCTATGACAAGTTTGGGTCGTGCATTTGTACATTGCATGCTATTCATTTGATCCTGCAATTTCCTTGAATGGCTATGGTTTAGGGTTTGGTTGTTGTGAACTCTTCGGTTTTGGGTATATGGCAATCTTAAAAATGATTTTCTGCATACTTCCAGGTCGATCCGGGGCCTTGAGAGCTTGAATCACTACTTTGAAATTCTGGACTCTCGATGGCAGCACGAGGGGTGGAGCCTTCAAGCTACCGTGTTAATGCTGAGCTTGATGCACGCTATGCACCACTTGTTAGGAGAGGTTCAATGAGATCCGAGCAACACTGCCCATCAACATTTCCAGGACGAAGGGCAGCCGGGGATACAAACATTGACTTGTGGGTCGATGGCAGCATTTACCCGGTTGATCCAGGAACATGGAGGCCACCTCCATTCAGAACTCTTCGAGATTGCCTGGAATTCATATGTCATGGAAAGCAAGGTCTGTATGGATATGCACGCAGATTGGGTCTCGTTGATGGAATTGGACCTACACGGCGTGAGATGGAAATGCAGTGCCGACATTTAGAAGAAGAACTCGGCAAGGTGAGAGACGACCTTGCTGGCAGTAGAGAGAGGCTCGACCATAACAGGGACATTGAGGATACATGCATGCAATTGCGGGTTGAATTGGAGACTATTCGAACCGAGATGAGCAGCATGGAGAGAAATCATAGGGTGACGGTGCCGGGCTTGGAGACCGAGGTGCGTCGCTGGCAGCAAGCAAGTGAGCGCCTACCGGAGGGGCCTAGCCCTTTGAAGGACACGCCTATGGGGATGCGACGTAGGGCTCGACCGCTCAGGGGGATTTATGAATTGAATCATGGTTCAGGGTGGGCAAAACGCAGAGTGAAGCTCGTTAGGACGCATTTGCAACCTCATCTCGTGGATGCTGTCAACGACAACAACCGGGTCAACCATGAGAAGCAGCGACTTCATGGGGATAAAGCCTCCCAAACAGTGACTGCTGTAGCGTTAGCAAAGATACTGACTAGGCATGAAGGTCTCACCCTCGCAACTCAGCCATCTATGGAGCATGTTAAGAGAAAGATTGCTAGTAACGTCCTCAAGGCAATTGGAAAAAGGGTAGGGCCGAGTAATATTCTTGCTGCCTGCGACCAAGCAGGGGTGTCTTATCGCGGCTATGGTGCAATTTACCAAGCCGTGAAGGCTCCAGTTCGGGATTTGACCAAGGATGCCAAATCCAACATACTACCTAGTCCCTACCACGTCAGAAGGCTTCGGCAGGAGCTAAATGCGAACTTTCCACAATTCATTGGCCAGTACTACCACGGTGAGGGAAGGATGGAGCTGCCAGCAGTGTCAAAGAAAACCAAAAAATCCGAGGAGCAGCGAAAGGAGGTGGTCTTAGATGAAAAGAACTCGCTATTCACGGACCTTGAGGTGGTCCAGCAGAGCATGGTGATCTTTTATGGCATCACGGAGTCAGGTATGCATCCTCTTCTTCTCTTGTTGACAGCAATGGTGAATGTTCGTTTGGTGCCAGCAACTGCATTGTGTGTCTTTAACAAAGGAAGCTAATTTGATTTCATTACAGAAACAGTCTCACGTGAGGATAATCTTGTAGAGTTGGAAGGGGCTCCGTTGATATTTGTCCTCAAGCTAGATGAGGCAGAGATTATTAACGGGAAGAAATTTGAACGTGTTAGCATCACGTTGATGAATCGGGCTCTGAACACTAACATTCAAGTGGACCACGAGAGGTACTTCTCGGTACAATCAGAGCAGGAGATTTGGCCAGTTGCCACGTTTCAGGTTGAGAAGGAGTCCTACGATGTTCTCTCGTGGATATTTGGAAAGTCGAACATCCCCGCTGTGATAGCAGCACAGTCAAGTGGCGAGAAACTCATGGTCCCTGAAGTTGGAGAATTCCAGGTGGAGTGGCATCTTGCTGCGGACATGAAGACGATCAAGTGTATGTACGGGCTCCAGTCAGGGCCGTCGTGTGCAATGAACTGCATATATTGCAACCAGAAGAGGATAAAGCCCACTGTGGGGACAGCAAGCCAGGCAAACGCTGCCATCAAGAGCCGTGGTAAAGCAAATTGGGTGGGGGGGCTATTTTCCAGCAGCGTACCTGAGGAACCTTGTGACATGACAACATCTACTAGGTGGAGCCCTATCCTGTCGATTCCTTTGTCCAGAGTACACATTTGTACATTGCATGCCTTGGTTCAATTGACGGAGAAGATAGTGCACATGCATATCATATATGTTTGGAACATACAAAATCAGAGACTGAGGGCTACTGCAATTGAACAGATGGAGAAGTCGTTGTCCGCGATTGGGGCTCATGGTGGAAACGTGGAGATTAAGAGGGACCCCAAACTCAGTGGCAAGACCGGAAACGTGCCGCAAAAACCCTCTTTGAGTGGTACCGTTGCCAGCAGGCTTTTTAGGCCAAGTGTTTGGTCTGGCAATGATAAGGCCTGGAAGGATATATGTCAAGCTGAGAATAATAATGCCGGAAGTGGGACTGACCGCATTGCAAAGTACCAGATGTGGCAAGCCTTTGAAGATGTCGTACCATATTTGACAGGATTGGTGTTGACAGCAGAGCAACGGATGCAATTCAAGCAGAAGATACACAAGTGGGGAAAGGCATACTTAAAGGCCTTCGGAGAGGAGCATGTTACCCATTATATGGTATGCTCACGGCTCTGTCTGTTGTTGCTTTTGGTGTTTCTTCAGTGACTTAAGTATCCGGCTTTTAACCATATTGTTGTCTACTTGACCTAAGTATCCGGCTTTTAACTTCCTTCTTCTTGTTGACAGCACGTAATTGTACGGCACTCCACTTGGTTTGTGGAACACTATGGGAGCCTTGGAGTCTGGAGTTGCCAAGGCATGGAGAAATCACACCACCAAGCGAAGGGAGCACATCAAGCACATACAGCCCATGGTGGTGGGAAAGCCCGTACTAGTGCGATTCTCCAGCAGATCCAGCATTGGTACCGAAACATACAACATCGATATAGGAAAAAAATGGAAATCCGGGGAGCTGTACCTGACCCGGATGACGGAGCACGGGCCATAGAGGGGTCAAGGAGACGCGAGCGGTGGCAACAATCAAACGATGCCATCGCCTGCGAGGAGTGGAGGTCAAGGAGGAGGCGTGTTGGACGAGCATATGTTCCTGAAGAAGTCGTGGAGGACGAAGGAGATTGGATGATGGAAGAAGATCAGGAATGGAATGCCAACGGGGACATGGTTGGCAGTGGGGGCGAGGAAGATGAACAGAGGGACGCTGCTAACAACGATGAGGACATCGCGGATGCTGGCAACAGGGGTGCTGGGGAGGATATTGCCCCCGATGTCGACATTGCACATGCTGACAGCGACTAGGGGGCTCAGAGTCATGGAATTTTTTTTAATATACAATGTTTTGTAGAAGGGTAATGTTATAGAGAAGTAATGCCTTTCAAAGATACTGTATTCTATAGATAGGATAGTCAAGCAAGTAGTTACATGAACGCTTAAATTGTCTTTAAATGTACACTTTCATTAAAACAAATATAATAAAATTAAAAAATTCAGGCAATTCACTTTGAAAATTTAGTAGATGTACGAATACATAGTCAAGTAAACATCGCCCATACTCAGACAAATTAGACTCGAATTTTTTAAACTACATGATCTCACATTCGCGATATCATATTTAAATTTTAGAAAATATGGATGTTCTCTGTAGAAATAAATATTACAAAAGCCAAATTTTTCCCCTTTGAATCATGTTCTCATGTAAAGTTATCTTGCTTTCAAATTTAGTTCTCTTAATTTTTGATCATATATCTTAGTTAATAAGTTTTTACATTTAATATTTCTTAGAGATTTTTACGAGACCCCGGGTGCCAATAAGCTGCACACTTCTTAATTGAATTTTCTTATTTTTAATTTTTAATTCTATGTTTATCTCCTATTCTAAATATAAAAAATTAAAGATCACTTATTTTTATTTCAAAGACACACGAAAAATGAAAGAGAAAGTCTATTATTTTCTGGACTCTTCCCAGTTTTCTAGATTTTTGTGATAGATGTTTCATATTTCTAAATTTACCAAAATTATAAAATTTTAGTAAAAATATTTAAAAATACAATAAATTACTTACTAGGAAAAGTATGAAATATCCTAAATAAATTTAAAAACGAAATAGTAGAATCAAATACACTTTCTGGGGGAGTTACAGTAGAATAGATTATAAGAATTTCGTAAACTTATACAAGTCATATTCTTCAATTTATCGAATATGAATAATAATTTATACACGTTCTTAATTTTCAATTTTCATTTTTTTCTCATTTGATGTTATTGAGAGTCCCCTTCTGAACTACTAATTAATAGTTTTTGTTCTGTTTCCTAACAATTGTTATTTTTGGGTTTCCTTTGTTATGGTCCTAATCAATTTCTTTCCTTTTTTTGTCCCTTTTCTTTAAGTAATTTTTTCCTAGATACAGAAACTCTACAATGAACTGTACCTGTACATTAGATAAGACATGATTAATAGTTAATGGTTTTTTTAATCAAAAGTTAATAATTGTTAAGATTACATTATTTCCTTTCTCCCAATTTTATTTAATTTTCCCACCAATCATTGTTTTGGACCTTTTCTTGTTTTGGTTCCTTATTTGTTTTTTTATTTTCATTTTTTTCCCTTTTCTTTTTTTAAATTTAATTAGTTTCCCAACTTCTCTTCTTTTTTGGAGATAGTCAAGTATTTTGAAAATATACGCCAAGTAAGGTTTATATTTTCATATGGTTTTCCTTCCAACTGCAGATAATTCTGTTATCTCTCATCATTTGGTTTTTGGGTTTTTATCTCTTTTTATTTTTTCTTTATTTCGGATTTTTTCCTCGTTTTTTTTTTTTTTTTTTTTTTTCTCTACCCATTTTTTGGAGATACATGTTTTCTTTTTTCTTTTTTGTCCCTTTCCATTTTTTTTTTCCCACAAAATAATTATTTTAAACCTTTTCTTTTTTTGGTTACTAACTTACTAATTTATGTTTTTATGTTTATTTATTTTCCTTTTCATTTTTAGATTTAGTTAGTTTCCCGACTTCTCTTATTTTTTTCCAATAGTCAAGTATTTTTGAAGTTGCCGAGTAAGGTTTTATTTTCATTGTGGTTTTTATTTTCATTTGTTGTTTATTTTCATTTGGTGTTTATTTTCATTTGGTTTTTATTTTGAATTTGTTTTCCTTCCAACTTCAGAGAATTCTCTTACCTCTCATCATTTGTTTTTTGGGTTTTTACTCTCTCTTTTTTTTAAATTTTTTTTTTAATCTTAATTTTAATTTTTTTCCCCGACGACTTTTAATGTGATGCGATGCTGTAGAGGGGCAAACATTATAATGGGCGCCGGTCATCCCCTATGACCGTGGCGCCCATTACCCCGTGGGGTAGAGATGGGGAGGAGCGCTCCCCTTTCCCTCCTCTTCCCGCCGTTGCTGCCAGCAACCCAGCTGTGCGACCTCGTTGACGACGGTGAGGCCGCAGTGAAGCAGCTGCAGCAGGGGGGCAAGGGGAGTAAGAGAGCGCGGTGCAAAGAGGTGGGGGAATAGAAGGGCGGCGAGGGGAGTAGAAGGAGGGGGGAAGTGAAAGGAGGAAGGCGGGAGCTGAAAGGAGGGCAACCGGAGCTGCAGGAGAAGAGGGACGCACCTGAAGGGGGGGGTCGGGAGCTCAGGATTGCGGAGGCGCAGCGCTGAAGGATTGCGAGGAAAGAAGGGGGTTGCGGAGGCGCAGGGGAGAAGGGGGTTGCGGAGGCGCAGGTTAGAAGAGGGTTGCGGAGGCGCAGCGCTGAAGGAAGGAGGGACAGCGGCCTCTCACCGAGCTTCGGAGTTCAGGACCTTCGACAACATTCAGGTAAACTCCTTCTTTCAATTTATCTCTAATGCGGTTTTGTTGTTTTGAATTGCTCGCTGCCCAAGAAGTCGTGGCTTCAGTCTGCTGTGAGTGACTAAGTATCCGGCACATGTGAGTAGTTATCTGTAGGCTATCTATCCAAAGAACTTCACGAACTGTATGCAAGAAGCTGAGTTGTTCATTGTTTTCGCTACAGTTCTTCTTGCTGTCAGCAAACACGAGGTAAGCATTTCCGGAGTCTATTTCGTACTTAGTATACTTGCGAGTTAGAGAGCTTGCTGTCGTGGGTACAATATGACACTAACAACTGTATGTTGTGTCGCAGCCATGGTTGCTGGCAGCAAGGACGACGGTGTTCTCACGCAGTGGGACCTCCCTTTCGACCTGAAGGCTCTACCGCAGGATGTGGCGGACAAGGCCGTGGTGATGGCGCCCTTTCTTCTTGGTAGGAAGAGCGCAAACTACGACGTCGATTTCTTCAACCGTGCGCTTGGGCTCTGCAAGAAAGGGATCTCCTTCACCGAGCTCAGCAGTGACAAGGTATGCAAGAAATCCTTGTTCATTAAGAGGTGGCCGGAACAACATGGAGGGCGCCACCACATTGCTGACTGCACCGACAAGCAGGCTGTCGAGGCTTACACACTCCAGCATGCGAAGGTGTATGGAGGTGAAGGCCCTGACAACGGGACATTTGGTACCTCCTTCCTTCGAGGCTGCCATCTGACCTTCGAGCTGGGCGAAGACGTCAACTGGGCAGAGAAAGCCGCGACCTTGCAGAAGGCACGTGATAAGAAAGATGCCCGCAACCCTCTCAAGCTCACACCCCCAGCCTTCAGAGAGCAGATCGAGGCCCTCATCGACGTGCTCGCTGGCCACATCGACGACAGACCCTCTGCTGGCAACACGGTCATGGCCATTGAGGGAGTCGGCATCGGACCTAGCCACGGGGTCCTTGTTACGGGGAGCAGCAGCAAGGGAGCGCCTGCAGCAGAGGGAGCTCGGGGTCGCACTCGAAGCCACCTCAAGTCGAAGGCGCCCTTGATCACTGAGGAGGAGAGCTTGCCCAAGTCTTCACTTGCTGGCAGCAAGGATGAAGACCGACCCAGCACGGATCCGAAGGCGAAGCTGGACCAAGCCAGGGCCAAGAAGGCGAGATTTCAGGCCGAGCTCACGAAGAATGAGGCTCAGAGGGACTTGTTTCTTGGAGATATCAAGAACCAGAAGACCTTTATGCAGGAGAAGGAGGATGAGGAGGGCCGGTTCTATGAGGAGATTGCTGCCGACCGTGCTGCCAGCAAGATAGCCGCGGCCGCTGGCAACACGGCAGAGAAGAAGCAATTGGATGCTCTGGCCCGTCTAGGTGGTGATCAGATGGCCAATGCGAGCAAGGCTGTCGAAGAAGCCCAGCTTCGCATTGACAACAAGGAGAAGCAGATGGATGCATTGATGGGGGACATAGACAGGTGCAAGGCCGAGATTGGTGCTCTTAGCGTGGAGATCATGACCCTGGAGCTGGCAGCGGCATTCATTCGCCCGAAGAGTGTGCTCCCACACCTGCCATCTGAGTTTCGAGCCCTCCCCATTCAGGTTTCCGACCCTTGCCCCTTCTGTGCGCGGTACTTTGTTGACGCTGCTTGTGTACCCTTGAACTGCGGCTGCTTGGCACACCCACATTGCATGTTTGAGGTTGTCTTCTCCCTTGACGCCAAGTGTAGCCGTTGCTGCCGCTCCTTGAGTGGGGGATGGCTTGGGCAATGGGGATTTCCACAGCATGAGTCGGCTCAAGCGGAGCTGCAGCACCTCCTGGAGGTTCTCAAGTCCGAGGTGGGAGCCCCAGACCTCCAGAGCCCCGTTGCTGGCGGAAAGAGGGCCGCTGAGCGCTCTTCTCCTCCTTTGGGGGAGGAAAACCAAGTCAAGAAGAAGACTCGCTTTCTGGAGGAGTCCGAGGCTTCGGGTCCGTATGTCATCGCCAAGATCTCCGCTCAACCCCTGGTATCCGCGGCCGTGCTGCCAGCAGATGGAGGGGATGGCGATGGTGTTGCGAGCACCCAGAAGTCAGATGACCTCAGCTTCCAGCGGGGGACACAAGCCCCTCCACGCCGGGAGGCCGAGGACACAGCCACTCATGGTGGTGGACTCAGCTCCGGTACCACCGAGTCCGGGGGGACATCTCAAGACTCGGCTGGAGCTGCCCTGGAGAAGCTGGTTGATGCCATCGCGACCTCAGTAGAGGCTTAGAGTCTGTGGTTTTTTTTTGGTTCATAGTGCCATAGCGGATTAGTATTAGTGGCTACTAGTTTGTGCCACGTTGCATTTGCATTTGCTGCCCTGATTTTCCACTCTATTTTCACAGCTGCGGTGCCTGGCAGCATTGTGTAAGTAGTTCCGAGGGGGGGGGGGGTGTTGGGGTCAGACTTTAAAAAAACCGAACCTCATTTTTTTTCGATACTTATGATGAATGTTATCCTTTTTTATTTCTATCTTGTACATGTGGCTGCCACATTGGTCGTGATGGTATGGAAGTCGCCTTGGTCGTGAACCCTAATGTGTGCTGACAGCAACATGTTCTAGAGGAAGACTTTCATTCATCAAGGGGGAAGGTTACATGATTGAAGATGTCGTACCATACATGATGTGTCAAGCACAAAGCATAGTCCCTTACAAGTGTAAATAATCATACTGGCATTGGTCTAGTGAAACATGGAGCCATCTGAAATACTGTAGGCAGACTTGTGAAGACACTAATAGATCACCTTAATGCCGTGGTGAAAACGTTGTTGTCCTACACCTCCACTATCTTGATGGTTTTGGGAACCGCCACCTCACCAAGAAGTACACGCCTCTCATTACGTATGTTGATCTACATCAATGCCTCCAATAGAATGCGTTAGTACAATTATGCTGATACCAAGCAGCAGCACCTTCCATATCTAAAACCAATGGCGTGATGCTGCTTACATGTACCTTTTTTTCACGTGAACCGTCTGCTTCCACCAGAACCATGTTGTACTCTTTGGGATCATCGTCTCCGAGCGTCATTGCAATTTCATGGCGCAAGTGGGATACAGGCCAGTCCTTGCCCACTTCAAATGCTGGCATTGGTCTCCCTCTAAATGTACAGCAGACTTCTACCATCTCCACCTCTGGTAGATGGTCAATCGCATCCCATCTGTTGTTGGCAGCACCCCGAAACCTTGTATACTGGAACCTGGTGTATAGTGTTTGCCTGCCCACATGGTACCTAAAGACAACGCTGGACCTATTCACAACGCACTTGATAACATCCTGGCCAATGTGAAACTTCTCAGCCCATCCTGGATTCATCAGACTATTTAGGAGTGCCTCCGACGGAGAGTGTAGAACAAAGAGTGTAGGAGTCCGCCGAATGCTGTCACATGCGATCGCAAACAAGTCCACCATAACATGGACAGGCATAAACCATTGCTCATGGGCGAAACTACTGCCAGTGGACGCTTTCATCGCATTCGAAAAATCTGCTGTCAGCTTTGTCCTGAAGGCTTCGGAGGTGTGCATGTCTGGCAAAGGCCACTCCACGTCGTTGAAACCAGTGAGCGGGATTGGTTCTATCCTCCCGTACAACGTAGGCTCTAGGGGGGGAAAATATACGCCACCAAGGAAGAATGTACCCGTGTCCAACAAGTCTGTATGGCTTCGACCATTCCGCGTCGCCTCCCCAATCTCTGCATGGAGCACAAGAATGGGACTGATGATAGACGTGGGGTGCACCCAATCATCAAAGTGCGAGGAGTATAGGTAGTTTGCCGTGCATTGCCTACTTGCTGCCACAGCGGGATCCAAGCTTAATTGACGAGGCTGATACGCATGCCGCACAAGCACCTTATCCAGGTTGCTTGCCCCACGCACACCAGGTGTCCATGAAAAATCCACGATTTGAGCCTTGAAGGCCCCTCGAAAATTATCTCCACCATGCCGCCTTGCCTCTCTACCCCAAGGCCCTTCCGACTATGGTTGCAGCAGAACCGACGAATCCCGGTCCAGCCTCATTGGGATCCAATTGCCGTGGACATCTTGATCGTTGTGCAAAATTACGCTCTGAACTATCAATTTTGGCCGTCTGGCCATGCTTCTCTAAACCCCAAGGTATTGGGAGACACAGAAATGAACTATAACACCTCCCTTTCGTACCAACTAAGGCGAGGGAACATGCTGCCAGCACAGAGAAAATCAAATTTGCATAGTTTAAGCACTTGAGGAGAGGAAAATCCTGAGTTTGTAATCAGAGATGAAGTTTGAGGAATTCATGCCTAGTCACAAGGTTGCCCCCAGGAGGCAGAAAAGCTTGGATCATGTCAAGACAGGAAATTGATCATATTGAAAAAAAATTACCTAGTTTTGTAGCTCGCTGGCAGCAAACGGCACATTGAGTTGACAGCGAAGAAAGCCGCACTTCCACCTTGATTCAGCAAGTAACTACTCAAGCACAATTCGCTACATGAACAACACCCACAACCCCAAACCACCTCGTCAACTCCCAGCAAGTGCTAACTCTTGCTGCCGGCACAGAATTTCCACAATCACGTGTCTCTCCCTTCGCACTAACCCACACCCACTCTCCCAAATCAGCTAGAATCCTCTCAGCCCCAACTCCCGCTGGCTGCAACCAATTTCCCAAGTACGTCGCTTCTCCTCGCCGGGCCGAACACCTGCTGGCTGCACTCACTCTCCCTACGAAGTTCAAAAACTTCGGCACTCACTCATCGTCGGTGGGGGAGGTAGGTGAGCGGACTCATAATTTCCTCGTTCAAAGTGCTGGCAGAAAGTTTGCTGACAATAGCAGTCCGCTCGGGATCCGGTCCTTGCTCCGCCAGTCCGCTGTCAGCCCGGCACTGTAGATGTGCCCTCCACACGCCTCGCTCGGAGGTCATTGGTTCGAGCCCGCGTGGCGGTTGCTGGCACCACGGTGGCACAGCCGGTGCCACGAGGTAAAGTACGCGGGCAGCACCTGTTTTTTTCTCTCACGTGCCGCTTACACGGCCTTTTTGTGACCTGATTTTGCACCTAATGACAGGGGTTCAGCTGAAGGGGACACGACCCCCCAACCGCCATGGCCCCTTCCCAGATCATGGTCCCGTGCTTACCCTCTCCCGTTCCCCGAGAGTGCACTCCTCCAGTCGCTGGTCGCTCCCCATGTTTTGAAGACACCGTGGTCGCTCCCTATGGCGGTTTGGGTCAGGGTAGTTGCAGACTCTGGAAAGATTAGCCAGGTGGCCGTTTTTTAGTGGGAGGTTTGGAGAATGAAGGAAAACTACGGTGTGAGGCACTTGTACAGCCCTGCAAATGTATTGTGAAGTGCACCGAACAAGTTCAGATGATGCAGAATGATTTGATGCACCGTGTCCACATGTATGAAAGTGGGAGGATTCTGACCGGCGCGATTGTGAAAATTCGATTTCTAGCTTGCAGGTTTCAGTTTTTGAAGTTCAGGGTCGAACTGTATACCTCAGCCTCTTTTCTTGACTAAAAATTCTATATCAATTACGGAAAATATATTTTTCAAGTACATCTTTGCTCAATGGTTCGTTTAGTGTGTTAGGTTGCGCGTCCAAGGCGGTGTTATTTTTTAGCATTTTTTCAAGCACCTCTGAATAAGCATTCCTTGACGGCCTCTAAACCGTATGCAATATTTTTCACTCTTTTTCATGCCCAAATACATATCAATATCTGCCACCCTTAGACCAAACACACCGAAATTTATCGACCATCCAACACATCACTGAGTCCCCTCCCATTTCCACCGATCAGATTTGTAAAACAACTTCAAAGTCCGACATTACCATGTGATTCAGGCGCCGGGGTCACAGAAAAGAACAAAAGCCCAGAAACAACCCGGGCACTAAAGGGTTAACATTCCAACCATATTGTTCCAACCTTGATGTCCCAAAGACCGGGGTGGGTAAGAGGGGAGCTCAGAAACGTTACATCGGGTCCACAGCGCCACAATTGGACCAACGGTGAAGGGCCCACAGCGGTAAAGCGCGGAGAATGAGTCGCCGTGACGCCGTGGTGACTGTGGAGTTAGCAGTGCAGTTGTGCAACAATTCCTCTGTTCTAATTTCGCCGTCTTTCTTCGCACTCTCCTTTTCTGATTCTTCTTCACCTTCGCTGCTCAGTTGCTGCACTCTGCGAATTTCAGTTCTTCGAACCCTTGGTGGTCGGCTAGCCCGTTTTCGAGCTCGCTCGCTTCTCTGCTTGTCGAATGAGGTTGACGTTGCCAGCCGACAAGCTGAAGCCGGAAGGTTTTCGAATACGCAAGCAGTGTCAATGGCGCCGTCCGATCAGACCGAGATGCCGTGGACTTCGAGTCCGATTCACATCAAAGGTCGTCTTCTCGAGGCTTTTCCTACGTTCAGGTATGATAGCTCGGTTATGTGAGAGTTGTTAAGGTTTTGGATATGGTGCAGGTTTCTGTGCTGAGAGTGGTGGTGTTTGGACGAAATGCAGGCTTAGTGGTTTGCGAGTAGCGATCAGGGGGAGAATGCCTGTTGTTGAGGATCATGAGGTGAGGTATGAAGCTGTGGCAGCAGGGGATGGGATGTGGACGGAGGAGAGTGACGAGGATGATGATGTGGTTGGTGATGGGAGTGATGACATATTGGAGGAGAGTCTTGGAGCTGTGATTGAGAGTGTGCTTGGGACGCGGCCGGCGCTGCCAGCACTGCCGAATCCGCGCTTCCTTGCGAGAATGGCGTCTGCAGAGGCAGACGACAAGAGTGTGCCTAGTTCGGGTGAGAATTCGCCGCGCATCGCTATGGATGCTGACACTGAATTTCACCAAGTTCTTCTGCTGGGTGAGATTATGCCGGATGATGCCGGCAACACAACCCGTGTAGGGTTGGCTGAGAGAGAATAGGCTGCCGTGCTCCTTTTTCCATTTGAATTGGCACTAGCTGCTTGTTCAAAGATGGAGTGGGCACTTGCAACCATCATATTTGGCAATGCTTGTATGAGTTTCCTGTCATGTTTTAGTTTGACATCTCGACATCATTTCATAAGCACATGCATAAAGTATGCAGTATAGTTCACGGATCACAACCGTGGTACATATGTTTGTAATGGATTGGAATATATAGCAAGCTCTTGACATGTCTTGAAATCCATCGACAATCAGAGCATGCTGGAATGCGAATGATTGCTTGATGCAGATTTCTTGTTCATGCTCTTAAGCTGACTACCTAGAGTACCTAACTCACTCTCTCCTGAGTTCTTGTTCATGTGTGTGCTCACTCACCCTCTCAACCATTGGAATAACAAATCTAAATGCTGAATAATCGATTATGAATGCATCCATGTACTCTAACATGGTTTCTTAAACATAAGAATGCAGGCCATCCTGCATAAGATTCTAATGGATGGATGCAGTTTTAGTATGTACAGTACAATCGACAACCAATTGCCACCTGAATAATGGGTGAAGAGGAAGATCAACGATGTCTTTCAATTAGCCTCACTGCTTGATCTTACAAGCTAATTGACCTTCCTCGATTCCTGTATACGGTGCAAAGAGATTCCTAAAAGATTCAATGCAAGTTCAACATTCAACAAATCAATGTTCATTATGGCATTGTGTAAGCATTTCGTCGGTATGATCTGAAGCTTTCATTTGCAGCAGTGAACCCAACGACCATGGATATGCAACACCTGAAAAATAAGTACAGTACGTAGCAGATTAATTGTATTTTGTTACTTTTGAGTAACAAAAAGTCTAGGTCTGAAAGAGAGCATTATTCATTTGCTCCAAAAAAAGTAAAAAGTAAAAAGCATTAAACTCAAGGTGGGGATATAGTAGGCAGCCATAGGTACTAGCATTAGCATTCATCCACCACCTCATTGATTCTTGCATCTCATCAACCCTAAGTCACATGAATTTTCAAATGTTTATAGTGTTTAGAATTTGGAAGTTTAGAGCTCATCTTGCTATCAATGAATTCATACTTTTGAGATCTGCCCATCACCATATAATTTGTTCGATAAGATGAAGTAATGAGCACTGTGAACGAAAAGGTAAATTCCATGCCAAAAGTACTCAAATCTGCAAACAACGAAAACAGAAAACCGAGGTCTCTACAGATTCAATCACCTTCGAGTCACGTCACAACATGTTTTTTTCCACTTACTCGATTCCCAATGACTCAATGAGCCATGATTTTCCCGATGGTGTCAGTCGGGAGGGACTGACAAAGGGACATCACGCAAATACATGTATGATGTGGCGGTCGTCTGTGGTTCCCATAGAATTGGGACTAACGGGGGGTTTTGGACGGTACATTTTGTCTTCATGTGGTAATTCTGATGTGGCAGCTACTATTGAATTCTAATTTTAGGATTAATGGTAGATAAAATCAACTCTTCTAGCTCAAGTAAATTTATGTAATGAAATTACGATTTCGAAAAACAAAATATGTGAATCTGCTTATCCATACAGTGATTGGGTACTCTTGGCAAGTTTGTGTAAATGTTTGATATGCACAGCTGTGTACAGTACAGTAACAAATCTTCAAAGTTCATTGCCTTCAGATGCAAACAGCTCCAGTAAGTTATTGCATCTGTATGGCGAGTGTGTATGGTGGCTCACTTAAACCCCAGATGCCTGAGCCTATGACCACGGAAATAGACTTTGACTTTAGATGCTCTATTTTTCTACTATAAATAATGTAAAATATGAATTTTTAATTTGTATTAGCTAGATACACATGTTATCTACAAGCAATAATTTTATCAAAATTAATGCTTTCATTATATAATTACTGTAAATTTGCAAATCAAAACAAACAAAGAAAATTCATATCAAATATAGGTTATACTAAAAAATTACGAAATATTTACTATAGATGTATATGACAACCACAAACCTCAATCTAGTCACCGTGCTCAAAAATTATGTTTTAATTCAAAAATATGATGAAAAAACCTAAAACCGTGGAAAATCAAGAAATAGCCACGGTTATACCCCTTCATCTTGTAACAGCTATAAATCACTCAATTTTAGGTATTTTTCAAAATTTTAACTTGGACTGGAAAATAGATTTGTTAAGCTCATTTCATTTGTTTACCTCAAATGCAAAAAAGATCATCCCAATAGTCAAAATTGCGTTTCAGCTGTCTGTTTTAAGGAATTTTTGAATACACACACGGTATTGATCTTTTGGACTTTAGGGAGGCACCAAAATTCATGAAATTATTATTTTGAGAATTCATTAATGAGGTTAGATAGATCTCTCTCAACTTTACCACATGAAAAAAAAATGGATGAAAATTTGTCATTTGGATGATAGTTATGGAACTTGGAAAAATGAGAACAACCAGTTCTTGGTCGTTTGGGCGTTTAGGGGTTAAGTTGAACTTGGGTTCCAGTATGTGATATAAGGTGGCTACCCCAATCTCAACTGGCTCCTTATTCCAACAGTTTAGCAGCATATCCAATGGCAATACATTCTGAAACCATTGTCAATTGATTAGCAGTCGGAAATGGGTCAAGATTAGGACAAAATTAGTAGTTGAGTAATTTTTTAACACCTTAAAAGCCAGCAAAGCCATTTTGTGGATTTTGGATGACTGAAAAGGCTTGTTTCTCAATTGAAAAAGATGGTTTCATCCATTTATGTCTATGCACCTCCTTGTTATTCTTCTACACAACACATGCATGGAAGATATTCACCATGGAACTTAATTTGGGGCCATCATTGGAAAATACTATGAAGATGGCGTTTGTTGTATATGAACTCAACTAAGAAAATGAAGTTTATCAAGTCCACTTTTGACTCCATTGTGAAATTTTGGAAGATTACTAATATTAAGTATTTTATAGCAATTGCAAGTTCAACACATATTATCTTCGAGGTATCTTATACTAATTTTAAACAAGTGGATGATTTTCATTCATAATTATATAATCCAAACCTATGGAAAAAAATTGGAAGTTTTGAGTATATTCTCTAAGTTATACGAATTTTATTAAGGATTTTCTTTAAAAAATAATATCAATTTCAGTTTTTTTAAAATACAACACATACAAAATATAAGGTTTCATTTAGGAAAAAAAATTCAAAAATAATATCAGTCAATTTGAGTGAAAAATAGAGAAAACAGAACAGGCCCTATGACCACTCCGAATCCATGGCCATAGGCCCGGTGTTTAACGGTTAAACTCAGATTCCCTGAAGTTCTAAAACACAACTACGGTAACAGTCAATGACATTAGCAATTGTGGATAAGGTAGAGGGTTGTATTCACGAGCGGGTTGCAATCCCGACCCCTACTGATTGAGGAAGGGGTGTTAGGAACCAACCAGCCTTACTTGAGAAAGTGTCCAAGAGGGTTCTAATTACGTCCGTACTTGGGAAAACTGAAAGTTTATGATTGGTTCTCACTGACGCCAAAGCGTTCTATTTTCAGAATCCAACCTCTCATGGATGTAGGACTCTAGTAAATGGTTAATGGTCACTCCATGCCTTCAGACTCAAAAATTCATAGAAAATTGTAGAAATGCTCAAAATTTTATTTTTTTTGGGGATGCCTATGCAATAGCTTTGCGGAGCATCCAAAAATATAAAATAAATCTTTCACAAGTCTAAGTATGCAAACCTGAAATTCAGTCGGGAATATGAGCCTCTATCTTATGAGGGAAGTTCACTGGGAACTTTGGAAGACAGCACGTTAGTTTATTGACTGTGATATTGCAAAGAACCAAACTATGATGGAATTGTCTATTTACCCCCATCAAGCGGTACTTGGGGGGTGGGTCGGATGCCAGGCTCGGGGGGTGGGGAGGAGAGGGGGCAAATCTCTGCCCCTATTATTTGCCTTGAGTGGGGTCCTAGTAATCTCATGAGGACCTCCCCTAGGTAATTTGGGGCCTACAGCCCCAAATTTATAAAAAAAAAAAACCAAAAAAAGACCCTAGGACCCCAAAACGGGGAGGGTCAGCAAAATGGAACCCACCGAGCCTAGCAAGCGGTTGTGGTTTGGTAGCACCTCTTGATGGGGGAAAATAAAGAGACCCGACTATGATAGTGCCATGATTTGGGGAAATGTGGACTATCGAAGCAAAGTCTGGGACTGTTCACAGAACTGCAACCCTGCTTTCCCCAAGGACATCAGAAACCAAGATTGAATAAATGTTGAACATTGGCAAGCATCCACACGCCGGTTAGATACCGGTAGTATTAAATTGTGTTGTGAGTTACATTGTAAACATCATATGTTACATGCTGTTTCAGTATATTTTTAATTTTTCTTAACTAATAAAATCAAATTCCATTGCAAAGATCAAAATACAGTGTAATCCATAAAAAGCAGAATGGACCAAGTTGTTTTAGGCTATTTCAATTTTCAAATGTGATTTTCAATGGTCTATGTTCGTCTATTTATGCCAAGTATAAGACGCAAACAAGTTACAAATTCGAGTTGAAATATATGATCCCATAAATTATTTCTCATTTTCATTTAACCCCTAAAGTTCCTTGACTATGTTTCATCGAAAAACATTCCAAAATTGCCATTTTTAATGTAAAAAGTATGAATGACTAAAAAACATTATTTTCTAATTCTAACCATAAGATCTTCAACTAGATTATTGTATTAGATAGCTCAATGAATTTTATCATAATTGGTCGTAGATATTGGAAGATTATATCGATTGATATTAAAAACAAACTTTTTTGATACGATTTTTGACTAGGTTAACGCACTGTAACTATTTATACACAAAAGTCAAGTATAGCATGTTGAAAAAAATATTTTTATTAAATTGAATACACAAGAATGCTAAATCTTATTTCTTTCCTAGAAACTCCATTATTTAATAAAGTCCCAATTCAAACAGCAAAAGTAAAGATTGATGTCCATCCTTTAAACCTTTCATGACCACTCCTGTTTTTGGAAATCAAGGTTCTTTGAATGGCCTGGATGTACTTTGCAGTGCAATGAATAAATCAAGGGTTAAAAATGAAATCCAACTCTACAAATGTGTAGTTCCTTTAATATACATGCTAGTGGCCAAACATGGGTGGGATTTACCGTATGAACCAAAGTATTATGATGTCCAAAGTCGGATGTAGTACATAGCGTATACATGACCTTTGTGCATTCTTTTAAAATCAGCGACCAAATGATCTAAACTCGGGCAAAACACAAGGAACCGATGTTGTGAAGACTTTGAAGATCTATCCAACAACACCATGAGCATTGCATATCGAGTATTTTTTTAGCATTTCAAGAAATTCATTTCCATGCATAATTAGCTCTAGCATGCGCACTAGGAGTCCAAATGCATCCCTGTTTTGTGCAATAGAGCCAACATACACTTGTCGTTTGGCATTGTTTTCTACGATTTTGCTATTTCTACACCGATCTTACTCAATTATGGAATAACCACACTTCAACGACCATAATTGATTGATTGGTTATGAAAGGGTTAAGTGGAAAAAAGGAAAAACCTAAAAAAACAAATTTCTTAACTTATATAAGTAAAAGAAAAAGTTATTTAAGTGCAGTGCTCGATGCGGTGAATAAACTTTGATGTTTTGTGGAGTGAACATTTTGTACTGAAGAAGTTATTTTTTGAGAAATCTCAAAGATGAAAACATTAAGTATTTATGGAAATAATCAAAGAGGTAATAGATGTATTTAACACGACTGCCCAAATTTTTTCCACCGAACACAAAATTTCACATTGGGTACCATAACTATTTTTCAAAATTTCTAATTGAAAAAGAATTAGATTCCCTTAACCCCTAAAGGACAATGTGGCAAAATGGGGCTATTTTGGAGTTTGGGCATGTACCTGCGGATGCAATTTGAATTCAAAATTTATGAAAATTTTAATGAAAGTAGGCCTTGGTGAGAGCTTCGTGTCGGTATTTTTTATTCTCAATTCCGATATCGGAGTGAAAAGTTATTCACCTCTGAACCGCAAAAGCTCCTCCAAGGGCAATCAGTTAGCCAATGAGAATGACAATGAATGCAGCAAATTCTGCCCAAAACTGCCCAAAACTGCCCAAAGTTACCAAAATCTGCCCAAAGACAAAACTTTGAAATTCCACCAAAAATTGAGATTTTGATATTTTTCAAAAATAAAAATTTCTATGTATAGAGAAGGCAGTAGAGCATGTTCCCACTGTTTGGATTTTTAATCCAATTTTTTTTCATATGCTATTTTTATTGTCAAAAAACAGCCTTTGTTTGTGAATTTCAGTATACCCCCTAGAGGAAAATGATTTTTTTGGCAACCTTCCACAACTTTTTTGAATATGATTTTTTTATTATATTTAGTTATCTCAGTCTTCTATGATGTGCATCAAAACCGCCAAAATCCATGATACAAAAAAATGGTTTTTTGGGCCTTCAAAACTCTGTTGTTCCCTTTTTGCGCAGGGAAAAAAAACTTGATTTTCAACTTTGAACGTTACGATCTTGCAATTGGTGAGGAATGAATGTCTAAGATTTAGTGGTCATGTAGACATAGAAGTTAGCTACAAGATCTTACGGTTAGATGTACTAATTAAGACCCCAACTTAGCAAAATCCACCTTGATTTGAAGAGGGGCTGTTTTCAGGCAGTTTTGATGAAAAATACCCTCAAAACTTTAGGGGTTAAAGTCCTTGCTACGGCAAACATTCACAAAACGTTTGAAAAAAGCTCGATTTACATTGAAGTCACAAGTACATGCCCAAACTCTGAAAAAGCCCAATTTTGCCAAAATATCCTTTAGGAGTTGAAAGGGTAGAAAACAATAATAGAATTCTAAAGTAAACTTTTATACAATTAACTGAAATACAAGATACTTTAAGGATGGTAAGTCATCTATTAATTGTATACTAGCATCAGTGTAACAAATCATTTACACTGAAATTCCAGGGGGCCTTATACTTGAGAATGCAATGATGGACATGTGTATATGCTGCATTTTGTGTTGGAATAAAATAAAGCATTGAAATTCAAAGCGACAACTTTCAACGAGGCTAGAAGTACTGTTTATCAGTTTCAAGCATTTCAAAAATGATAATCCAATTTTTGGCATTCTTGAAGTGCATACCAGTGCCCATGAAAGATAACAAATATTGAGTGGTACGTATGCCAATTTTTGGAATCCAACCCTCATGGTTGAAGGTTCACTCACATGGGACAAACTAATGCACTTTCTTTCAGTGGCTGCATTTTTGGGGAGGGTAAAATGAAGGAATAATATAATATTTCATATTTGTCTTATTTTATTGCAAACACTGTCACTAGTGGGAAACGCCTGTAACTACACCGGGAGAGTACACCAGCAAGCGCCCATGGTGTCCATCTAAAAAAATATGCGATCTCTTATTGGCTGGACGGACTGTTTGGTGTAATCAGCCGTAGTTCTCTGAACTGTTGATCGTGTCAACGAGGGTAATTGCGAATTATAAATTTCGGAGCCAATCAGAGAGCCTTACTTTTTTCGGGTCTAGTCGGAGGGCCCGCGGTTGACTGCGTCATGCGGGTAGTTTACCATGTGCACTGCTGGCAGTGTAATGTTCACTGAAAATTCACATGGGGAGGGTATATTAGAGTCAACTGTTTCATCCCTGCTTATCTCTGGATGAGAGTCGACCTAAGAAGATCGTCACGTGAAACTCCGTTCTTGGTTGTGGTAAATGATTAACCCCTTTACTGAGAGTCTGGTCACGGTTCTTTGAGAGCGGGTATCAATTTCCACATCGGTACTATGACGAACCAAAATCTGCACGGGGACTAACAGATTTACGAGAATCAATCACACGTATGCGGACATATGAAGATTGTCGACGACTTTAAGTGTTTAGTTCAAGGGTTTAGGGTCAAGCACTTCACAACGAACGTTTTCAGTCTGTTTTTCAAAATTCAAAATGTTGTGGCTCAGGAGAAAGTGTAGCAAATCGTTGATGTTCCACTGCTAAGTCCGTGGCAAAATGACATAGAAATTCTCGCAATTCCTAGTACTAATCTTGCTGCGGAATACCGAAATCCCCTGACTAACTGACGACATATTTACAACATTACTGCTCTTGTTCACTCACGGCACTTCACTCACTGCATTTCTAAACATGGATCCTACAGATCCTCAAGGAGATCCTTCAGTTCCTTCAGTTCGTGAAGATTCTCATGGATTTTCTTTCGAGACTGGTTAGCCGACGCCTCTGCAGCTCTGAATTCGTTATAGAGTCGCGCAACCACCGAGGCCTGTCGCTTTGACTTGAATTCCCAACCCGACAAACTTGCTTCCTTCACCTGCACAGTTTTCGTCCACGATTTTACCAGTGATTCACACGAAGCCATATAAAACTTCTGAGAAGGCTCTTCCGTTGGGGACGACTTAGTGCTTTTCGATTTCGCCGCAGCTAGGACCGCGCATGCTTGTTCATACTCCTCGAAGGCTTTGCGGTGTTCCTCTGATTTCTCTGCACATTTGCGTGCTACGAACCTAGCTCGATCTTTTTCCTCGATTATCTTCTGGTGCCTGTCCTTAAGGGCCAACGACTCCGTGTGTAGGGCTTCTTTGAGAGAATATCTTCTCTTCTGGACGACTGCTCCAATGCCGGATCGAACCTGTAGCAAACCATTTAGTGCCGGTGCATTCGGAATTTGGGTCTTGCCATTCGGAACCACGCGGGGCTGCACTCGAGGCGATGTCGCGACTGTGTCCGATTCATCCTTGTTTTCTGCGTCACCGATGTCGTTGGGGTCTGACCGGGTGGGGGAATGTAGGGGCGAATACACAGGTGCGGGGCCGTGACGACGGGCACGTCTTGGCGGATGATTCTCCACAGCTCCAGGTTCATTTGAGAGCTCCTATACCGAGCACATGGATGCAACATTAAAAATGTTATAATAATCCATTGCAAGCTACAGTGCCATGCAGAAAGTATGGAAGTTGACTCAAAATTTTTAATGGGCGTATGGATTTGACATGCGTTGCAACTACGAATGCACAGAAGACTATGGTATTTGCCAGACCACAAAACTACAGAACTTCAGCGACATTGTAAGTCCAATTGCATAAATTAATAACCCAACTTGATACCTACGAAATTTAGCTTTTTCGTACTTACGAAATGAGAGAAAACAGAGTACATGAATGCGAGGAGAAACTTTTCCACTCCTACCGATCGGTGTAGATGCGAGACGATAAATTGAGAGCTGTATTTCACGATGGGCGGGACTTACCTCCAAATCAAAGCGCGGGATGACAATCGCGAGGTCCGGGAGAGGAGCAGTCAGTGAGCAGAAATCAGGTAGAATCCGAGGAACATCTGAATGGGATTGGTGCGGGTGACACATCTTATATCCAAACTCGGCCCAGCTGATGTCGACGCCAAGAGCTTCTGCCATCAAGCCGCGTGCGAAATGGAAGGGGAGCACACCGGACAGGGGCCAGGTTTTCTGTAGGACACGGTTGAAGAGCGATCGGGCATAGTATTCATAGATAACATCGCCGTGGTTGTGGAAGGTCCATCCCGTCGAGGCCTTCGGTCCCCAGAAACGGGCCATGGCACACCGGTCTGGAAAGTACGTTGTGGGTGTCACGCTGGGAATGGCGCCACTGTCGCGCAGGTTCATGTAAACGACGAACCATGGGCCAGCGAGCCTTCCTTAGTATCATGCGGGAGGTTCGGCGGCATGGTGGCGAACTTCACTCTCCGAGAAGGTGCGGAGCAGCACTTGCGCAAAGCCGTGAAATACAGAGACGATAACGTGAGGAGAAGATTATGCACCGAGCAGTAGGTCACAATGTACACAAATGGAGCCGTGCCTTGGTAATAAACAACATTTTCTGAAGTGGAGGAGCGTAGAGAGGGACGAGTACATTCACCTTTTCAGAAATGTCTTGTCCCAGTCGACTAACACTCAAGATGGTGAATCAGATCACGGCCTAGTTGTCACACATAAAGCGAAGAAATTAAGTGTCCAATATGATCACCGAGATCTCTCATGTGGATTTGATCTTCCTTGCACTCATGTGGTCACGTCTGATGTGTCTTAGTGATTTCAGGGTGGTTTAATATCATGATTGCATCTACTAGAGAGGTCTAATCGATGGGCAGGGTCTACTCCCCGATTAATAGAGTGACGTGACCTGATCACTCCTTATGTGGAAATATTGATGAAAATAAAAAATACCTGGGTTTAGGGGTCCCCTAATCCGCTTGACCTGTGTCGCGAGCTGTAGGATTTAGATATCTTCACGCCCCTTGAGATCCTCTCATGCTCAGAATTCCTCGACCGAACATGCACCTCCCTGTACATTGAGGGAAACATAGTATTAATAATAGTTTATGCACGATTAGAGCTGAATCAGGTAGACGAAGAACTTGGACAAAGAAGACATTAAAAACAAAGTGGCTGCTCTTAATAAATGGTAGCAATGACTTGGAATAGCCTTCTGAGCAAAATGGATCATGCCAACATAATTGATGACTACGGTTATCGTACAGATGAATCCCTATTCCAATGGTTGAACTGGAAGAACATGAGCAACGATAAGCTGGAACACGATAGTACTCTGACATGCACATTGGGATTTTGAAGTGGAAAAAAAAAGGTCACTTGCAGCTACTTGGATTAGTTCTGTACCAACACATCCAGAAGAACGGGTTATATGAATTCTTTTGAAAGAAATGCAGTGTCTGTTTCAGCCTCTGTTGGCAGATAAGTATAGTGCTTGCACTGCTGCAAGGGAAGGAATTACTTCAGTGAGAAACAATACCACTTCGACATTCCAAATGAATGAAGCAATCTATCGCATAACGATTAGAAACACAATTACAATGAATTTGCTGAAACTCAATATCTAAAACTCTCGTGGGGGCATTAGCGTAGAAACTGTAAAATCTCAATTGGTTCCCTGCAATTTCAATAATGATTTGCTGACAGTTGGAATGGTGAGAAGTTAAGACGGTGCACACTCTATCCATACTGTATACAAAATTTCTCTTTTTCAACGGCAAGATGCACTCCAAATTCGGAGCTCACTAACCGAAAACATAAGTGATTAAACAGCTCACAGTAATCGAGGTTTTTTTTTAACAAAATATTTGCACTGAAAGAGACAAGCAATTCAAAGCCGTGATCATTACCTACACAGGAGTTGTAAACAACAAGTGGGCTGGGCTTCCAATGAAGAAATACCGTTTGCATCCACTAAGCGACAGGTCCAGTACCAACGGATAATCATACACCGCGGACAAAATATGCACTCTGTACTCTGCTTGTAGCATATCAGCGCCACCCGTCTGTTTGAACAAAATTGTCTGGCTATGGCGCACGGGGAAATCCTCCAAAGTCATTCTCAAATGCACCTGAATACGAATGAGGACTGTAAAATCAGAAACATATGGTATTCAAAACTTCCTATACGTACACAAAGAGCCTGATTTGCTGCAAACACGCAAGCACACTATAGAACATGTTACATGCGCCACAACATTTGCGGAATGCCAGTAACTCAATGACCACGAAATATTACTACACTCAATATGGCAATCACTGAAATACAACATCTTTACTACTTTTGTGATGCCGGGAGTTGGACATGCGATGTGCGTTGTGGAACTTACCATAACGCTGGCTGCCTTTATCAATAAGTTCTGTCGCCCTGTGTGATGCGTGGTCACTCTACGTACTGGATTTCATATTCATCCACGTATTGAGTGTCATCGAGATGCCCTTGATCTTCGGGGTGTTCGACTCCGTATATAATGGCGTTTACTTGATCGGCGATGAACTCCTCTCCCAGGTCCTCAGTATCTCCCCCCCTGACAGCAGTAGGCAATGACATGGCACCAGAACGCGAGCTCAAGGTCGGTCGGGAAGTACCAGCTGCTCCGAAAATCAGTACATCACGGTCCCCCTCGATACGCTTGCTCCGGGGATCATGTCGCAAAACGACTTTCCATGAGGGATCACCATTGTCATTCATAAAAAATACCTGCGAGACGGATGCAGGAAAGACATAGGGATTGTCCTTTTCACGGACTTCCCTAGAGGCGAAGTTAACTATCCAGAAACCTTGGGAGTCTTTTTTCACCACTCTGCGGCCCTGGTCCACTAGTTTAATCCATGACCCTTCCATTACAACGCAATTGAGCCCCATATAAGTGACTAGAATTATATTTCTGAGAATCCCTACATCAATCTCTATGCAGACAGGGGACGGGGGAATTGCAGCAATACCGCAGTCATAAGCTACTGTCGAGGGGGATTCCTCATTGTTGCAAGTATAGAGTGCTCCATACGCCCACATAGAGGTGAATGTCTAGGCGTGTTGGGACGGAGGGCAGTGAAGTGATTGTAATTCCCGAGTCACAGGGAATCCCTCATCCTTTAGCATGCGGATGTGGGAGTTCAGCCACTGCCCAAACTTGGGGAATTGTTCGCGTAAATTCCGGGGGTATATGATCTGCGAACCTGTGCCTCTTCTCCATGACCTTGCAAACTCTGATCTCTGCAGCTTATACAACCGCCGCTGTTCCGTCCACTCCCTGCCACATAACACGATGAATGGTATGGTTATTGTCTGGCGTAAATATGCGAATACGAAGAGAATACAGGGGAATGACCATAGCGTGTTCCAGTGCCTACCCGAGCAGCTCTTTGGTGTGACTACTGTGCTTGATCACGTACTCATGGATGGCGTCTATTTCCCTATCGGTCAGTCTCTTTGGTCGGGGCTTCCCTAACAGACATTCTCCAGAATCTCTGAGCTCCTCCTCAGCATCCCAGACCCGGCTCCTTATGTGCTCGTACAAGGAGAAGTACTCGGTGCAGAATCCCAATGATTCATCGATCATATATCCAGAGGCCATTCCAGCCTCTGGCTTGGATTTGTCTCTTACGTACCGTGTGAGCACGCCCAAATACTGCTCCACCGAGTAACACCAGCGGGCGTGGACAGGCCCGCAAATCTCCAACTCATCAACTAAATGAACAACTAAATGCGTCATTATGTCAAAGAATCCAGGAGGGAAATGAACTTCAAGGAGACACAGTACCTCTGCCGCTTGAGTGCGAAGCATTTCAATGTCTAAAATCCGAACAACTTTGGCACAAATTCGCTGAAAAAAATTACCAAGACGAATGATGGTATCCCGGACTCCTCGTGATAGAAGATTTCGAACTGCGGAAGGTAGAATTTGTTGCAGTAACACATGATGATCGTGGCTCTTGAGGCCGTTCAATCTTTTCTCACCGACATGCTTGGTTAAAGTACTGCTATACCCGGATGGGACCTTCGTGCTTGTGACGAGTGAAACGAAGGTGTTCTTCTCGGTTTCAGAGAATACATAGGGAGCCTTTGGCTTCACATACGTTCCTGTAGTACTCTGCCTCATGTGTAGGTTTGACATCCTTCCAACTTCGGCCATATCGAGACGTGTGGCTGGCGTGTCCTTATCTCCAAAGACATGCTTCAGGATATTATCCGAGACATTCCGCTCGATGTGCATCACATCGAGCGTGTTTCGAATAGGGAGTTCCTGGCACATTTCCAGAAATCTGTCAGTGTAAAGTAAATTATCAGGTGCTCCAAGTTACGATGAATATGCCACATGCCTGCAACCGTGTGAACATAACTAAACCGATCCGTGTCGCGTTTTATATATCATAAGATTGTTCTGCCCAAGTCGTCGAGGAAACGACTGGCTTTGCAACATGTTGGCATTTACAGAACGTTAAAAATGCTAGCTTGGTACGAGTCCCCTTGACTATTGTCTCAGAGAAGACAATCTACTTAGACAACAGAAAAAGTGCAATATGTCCCTACATCACACTACAATATACGCTGACTTATCTAGGCGGGAATCGCAATCATCGAGACAAGGGAATTTAAACGGACACCGTGGCGTGTCCGTACTCTAACACCACTGAACCCGCAATACGACCAACAACACTCCTTGGCTTGCACTAGAATATAAGGTTTCTACTGTCTGGGGAATAAAACAGATGTAGAAGTGAGTGTATCATACATAAATTCGAAAGAGACCAGTAAAATTGCGGTACTACTTCGTGATGGTCCTAAGCCATGGACGATATGTGTAATGTAACATGTCTGCGATCTACATTTACGAACCACTGAATTCCAAACAAGACAGAAAATACGACCAGAATGCCTACCTTCCATCTCACATCTGCAAGCAACAGCGAGAAGGAAATGAGCACGTACAAAGATATCAGGGGCAGGATCACATGGAACTTAGAGGAGTAGGAGGGATGCGATCCATTCCATCGTGCTAATACCTAAGTCTTAGAAGGGAAACTGAGCTGTTTAGACACAGGTGCTCTGTACAAGTTGACTACAGTAGACGGGAAACGTTCTTCACTGTTATCCAAGTTTTCTACATGAGATTTCAACCTGATCTCTGGGATTCCATGACTATAATTGAAAAAATCATTGAGTCCACTTAAGCAACATACGATCCAAAGACGGGCATACTAAGGACCTGGCAGTGCTACTGGCACATATTAAGCGTACAGCATTACCTCGCTTCCAATACAAATCGAGTATATCTAACAAATTCAGAAACTGTTGCTACTTCACCACCTACTCCACGCATGTGTACAGGAGCAGGAAGTGTGCCACATGTCGAAGAACAGGACGCAGAGGACTCATCAGCGAAAGTGGGAGACCTCATCAGTCCCTTTACGGAGATTCACCAGCGATGATAGCAAGGCATGACTCCAAATTTGAAGGAATCAACCACTTCGAAGATCAACTGTTACAGAAATGTAACCTCAAACGGCACATAGAGTACAAGGTACGAGGCAAAAGAGGGATTGTTTTGGGTACCTTCCAATAAGGTAATTCAAATAAACTTGACACCCTCTTGATGCCAAAGCGCCGTGCTGGGTCAGAAGATGCAGGTGTAGCTCCCACTTGTATCCATGACTGAGGAAGTGCTCCCCATCTGATTATATCCGAAGCAGTCACTTTATCTGGAGCAGGGCGATGCTCGGCTACACCATCAAATTCGTGAGTAGCTGACCTCCAAGGGTGGCCACAGGGTAGGAATCTCCTATACTGGTTATCATAAACATTTTTGTGTAGTGCGAGGCTTCTCCGTGATATTGTATTTTCACCACAAACAGGACAACCCCTGTAACCTTTAGTCACACATCCTGCTACAATTCCATATGCAGGGAAGTCATGCATTGTCCATAGCAAGATTGCCTTCATATTGAAACTTGGACTTCCCTGATAAATCGCTGCATCGTCTGTTCGCACACCTGTATTCCAAAGAATTTGAAGCTCTTCTAACAAGGGTTGCACATAAGTATCAAAATTATCCCCTGTTACTGACTTCTTGACGGGAATAATGAGACTCAACATTACAAAGTGTTTCTTTGTAGTCATCCACGGGGGCAGATTATAGTTCATTATTAACACTGGCCACGTGCTCCAGGTGGATCTTTTAACTGAAAATGGGTTGACACCATCAGTTGCTAACCCTAGTCTAAGGTTCCGTGGCTCGAATGCAAACTCGCTATGCCACTTCCAATTAACAAATCTCCACTGATGTGAGTCTACTGCCCCTCGTATGATTCCATCCTCACTAGCATGCCTTTGATGCCAGGTCATATAAGAAGCTTGCAACGGGGTACTGTACATGCGCTGCAACCTAGGGATAAGAGGGAACCACCTTAGCACTTTTACAGGGACACGTGATTTTCCCACCGCCTTGTACCTCTCAGCATTGCAGTATGGACACCGCATTAGATCCTTGTACTCTGCTCCCCGGAATAAAACGCAAGTTCGAGGACCGGGGCAACAGTGGATGGTCTCATATCCGAGACCAAGTTGTTTAAGCACTTTTGATGCCTGATACTCGTTCACAGGAAGGGAATTCGCCGTTGGCAACATGGACTTACTTAGGATGGCAAAAATTTCATTGACGAGCTGGTTCGACGCATTGTGAGTTCGAAGACAATTGAGAAGAAGTAATGTCCCACCTAACTGAGTGAGCCCCGAACCTGCAAATAAAGGTGTGCATGCACTGTCTTCCAGTAATTGCTCCCGAGATGGTGGCATGGGCTCCATGGCAGGTAAGTCGTCGTCGGGCATTTCCTCCTCTGCTGCGGATACTTCGTCTTCCATTACAACCATGTCCATGGTGTCATTGTCAACTCCAATCCCTTGTGGTCCGTCAACAGCGTCATCCACATCCTCTTCTCTACCTGGTGCCTCGTAAACTGATTCTCCCTGGACTCTATCATCCACGTTTCCAATACTGGAGGCCAGCCCATCATAGATATGGAATGTGTGTTGAACTAACCCGTCCATGTCCATCCCTACGTCCATGGGCCTATCGCTGCTTCTGAACCCCCCCCCCCTCTGACCCCAAATTCTGCCCTGACTTCGACATCCCACTCGATATCCGACTCGTCTGCTTCAGTTCCCTGCAGTCATTGATATTAGGCAGAGAATAGCGTACATTGATCAAGAACCAGAAGGTAACCCAAAGACTCATATGGTATGACACACAGAATTTCCTAACCTCTGTGGATCCTCTATGGTAAGGATGTCGTCCATATTTTTTGAGGTGCTCTCGGACAACTCCCCTGTATCTCAATGATCTGTTTTCCCCGCAACATATGTTGCAGGGGCATACTCTCTTTGTTGCTCTCGCCCGATCTGCCAGCCGCTCTTCCCTCGCATTAAGCTTTGCATCTCTTGCGAGACGACGCCGTCTATCTTGCATAGGAAGAGGAGGACCCTGGTCCATTTCCTGACGTGTCCCCCGTTCCATTTAGGTAGGTTGGGAAAAATAAAAAGTGAGCCGTGTGCAGTTTTCTGTAATCACCTCTTTGCAAAGTTAGCACTCATAAGTATACATGTTACACGGAAAAATACCTTCAACCACGAAATCCTTTAGAAAACTGAAGTAGATAAAATGACAGAAATGTAATGACAATGTTGCCGACCATTTTCGGCAATCCTAGAAATCTTTACTCTACGCACTGACATATAATGCAGCTGTAGTTCCCACCATATGCTAAGTCATAATTTTCCTACGGCATATTATCCACGCATTCGAGATCAGTTTAGACTGTAGCATGATAATACTTACCTTATGGAACACTCATGTCACAAAGTCGTCACGAGTCTCGTAGTAGTCCACTGAATGATGTGGTGAATGACTGAGAACAACTGGTAAAGATCTGCAGCTTCACTGCTCAGGTCTTGAACCTGTAAATCACACGTTACATGTTGTCATGAAGACCTAATACATATCCAAGTAATCAATCTGTTAACAAATACTTAATCTAACATGTAAATGGTTTGCTCAGACCGCCTCGAGGGAAATACTCAGATTCTCGTGGAATTTGCGATTTCACCAACCATCTAATCCATGGGTCAATTCTTCACCATTCCAAGATATACAACAGGTTGCAAACTCCATATGCCACGCACAAGATAAATTTTTCTAAGAACTCCACGGGGACTACCGTGAAGAACTACAATTTCAAATAAAATTCGATCATGGAATCAAAAATGTTTCTGGAAAATACATGCTACAGACGAGAATATGTTCACAGAAACAATATATCTAAGTAGAGGCAGGTCATCACGGCGAGTAAGTGAGGCGTAAAGACCCGGACGACTGATAACACGGGGTGAGTGGTCATGGATCCGAATTCAATATTTATTCATGGAGGCACTGGTTGCACACAAGATTACATCCAGAGTCTACACCAGGAACCGGCCATGGCCATAAATATTGACCTCCAGCGCGCTAACGGATTACGCTACACGGTCGCTTACACTGTTCTACTTAGAAACTACGAAACAGTGCAGGAATATGTGCCCAATTAAGTCCATTCCAGTTTCGTCAATTGGAGTTCCATGAATCCGTACTACAGTACACACGATTGCTGTAAAAACCAAAGCTAACCTCCCAGAGTCGAGAGCTCTCCACTGAGCTCCTACGTTCCCTTTGTTTATCTCCAAACAATCCGGCTCTAGGGCAGGCATAACGTCATGCGTTTCGGTGTTCGTCCAGACGCATTGTTCCAGCGGTGGCAACTCATCGTTTATATCAGGAGCTCCGTAGACATTACCAATGACATTGGCCACCCCACCAGCATCCGGTTCATCTACGGCAAACAACTCATTGCTAAGTGGACATTTCAAAACGGATCTCTCGCTGCCGGGACTGAAGGGCAACTCCTGGTCAGAGCGAACTGGCGGCATTGAAGAAGGGCATATGAGTTCAGTAATCTCTCCCCCAGGACTCGTTTCCTCACAGTCTGAAGTATCATTCAGAGCCTGCCCCCAGTCTCCGAAATTCCAGATACTCACTACATTTCCAAAACTATCGACACGAGAGAATCCGTACCTCACGGAAGTGTTTGGACTCCAGTCCTCCATCACTGCGCCCAATCTCCTCTACAGCCAGACGATCTCAGACTCCCCTCACCTTGTCCCACCTCGCATACTCCCGAGGTTACAAAGCATGTACTAGAAAGTATTGAGACGTTCCCGAATACGCAAAGTTCCCCCGTTCCCATCTACGCCGCCCACTAGTTGTTGCGTACTCGGACTATTCTTTACTGACAGGATCGTCCATGCAGATGAGACGTGCGGAGACCCCTAGCCGAGTGGCAAAATTCTTAGCGGCTGGGAGTCAGCATCTCACAAATAGACTACATTTGTGCCAATCCACCTAATACGGGAGGGCACGATCACCAGGACGAACTAGATATTCTGCTTTTCAGTGATCTAACCCCCGTGTCTAGCTTTACAGGTCTCTATTTTTGATTGTAGGCTACGTACCCCGAGAATTCAGATCGCCGCTACTCTCTAACCCTAATGGATCAGTATGTACTGTCGAAGTCACATACCTGCTCAGATGTCGCTGGCTGGACTTGCAGCGACGAAGCGTCCTCCACCTCGTCAACCTCTTTCACGGACAGCCCCAATGCGGACCAGTCCTCATCGACCACACAGAGGTATCCTGAACGTCGCCCCCCTTCACAGAGTACCAAGATAGCAGAAATGGCGTTTCCAGCTCGATACGCGAGGCTTCCAGTCGTGGAAGGCCGAATGGTGGATTGGACTGGCCAACCCGAGGTAAGCATACTAACCACAGCATTGACCATCCAAACATTTCTCTGCATTACGTAGTTGGAATGGTCGATAGTTGCTAAGGATATCGACTACGTCAGTTCATGCCTAGCTTATGCAAATGCTCTAGTTGAAATCACGGACACATGTAACGGAGTACATGCAAATGAATTCATGCCTCACATACTGTTTTACCATTGCCTTGTAGAAGCTCAGTGTTTTTTATTAGCGTCGTCTCATCGGGTCATAACATAGTGTCAGCCAGCTTACCACGCCCTGGATCTTGTCTTCTCTGTTTATATCTCAGCGTCCTGGACAGTCAGTAGAGAACACACGTCTTCCAAATCTAGCGCCCCCTCAGTACGGTGCACAGGCGTCCAACTCTCCAACTTTCTGCCCCCAGACCAATTCTCTTCCAATACAAGGGCACTGGACCGAAGATCCGAGAGGCTGCACTTCCACCTTCCCTCGTGATGGAGCCCGGGACATCAGAGTAGCCCCTTCAAGCTCTGGTCGAAGCAGCAGACCTCCTACTCATGTAGCCTCAGAAGAGCGCATTCAAGAACTCCGTCTAGCCCAGGATATGCCGCCAGAGGAACATCGCCACGAGCAGAACCGGAAACGAACGGCAAGTCGCGACTTCCACCGCCCTTACATGAAGGAGATGGCAGCTGCGCATGCGGAGAATCGTGACCCCGTCATTCAAATACCTGTCTCCAATTCATGTACCGTCCTCGGTCTCAAAAGTCCATGGCATAGGGCTGCACGATTATGTGCCCGTCAAACCTTGAACTACAAGATTAGAAGCTATAAATTTTAGCGGGAGTATTGGATGTCTCAGGTTCAGAACATAGCTGAAAAGCTTGAACATCAATTTTCATACTCCAGTCCGTTAGATATCAATTACCTAGGAAAGTTTTTAAAAAACACCTTGAAAAACGATAGGAAAAGTTGGAAAAAGTACTTCGAAAAAAATAGCGGAATGAGACACCCCCGTTGCCCAGAGGAAGCCTTCACGGAGTGGCGCAAATATTGGTTGAGTGCAGAGGGGAAAGATGAATCCATTCAGATGACAGAGATGAGGAAAGGAAAGAACAAAGCCCCGCGCATTGAAGGAAATTCAGGGGAAGATGCGAGCTTGCCACAGTCTCCATTCCAGGTCTGTTATGCGTCTCTCCTCTGTGAATTTCAGTTTCAGCGCCATTGTCCCCGATGTACATGATGCACATCATTCGTAAACATCTGCATTTTGATTACCACTTCCCTCTTGTCACAGGTTCTCCCATCACAACCGATCCCCGACCTCCCTTCTCGCATGCATATGTCATCCACTTATCATAGTGACTCAACTGCTAGCCACAGTACCGAATTCCAACAGAGTACGCCAACCGCTGGTTTCCATCATGTAACGACCTGCACATCAATAGGTGGACCACGCTATGAGGACAGCACTCCGAATTTCCCACAGGTGATAAACACAAAATTCCCGTTTTTAATTTCGGAATTAGAACTTCAGAGGTCCCCCATTCTATTAACCCTACTGATATTCGTGTATTGGATATGACGGTAATCATGCAGCGGCCAGCCACACCTTCGTACGTATTACGGGAGTCCACGAGGATACACGCTCTCGAATCCACTGTAGAACGCATGGCATCGGATTTGTCAACAAGCAAAGATCAACTTAGGGAGGTCAAAGAATTATTACTACGGTTGATCAATCCGAACACAACGCCCACTGAGGCGGTGGCGAACAAGACGGCGAACCACACCGAAAGTCACTCAAGTGGCGGCCCCGTTCAAGCAGGAGAACTCCTTCACAGGTGTGAGCCCACTGCGTCTTCACATCTCCACTCCGGAACGCAGACAACACACTTTGACACACCTCAGGATCACGTGCCTCCGGTGTGGGACACAGCACCGACCGCTCCAGTTGCTCTAGATGCGATTGAAGTCCACACTGGAGTGACGTTATCACCCTCTTGCGCCAGTGGGGATACGGTACCGGTCACCCCCAACTCACTGCTGCAGAAATTTACGAACTCCATGCCAATTGGTCGTGCTGTTTCAACAGACGTGTCTCATTCGGCCGGAACAACGTCGATTGAAGTATCTCCTCACCCACGCAACGTGCAAAGTCCCTCTTCTCAACGGCAACACTTAGCTCATCAAACATCGGGAGAGGGTACACATTCCGAGCCAGACGTCCAAGACGGCGTTACCACCAGGGGCATGGCGATTACAATTGTTCCGCCACCGAACAGAAGAGAACCTCGCCAGAAATTCCAGTTGACACTACTCCCACGCTTCAGCAGCGAAGGTCCCGTTGCAGTAAACAAGCTTTGCTTCATCCTTCATCCGGAGCATGGAAACTCGATCGTCGCAGAAGGGAGAACCGGTGGATCGTGGAAATCACATTCTGGAAAATATGGATCATTGTGTTCAGAGGGCGAACAAATGGTCCAGATTCACAGAATAAACAAAGTAGGGGTGCCTCTCATTTTCATTGAGGAGCGACAGCCATTTAGCATATTAGAGCATGCAATCGTGAAACCTACGGGTTCATCCGTTTATGTGATATGGCTCACTAAATTGTTGATAAAAAAAAAAATAGATCCAGCGCCACGAGCTACGTAGCTGAGTTCTACAGAAGACGGTTAGCACAGTTTACAAATCCAAACCTAGTTACGTGTGTATTAGGTGTTACGTGATAAGAAGACATAGTGAGGTAGGAAGCATCAGAATCTGCTGTCAATGCAGAAGTGAACGCATACTCACCTGCGAAACGTAGAACCGACCATTTCGCTTCGTGACACATCTCCAATGCTCCTGTCGCCAGTCTTCGGATTCACCATATTCTAATTCTACTGCATATTCACAATCCCGCAAATTGCATGCATCTTCAAATCCTGTCTACCGTTTTAGGCACAACAAATGTACAGTACTCCTGGCTACAATACACGGCGCAGACCGAAGGCACCCACATCAAGAAATACACAATTAAAAAAGCTAAATCCGGAACAACGGAGTCCAAATTTAGACCCCGACGCACCAATCACCGAAACCCTAGACGCTCGATTCCCAGCCCTAATTTCCAGAATTCGAAACAGCATCAACGATTGGACAGTATAAAAAGCTTACATTTAAATTAAATACCTAATCAAGATCATCATGGACCAATGCCATTAAACCGCAATGATCACCAGACTTAAAACCCAATTCAAACAATTTCAATTCCCTGCACAGATTGGAGAATATATATATCCCTGTTTGAAAAGTCAAACCAAATTAAGATCACCTTGGATCATTTTTAGAACCCTAAAAGGTTGCCTCGAATCCCTAATCTTCAATCGCTTCGAAAACAAATCCCTAATCTCTGAAACTTCATCCAAACCAACTTGTTTTCCGTACATCCGTAACCCTAAACCTCACATGCATCCCTGAATCCCTAATTCCAATAAGCCCCGCGAAATCCCTAAATCAGAAATACCAGATGAAATCCCTAAATCCCTCCCCGTACCCGGACTGAGATACCCCATCACCCCAGGTACCCGCTCAGTATTATCAACGCAACAGTATCAACATTGACAGGGTATATCTGGATATTATTAATCATACCCGGTAGGCACTGCCTCTCCGAAATCTGCCGGATATGTCGTGGATAAGATATCAACCGAGGGACACACCGGGTACCAAGAAACTACGAAGGTAAATCGACTGGCATGAAATTCACGAAGGTAAAACCCACTGGCACGAAATTGACGAGTTTGTCATTGGATGTGATCATCCGTCATCCATCGAGCAGTCGCAGTGAGAATTTACGCAGGAATAATCTTACCATTGGGGTGCGTGTACCACGTGCTACGGTGAAAGCCAGATTTGGTACTGTGGGGGACCACCAAGCAGACCCCTCCGCAGCGAAAGGACTGACAAGGGTTCGAGTCCATGTCGTGCCCAATTACACCGGATCAGCAATTTTGAACACCATGGTGTTGATGCCATAAATAATCCGAAAACCGGTGTAGATTCCGGTGTAGTTACAGGCGTTTTCCACTAGTGTGTGTACATACTGTTGAACTCCATTCCCCTACAACAAGTCTAATGTTGTGCCTTTTCTGTATTTGAAATTCTTTACTTACATCCTTACCATCCCTTAGTATTGAAGAGTGCATTAAAATAATGTTTATCCACTAATTTGCTATAACGGAAAACATAGATTCTTTCACATACCTGCGTCAAATGACTCATGTGGATGGGCTATGAGCATTATATTTCTTGAGCATTTTGTATATTTTCCTTATGTCTTCTATGAAGGAAGCATGTAAAAATCATCACATTGATTGCCTTAGAATTTATGTAGGAGCAAGTAATCAAATATGAAGCAATGAAGGGAGATTGATAGATTGTTTATATCTAAAGATTCCATTGCCATTTATACGGTTGCTTCACATCATCGATAAATGTTAATAATCCACAACAATTTTTGTCAACATTAGCATGAAGAACTAGGCAAGAGTCTAGACCATATTTGAATGCAAGTTCAACATTCCTTGAGAGTATGAACTATTCTTTTATAATAAAACATGTAAAAATCATAAGAACATTTGATTGTCAATGATGAGTTTTTTTTAACAAGTCTTTCTTTGCACACTACTTACTAACATTTCACATTCATTAGCATGGAGATATGCTATTTCAAGAAAAGGCTAATTTTTATTGGTCATAATTTCTTAATATTAGTAATAAAAAGTTTTGTAATTTTTTCCATAAGTTCTTTATTAATGAATGCAACAGTTTCTCAAGAATGTTTTGAAGCACCATAACATATATTTTTTCTTGAGAAAATAAGGTTCGCCCTCCAAATACTAATGTGTGATGAATTACCGATTTCTGTATCAACTGATAATTTATGTAGAATTCTGAAAGCGTGCCCGCCCAGCTACTAAGTTACGTAAGCCTAGTGCACACATGCACACCAACTAAGTTACTGGAAGATGGGCGCAGCCCAGGATAAAATTTAAGAAATAACCTGGCACTCCCTCGCATGAGTCACCAGGCGGTGCCTGCTGTGAAGCTGATCGATCAATAGTTTAATAGTTAACTGTTGTGTGCAGTGCCGGAGAGCCCGAGGCAGTTATGTACTGCCGGAAGTTTTCTCCGAAAGAGCTTGCTATGTGCCCAGACATTGCAAGGCCTGAGATAAATTAATGACCGCACTCACTACCATCTTACAATCCTCTGTTTTTTTTGCTTCTCATGCTGCTTTCACATCCAAGCTGCATATATCGATCCTACGTTGTTGTTGCTCTCGTTTTGGTAATTATCTGGCTCTGTGATGGAGTCTTTACAGGACAGTCCACAGGAGATGAAGTCCGGGACCCCAGTTACGCTTCGACTAGGCAAACGGAAGCGCCACTCTCTCGGTGGAGGAGGCGAGTCTTCTTCGTCGAGAGTTCGAGAGAATGGCGATCAGCTTGCTGGCGGCTCTCGAACGTGAGTCTGTTTACCTGTTGGAAACAAGTACCTTGTGGATGCATTGTTGTGATTATTTCATGCCAGACATTTTGTTGTTGAAGTTTTGCTTGCAATTCGGACGTTGGAAATTAGTTAAAGAGGACAGGAGTCGATCGTGGTGTTCCGTCAAATTCGTGTTGTTGTTCTTGGGTCGATATGGAGGCCGGGATAGTGGTGAGTGTAACAGTTCGTTAAAGAAGTCGTTGCTTGTACCTTCCAACAGTAAGGATCCAGGGAAAGACGCGACCAGCTCGGAGATTTTATCCGATGTGGAGGAGCGTCCACCGCAACAGGTAGCGACTGCGCCCTTGCAGGCCGAAGGGAGACCACCTACAAGAGCTACCTTGGTAGCACACGGGAGACCTCCAACGGGAGCTCCTGTGGAGGCGCAAGGGAGGCCCCCGACGGCGGAAACTGAGTGGGAGATCAATTTCGATACTCTTCCCCCTGTCCCTGCCGCTTGGAAGATCATGAAATGGATTCCAAGCGACAAGCCCGGGCTGACCTTGCCGCCGAAGGAGATGTTCAGAGAAATGGAAAACTGCATCAAACGCCATAACCTTCCCGGGTACTATGGTTGACTGAGAGAGATGCCCGCGACTTCTCCTGCTTCACCAATTCGAGGAGTCGACGAGGCAACAACCGCATCACCTCCCGCAGATGTAGACACAGGAGATAAACTACGTCCGTCCGCGTGGAATGGCGCTGCAAATACACTACTACTTCTAGAGTTCGATCCGAGATCGCGAAGCCCGGAGTCCATCTAGATCTCCGAGAACCCAATTCTCGTCGAGAACCTTACCCTATCTACTCGCATTCGCCATAACTATGTCCCACGAAGTCACCTATCGCTCGTTTTCAGTTCCTGCTGTGTACAGATCTTAGCAGTACATCCTCAAGCATAGCCTCAACTTCAGACTTCTTTTAGTACTCGTCAATTTCAGTATGTCTACACCACTATTAAGTTATAATGCCACTTGCCAGATCATCGTTTAGGAGTCAAGCGCCAGAGTTCAAGCTTTGAATATGAACGATCTAGCTGCGGAACGATTCTTCCGATAAGCTGCGCGATCTGTGGTTGCAATAAAGAAAATTAGTGTTGATTGGATCGGTTGTCCTTGCAATTCAGTTTCTAACTATCTCCCTTAGGGATTGATCGGGATTGTGACCCTGACGTCCAGAGATTTGGGAGGTGTCGTGCGTCTTGTGTGTCGAAGCGGTTGAAAGACAGAGCAAATTTTAGGTTTAGGCTGTCTACGCACACTGGTGCACAGTTGTTTACTGTGTTGGAAGTACTTCTCCCCCGGTTTCGCCTACCGCCCTGGACGACCAGGTCAAGCCTTTGTAAGCTTTTTTTTATTGACTCTTTCTCCCTTCACTTCTTTTCGGGTAGTTTTTTTAATAATTTGTATATATTTTATTTTCCTGATTTTTTTTCAGATTTTTTTTGAGATCAGGAACATATGCGTCATGCTTAGAAGACGGTGCTCTGTCGGTATATTGGTTAGGAATTCGTTCATCTATGGTATCAGGATGAATGCGTAAAGTATTGAATAAAGTTTGATATTTTTAAAAAATTATTGGTTGTTCTGACGCAACATTTTTGGAGCACTTATATGTGATGGGAATGGTTGTGACTGGAAAAGTAGTGACAGTCCAGATTTGTATTTTTAACACAATTCATCTGTATATTCACATATATGTTCACACATTCAGGTAATGTTACTGCTATCTGTTCCGACCTAAATTTCCTGGATTCTGGCTTCATAGCAAGAGGGGTACTGTTTCCGCAGTGCATGTCAATGTAAAAATGTATATTTTATTTCTAATTGCTGGAAATAAGATGAGTTTTCTTCAAATTCATTTGATCTTGTTTCAAAAAAATTGAGAATCTCTTTCCTTGATTACCAGATTGATTGTGAAGGTACCATTTTCAAAGTATATTTTGAAAATCAAAATGGGTTGGATTACCAACAGTAGCAATTCTAAGCCCAACACTGATATTGTAATTCTTGGTGAGGCACACATGCTCTTGATATGAGTTGTAAGACTAATTGTTAGAATCCACAATATTTTGTTGGAACACTAGAAATAGTCCCGTGATAAAAATATATGGTAACCTAACCCATAACTAACACCCCCTCGACTATGACAATCATAGTCATATGTGAGACTACTAAAGTCCACGATGACCATCGGTTGGGCTCATTCTAGGTATACAGTTTTGGGCCCAGAAATGCTAGCGTTGTTGGCGGAGTTGAGGTTGAAGGGAGTTCCAGGGACTCACAGAGAGGAGGCGCTCGTTGCTCGGAGATCTCTTGCTCTCGCTGCTCTAGAGCCCAACGTAAGTGTGAGAGTTTCGTCTAGTTGGGTTGTTTTCTGAGATGGGTTCCGGTTTTGGTTCAGGGTTAGGTTTTAGGGTTTCACTGAGGAGGTTGAGAAGCTGGGGTTATGTTCTGGGGGGTGTATTTTGTTTTTGTTTAAGGATCTCCGCTTGGATGTGGAGGTTCAAAGCTGATGAGCCCATGTGGGTCATATGATTTCGCTTCATTTGAATGTGGGTTTCCTTTCATCTTGTTTTGTGAATGGCGTGCAGTTGCTCTTTCTAAATCGTTTTCTCGCGCTTGTGTGCCTTCAGATCCGTACTTGAACACCGATGTTGGAACAATGTCGTCTTTCGAACACAGGGAGGTCTTTGTTTTGGACTATGGCGGTGAAGTGAGGTTTCGTCGTTAGGTTTACGTCATTCATGGTTTGAAATGGCTGATATCTAGACGTTGTGGCATTTTTCTTGTTTTTCAAATTTCATTGCTGGTAGCAGAGTGCCAAGTCGCTGGTCAAATTTTTGGGCGATTGAAGAGTTGTACCGATTGATGATCTGGATTCAACTCTTCAATTTTCTTGAATCGGCTTGAAGAATTGAACCCTGATCATCAATCGACACAACTTGAAGCCGATCAATTTCATACGTATTCTAGATTGTACCATGTCCTGTTGTAAGTTTTAAAATGTTGGAGCTCACAAATTTCATGGAATTACGCTTTGCTTTATTGTATCCTTAACTCTTGAAGGTGGATTTGGATCTTGGTAATTATAAGTGCTTCTTGGACTTCACTTTGACACGGGATAACAACATCACAACCGGGAAAATTTACCAGGTATAAGGCAGGCTACATTTTAAGACCATTTTAAGCCAGTTATTTTAGAAATGCTTTATTTCCCAGTATCTTCACTCGCTTTTTGGCTCTCATGTAACACCTTGCAATTTTATTCTACAGTGCATAGATGAATGGATACGGGTATGTTGTTCCTGATTTGATTGCTCTGTTTGTAAACAAATAGTTTCTGAACTGATGATCTCACTTGATATGGTGGCGATATCGAGCCTATGCCTTTTATTGAAGCTATTCGGTTGTTCCAGTTCCGATTCTGTAATTTTTTCTTAACATTGTTGTGGTTTCTGTTTTGAAAGGCAGCTCTTTCGACGACTTGGGCGCAGCATGTTGGATCTCTTTTTTTAATGCCCGTGAGTGGTTATTCATGTGACCTTTTGTAATGCAGGTAATAATAACTACTCGTTGGTTCGTGTGAGTTTGGTTCCCGTTCTGGGTGTGGTGTGCCAACAGGTCAGAGAGCAACACCTCTTGTTTATTGTAATTTTTCAGTTCTGTATCTAATTTAAGGAGACTGAAGAGACTCATGTCTGGAGTTATTCTTGTTCATGGAATAAGTTCTTTAACCCAGCAGTGACACTGAATATTTGTATGGCTTTACAGAAGACAAAACCAACATAATGCAGCGTTCGGGGAACTCCGGGCACTGGGTCCTACTCCTGATTTGCTTGCTTGCCGAACCGCTCATGTAAGTCAGATCGGGATATATATTCGTTCACATGTAATCAGTTGCTTTTTGCAGAAAGGATATGTCGAAAAGCAACTTGTGGGAGGTTCTGGTTCGTATTCACCTTGGGGTCGGCATTTCATAGCAGTATTATGTTTTGCTGAGGCTAACTTAATTTTGTTTGGGAATTATCAGGATCAGCAAGGACATCTAGCAACACTCATTAAACTACAATTGAGGTAGGCCTCTGATGTTTGGGTATGTCTGGCATAGTGTTCGTTCCGTTATAGGAGTAACATTTAGTCATAAAATTGAATTTTGTTGGGAATGATTAGATTCTGTGTCCCGCAGTTCGAGGTTCATGTTTAATTTTTTTTCCCGAGGGTTGCTGGTTACTATATCTATTTCTCAGTGCCCTAGAGCACTTCTGTTTCAAGGCTATTCATTTGATGTAGAAAGGTTGTAGATAAGTGCGCTATTTTTCAAAATTACCACTCAACTAAGAGCATCCCCAGTAGTACTGTAAACCTGAAAGCGAAAAGCGGAAAGATGTGGAAAGACGTGAATTGCGGTTCAGGCCAGCAGGGGAATCAAGCCTGTAAGCCTGTAATTTACAGGTTGAAACCTGGTTTTGGAAGGTTTTTTAGGGGCAAACCTGTAAACGGTTTTGGAATGTTTTGCTTCGGAAAGTCACTCAGGTTTGGGACAACGACGTTCTCACGATTACAGGCTTACAGGTTTACAATACCACTGGGGATGCTCTAAATATTTCCTTTTGTGATGCACTGGCTGAAGAATGAAGTCATATTATGGTTCAACAGTTTGAACATGTGATTTTCTGCAGTGTGGATAACAGATTTGCGGCCTCAATGTGCAGGTTTGGTTTTATCTGCTTCAAGTCAAATGGATTCATATATCAGTGGCCGACAGCCATCTGCAAAAGCAAGATCAGCAATAGTGAAAACTGACTCAAAGATATCCGTCTCGCAAGTTTCAGACAAATTGCAACGGCTCGCAGTTTAGGGAGGATCTTTGCAATCATATCTTCTAATTGATTCGATTGCTCGAAAAAACCATTTTTTTTCCGCTGAATGCGTTAGTTTTCAAATCACAATCCTAGCCTCGAAGGAGGGAACGACTCGAATTATGCTACTATACTTACTACAGTATTGCCATCTGACAAGTGAATGTGGTTATCCTTAGGAAGATGCTTGTGCTGAGTCGAATTATTTGCCTTGTCTGGTAGGTCTGAAGTTACTACTCCCAGTTTCAACTTTGAGCCCATGTGATACTTCAGATCATTCTGCGGAATTACTGTGGAGGAGATTCTTTTGGCACACTCTGCCATCGGATAAAACTGTCTGATTATACGCCGGGAGAGAGGGTTATTACATAATTTTAATGTTTGTGACATGGCAGGAGTGATGCAGTGGGTATGGATAGACGGATATTTTCTTCCGCGGCATGAAGCAGAGAGTATCCTTCAAGTGGGGTCACACTGGAAAATGGCTTGGTCCGCGTAACTTTGGCGAACAACATCTGCCCCTCTGTTTTGTGAGTGACTAAGACCATTTCAGCGTGTCCCCACTCACAGGATAGTCTCATTTGTGTGATTGTTTAGTAAACTAGTGAAGCATCATTGACTCCAAGCTTGTAGTTTAATTACTAAGGTAGGGACACCCATTTCGTGACTTTAAGCCGATGATCATACTTCTAAATGAGTAAAATGAAAAGTCATTATACTATGGGAAAAGCAATTAGATACTAACCCCTAAAGTTCTGAGGGTATTTTTCATCAAAGCTGCCTCAAAACAGCCCCTCTTCAAAGCAAGGTGGATTTTGCAAAGTTGAGGTCTTAATTAGTACATCTAACCATAAGATCTTGTAGCTAACTTCTATGTCCGCATGTCCACCAAATCTTACACACTCATTCCTCACCAATTGCAAGATCATATCGTTCAAAGTTAAAAACAAGTTTTTTTCCCCGCGGAAAAAGGAATTAGCAGAGTTTTGAAGGCCCTAAAAACCATTTTCTTGCATTATGGATTTTGGGGGTTTTAATGCACGTCAAAGAATATGGAGGTAGCTAATTGTACTAAAAAAATTATATTCAAAAAGTTGTACTAAAAAAATCATTTTCCGCTACGGGGTATACTGAAATTCACAAACAAAGGCCGTTTTTTGACAATAAAAATAGCATATGAAAAAAAAAATGGGATTAAAAATCCGAACGGTGGAAACATGCTCTACTACCTTCCCTATACATAGAAATTTTTATTTTTGAAAAATATCAAAATCTCAATTTTTGGTGGAATTTCAAAGTTTCGTCTTTGGACAGATTTTGGCAGATTTTGGCAATTTTGGGCAGTTTTGGGCAGTTTTGGGCAGAATTTGCTGCATTCACAGTGGCTGTGAGCTTGCCCGAAGTTTGGCTAAATGCAGCTTTTGACACTCAAAACCTCGTATCTCTTTTTATGTATGTTCAAAAAATTATAAAAATAAAATAAAATTGTGCACAAACCTCTTCAAAATGCCTACCTATATTGTTTTTTTCAAAGATTTAGGAATTAAATTTGGATTCTGGGAACCTGCCCAAAATTGAAAAACGCCCATTCCAGGACTATTGTCCTTTAGAGGTTAACCTAGAATGTGTGAACAAAGTCATGTTGTAAAATTTGTGTATGTTGATAATCTCGAAAAATTGTTCTGCACGAAATGTAATACCTTGATTTAGTAATATATGTTTTCAAGTGCTGCTGCACACACAATTGTCCATGAATAGATTCTGGTGTCTTGTATGTACACGGGAATGAGTGTTCCTACCATAAAAGAGATGAGAGTTTCAAAATCTCTTTGAGCGGTGAACTTTAGACTTATTAGTATTTTCACCCAATCATAGCATGCGCTGGGACATTAGCCCCCTTGATTTTGAATCATAAAAGTTACTTCCTATCATTTTTGAAGAAAATTCAAATAAATCATAAAATGTGATTTTAAGGCTACTTTATAACTAGAGATTGGGCCTATTCTGCTTCGGGCCCGACTTCATGAAATTTAGCCCATTCCGTAGTACTATAGCAGTTTCGTTCAAAAAAATATTATTTGTGCGCCTAGTTCCAAATTTCCAAAGGCATTACAATATAACCTCTGCCAATATGGAAAATTTGGTGCCCTCTTCACGCCCTGCTTCCTTTCCAGTTCAAATGCCTCTCCCTCAAAGACCATTTGCTTTTCCGTTTGTACAATAACTTCGTTTTTGGAGCCTGGGCTCCATTTCTTTCACCAAATTTACCACTTCTTCCACAAAATTTACCACTTCTTCTACAAGGTTAACTTCTTACTGCAAGGTTTCCTATTTTGCTGGGGAGACGGTGGAGTACATTTTTAATTAATTTATTTGGATTATATGGATTACTTTTCGCAATCCGCTGCTAAGCGGACGAGTTGCTTTTCGCAACCCATTGCCGGGGTTATCCATCCAGTACAAGTGAGATTTTACTGTTGATCGAAATCGAACTGCCAACCTCCTAGCACCTCGGCAACAACCGAAGGTACCAAAGTCCATCATCTGGTAGTTTGAGGTCATTCCGGACCGATGGAGTACATTTTCTCTCTCTACTCTGTTGGTTTTTGGGTTGGGAGTTTGTAGGAAGTTTTTATTTTTTTGTTTTTATTTTTTATTTTGGAGAGAAGTTAAGTGTTTTTACTGAAACTGATTATTGGAGTTGAAAAAGAGGTTTTAAATATAGGAGTTGTTTGATGATGTTGTGATTGGAGGAGGTTTTTGTCTGTTTCTTTTGTTGGTAATTTAGTGGTGTAATGACTTAAAGGAGTGTGTTTTGGGTAAAAAAAATTAGTAGGGTGTGTTACTTTGGATGCTCGAAGGGCCAGAATTGTTCTGACTTGATCTTTAAGTAAAATGGACAAGGAATCCAGACTTTTTAATATGGACACTTCTTTTCTATTGCCAACATCTTGCCTTTAAGTTGAGCATATCGCCTTGCCCAGTAATTCTAACTTATCTTTGCAATATGGACAAAGAATCCAGACATAATTCTCTGACTTGATCTCTAAGCAATGTGGACAAAGAATCTAAACATAATTCTCTGACTTGATCTCTAAGCAATGTGGACAAAGAATCTAAACATAATTCTCTGACTTGATCTCTAAGCAATGTGGACAAAGAATCCGGACCTTTTAATATGGACCTTTTAATATGGACCTTTCCTTTTTAACGTCAACATCTTGCCTTCTGGTTGAGCATATCGCCTTGCCCAATAATTCTAAGTAACGCACAAAAAGAATACGAACCTTTTGATGTGGGCCCTTCTTTTAAATGTGGATCAATATATGGCTTATTTGTATAGAATCCCATGCTTCAATGAATTAAAGAATTCTTCAAAGACCCCAATTATCTAGAGTTGTCACCCGAGGCTTATACCAGGGCCACACCGGGCGGCCAAGCCAAAAACATTAGTCATATTTAATCTGTGGAAATATTAGGTTGAGATTTCAGTTGGCTAGAGCTACTGGTTGCAAGGCTACCCCACTCCTTTTAGCCATTCCAGGAGCTCCAGCCAACTGAGATTCCAGCCCAATAATTCCGGAGATTATAAAGTGGTTACCCCATCACCAACTAGCTCCTTTCACCAATAGCTAAGGGTATTATCCGCAATCAATGTTGTAATGATGTTGATTGTAGCATGAGTTGTAGTTGGTAGTGGGTTCTCTCTTGTTGGTTTTAGTATATGTAAGTGTGGTTATGGATTTGTTGTTGTTGGTTTAAGCATCTTTAGAAGACAGAAAGAGGTGTGCCTATATGATGTGAATGGGATGGGCCATCTTGCAACTGTGAAATTCTATAACTAATTCATTCTTCATCCAAAAATTATGTCTCAACTTGTGTTAGAATCTATTTCTTCTTGCCTACCTCTAAAAAATAACAACACTAAATAATATCAATGCCTCATATCCGTATTTCTTATTCAGTTTGGGAATGGGGTAAGGGTTGATGTTTTTGTTGACCGGAGGGCCATGTATCAAACCACACAATTGCTGAAGAACGCAACAGAGACCGGAAACAACGAATTCATCACACAACTCGACGTCACGTAATGCACAGATCCATGTAACTTATATCCAATGTGCTCTTCATACCCATGCTCATTGCTACGTGAACGACACAAAAGGGTCCTGGTGAATTGACCCAGTAGCATCACAGACAGTCCTTTTTCTTCCCCACTCGGAGAATATCCCCAAAGAAATTTCATGTGGGAGACCACAGACTACAGACAGTCTCTGCTGCTGCAACCAAGACAGCATTCTCTGGGGCTATGGCCAATGGGTCCACACCTGGTCCCCCGTCAATGCAGATTTCAAGAGGCTTTGGGCCCAGTTTTGCTCTCTAGGCTGCTTGGCTTTGGAAATTGGATGCATGCAGGTTCGGTTTCGTGCGGGGATTACGTGTAGACTGGCCACCACATCCTCATTTATGAACAGTGTTGCTTCAGTACTGCTCCGTTCTATGTGGTAACTCCCTGAAGGACAAGATAAAACTCTGGGCTCTTTTGTGGGACCAGTGATTGTCAAAGAGGTAGAAACATTCTAGAAGAGGGTTAATTGTTTGTTGTGTTACTTGCGTATTAGTTTCATTTCTAGCTGTGTGAGAGTGTTACAATGTGACCATCCTGCTTTGGTTTTGTATCCGGGCAGTTTTATTTATTCCATTGATTTTCACTTTCATGTGCACTGATGAGTTGGGTAATCAAATGGGAGTACACTCTATCTGAAGAGCAGGTTGGTTCGTTTTACAAATTCAAATGGAATCACTTTGAAGAAAAAGAAAAACCATCCATATCGATGAAGACTTGTGGGGGTTCAGAAGTTGACAATTTTCATCACTAACATTACATTCTTGAGCTAACACTAATATAACATCTACTAGGGAGTGAATCAGATTGATGCCTATCCTTCAATGCAAAGAATCAGGGTCCAGGCTGGTGTTTTTCCTTTGACAAGGTCTACGGATTCTAGATCGTGATCAGAAGATTATGAGAATGCACATAATGGTATTGAAATGGAAAGAATTTAGATCATGGGGGCACTGGCATGATAAGGCTAAGATATACATGGTAACTTCTGGTTGGGCAAGAAAAGAAAACTGTTTTCCGCCCCCACCTCGCCACTCGCCACTCTTGTCCTTCGTGTGCACTGCCTTCGACAGAAGTCGACACTCTCGACAAAAGGGGCCAAATTTGATGGTAACTTCATACCCTTCACGTGATTTGTATGAAGTCAGTCGAAATCATTGGAACCTTGTCTGTAGTGTATGTGCCAATGTGCAATGAGATATGCCTTTATTGTCAGTCTGTTTATTCAAAAAAGAAGGAGAAGATAATCTCCAAACTTGTACTATTCAAACGCGCTTCAAAACGTCAAATCATTCTTCAGTGTTCGGAACACTTCACGTTTATGAATTATGAAAGAGTTTATTGAGGTATCAAGCACACAACTTTCCATACCCTTCCATTTTTCAGCTCAATTTGCGGAATCAAGAATGATACTTTGTATGTCCAACAGTTTCGCTTTAGAATATTTTAAAATTCTGCAACTGGGAAAAATCCTTGGTATTGTCAGAATAGTATGAAAATCAAACAAATCCACTGACGTAGGTGATTCCATCAAAGTGCCCACTGCCATTGCTAATATTCGGCAATATTATCTCTGACGTAGGAACGTCACTAACAGTGGTCCACATGATAAAAAATATAATACCAAATTTTCATGGTCTAGATGGTGAAGAGGAATGTGCGATCGCGTAACAGGATTTGAGCCATGTGAAGGGATTGGAGTGGCGCGGCGATCTGCGTGGCGAGGCGGGGGCAACCGGGGGGGCGACCCGGGAACTACTTGGGAAGGGGCGTAGGAGTTAATTTCCATGCCTAATTGCAGTGAGCGATGTGCACTGGCGGAGGTCGGCCTTGGCTCCGCTCGGGTGGGCTTGGGTTCTGGAGGAATCTATATGGTCTTGGGCGGTGCGGGACGAAGCGGGGCGACGAATCAGTCGTTGGTGGTAGACTGCCGCAACTAACCAAGCATATCAGACGCTCGAAGACGCGAGACGACGCCGAACGACGTACTCACTTTCTGCTTCCACGATCGAGTACCCATACACGTGATCGGTAACAGTCAAGTACGTCACATTGGTTAGCTGGGTAAGCCCTGCACCTCATGGAACACTACCGGTACCACATCTCTTCTACTGCAAGTGCTCAACGTTTGGTGTACAGTAACTGCACCAGAGCATCTGATCAAGATGCTGCACTGCAGATTCATCCAGATGCATAATGTTAGCTAACAGCATGGGAGTGCCCACTTCACCCACATCACTTGTTCAAGGGTCGGATCAACCAGATGCTCACACCTGCCACTTATATGCAAAAAAAAAGTTATTTATTATCTGCCGCCAGTCTATATATTCACCTACGGGTTACTGTCGAGCACGGGGTGAACGTTCGCTTGCCTTGCACCTTCCACCGTTGAAGAATTCAAGCACGCTTGTTAGTTTGGTTTGTTTTGAAGGGATCGCTGTGACTCGGGCCTTACAGTTTAAAGTCCTCTCGTGGGTGATGAATACATAAGCATACTCGTCTTCTTCTGAGCTTGTGCAAGTTGAGCATGTTGAGAGTGGTATCCAGCTGCACAGCTTGAAAAGGGAGTGACAAGTGTAAGGTTGGACTTAAGTGAAGAGGGAAGCAGTCTGCTGAAGAGGGTGGGTTTGGGTATCTGTTGTCGGTATTGACAATTGCTGCTCCAGCGAAGGAAGAATCGAAGTGAGCTCTGTGTTGTGCTTTTCATCATTTAGGTTGCGAAGTTTTTTCTCAAGTTTTTAAAAGGAGGGTCCAGGGCGGTTTAATTCTCGAGGTGCTCAGCGAGGAACTAGAGTCAGAAATCGGTCAAATTTCTTGAAGGACAGGTCTTGTTTTTTGGAGGGTCCATTTGGGCGACCACACAATTATGTGTTTGGTTGAGAAGTTCAATTACGTTGCGGCTTTTTAGAGTGGAACTAGAGAGGAAGCGAACAGAGTGAACATAGCTCAGATCCGACATATTCTTTGATTTAGATTGTACGAGCCTTGGGATTTAAAAAAGAGGTACTTTTCGAGTGCAAAGGCCCTCTGGTTCAATATTGTTTAGGGTTGTTGGCTGACCTATTCTTCGAGCTGGATCATCTAAAGAATCTGAGGGGTCTAATTGAGGATAATCCTTTCGCGAAGTTGCTAAACTGGAGGACAACATAGTTGCTGAAGAGCCAGGTTCAGTAGGTCTAAAGGGGTTTGGATGGTAGTCCGCTAGCATAGCTGAGGCTTCGTGAAGGCTGGGAACACGTTAGTATCGTCAAGAGTGGATCCTGATGCCGTAGGTTTAGGGAAATCAGAGTGGAAATGTCCGCTGAGAACGGAGCAACACTGACCAACAGTGGCCACTCTCTGTTGGCCTTCGTGGTGATGAAGAGCGCTCTGACCTGAAATCATCAAAGAACACATTTACTTATGTTATTTGCTCTAGGAGCATTAATAGAGATATAACTTAGTCACTAAGAACTTAGTGTAAGTTACCTTTTTCTTCTTTTTCCCCTCCGACACTTTAGAGATTCAGATATCTTACATCAAAGTTGTCGCAAGATAGAAACACCTAAGGATGCTTTTCATAACAAGCTCGAACAGCACCTCTTACAAAGAGATTCTCATGAGTTTAGCCTGCGCTTCTTCTGACGCTACCTCTCAAGTGTGGAAAGGTAGAGTGTATAACATCATGATCCCTGGGGCGATAAACAGATGAGTAGAGTAGAGCAACACAACAATATTCTCGGTTACAACATTTGAACAACTACATCAAAGCAACCGCGCAACAACTACAGCAATCTCGGGAACTTCAAGACGCACAAGAAGGTTGACAAGTTGTGCTGGTAAGTTTCAATGACATTCAATAAGTGAAATAAGATATTACAAAATGTTCGTGCTAAGAGTTAGATCATATGATCACTCATGCATGAAAAGTGGTGACAGGCAGGTCCTAATATCAAACATCTACTTAAACATGTATGTTTCATACCATGCAGCACGCTTTGGACCAGTGGTCGTGCGAACTTTCTGCTTGTGTGACAAACACAGTGGGAATGCCAGAGAAGGCAAATCATTCCGGTTTCGACAAATGCAACTCCTGTGCGAGTACTTCGGATGGTCCAGAACTGGGGCCATTATCAACCGTGTCCCATCCACAGGTCTGCTGCCTGTTCAAGGTTGCTAGACAAGGACAATCTGCTCCGTTCCTCAACGAAGGGAGTCAAAAGCGGTATGATGGGTTCTGCGACTACTGTCCATCCAGAAAGAGCTCTATGGAGTTTCACGCCGGCCCAGTTGATCGGCCACCTCCAAGCAGCAGCGATGCACCACAAGCTGGTACAGTGGCAAACCTATGATCTCTGTTTGGATGCACCAAACTTACACTAGGTCAAGAAAATTAAACTATTTGTGTTTCGGTCCAAATTCATGAGCCTGAGGTTTCATTTGTGTGATCCAGGCATCGTTGCCTTGGCAACAGGCTGCGAAGCGGCTCCAGAGGTAACGAGGTCTCCGTCAAGGAAGCGAAAGAAGATTGAACCGCGAAAACGTGAAGGATTCAAGAATCTTACGCTTGAGTGGCGACCACCAAAGTTCAAGGCAAAAATTTGGTTTGGAACTTACTCGAAGGACGAGATCGAACGAGCCAGGGATGCCGTTAACTACTACCTGGGGCGTAATGAGGCGTATTTTCTGGACGACTCTCCGCGGATTTTCGCAGAGAGACCGCTCATGGGAATCAGGTTCGAGGATTTGCTGCCTTCTTGCGACCAGGTTATTGACAAACAGATTCTCAGAGAGAGATCGCTCATGGGAATCAAGTTCGAGGATTTTCTGCCTTCTTGCGACCAGGTTATGGACACACTTCCCGCATACGTCATCTATGGCAGACAAGTGAAGGAAGTTATCCACTCTGTCCTGGGCAAACAAAAGAAGTCTGCGGAAAGAAAGAGCAAGTGCAAGGAGTCTCAGTTTCTATTGAAAGAGGCTCCCCAGAAACTGCACATCTATGATCCTATCGTGCCCTCAGCATCTGGATCCCCAACTTCATCAGTTTCACAACGTGAAGACTGTGACCACAGTTCTGAAGCGAATTCCCAGCTGTCGTCATCGTACCCAATGGTCCTACCTCCCCCATCGTTTACGCAGGATGACGAAGAGCTCACCGCACTTCTCCTATCTACGACTCAGATCCACCTAGATGAACTACCACATAACCACTGGGGTGATGGGCAGTTGTCTCTGAATGAAATGTTTGCTCTTCCAACTTCAGGAGACGGTGAAAGTAGTACAATGGAGGATATTGGATACTCGACAGCTTTGTGGGATTACTTTCCCAATGAGGGCCCGAGCTTTCCTTATGGGTGAAGGAACTCGTTGGGAATGCCAACCACATCTGCATCATTTCGGCAAAGACTCGCGCCAGAGAACTGTTGCCAAGAAGGTTGTCCCATCGTCTCACTGCAGATGCAGTCCATAGATGTGCCTGCAGATGCAAACATTGATTCTGAGGACATCCAGTACAAATATCATGTCCAGAACTGACTTGAGCACAACAATGTGCATACAACATCAATTACCTCATTGCCTAAATTACTGTCTTTGTTTTCCTTCTAATAGAATCGTAGCACTAGTACAACAGTACAAAGTTTCATTTGTACTGCTGAAAACCAAGTCGTGTTCAACATTACAGTGAACACACCGTGAAATAACGTTGATGTTTCACAGTTAGCGTCGTGTGAGTGGCACGAGAACATACCTATCCGAAAAGACAGGGTTTATCACCGCCATCAGTCTACACACATTTGTCCAAAATGTGCAGATCTCTGTAATAAAGACCGTTGTGTAAATTGATTTCACTTGAACTCGGAGCAAAGAATTGATTAACGTATAAGAAATTTCTAACCAGGAATTACGCAAACGCACATCCAACAACTTTTCAAAGAATATTGATGGGAAAATCTCAGTAACATGTGCCATTCCGCTGGGAAAAATGTATTCAATGCCGCTAGTCTCAATTTAGAACAAGCTTCATGTCTATGTAACATACAACCACCAGTAACCTAATCTTTTTGCTCGCTAAACGAGCCCAAGACCCCGCAGTGGCCGTCGAGAAGCACAGGTAGATCGTGGATCAGATGTATAAGAATGGAAGGAGTAATTCCCGCAAAAGGGTCATTAAGGTGGGCATTCTGATAATTGATCTACAGAAACGATTGATCAAAAACCCGTTAGCAATGTGAACTGCCTTACAACTATTGAGCCGGTCTTTGGCAAGCAGAGAACAGACGCCAGGTGACGAACGCCATCAGAAGCGACGCAGACAGCTCAAAGCTTACAACCCTAGGAAACTCCCACGCCAAACCCTTGCGAAGGTAGCTCGTAATGGATGGCATCGCCGCAAGAATTCCCGCGCTTACATAGATAAACGGAACCAGAGCAGCTGGTTTGTTCTTCCGCAACCACATCAACGACCCCAACGCGGCAAGCGACACAGTAAACACCAGATTCGCATTCGACTCCAATCCCTGCAGCAAATACTCCCACGTGAACTCCAGCCCCTTGGCACCAACCCAGAGCGGCGCCAACCGATGCAGAACCGCATCAGCGAACGCCCAGCCCAGCCCCACCGCCTGAAACTTATGGTTCTGGGAGATGCTCCGATGCGAAACCTGCGTCAATGCGTAGTACAATCCCGCGACGTCCAGAAACCCAATCAACCCCTTGAGAATCTCCTGAGAAAGATCAAAGCCGTCGTGCTCGCTGACCTGCAAGAAAGTGGCGAAGCAGACGAACTTGATGAGCGTGGTGACAATGTAGACGATCGCGGCCTTGATGCAGGTCGAGAATGTATCATACTCGGAGAGCGGGGTAGCTTTGTAGTAGACGGCATGCGGGCCGAATGTGAGCGCCGCACAGTTGAAGAAGTGGAAGAACGTCATCTTAGCGACGAGGTCTCTTCGCTGCCCCCTGGCTATGGCGGAAACGTGATGCAAAACTCTGCAACAGTTTCCATCACCTCCGAAAACTCCAAACCCTAAAAGAAGTGCATACAACCGAAGCTCTAGCACTATCTACGCCAATTTTTACATGAGGAACTCAGTCTACGTATCCTGTTGATTTTGACGGCTTTAGGGTGTATTTGCGGGTTTGGGCACAGTGACGGTTTTGGGGACGAACGTCTTATGGGGAGGCTCTAGCAATGGTAGCAGCACCAGAAAGCGGCACTTTCGGAGCCTCTATGATAGTTAAATGGTACAATAGGTGTGAAAAAAATATAGACAAAGGTTGGGTAAATATAGACAATATGGGAAAAAATAAGATTAAAATTTTTGGAATTGTATTTAAATTTTTGTGAATTTTTAAAAGTCCAAAAACTAAAATTTTGGTAACGGATAATAAGTGCTTGTGAGAATCAATAGTAATAGACTATTAAAATAAGGAATGTTGAATCACTAAGTCAACTAATAATGAAGAGCCACCGATACAATCCAAAATAGTGTTAATGTCATCATCAATTATTAACTTATGTACCTCTAAAAACATAGTGTTATTGGTCCAACAACATTACTCATAGGAAAACCTTACAAATGTTTCCTATGAATTCAAAAAACACGAAATCTAGAAAGAGGCATGCTCATGAGCTACACTTTGGATTTGTTGAACAAGCCGGCCGTGGAAGACCCAAAGAACACACCACAAGGCAAAATATACTATTAGAGTAATATAGAGTGATCAACATCACCGAGTTGAAGCTTTACTAATTCCATCGAAAAATTCACATTCGTCTTGAACATGAATGTTTAGTCTCAGAATCTGGTGAAGCCAACCTCTGATTTTCTCCTAGAATCTTCACAAGCATTCACATGCTTGATTTCAAGTATCTTTTCTTTGAACTTATAGTGTGACCACTAGGGGGACTTCAGTGAAGGCATGTGAGTGCACACTGCAAATCCCTGTGATCTAGAAAAAACCTAAGCTCATTAACTTTAAGCTCATAAAAACCTGAGCTCGTTAATCTCTCTCAGCCAAACATAATAATGCTAGTAGCGTTATTGTCACAACCTTGATAGCAACCTAGGATGGTGGACGAAGGATACAAAGCAGCTCAACAACCGGTGCATAATGTCATGGTTGTGGCTCACAAGGTCTCAGACCTTCCACTGGTTTTCATGTCAAGGTTGGCCCCGAACTGATCCAACATGCGTATAAAGCAAACCAAAAAAAAAAAATAGCCAAAATTTTGCAGCATTTGTGGGAATGCTTCCATGTCCAAGTACATCATCAGAAGGGCTGGCAATCTGGAAAACGAAAATGGCAGGGGCAGTCTCCTGCTTGTAGATCACACAACACAGAGACATGTCTTAGTGTAGGTTCTCATGCATGACACAGTCGACAGATCACAGCTACACAATGTCTGATCACGACCCCAATACAAAAAGCCTTTTTGTACGCAACACAGATGTAAGAAAGAAATAACTTGGCCATTCAAAATGCATCTGATGCAATTTCAAGCTGCACTAGGGGACATCAGGTTTAAAGCAACAAACCAAAGATGTTGATTATTCATACCCTACTTCACAGTGGTGTGTACAGTACTTGTAAAACAACCACATTCCAGATTACTCTGCGCCTGAACGGATTCTATATTTGAAACTAGATCTAACACTTTACTGGTTTGCGAAAAAGAAACCTAGAATTGAGACCAACGAGGTCACTTGCAAATGAATAAGAGACATACCGGTTGTTGTGTGTTAATAGTTGGTTTGAGGGAGAAATGGCTTCCAGGCTCCTTCGTCCGTCGTCATCAAAATCGCCTTTTCACCTGCAATTCCCATAGCACATGTAACTAATTGTGAACACGTCATTCGGCAGATAAGAGGCATCCTAGTAAGAAACAAAATTATATCATCAAAACAACCTCTCCATGACTCTTACAAAGTATTATTCATCAACATCACAAGCTGCAAGGTCCCGCCAAGAAGCCTCCGCATCTAACTTTCTAAACAATTATAGGCATTCAGAAGACCATGTGTAAGAATCAGGATTGAGAAAAACCCGTGCTCCTCCTAAAGTAGTTCATACTACCTACCCTACACCTTAAAGGCAGAGATGTTATAAGATGTACTGCAGTCCATCTTAAGGTGGAGGAGCGTTTTGAATCTTCCAACATATCCGCTTGTACGTAAAGCAAAGCGTTCACAGCTCGATCAACCTTATAAAAACATCCTACATATGTAATCATCATGTGTGAAAAGTTGCTTACCTGTATCAAGTCCACTAAAAAGATCTTTGAAGTCGCCGAAGAGCGTGTTCTCTTCTGCTTTCTTTGCTGACTGGCTCCAAGCCGCATCGAGGCTCTGCCGATCACTCCCCAGAATGCACTCAGCTTCAAACGACGGGGAATCATCAAACCACCGAAAATCCAGGCAAAACGTTGGAATATAGGGAGGTTCACCCGATGAAGCCACTGGCTCAGACACCACATCAGTGGGATATGGAACTAGGGTCTGGATTGCCCACTCACTCAGATTATCAGCTTCCATAGGAGTTGGACTCTGTTCAGCGAGTTCATCGCCAACGTTGTTACCAACAACCTCCTCTGCAGGCACACCAGCGAAGTCGCTGTCCTCCTCGATGCTCACACCTTCGTTGCCATCATCAGGGGTCTCGCACTCTTCCGTGGCCTCCACACTCGTTGCTGAGGGAGCGGCCGGACGCAAGCTGTTCAGAAACAGGACAGCTTCAGGGCTCTTGACCGCCTTCAGCACTAGCTCTTTAACTTTCTCCCCATAATCCTTTCTCTGCTTCAGATGAGCAGGTCCCTTAGCAATGGACTCCACATAAAACTGGCACGCTTCACGGGTGAGAAGCTCACAGGTGGCGAGGCGCAAAGGAGGATACTGGAAATTCGCATCCAAAAAATGGAACGGCCCACGTCCGATGTGGTAGTACACAGCATCTGCGATGTACTGCGCATCAGGGTAGTTGTCAGCTCGTATCCAGAAATTATTGTCTGTCCATTTTGGTGGACGGATGTTCACGGTAGGGCCTTTGTATCCAGGACGCATCATTATCCCACCGTTCAACTTCCTCCCGCCACTGCCAAAACCAAAAACGCAAAACAACACAGCTTCTTAGAATAGCTAGGAAAGGTTTCACCGAAAACATTCGCTAGAGTAACCAAATGTGGTATCTTCACAACTCGCACACACAAGGGTTCTTAAGAAAACAGAACAAAGTTAAGAACAACAATAATTCCTACCCTCAGGGCGAGCGGCCAGCTACCTGGGCGGGTGAGGCTGCAAACCCCGGTCGAGTAAAGTTGAACCATAATCCAGAGGAGGATAAATGTCGAGCGTTCGCTCCAAACGCTGCTCAATATCAGAGGGACGTCCATAGTCCGGCATCGTAGCTCTTACACTGGAAGAAAAACCAAAACTCAACTAGTAACACCACAAACCCCGATCCTGGTGATCGACGAGCAAAACATACGCCAACTTGTGACCCCCCAGTCTGCTTCACTCCTTAAGAAACCTCACAGCTTCCCCAACCCAAACAACTCTAATGTATCTGATCCACGACGCGAATTCCCGATGCCCTCGGGAAGCTCAACTCGTAGAGCGACTCATGAACGCATGCGTCACGAGACGAGAGGTTGCGTCCCATGGTCTGGGTAAGCTCCATCCAGCGCCCAGTCCCCCGATAGCTAGTGCAACAGAATGACACACCACAACACTGCAACCTCACTGATTATACAATCCTCGAAACAAACCTCACAAAACCATCCCCTGCTAGTTAGTAGCCTTGTGCAGTAAGCCCGAAACGCCACACTGCAGGCGCTGGTAAATACTCAAGCAAAGCATGTAGAGGAGGAAGACGACGCACAACTACTGTGCAATACCACTGTAGGCTCAGATACACCAAGCCTGAAATATCAACTAAGATTTCTAGAAAAAAAGTTGGATATCTTGTCAAATATGTAGAGTTTCATGTTGCAAGGTGATAGTTTTGTTTTGTTTATTTGCTGTGGTGCACAGGTGACGGTAAACTGTACCAGTTATTCCAGGCTTGGGCGTGATGCCGAATGACCCAGTCGTCAGGACGTCGCTGTGATGTAATCCGGAGGGGAAAAGTTGTAACTTTGGGAGGAGAAGCCAAGGAGCGCGGTTTCCAACTTCCGATTGTGTTTCCGATTGTTTCAAGTACAGTACAATTTGTAGCGTGGATTGCGATTGCTTCGGAGGCGTCATCGAAGACTTGAGACGAGGACCGAGGGTTGTTTAGACTATATGGTAACATCTGGGTTGCTTTATCCGTGAAGTATATATGTAGATACATGTAGATATATGTAGATATATAGATATGTGTGTGTGCGCGCCGTTTATGGAGGGCAATTTCCTTTCGTGACCAAGTTCAACACATCCTTTTATTGAGGGAGTTGCTACCAAGGTGGGTTTTCATTGAGTATCTTGATAAGAATGAAGAAGTTATGTAGATTACTAAGTTATTGCTTGTCCCCTGGTTAAATAACAAAGTCGCATCAAGTGGTTTACATTGGTAAGACGCATTGTAGGTTTGTCAAGTGATTTCATTATTCATTGTTTGTTTGTACTGTCTAAGTAGGAGAAGAATGACTTTGATTCTCTATTTACATGGGTTAGCATGAATTAAGGGTCAAGTCGGTCAAGTATCTCGTATCTATAATGTCTAAAGGACAATGGATCACAAATTGTACTCTTCTAAATTGAACAGTAAACCAAGAATTGTACCTTTTTAAATTGAAGGGTTATAAGATTTTTATTGTACGAATAACAAATAATAAATACAGTTATGATTCAACTATTAGTTAGGTTGACCTAAATGTAAAGGGGCAAGTTACTCAGTCCACTTTCTAAAATTAAATGTATAGATTTTTTCTATAGTATGGATAACAACCACAAAGAAATGTGGTTGTAATTCAAATATTAGATTGGCATAAAATACGAAGATAAAAATATTTAATGTACTTTATTTGTATAATTTTAAATTTAAATCCATATTTAATAGAAATTAAAACTTTAAAAATTGGACTTTTTTCAATGTAAACAAGTTTTATCTCAGATTTATTTTCAAGTTTTAAATTCTATGATGTACGGCTTAATATGAAGATTTGATTGAAGATTTGACTATCTCAAACACATTTACTCTATTAAGGTGGAATATTGTTTATTGAATTATCAAATTCATTGATTTTTGAAGGAGATGCAAAAACTGCAATTGAAACTATTAAAGAATCAATTTTCAACCTCTAATATCTAAATACCATATTTAGAACTTCCAACCTTGAATTTGATTGAAAATCTAAATTTGTAGGGGCGAAATTAGTTGAGGGTAATTTATACTCTACTATATCATCAAATGTAGCATTTTTTGAGAGTCAAAATAAAAAATGAATGCAAAAAAAGATGGATGAATTTAGGAATTTCTTTATTGTCATCATCTCTTATGTTATCAAATCATAAAGAAATATCAAATTATAATTTTATAAAAATAAAAAACATACATTCTTCTATACTTAGATATTCATACAATGGTGGGATTACAAGGTTATAGTATGTATTTGTATTGTGTAATACTTGCTTAAAATTGGGATTGTGAAGAGTATAAGATTTCAAAGTTGAAAAATTGCCTATGTGCAAGTATCTCTATCTATATAATAACTAGTATCCTATGATATTTCTTCTATATTTGCCTAGACCAAAGAGCTTGGAATCAAACACGGCCAAAATAAAACCAGTCAACCAAATTTAAACCATAAAACACATCACTGAATTCTACACATACAAAAACAAGTAGCACCTACTACAGTTAAAAAAATATGAGAGGGAAAACATTAAATGTATTCACAAAACCATCAAATCAAAAAAGACAAAAAAACAAAATCAAATCATGACAAAACTAAGTATTCAAATCACAAATGATGACAAAAATCATATTTAAATACTTAGTAAGCCATAAAACAACTACATGCCTAAAGTTTATTTGCCTTAGAAAAGGCCAACGTCCAAAACATTGTAGAATACAGGCTACAGAAAACTAAAGCATGAAAACTAAAGAAATTCTAGCAAAGCCCAAATGTCTAGCTGTCCAAAATAGCCCGCATAAATTTAGGAGTAGAGGGATATTGCTCGATAGCGCAAATGCTAACGTCTCCTTTGATAAAGTAACCACCATAGATTCAAATACTTGCTTCTCTATTCACGATACAAAACACAAAAGTACAAAACTTTCTTCATTTGAAACTTTAAACTGCTCCTTTGAAGCCTCCAAAACCTCTAAATTATTCAAACCAGAAGCAAACATAATGTCATTTCTTCACAAATGCATAACACAGGACAAGACTTCTCCTCTCCATATCCTTAAAACACCATAAAAACCACATACATACATATCAATTAAACTAAAAAGCTATAAAATACACTTAAAAGATTTGACTGTAAACAAAAATCATAATCATAAAATAAAATGTATACAAAATGTACATGGATGAGTGTCATTTCAACCTCATAGTCCACTTCCCTGCACCCAAGTGTGAAGACAAGCCAACGGAATCAAAGCACTTTATATCTTAATAACCTCACTTAAATGATCACATACAATTATGATTTCCATAAGTAATGTGCTAGAATTGACAACTTACACAACAACAAGCACATAGATATATTAAACAAAAAACAAAACTTAGACAAAGATGGAATAGGCCACATACAAAAAACGTTAATTCAATAAAAATAATAAACCAAAAGATAGTTCACTTTAGATAAAACAACTTGTCAAGTATTTTTTCAGTACTTGAATAGGATATTTATACGTTTTCAAACTTATAGAAGAAAAAGCCAATCCATTTTAATGCAATAATTACATTGTTGTTCATCAACAGAATTCAACCGCAAATCAATGTCTAACCTAAGTAAGAGAAATAAATGCAACTAAAAAGTGTTTTTGATTATTTTTATGTAAAATACGTGTGTTCTCAAACTTCCATTGAAGAAAGACCCAATTCGCAATGACAAGTAAGTCATTTGAACCTTGAGGTAAACAAAAACATGACCAAAGACTTTTTGCCAAACTTCTCCTTCTTCAAAAGAAGGGATAATGTCGTTGCTAGTTTTATGACAACCGTGAAACACCTACACTTTTTCACATACACACATCTTCATGTTGCAAACAACCCTAGATCCTAAACCCTAAAATATCGTTAATTAGTTTAGCGTAATGTGGGAGTCTAAAACTTCCACTTATTTACTCTTAGTATAACTTTTTGTTAAAAAGCTAGCATTAGGCTTAGATTATTAGTTAAATGAGTTGTTGTTTGGTATAATTAGATTATAAATGAAAATGGTAAAATTTTAAAAAATTATTGAGTAGTTAGTTAATGTTATGACAATGAAATGACCGGGACTTAACTTAATGGTTTATATGCCTCAAAGGACAAATTTGAATTATCCAGGGAAAACTTCTCAATGTATGAATTACTGCGTCTTTTGTGTTTTTTACTCAGCATCCTAATCCCTTAGTGAGATGTAGAGAATAAAAACAGAGCATTATTTTAGATTGTCTCAAAACTCAGCATAGACTAAAGTAGGGGTCCCTGAAACCGTTCGGGTCCAAAAACTGTGCAGTAGCGTGAAGGGTAAGGTCCTAAAAACTTATCAAGCCGGGTTTCTAAAACCGTTCAAAAGTGCTCTAATTCCATCCATTCCCAGAAAAATTAAGTGCTTCTCATTGGTACAATAGCGCTCTATTTTCAAAATCCAACTTCTCATAAAAATCATGACTCTATGAACGGTTCATGGCCACTCTATGACTTCACATTCAGAAATTCACAAGAAATTATACAACTTACTCCAAAAATGCACTTTTGGGGGGATAATTTACACTAACTTTGCATACCATCCAAAAATTCTAAAAAAATTCCATAACTGTCCCAAGTAAGCAAACCTGGAATTTGCACGATTTCTGGGACCTCTAACTTACCTTAGTTTTTGGGACCTCTGCCTTTGTTTCAACATGAGCTTGTCAAAGCTTTCCTCTTTGGGCTGACTTTTAGGTTAAAGAGAAAAGGAAAAACTCACACCTTAAGCTAGGCCCAACATGGAACCTCAAGCTCTGCCAAACTCATCGTTGGAAGAGATGACCCAAAAACCCACCATCTTTGTTACATCTTTGAAGTATCATTCACAATCCACAGTCAAGCTCCTAAACCCTAAACCCTAGCACTAGAACTAATGTCGTGGAATTAGTGGGAATTAGATTGCTCTTTTGCATCGAGATGAATCGCCAGGTGCCGTGGGAGAGCTGGCAGCAGTGGCACCATGTCCGCTACTGCTTCTTCTCCAATGTTCCTGCCCAAATTGCTCAAGCTCTTGATCGGGTAAGTCAGTTTTGCTGCGCCTTTCATTTGGGTCTGTGGGCTCGTTGTTGAGATGCAGTGTTTATCTTGTGTTCATTAGTATTCATCTTGTTAGATTTGAAATGTTGGGAGAGAGGCTTTGGTTGTTGAGAGCACAATATAATTGTCGGAATTTGGATTAGTACTTTGGTGATTACACTAGGTCAACTTTTTTTAGGTGATTATTTCTTGGTTTGGTAGGTTGCAGCATGGCAGAGCAGGGGAGGCTTGCCGGTGGCTGTGGAAATAACCGCGGAACTTATAAGCGTACAGCAACGAGATCCGTACATGAAGTAAATGACGAACTCTCTTTTTCATTTGAATTCTTGTTTTCTTTTTTATCAATCTCTGTTTTTAATTTATTTATTTATTTTTATTTTTTTCTGGTTAATTCTCACTGTAGTGCTTTTTGTGTAAATTTATATAGCACAGAGGTATCTCCCGGTGTAGCCCTGCCTGGAGAAATGCTTCGGATGATGTACGCTATGGCGATCATGAGGTGGGCTACTCTTTTTACATGGAAACTTGACTTCAATAAGGCGTCTTTCTGGTTTCGGAAGTGATTGTCGACTAGGTAGCGTCCGTTTTCAAATGCTGTGTTGAAAGTGTCTGACCAGGTACTGTGTTGTTAGTGCGCTCAGGTGCCTGGTAGTATCATTTGGTTTTTTTGCTGCAGAAAATTTCTTAGTTTTTATTGCCATATAACATGACCCCTTGAAGCTTCCTCCACAATTTGGTCACTCTTGACCTTTTGGGTTATAGATGTTCTTTAAACACTGGTTGGATGTCAGATTGGTGAATGGAGTGGTTGACCAATCTGTGAGGCGTAACTCGTCCTCTGTAGCAAACAGGGCTGAGGATGCCCATCTTCCGCGTGCATTTGTTGATATTCGCCATGGTGCGCATGAATTGTCTTGATCATTCTTCGACCTGAGTGCTTTCAGTAACTCATTAAGTACTGTGTTGGTATAATTGTTGAAAATCTGCTGCTCACCATTGTCAGGCAATTGGCTCTTCTATTGTATTTGTCTTTTAGTATTTCCTTGACTCTCTTAAAAGCAGAGGCTTAGCCCTTCTCGGTAGAAACACTGAGTTGTCTTCATGCTTTTGAACAGAGACTTCACATAACGAGCTTCCATCTCTGCCTCTTGTGCGTCATGCAAGCAAACAGGTACGTAACAAATATTCTCTACTTGCTCACCACTATTTGTGGGTTTTGAGCGACTGTATGATCTACTCTTATTTATCGTTCCAGATATTTGCAATGTTTTTGGCTTTGGCAGGCTTGGAAAATACTGATTCATTTGAGGATATTGTGGTGACTCTCAGGCGCTTGCATGGTTGTTAAGGAATTACTGGGAGGAGCAGGAACTGCTGTTGCCAAATACCCAAGGCACTTTGAAGACTAGACTTCTTGAACATGCTCAAGTCATCTTTGAAATTCTGGTTACACAGCAGAAATTGCTCAGTAAGGAGACTAAGGGACAAGATTACAAACAACAAAGATTGACTCTTAAGCGTGCTCTCAAAGGTAAGCTAGAGTGTGAACATTAAATGCATTTTCACCTTTTAATTACTATGGCATGTTGTTTGGAGAAACTTGCGATCGGGCTCATAATATTCATTTCTGCACAATCATTGTTCTTAATCTTTTCATGACCGTAGACATTTAGATTCTCCATCTGAATTTTGCGCTCTTCTTTGCAACAGATCCTTTTTTGGATGACGTCATTTTCACTGACTCTTGAAGCTCATGACGGTGATTCCAGGTTTTCTGTTTCTAACGTTTGTAGTGTATTTATGTGCAGGTATAAAACGACAACAACAAGCTCTGCTGAGGGAGCTGCTGGAGCTCACACATTCTGGAAGTTCTGAACTGATATCTCTGCTGGTGGAGGAAGGGCTCTTAGCTCATGATCTAAATCCCAGTTGCAGCTCCCCTGCGCCCAACAACAAGTCTCAGGATGACCGTAATAGCAGTGATTTTGAAGAGGTTCCAGATTCTCCGACCTCTAGTGATGGTTTTGGTATCACCATGAGACAGGAGGACAAATCTGTAGCTGCATGGAAACACACTTGCGTTCAATTGGCTGAGCACATGCCTCAGCTGCCAGCTCTATTGCTCTCGAGCATCGTTAAAACCCTGATAGCCATGCCTAGTGAATCAAATTCTAAAACGGAGCTGGTAACACCAATTTCTAAAGAGGAGCTCGTGGAGTGGGCGACTTGGATTCTTGATCAATCGTCTGCTCTTTCAAAGAAAGCGAAAGCACAAACCGGCTTACCCAAATTTACTGAAACAGGTGCCAATGTTCAGATGCAAGCAGTTTTCCCCCAGGATGCTCTGAAAGAGCTCGCTCATCTGTGTATGCGCAGCAGAATAGACAGAGAATCTCTTGTCAAGCTTGTCTCTCATCTTTCACCTTTGGTCAATGATAGCTCCTTCCGTCGCCATGCCGAATTGCTAGCAAGGTGTGCCCTACCATGTTCAAACTTTAGTTATCCCAAAGACTCGGGGGTTGAGGAAAGTGAGAGGGACTCTGTAGTCCGGCTGCGCAAATCAGACAGGTATGTGCATGACGACATTGTACATCAATCCTCAGCTGGTGTTTTGAAGTTGACTTCTGTCTAGATTCATTTCCTTGTCATTAGTCGCATATTTAAAAACCTTGGCATGAGCTTCGTCTATTGAATATTATAAATAAGTGACCACTGGTGAGAACGAGTTGTTGAGAAGTTTTATCCATTTGTATATTAGTGTCACATGTAAACTGCTTTACTTGCGATTGCAGTATTCAGAATGGTGCAGATGGGGAGTTGTCTTTGGATTCTGCATTGGTAAAGGCGCGAGAGCTGCAACAGGTAGACTATATGTTCATCATGCATAGTAATAGTTTGTGTATACGTCATGCCAACCTAATCATGCCACTTACCATGCGAGTAATGGAGGTGTCCTGTAACCCTTAGTTGTACGGAAGATTTTTATTTACTGTACTATTCTTCATTGTAAATTACACCTTGGGCCAACTTATTGAGCAGAATATTTTTGATGAGATTTAGAGAGTTACACAAATTGCCACATGTCAGATTTCTCTGACATAGTTTCTACTATGAATCCTGATATGGCTCAAATTTTCTTCACTTACTAATCTGTATTGTGTATATGAATGCTTGAATGGCAGACGTCGGTGGCCAAATATCTTGCCGAATTGAAGTGCATCAACTCAATGGAATCTACAGTAACTGCTGGACCTTGGTCAAAGGCCAAGAGTTGGACCTCATGTGCAATTGGAATGCTTCCATCTGCATTCGGTCATGAATCTATTATTCCTCAGTTTGACTTGAAACCCGAGCTTGTTCATACAGGAAAGGAATCTGAATCTGCTTGTGATGTCCGTTCTACCGAGATAAATTTGTCTTCTCTTTCCACCGATCAAGGAAACGGACAAGACTTGAAGAGGAAAGCATTGGAAGTGGAGGCAGAAGTTGTTGATCTGAAACGAATGAGAGTAGAAGATCAACCCATGGGTGAAGAAACCAAAACTGCCAGTGACGAGAACCAAGATGAGACACTTGAAACGGTGATTGACGAGATGGATGAAGACCAAGCTCTCGTAGATGGTGCTGATGATGATGATGGTGCTGACAAATTTGATGGCAATATGGATTACACGATGGAACCCAAACGAAGCTTAGAAGTGACTAATGTGACATGGCAAGGGTATTTGTTACAGAGAGGTGTGTTACAGCTGGGCGGTCTGCAGGAGCTCCCAAATTTGCAGACAGCTATTCGTGTGCTCTGACCAGTCATGTTGTGAACGCTTTCGAAAAGCATTCCATCATTGAACTGCATCTCATCAGGGAAAGGAAAGGTAGTACTTGTGATGCTATTTTTCTACTCCAATTCAGATTTGAAACCTGCAAAATTTTGGATATGTTTTCAAGATTGTGATGACGGCATACTCTTGGCCTGGCAAAGAAGAACAAGCACATGATAGACGTGTGTTGTCCTGTTCCATCACGATCTCATTAGAACAGTATGGTGACCTTTGTGTTCCGGGGTTATGTACTGCAAACTGTTCACAATTGCCGACACCTCAATTGCTTCAATTGTTTTCAGTGACACAATTGCTTCAACTGCTGAAACTTCAAGATGAGATGAAGATGTTGTCGTTCCACATTGTCGCTTTCAATGTGCACACATTTTCTAAAAGAGTGTTTCCTGTAGAATATGACATTTGATATTGAATGATCAAAGGTAACATGTATAACTCAATTAGATTTTATTTCCAGGGAGAATTGATGTGTTTTACCACAATTTGTGCAAAGGTGAAGAGAATTAATGTCTCTACACAACGAAGGGCAGAAGCTCTTGAGGAGAATGTGCAGCTTATTTTGCATTATCATCCAAGAACAATCAGCAGCTACCCATGTTTTCTTATAGATGGAGGTTTTGGAAAACTAGAAGGGAAGATAACCACGCATGGTCTTTGCTAACACATCCCCACATGTCTTTTACTTTGAAAGAAAGCAATATTACTAGTTATAATACTAATGGTATGTGCACACTTCGTGTTTGATAACACCACCCATAAAATTGTAAAACCTCTGACAGAAAGAAAAAGGTGACGAAAATTATTTTTAAAAGTTGGTTCGGGATTGGTATGACATGACCGGGTCATCTTTAGTTGTGAGTCGTTCAGACCTATGGCATAACTTATAATTCAGTAGTCTCCAGAGGTAAAATGTTCCTCTCCAAAATCCTCATTCACGAAATTCACCGACATCATGGAGAACAATATAAGCTTCAGTTCCAATGTCATTTCACCCCTTGTCATTTAATAAAATTTAATGGCAAAATGAAGAGAATGCTTCATTGACAATTGTGAGAATGAAGGACGGGGACGTCATTTTTACAGGGAAATTCATTTTCCATCATGAATCCTCAAAGGGTATGAGAGCTTGACTGCTCATTGTAAAAACGCAGGAATTATGTTTAAATTAGAATTTCAGACCTCATTTAGGCATAGTAGATTTATTTTTTTCAAAAAACTTTGAACCAAGAAAAGTTGGGAAATCAAGTTAATTTTTATCTCCAAAAATCCGTTTGAGATTTCAAGTCTCCAATCAAAAGTTATGGACAAGTTTCAAAGAGGGGTTTGAAAGGATTTTTTTTTGACATTTGCAAACATCCTCCAGTCTGAAATTTGTCCATTACTTTTTATTGGAGACTCAAATCTCAAATGGATTTTTGGAGATGAAAATTAACTTGATTTCTCAACTTTTCTTAGTTCAAAGTTTTTAAAAAATTAAAAATCTACTATGCCTAAATGAGGTCTGAAATTCTATTTTTAACACATTCCTACTTTAGACTTAACTGTGAGCGGTTGAGCTCCTCCTACTTCTACATTACATAGTCCACATGGTTTGTTCTACTTCCTACCACCCCAAATGGATACAAGCAGCTTGCCTTCTCCATCGACCACTGTCAGAGAGTTATGATTAACCCCTACAATTCCAAGCCCGTTTTTGCCAATATTCACTTCTAAAATGCTGAAAATTTCAAAAAATCCCTTTTTTATTTTTTCTTTTTTTAAATGCTGAAATTTCAACCCCATAAAGATTATGATTTATCATGTTCACTAAAAAAATCTTGTCAAGAAATATTAAAAATCCTAACTGTGGTAGCTTGCCGAAGTTCCTTGCAACCCACTTTGGGTTTTGTGGAATTTTAGGGATTAAATCACGCAAATACCACACATAGAACCCTTGCCAGCTCTGCAGCCACGTACGTCCGGCACTAACGAAAGAACAATAGGGGTGTTCAGAGCACAAAATGAGACCACTTGAAAGACCACTAGATCTCATCGCCGGGACCACCATACAGAGAGGACCCCACATGAGGGCCCCAAACTCACTTGAATTTTAATGAGTTGGCAAGATGAGAGTGGACGCTAGAAATAAGTCACTAGAAACTCATCGTGGAGGGTTCGCAATCCAGGCACATTTGCATATAGAAGGTTCAAAATTCAAAACCGGTGATACAAAATGAATTCTGAGACGATGGAGTTTCAATGAGCTGAGTGAACAGTGGTGAAGACTACAAACTTATACCCGAATGTGGATGCTGCGCTCGTACAATCCAGTGAAGAAACAACATCACCCGGTTAATCAGCAAGCTCGACCTAGAAATCGTCGACAGCGCCTTCGAACTTTCAGGGACAATGTCCAGAACCAATTGTTCCATGCAACTTAGACCCATATGCATATTCTGGATTGGTAACGATGCTGCTACTATTTGAGCATTGAGACTACTTTGAAGAAGCATGATGAGATGCTCCGGTGATACAAAATTCTGAGCTAATAATGCTTCCAGGAAGTTTTGACAGGAAGCCGACAAGCTCCATCAAGCTTTCGTTAAACAAGGATTGGTCTATCGTTGAAGCTGTCTCTCACGTAAAGTTCCATCCCATTGCTTATGTCAACCTGCACACCGAGCAAGGTGTAATTTGATGTCAAAATCCACCATTGATATCATAGAATAATAAAGAGAAAGAAGGTATAGAAAACATTGCCCAATAAGAGCGGCAAACTCGAACACATAGCCATCGTTCGACAAATACATGTACACTTTTGGCTCGCCAAGCTTGATTAGAAGACACTGAGTACCTGACTGAAGCCATGTTGCACTTCTACGACACAAACCATCTCAAGGAAATCCACAAGATATACAAACTGTAGACACTTGAGTACAATCTTCAATGTGATTGATTCGACAAACAAAACATAGAAGTGCAATTTTAATAGATTGCCCAAAACTTCGATTTTCATTACGTTACAATTCTAATCACCTATGCCGCCATCTGATATTCAATCTCACATGTTCTGAGGCTATCACCTAAGCACCTTTAGGAGGCTTCAATCTCGAATCCTCTGCCTCTTGGCGTTCTTTCGCTGAGCCTTAGATTTAGCAGTCGTATGTACAGTGGTTCTAGCAAAAGAACCATTCCTTCCACTAAGCCTGTTGGCAGTAGGCACGAGCGATGGCTGAACTTGAACCTTCTCTACAGATGTCCGATAATTCAGCTCACATAGTTGCATAGGAGACACAGTTTTTACTTCTGGCCTACGAGAAACAGGGATTACGGAAGGCTGACAAGAAAGAGGTGTGCAGCCAGATGGAGGATCTACTGAAAACGCTTGAACGTGAAGGGTCGTAGCAAGCTGCATTGAAGGCTTCTCTTCTGAGTTGGCCCGAGCAATAAAAGGAGACAGAACATGCTCTCCTGGGACAACCAGAACAAAGTTTGTTCCTGGTATAAACGAAACGCCCTCGAACACGGTTGGTGGAATATACACATTTGGGGAAACATTCGAAGTAGACACAACAGCAGCAGTTGATGATCCGGCAGCGGAACTCAAAGTTCCACCCATAGCACTCGGCTTACTCAATCCATCTATCGCCATGTTCCAACCTGATAAAAAAAGAACACACTCGTCAGAGTCCTATAATGCCAAAAGCATGAGGTGCTTTCTGCAAGATCAAATATTCTGCTAAGAAACATGCTCACGTGAACAAAAACTAAAATTAATGAAGAAACTGCCGTTTCCAACAAAAGAAAATCACACCACCACCACCACCACAACGACGACGACGACGACGACGACCACGACCACGACAACAACAACAACAACAACAGGAAAAAGCAAAGCCTCCGCATACAAAATTCCACAACTAGCAACGCCACAAAAGTATATCTACATGAACCAAAAACAAAGCTCTCACATTCTGCCCATGATGGTAAATTCATTCAAAAGCCTACACGCAAAATTTCTATGGTCTAACTAGATCTCCACCTTGAATTAAATTACTCCACTCAAAAGTGAAGGTATGTCCGAAAACTTTGAAAAGCATTAAAGAGAACTGCGTTGAGACAGGAACAATTATCAAGTATCATTGCTCACCTTCTTCACGGGCGACGGGACAGTCGTCCATACGGTATATTGGCTCAAGGCTCTGCTCCACACTCTCCAGAAGTTTATCAGGAACAGGTGGGTTACGCGTTTCCAGATTTAACTGAAAGCCTGCAACAGTGAGCTGGGAGGAAGCAGATCCCCTGATCAGGCCATTTGTCATATACAAAGCCACTTCATCTTCCTCTATGTCACCTTCCTCTATGGGCGTTTCGCGGTCTGCCCGATCGTCACTGTCCTCGGTTATGGCAGCCTCCACTGCAGGAAATGCCATAGCCTCTTCTCCGCAAAGAGCGGCACTACAGAGCCCCGCAGCTTCCTCCTCTGCAGGAGTAGCAGTCACCTCCTTGAAAGTGACAGCCTCATCTCCGGGCATGGCAGCCTCCTCGCTGGATGTAGCAGCCTCCTCTATGGCAACGGCGGCAGTAGCTGTCTCTGTCAAAGTGGCAATCTTCTCTGTAGATCCGGCAGGCTCCTCTCTGCTGTTTAGAAACCTCTCTCCCTGGAGAATAAAACCAGCACTCTCAATCACGCTCGTTACTTTCGCAACGAAATCCTCTCTCTGACGAACAAAATCTTTCCCAGCTATGGACTCGACGTACTTCAAGGACTGCTCCGTGGTTGTAAGCCGCTCAGGGGTGCTAATGCCGATACACTCTAAGGTTGGAAAAATGAAGTCGACATTCTTGAAGTGAAAACGTGACTTTCCACAATAGTGAAACATTGCATCTGCATAATATTGGGCCAATCCATAACTTGCAATCTTGCCCTTCCAGAGCTGAGAAGGCTTGTTCTTATCATTCCACCTTCTAGGACGAATGTTTACGGTGTAGGATTTTCCATTGCGGTTCAAAAAAACTCCGCCCTTCCCTCTCCCACTGCCAGAAAACGCCAACACAAACCCGCTCAGGCTCAATCCAGACGGAACCACTCATCACAAAGTGCACTCCATGGACACGTGACCAAAATTGAAGAGAATTCTTCCCAAAGCCTCAAACAATTCCCAAGACCCACTTATCCCACGACAACAACACGACGGCGGTTCATGCACACTTAACTTAAGAGCAGAACAGAGCACCACTTAACCCCCACAAAGACGAGCACCGTACTCCTTAGAAAGCCAGTAGAAATCCTAACAAAAAGCATGCACCCGGAAAGAGAACTTACGATGGCAGAGCCGGCGCATTACGCTCGAAGTCCTCAACGCGATCACGCTCATGGCTCATGTACTCGGGCATTCTGATCGCCACGCTCTTAATGCAACTCACCCGCGTAAACACGAAATCGATCACCACTTCTAACCCCACATGGATTCCCCCACTCTTCGAATATTATCCTCAACAACACCACTACTCGCCAGCCAAAGCACGAACTCAACCAACCGTGTTACCACAACCACAAATACCCTCAACAACGTCACAGTCGATCGATCAGACTAATGAATCTGGTCTACAACTCGCCCGCCGGATGCTCTGGGAAATTGCAACTCGTACACAGACTCGTGATCACTCCATGAGCCAGGTTTGCGCACGCCCATTCTAGTACGAAGCTCCAGGAGCATGTACTGTACAGTAGTACGACGACGTCGTCGTCGACTCTAGCTGTGATACTGACTTGGAATGTAAGCTTGGCAACTAGATCGATCGACTCGCTGAGAGAGAACGCAAGATGATTGTCACAGTGATTGACTCAGAAGTAGTACAAGGACAGGAGAGTGAAAGAGGTACTGCGGAGCGACAAGTGGAGAGAGAGCTATTTGCGGCGATGGCAGGAGGGGAGCTCGCTGCCGAAGAAAAGCCTTGTCTAGAAACCGAGAACCGACGTCCTGCGAGATGATGAAGACGGCGCTTGGCCGATGGGATGAATGTTGGATGGATGAAGTTGTACAGACTTTCTTCATCCGGTGAAGATGTTGAAGAAAGGAACTCTGAAGTTCGGAGATTACTCTAAAAGCGATAGTCCATGTGGGGGCACCTTGGACGGGGGTTGCCTTAACATTTGTTTTCCCCTTTTTCATGGATGTTATCTTGTTGTTTGTCCCCTTCAAATTCTGAAATTGAAAGAAAGCGACACTTCAGTCTCCGGAGGAGACCACCGTGAATTAAGTGTTTGTTTGTTCCACCCGCAATCCAATGCTTGTGGGACAAAAGAATGGGAGCAAAGAACTACTCTACCCTTTTGAATGTAGACCAGATTGAAACATTTGTATAAGGTTCATTGAATTTACTTGAATTTCAATTTTTTAAATAAAGAAAAAAGAGGAATTTAGATTGTCAATGGTCATTGGCTTTCGCTTTTGGGAACAACATCCCACGTGAGGCTGAATTCACATCATAAAACTACAAAAATTCACTACAACACTATGAAATATGTGATTACTTGAAACAACTATCCTTCTCCGAATTCACTTTAAATCTATATAAGTTGAAAAAAGAAGATTGACCAGAGAAATTGATGTTACTTTAATACATTATCATATCTAACTGATAATATTCACTAATCCAAAAGGATTGACTCAATACAAATCAAGAGGAATGAGACTAAAAAAAACAAATAATTTATTAATCCTAGTATCGTTTTACTTTTAAGTATAATTTTTAAAAATGAATATTGAAGGTTTAAGTAGCATGTTCAATCTTTTGCTTGATTTGCATATAATAAATATGTTGTGTCTTAATTGGAATTTGCTAACAACAAAAGAGCTTAAAATGAAATTCTTAAAGTTCATCATGACCACATTGACCTAAATTCCAAATAAATTTTTGAATTCAAATTCATCAAAGATGTATATCCAATGTTTCAAATATAACCAATGATTTTTTCCACAAATTATTCATTTTACAATTAATATAGAGCAAGACATTTAGGAATGTTCACATCATTTTATCATTTTTAGTGTAGTATTCTTTACAAGGCCAACATTGTACAATTTAGAAATGTTTTTACAAAACCAATAAATGTTGTCATCTATGCCAAGGTATTCACACCCAACACAAAACGCTGAAAATTTATTGAGTGATAACTTGAATTGCTCAACCAAAATTTATTTTTGACCATTGTATCAAACTATTGAAGCATCTCTAGCCATGAATGGTTTACTATGAATATACTAGTAGTTATTACGTCATTTCATGCAATATATTGAATATTTACAATGTATTCATATAGTATATCAAAAAATATGTTCCAACGTGCTAAAATTAGAATAATATAATAATTTTCTAGTAGTCATTGTATGAAAAATAAAATCTGATTATTTTTTAAATATCTTTCTTATAGTATGTATATGCATCGGCCTATTATCGACCATATAATTGGTGAAGGAAGAGTGAACAAACTTATTATGCAACATTGATTATACTACCTATAGTAGTAACTCTAGATCTATATATTTTAAAGTTGAAATAGAAAAAAATACATACTTTTACAAAAGTTGCATCCATGAGGTTGCATTTTTGAAAGAAAAAAGAAGGCTATGGAAAATAACCTCTAATTGGACATGACTATTTTTGGCTAAATACAATCTAAAAATTGCCATTTCTAAAGAAAAAGTGAATAAACCAAATTTAAAGCTTTATTTGCATCTTCAATCGTAAAATCTTAGGTTAGACTTTACAAAGAATATGCATTCAAAAATTGTTGAGTTTGAGTTAAGAACCATTGTTTTCTTTATCCTTCTCTGACATAAGCAACAAACTTTGACTTCCCTCTATGTAAACATTTTGCACTACATACATTGGTATTGTTATGTTAATATAATGTACATGATGTTCCTTACTTGTGTACAAAATTTCAAAGGTATCAAAGATGTGTACCATTATAAAAAATAATAATTGTGAAAGGAACATTGATTTGTTATTTTGTTAATGTTCATTTTATTTTTTAATAATTCATTTTTAACTAGAATATGAATCTATGTAGTAAAAACAAAGGTTTATATCTATTCATGAAGTATTAAAAAAGTACTTGAAGGATGTAGCAAAGAAATTGGAGCAACTGACGAATAAGGGAAATATTTATGGGCATCATAAATATTTTTCTAATGTCTAGTGTAAAGAAATTATATTTTCTCGAAGCTCTTGTAATTCCTTGCATTTTCAAAAAAGAATAAAAAAATCACATTAGAACTTGACATTCTCTATAGTTGCTCAAAATTTCAAAAAGCCCATATAATAATGGCCAAACAATGGTTAAAAATTGTAAAAAATAATATTTACAATGGCTAAAAACATGAGATCACAACACCTCCACATGATTTCTTCTTCTCCACCTTAGAAAATTAACCCTTTAACACTCCAACGTCCAAATTTTGGACGCTAGATGACTTTCAGCGACCCAAATTCTGTGGTATTGAATGCTTTTCATCCATTTTTATTTTTTTCTTAAATTCTTGTATTAGTTGACTACCATTTGCATGGTGTGGGTAGTGGATCTTAAAGATAAGATCTTGTGATTTTCGAAAATCCATAGAATTGGTTTATGTCAAATTTCATCCTTAGTTCAAAAAGTGAGATCTTAAATACGATTTTCCAAAATAAGTGGAATTAAATAATGGAAATTATACCATCACATAGTACATGTTATTTCAAATTCATAACAATTTTTTTCAATAAAAATTTGTTTACTTGGGATTTTTAATTGAATTTCAATAGAAAACCTTGCAAAATTAGTTTAAAAATATTAAGGACTTTTTTTATAAATCCAATTGTACAGATGTGATCTCTACATTGGGATTTACAACTATTGCTTGTATATCCACTTGATTTCTGTGAATCATCAAACATTTTATAACACATTTCTGAAATCAGTGATGGATTGGGACTTTAAAGGGTTAAGACCTTGAACAATCTCGTATTTCCCATATATAAAACGCCTTGTTTACAATATTTATAGTATTTCTATGGCACTACTGCTGCTACCTTGTACATTCATAGTGCCCACAGTAATAGCATAAACCATGGAGTAGGTCATGATTCATTGTGGTCCACAGAAGTCTTTCATAGTGCTGACACATGTCCGCAACCCTTGGATTTGCTTACTAGTCGTTTGAGTGAGGCTCAAGGCAATTTTGTACTAATATTTTGATATTGCACAGTACTCAGGCTGCATAAGTTTGCCTTTAAAACTGACCAGAATCCCGGGGCTTTACACCAACCATGATCAACCATGGAAAGTGTCAAATGTGGAGCCGAGAAGTTGCCCTTGAAGGAGGCCATTCAGGCCTAAGCCACAGAAGCATTGGCTTAACATTTTCTTGTTAGATTATTTAACATGCACCATACACTGGACTTGAATTTTGTGACCACGATGTCAAACTAAGTTGGTACTTTCTCTAGCCAGCATATGCAAGTTGTAGACATGCCATTCACCGCAATGACTCAATTTGAGGTCTTTGCTCGAAGACCGAAGAGTTTTGTTTGACATGAATAGTTGTGAGATTGTTTTCTTGAAGCTGATAAGTGCATGGTCTTGCATGAAACCACATCTGAAAAAGATGATTACATTAATAGTTATGAAGATACAATGGATGGTCTTGCATGAAACCACATCTGAAAAAGATGATTACATTAATAATTATGAAGATACAATGGATGGGATTTAAATTTGCAAAAACAAAAATATTCTCTCATCACCGCACATTTGTGAAGTCATGGGAATAACATTCCTTCTAATGTTCTTTGTGCCACCCTTCTAAATTTCAGTATGATTTCATCTGGTTTTCTCTCAAGCTTTCTTAAGTGCCAGTGTCCTGTTTCAACGAATGTACAGTGAATACCATAACTCCATAATTCCATAGGAGGTTTGTCCAAAAATAAATCTTAATATAAAAAACATAGAGATTAAAAATTCATGAAAATAAACAATGAAATAAAATAAATTACTTTTTGTAATATTTTAATATTTCTAAGTCATTTAAGGTCATCTATAGTGATTTTTTTGCTAAAAACAAAATATTGAAAATATAGTTTTTGAAGTGCAAACCTTATTTTTTCAAAAAATATAAAAATCATTTCTTTGCCAAGTGACAAACATGCTATGGTATTATGGTAGCATGTCTTGACATTAACTATTGTTGTGTTGTTGAGGAATACCTTGTAACGTGTGTGGAATAAATTGGTATCAAAGTTGTATGTAAGATACCTAATTAGAATCTACCAAAAACTTGGACATTGTTTTAAAGCATAGCATTGTGAGATATTAAGGTGCAAGGTCCATTGAGCTTTAATAAGCTTAATAGGTTTGTAGTGAATGTTCGGGGAGATCCAACAGGTAGTTTAAAGTCAACCGAATGAAATTGTCAAATTATTGATTTGATTTTGGAAGTTTTGGCTATTTTTTGACTTAAGGTCCAAAAAATATTTGAGTGTCACATAAGTATCACCTAGATATCATATAGGTATCATGTAGGAATTACCGAATCATTTTACAAAACAAAAGGATAATAGTTGGATGATCTCAGAAACTTCCCAAACAATGGTTGTAGTATTCAGGAATGTAGAATTACTTTAATCTTTGAAAGTCAAAACATGCGTTTGTGTATTTCTTATTATATCTAAAGGACATTTGTTGTTTAAAATCATATAATGTCCAAAGAAAAAACGGTATTCAACAACAAAGCTAATCATTGACATATAGTATTTCAAAATTTGATCATCTAACTGTGAAATATGATCAAGTGTATTTAAAAAAAGATATGGTTTATAAACACTAAATTATGTAATAATATGCAGGTTTGTTTATAAATAATTCTCAAAAAAATAGGAAAATTAGAAAATTATAAAGACAAAAATACAAAAACAATTTTTTTTTTTTGGGTGATATTTTGTTATATCTAAAGGTTATTTTTATTGATTTTTTTTCTAAAAAAAAGGATGAACCTGCTAAGATCTTATGGTATATACTTTAGGTGGATTTCTTGATCTAAAATCTTTTAGCTAGCATTCAACCAATTTAGATGCAAAAAAGAATGCCACCTTTGTGTATATTTCACTCTATATTTCTACGGTTATGATTGTTTATTGGGACAACAAAGGCAATATGAAGCTTCTCATGTTCATCCAATCCCAATCACACATACCCATTTGATGAATTCCATTAGACATTTAAGAATTAACCTTTTCTTATTCAAGCAATTGACGGAATTGAATTTTTAGTCTTGACGTTCAGATATGAAAGATTACAACCTACATCTTTTAGAAAAATAAATTTTTAATTTGGAATTGTGCAATTATTAACCTCTAAACTCCCAGACAACCAAAATGTGGTCGCCGGCTATTTTGGGCAGGTTCCCACAGTGTCAAAAATAACTTTCAAGTTTTGAGATTTTGCATGTGGATTCTCTAGGTCATTACGTCCATGCCAAGCTTTGTTTCATGAGATTTGGTTATGTAATGCAAAAGTTATGAATGGTTGAAGGTAAAAAATCTCAACGCGGGCAGCCACAAAAAATTTCAAACATATTTTAAAAAATAAATAAAAATATCATCATTTTGTAGAGATTCATATCTGAATAGAATTTCAGTCCATTTCAACAAGTGAGGTAAAAGATATGACAATTCATGTTATGCGGGCAATTTGGTCAAGTCTTCATGAAAAAAAACTTTAAGAGCTCATTTTGAATACAATTCTGACAATTTTTCAAAAATAAAAAGTGGAATAGGTTTTTGTTATGTATCACATCATTTTTACCGTTGAAAGTAATGTTATCTACTTTTATGTGGATGTAATTAGCCATTTAGTTTTTCCTTGTATTCTACATTGTATTTAGATTTACATATCTCTTATAAGTGAAAATCTAGGTTTTTTCATTTGATATTTATTGTGTAGATTATCAAGTCATTTTTATATTAGAATATGAAGATGCCCATTTCAAATTTGTAAAGCATATTTTTTGAAAATTCATTGAAAGTGAGATTTCAGCTTTTTGAAGGATAGAAAAAAACTTGTTTTTTAACGTTGAACATTATGATCTTGCAATTGGTGATGTGTTTTTCTCTAAAATTTTGGAAAAAAATGTCTCAATAAGTTAGCTATAAGATCCTACGATTGAAATTGCAAAAAAATGTCACAAAATTGGAAAAACTAACTTGCTTCACAAAAGAGTGTTGAAAGGCAATTTTCGATGTGAATTCATGGTGGGCATTTAGAGGTTATAATACATGTGAACAAAACACAAAGTACTAGTGATACTTGAAAACATAGAAAATACTTACAAATACAACATATAGACTATGTAATAATTTTTGAGCTTGAAAGTTTGTTATCTTGTTTTATTTTTTTAGATTATGTCCTCTTATTCATTTTCCATGAGTCCCTTTTTGTTAGTGTATTAACCCCTAAATGCCTAAACGACCAAAAACTGGTCGATCTCATTTTCCCAAGTTCCATAACTGTCATCCAAATGACAATTTTTCATCCATTTTTTTTTTCATGTTGAAAGGTTGTGGAGATCTATCTAACCTCATTAATGAATCCTCAAAATGATGATTTCATGAATTTTGGTGCCTCCCTAAAGTCCAAAACATCAATACCGTGTGTGTATTCAAAAATTCCTTAAAACAGACCGTTGAAACACAATTTTGACTATCAGGATGATCTTTTTTGCAATTGAGGTAAACTAATGATATATAGCTTTACGAATCTAATTTCCAGCTCAATTTGAAATTTTGAAAAATACCTAAAATTGAGTGATTTATAGCTGGTATAAGATGAAGGGGTATAACCGTGGCTATTTCTTGATTTTCCACGGTTTTAGGTTTTCTCATCATATTTTTGGATTAAAACATAATTTTTGAGCACGGTAACCAGTATAAGGTTTTTGGTTGTCATATACATCTATGGTAAATATTTCGTAATTTTTTGATATAATCCATATTTGATATGAATTTCCTTTGTTTGTTTTGAGTTGAAAATTTATTATAATTACATAATGAAACCATTAATTTTGAAAAAATTATTGCTTGTAGATTACATGTGTTTCTATCTTAGAATAAATAAAATTTCATATTTTACATTATTTTTAGTGGGAAAATAGAGCATCTAAAGTCAAAGTCTATTTCCGTGGTCATAGGCTTAGGCATTTGGAGGTTAATCCCTTCTACTTTTTGATGTAGATTTTTCAACTTATGAATACATTAATTCAAATTGTAAATTAATAAGCCGCTTTTACTTATAAAACTACACTATTTATATGTAAGTCTTCTCTTGATATGGAAAATTACGACGGAGAGGTCTTAACATAGGTCATTGGTGAATCTAGTCACTTTTATTTAAAAAATTCGACCCAAACTTTGTTTAGTTTTGAAGTCAGACACCCTCCAAAATCTCATTTTTGAGCGTGCATTATACAATTCAAAGGCATATTGTGATTTTCCAATCTTACCAATATTTAACCAACACTTGTTTGATTAAGGTATGCTTACATTTAGATTGAATATCACAAATTGTATCATTGATCCCAGTATATAGAGTTTAGGAAAAAAGTCACCCAAAAATTGTGGATTCTTGAAAACCATTTGGTTACAAAGGGTTAAATATGAAGTGAAGGCCATTTTATATTGATATCGAAGATCATAAAAGAGTGACACCGAGGAAAAAATCTTCATCTCATACCAGGGAATCTCTTTGTCCTATGAATCATGTACTCCAATAAGGCGCTTAGAGGTGCTAATTGGCAATTAGAAGTGTTTAGATGACAAACAAGATGTAAGTTACCTTAGGGTTTGTTGACATGTGAGGACACAATCTAGTCTTGAAACTAAGGGCCGCTTCCCACTATGGCCAAACTTCGAGAGGAGAAGCGTCCCAACCAATGAAAACGTTCAAATGGCCAAAGGTCCTCCTCTCGGCCTTTACATTAGAGGCCGAAGTCCAAAGGACGTCACCACCAAAGGAGCCTAGGTGGCAGCACTTTTAGATAGTTTTGGCGCCAAGAGTTTCTTCTCTCGACCAAAGTTTGGGTCCAGCAAAATGCTCGACCCAAACTTCCATCGAGAGGAGAAACTTTTTTTTCATTAAAATATGCACAAGAAGACAAGGCTCATGGGCTAATAAGAGCTGGTCATGCTCCACTAGCCTTGTCATTTACTATTCAATGAACCTTTTGACATTCATTGGGTTTAGACCAACGCTGTCCAAAAATAAGCTGAACTTCAATTGCTCATAACTTTGTCATAACAATTTGCTGAAACTTTGTCATGTAGAATTTGCTGAAATTTTTTCCACGCATTCTTCATTAGTTTATACACCTTCCCTAAATTTTTTTGATTTTTTTGATTTTTTTTCTGATTTTATATAAATGTCTGGATATTCGGATCATAGTTCTTGGCCTTTGGCCATCTCCTTTGGGCCTTCACACTATGCCCGCCCAAAGCCACCAAGTGGATTATTTTAAGATTACTTTTCAGCCCAAAGGCTTCTCCTCTCAACCAAGTTTGGGAGAGTGGACAGTCCCTCCTCCTCTGGACTTTGGCCACAGTGGGAAGCGGCCCTAAGATATCAAGATTCAATTTGGATTGAATTTGTTTCATGATCACTTTAACATGATATGGGGTGACCAGCAAGTTTTCTATTGAGCTGGCGCAAAATGCCAATCCACCAGCTCATGTGATACTTTCTGGTCTCATGTGACCATCTTTCTACTAGTGATGAAGTGTCTTATAGGGAATAAGAGCATCATGCAATTTAGGTTATTTTGTTCACTTAATCTTATTTGTAATAACATTTTTTTTTTAATGTAAAATGATCCCAACCACTAAAAAGCAGAGTTGTCAGACTTTTCAGAAACCCATGTCACCAACTAAAATAAAATAGGCTCAACAAATTCAATGTTTGAATACTGATAACATAAGCATATCTGTTACAAGTATTGATAACAAAAACTTAACCAGTTGGATTCATTGCAGTGGATGGCTCATCGAAATATAAGGGGTCTAAGGGAGTTGATTCTTCAAATGGCTACTGAATCAGTCAAAAAAGGAAACTTTTGTAAGATCCCTCTATCTCAGGCTCAAGTCATGCAAGAGATTGGTGGGAATGTGTATGAAGTAACTATTGTACGATCCCCCATCTCTGGCTCAAGTCGCGGACGAGATTGGTGGGACTGTGTATGTTAACTTCCTTAAAGATAAGCATGAGAACCCCATCAAGTGAAAATGAGGCCACCAGGTGAGCAGAATCATTGACACTGAGTAGACCGAGACTGTGTTCTTGACTCTACTCAACAGTTCCTTAGCCAAAGCATTATACAATTGTACTATGTTCATGACCATCGAAAAATTATTTCCTGCACACATTATCCGATGAGCTGCAACTTCTCAAAATAAGGTGGGGACCCTCTCAGCGCCATAATTAGCGATAGTGTATATTTGGAGGGAATGCATAGTAGTAAAATTGTTTTCAGTGATAGTAAAATGTATAACAATTTTAGTCCAAGTGGTTTCATATTTTTTTTGATAAAATGTCAATTAGTTATGAATTTTAGAAGTGTCATGCCTTATAAAGCCCATGAGTGCCACTAGGTACCCCATGTAAGCGCCGACCAAAAGTAAAGTAGAGATGGGTATTCTCGTCAGTTTAAGCCATATAGCATATTTGGGATTGAGAAAACTATGGGGATAAAATTTATACAAATAGAAGTTAGGTCGAAAATTACAAATCTGATTTTTTAATATTTTTTTTAATATGGCGCTCATGGGGTCCCTTGCTAGCAGATGGATATTTAGTCATGAAACTTGGATTTTGGGCAATGGAGAATTATGTTTGCAAAAATTGAACCTAGATGATGCAAAATTATCTTTACAAATGAATTCTATGCTAGTCTTCAGCAATCAATCTTACTGTTGTTATTGAAAGGCATCCCAAAGGAATACGCCTTATAACTTGTGCACATACAACTTTGAAATGGGAACATAACTTAGGCTGATAAATTATAATAACCAAAGTAGCAACATCTGAACTATGAAGGACCATGTCCTTTAGGGGTACATTGATGATGCTACTATATTTGGCATGTGCCATGGCCTGCATTATTAGTACACTTATTGGTTCAATATTCCTTATTTTTTTGTAGGATGCTACTATTGGTTCTCATAATCACCTACTATCTAGTACTAAAACTTAAAATTTTTGACTCCAAAAATTCATGGAAAATTTTATACAATGTTCATTTAACAAATAAGAAAGCGTTAAAAGTGTTGCTTCTTGTGTTGCTGCAAAAAGTGATTGCAACATGATTTGTTCAAAAATACTAAGGCAGAAAGTTAAAAGCCTCTATATAGACTTGCCACGGCTCATTGCATGATATCAAATCGTAAACCTAAAACCTTTGTAGGGTACTTCTATCTTGTAGGACATTGGTTGAATATTATGTAGATGAGGTTGTCTATAGCAACTTTGGCTTTTAGAATCCAAATTTAAAAACAAGATTTCCAAAAAGACTGCATAGCATTGAAACAACATTTTAGTGTTATGTATTTTATGATATGAACAATTTCTTTTGGGCTAAAAAATAGTAATCAAAATGTCGGATGGAGGACATATAATATGATCTAATAAATAAAAGTTTGGTTGTGAAGCACACAAAACAAGCTAGTGATAAGATAGATAGGACATCTCAAACTTAAAATGCCATTGAAATAGCCTTGAAGCAATATAAAATCAATATCTAGTGCCATGCAATGTTGTTTCAATACCCTATTGAAACAAGGATTATTGAAACAATGATGAACAATGCTAAGACAATTGCTTATTGTATCAATTGAAATACTATAGTTCATTGTTGTTGAATTGAAACTAATGTATATTGTAAAAATAGTGACACAATGAATAATTGTTGTTGAATTAACCCCTAAAGTTTTTGGCCATAAAATCCCAAATTCTGCCTCAATTCTGCCATATTTTAGTTCAAGGTAGAATCATGAAAATTTAAACGTATTTTAAAAAATCTAATCGTAGGATCTAGTACCTAACTTGAACATGTATGTATACAGAAAATTTTAGATTGTAACTCCTCACTGTTTAGAAGATCATAAGGTTTGAACTTGAAAGAATAGTTTTTATTGGTACTGCCCGGTAGGGACAGCCACCTTTCGGAGAGTGAAACAGCCAATTTCTGAGATCGTGTCATTGAAGGCTCTTCAGTTTTGGATTCTAAAGTGAGTTGGAAGTATGCTCAAAAAAATTGAAGACAATACAACACACAGAAGCATCGGAAAACTACACTTCCAGTGACGGGAGTCAAATGAAATGCATATACACTGGCTCTTTTCCACACTACAAATGCCTAAGAAGATCATATATTTTTTGAAATCCGAACGGTGTATACATGCATTTGTATGGAAAAGAAATTGTAGAGGAAAGAAATCCCAAAAATAAATAAATCCAAAATAGATATGAATTTTACACCATATACTATAGTTTAGGAGAAGAAAATGGTGAAGGAAAAATGGGTGATGAAGGTGACCCAATCACTGTTGATCTGTCTGAAAGTTTATATAAAACTTGGAACTTTAACTAAATATATCTTAAGATCCGTACGGTCAAAATTTACTAAACTTGGTGCGTAGACTAATTGAATGGCTCTAAAGAAGATCCTACGGTTGGATTTTTCAAAATCAAGTTTTAAAAAAAATTGTGAAACGATTTCAGAAAGGATCATTTGGAAGTCACTGGAGAGTGTCACAAATTTGGTACACCACTCGCATCGCCCACAAACCTGCCACAGTTGCCCTGAATTGAATTTTGATCTTTAAACACAAATTATTTCTTAACTACGGGCTCGATGAAAGTAAAATTTGGTCTTGTTAGAAAGATATGACATTTTCCCAAGCTGTGCTAAAGTTACAGCCACATCCGGTAAAATTTGACTCAAAGGGAGCCTGACCGGACCCTAAATCATACCAAAACTATTGAGTTGATGCTTTAGGGGTTAAAACAATGTCAAATTGAAAAAATAGTAGCACAATGACTAATTGTTGTTGAATTGGAACAATGTTATACTGTAAAATTAAAAGTTCAATGATTCATTGTTGCAACATTATTACAACAATCCTACAATTTTAAGTAACAATCCTACAATTTTAACTTTTTAAGTAATATATCCCTTTAGAACACAAGCGGTTCATTACTCTAGAACCAACCATCAAAACCGATCATCAATCGCAGTAATTAACTAATCTTACAAACAAGACTTAGGAAGTTCAATACACAGACCACATGCTATAAAAACGGCAGGAATTAGTGGCGTTCAAAGGGGTCTAAAGAAAAGTTTTCATGAATGTTTGTATACAATGGAGTTACATGTAAAAGTACATAAAAGTTCTTATAATCGTATGTAAATCAGTCTCAATACCATACAATTAAAATCTATGCATAACCATTTGTATAACCGGTTTAAATAGCCTCAACTATAATCAAGGCAAAGTCTCTGGAATGATTTCATCATCATCAATTTCCACACCTCCCTTATCCACAATTATTTCCCTCTTCATTAGATGCATGTTATGTTTGATGTCATCCTCTTTCATCTCCATGAGCCAAATCTATGATGACAATCGTCCCTCAGAAAGAGTCTTGAAATTAAGTGCAAGCTCCATCTGCAAAGAGAAAATGTAATTTGCAATGTGTAAAGGTTAAGCAAGCATGTGATACTAATCAAGTAAAATCTTTAATTGAAGAACCTACTAAATTATTATCAAAACTTACCACGTGAAAAAAAAAAACTTGCTTGCTCAAGAGTAACTTGGATTGGTACATCACACGGGTAGCATCTCCCTAACATGACGTAGGATATTGCCCCATGCACTGCAATGGATCCATACAGAGCAATAACACATGTCTCTGTGTCGATTGAAACACGCCACTTACCTTCTAACTTGAACTCTTGCATCGTTCTTTTCCACTCTTCTGTTGCCTCGTCACCACTTTGTGACGGAGGTTGGGAAGACCTAATAGAGAAAAGAAGTGATTCCTCAAATCTCGAGTCATGTTACCTCTTTGCAAAGTTATGTCGTCACTGACCACCCCTTTTAAACCTTTTTCTCAAGTTTCGTGTAGATTGTCCACTCCTTCAACAATGCTGACCTTGTAGTTGTATCATCAAGTGCTACTTGAAAGGAAGCTAGTAGGCACTCAATGATAGTATCCTCTTCAGGATACATGCTTGAGAAACTATATTGGCTAGTTAGTAGTTTACATGAGACATCAATCATCATTTTCTGTCATAACACACATAGGAGATTCGTAATAAGTCCTATACTTATTTGTATCACACTACATATTCAGAAAAGAAAATGTCATTCAAAACTTGACATGTACTTATTAAGTCAAAAGTGACACATTTATCTCACCTTCACATACGGGATCTGACAGCACTAAGGTTGTTCCTGTTCTTCCTGGTACTTTTGCACCATTTTTGTGAGAACGGTAATTTGTTCTTTTTGCTTGGCAATGTCAGGGACACGAGAAGACAAGCTACAAGAAAGAGTCGAACTAGAAGAGGAACTCTAGATATAGCTTGAACACGACTTAGATTAACCAAGAAGAGTACACAACAACACCAAGTAGTGTAAGCTAGAGCTCCAAGAGATGCGTTGTCGAGACTGAGGTTGTCCTCAGTCTCGACTCCTATTTATACTAGCTCAAAAGAAGGTTCTCTAGAACCTTCCACAACTTAAGACCTTCTAAGACCTTCTATGAACTTCCAGGAGCTTCCAGGAACTTCCAGAAACTTCCAGGAGCTTCCAGGAGCTTCCAGGAGCTTCCAGAAACTTCTAGAAACTTCCAGGAGTTTCTAGGAACTTCTAGATCCTTCCAGAGTCTTCCTAAGTTTTTTCCTTAGTACGTGGCCGTGACAGGCAATGAATTTGACGAGGTAGTCATTTTTTATCCTTATGCCCGCATTTGTATTTGCAAGGGCATATTTAGTATTGGTAGGAACATCTGCATTGTTAAGAGGCTGCTGTACCAATTGGTAGGGGCATTAGCTTGCATACGATGCCTTTGCGGTAACTGAACAGGGGACGGACTTGAACCATTGAATGCTTCATTGAATGGTGTTGCTAGAGAAGGAAAACCCTTTTCTGGCCTCTCTTCTGACTGGATGGCTTCAAGAAAGCTATTGCATAAGCCGACATTGGAGATGACATTCTCATTCCTCTATAGATAGCAACTCATAAGCAATGATTAATGCAAAGTTAAAAACCACATTGCAAAGTAAGCTACAAGATCCACTCCTCCAAAAGAACGTTTATTCAATGCCTACAAAATACTCATTATAGACAAAGGCGATTCCAGCACTAAAGACTACTAAACTCACTTGAACTTAATGTGAAGGTTGTAAATGCGATCCGAGGAAGCAATGTCGAAGCAAGCCAGGGCTGTGTCGATGGTGTGGCGGATCGTGTGCGAGCAGGCAGCCTAAGTCCTTCGCTGATTGCTCTTTCACTCACTTGTGCGTCGTGTCACTCGAAGTTGCCCGACCTTGGCTGCAAAATAAAGAAATCTAATTACAATAAAGAAATATCTATTTTACAAAATTTGGACATAATAACTTTTCATTGAATTTTTCATAGAGGAAAACTTTGTTACTCAATGGAGTGATTTTTAATGCAAAAGATGTGTGTATGTACGTTCCTTACATATCTTTGCAATCAAACTAAAAAAATTCATCACCAATTATTTTCAATAAAATATATTGTAAATTCATAAAAATTGGCTTTAAAAATCCAACAAAAATTGAAATTTTACTTTTTTGAAATTGAAATTTGGTATGCTTGAGAGGGATTGGCTAAGAATTGAGTGAAAATTTTGCAAGATAAAATGGACCAATTTTATTGTATATTATATACAAATATTTGAATGCCTCAAAACGGCATTATGTAAACATCTTGTAGGCGACTGCACATGAATGCAAGAATGCCTGAGAGACTGCTCTAAGCTCATTCAAGTTTCTGCAAGGAAAAACAGCAGAAAAATAAAAAATCTGCATACTTAATGCTAATTTTTTGTGGACATTACTTTCACTATGGCTAGTACTTTGCACAGACGATGTCATATGGACGAAATATTTGTGAAATATAAGTCCCCCCAACTTTGACAGTGAGCTTCAATTCGCTTGCATTTCATGGAGAGATCCTGTAAGATATGAGCTGCTGCCCACTTGTGCTCATCTAACACAGACAACAACTGTGAAAGCACACCAACAATTTCCAAGCGCTGGAAGACGCTTCCGCATGTGACCATGAAGTTCAAGGCCTAAACTATATGCGCATGATAATCAACAAAAGAATCCGAATTCAAGTAGCGGGAAACTCTTTATAATGTGCAGAGACTGGTTAGATTTGCAGATAGTACTTTGAGGATCTAGGAGCAGAGAATCAAGATTGCCAAGGACAAAACAATATTGTAATGGATTTAACGAACAATAGGTAACTTGTGCTGTATATTTTCAAACCACCGAACATAATATTAAGATGTACCAGTGTACAGATCTTCTTGTGTACATGCTTTGTACAAACGGTCGCAGAGTTCACAACCAAAATTCCATCTCTAGACAAAATCTATCACCCGACACAAACTGCACATCTCTCCAAATCTTCTATATCAAGAAAGCTACAGATTTTACTTGTAAAATACAAGTCCAAGACTTACTTTCAACTGCACCTAAGGAGTTCTCCAACATTTTTATCTTTGGAATTCCAATGAACCATGGTCTCTACATATCTAAAATAAAATCTACAGTCTGCAAAAATAAAAATCTACCTGCTACCACCGCACAGCGAAGATCTAAACAGAAACGAGAAAGAAAGCACCATATTTCGTCTTGATTACAACTTCATGAGCATGGACTTGTGAGTGCACTTTGGACTGGGAACTCTTCCACTCGCAAGAGAACAGCAGGACAACAAAAACCTGCGACAATTCTAACACTACCCTTTCGCCACTGGAGATCTGTCTTCGAAGAAAAGAAAATCACCTGCTATCCTCGCAGCCGAGATGGTGCCATTGACATGCAGGAGACCCTAGTATGTGCTTGGAGTGGTCGTGGTGGTGTTGTGGGCAGGCTTTCCTTTCGGGCTGTGCAGCTTGTCCATGATCTTGGACACAAACCCTTCCTTCTTCTCAATATCATCCCGGGGACCTTCATAAGCGTTCCCCTGGTGGTCGCCAAGCACAGCTCCGCCCTGCGCGTTCGTCATCCCGGTCGGATTCGTGGGCTGAGCCCCGCCATACCCCTGAGTTCCAGCAGCATTAGAGTTCGGCTGGCTAAATGGGTTCGGCAACCCAGTGGGATGGTTGTGAGTCTCCCGGTTGTGATGCGGCTCGCTCATCGGGTTCGGCAACCCAGTGGGATGGTTGTGAGTCTCCCGGTTGTGATGCGGCTCGCTCATCGGGTTCGGCAACCCAGTCGGTTGGTTGTGATGAGCACCCAAGCCTGCAGCCTCGTTAGGGTTAGTAGGATGCGGCCACCCGCCGTGCACTGCCGCACTGGAATTCACGTTCGTCCCGCCGTTGTAATCCGGGCTCGTACTCGGGTCCATGACACCCCCACCAGCATGGTGCCCCGCAAGTCCTCCTCCCTGCTGCCTCGTCTGCGCGGGCGCCAGCCCATGGCCAACCCCCGTCTTCGCCTTCAGCTTATCTAGACAACCCACCCGCGTCGACTCCGCAGTCCCGGTCGCGGGCGTCGCATCGCCATAGACCGGCGACTGCTGCTGCTGCTGCTGATGCTGATGCGCGGCGTCCGTCTTGTGGCCGTGCCCTCCCAGCAGCCCCTTCACCTTATCAGCAATACCCTTCTTCTCAGTCGCCCCCCCTACCATGTTCGGATTCGTCGACTGCATCTCCGGATGCGTCGTCGATGCATATCCCTGATTCTCCATGCCAACTCCTGCCATCGATAAAACTCTAACAAAACTGTCGAAAATATAACCAAACTATCAGAGCGTCTCACTGAATGATATCACAACTACCAGAAGATGATCAAAACTTGAGAGAATTCAAAATGCACTTGTACAGAGCCTAGCAAGAACTGTTTCTTTTGCTAGAATAAATGGTCCGATCGAAGTTTATAAGAGAGACGCCGCAGTGGCCGAGTCTTGGAAACGAACCATGGCTCGTCAGCATCGCTTCCTGTGGAGGCGCCAGGTGGCCTTTTGCACTAATTTTGTGCCAGGTGTAGCATGGATGGGGATATCATATCTCGAGACTGGGTCTGCCTGAATTAATTGCTAAACGAACTTATCGTCCTCAGTAACTTGTGGGTCGTGAGAGATGACTGTATGAAGTGAGATGGTCCAGACGTAGTACATTTTTTGGTAATGAATGGCGAGGTGCATCCCGTCTCCAAGCCCCTCGGAGGAGTTGTTTCTAGATCACTTCTAATTAGCCCTTCGAATACGTGATGATGCGTTTTTATTCAAAGTGTTTTGATGTGAGTAGAAAGAAGGTACTGAGATGAATCTATTGAAACCATCAGTGAAAATCGGAATATGGTTCTGAATATGATGTTTTTAGAACCTACTATTTAAGCAGTTCTTCTACAACAAGGGTGTGAGTCATCAATTTCACTCTACATTATGGTTAGGTCGCATCTCATGTAGATTTGAAGCTTGAGATGAGGAGTACTAAGATCTCGGATTGTGCAATAACATCAGTTCCTGCGCGCCCCACTTCTTCCAACTGACGACGACACCTAAGGGCCAACTACGATCCTGTTTCCGAACTCCTAAAAATACGCTAAACGAGAGGCTTCCAGTTTGTAACCCCTCTCCGGATTAGGAGTCATACATGTGTGATATTTTTATTTTTTATTAGATTGTTATATTAAAATTTATTTATTTTGTTTTGAACGAACGAAATGAAATGCAATTGCATACAACCTCAAACCACTGATGTGTGATACTGTTTCAGTGTGCTACAAGGAATCGCTTTGCACCACCATTATGACACGAAAATGTCCTGAGTTACTGCACTAAATGCCATCTCAGAGAGAATTTCAGCTCTTTCTGTGAGAGGGTCCAATGGGTGCAAGTAATTGGCTGGCAATGAACAGTGTGAGCGATTGGTGAAACTATTATTAGGATTGCGTGAGCGAGAGCAACGCTCGATTAACGCCACGAGGAACGATGGTGACTGTCCGTCTGGCTGGAGTGGACCACACCGACTCGGTATCCTTGGTCAGATTCCCGAGACTCGATACCTTGCCCCTCCGGATTCGGTCTACAGGACTGTGCAGTGTGCACTACACCCACCTTTGGGGTAGGATTCGATGCAACCTCACCGCCACCACGAACTCCGACGCATTCATTCTTGTTTCGGTCCACTAAATTACTTTCAAAGCTGTCAACTAGAATCACGATCAGTTGCCGATACCCAATAGTGCTCGCTAAGATACTGGTCCGCTAGTGTTCGGGCTAGCTAGCCGTTAAGTATTCCATTCCTGCGGGAATTTCGTTTGTTCAACTTTGAATCTACAACTTCTGATACAGGGGTACTGTAACCCGAACATGATTGCTTTTCAACTGGAGTTTTTCTAGAGCATAATGCTCTCTGGATGGAGGATAGTGGATGTGTTATCCACCTTATTCAGAGCTGCTAGCAACGTTAACCCTGGGATTTTTGCGGAATCTAGCTTGAGAGTATGATAAGTTTTTCGAGGTAAAGTTGGGCGACAGGGTTTCGGCAAGGGGGGGTTTAAGATTGAGTTGCGGTCGAGAGCGTTGGAGAGCAGGATGAATGGGGTGGCAGGGGGCGATGGAGCGGAAGGACAGGATGAAGGAGCTCAGGGGACCAGCTTGTCTTTCAATGGCGCCACTTGCCATGCGGATTTCTTAGAGAAGTTGCAGTATGAGGCGGTCGTTGTGTGCTCTGTGGTGCGAGACAGGAACTATGAAGCTAATGAGGCGTCCTCGCATGTGGATGCGGTGAGATTCTTGGTGGAATCTTTCGAGGCTGCGGAGCTCAAGGTGGAAGTTCTGGAAGGAATGGACCACAAGGTTTTCATTAAGGTGACGCATGCTTTCTGAAATGGAGACAATTTCTTTGCCATGCATTTTGGATCCTTCTGTTGCTCATGTGGTTCACTATCTATTTTAATGGATCTTTCGAAAACAAAAGGAGCTCTTTTGTTGTGCCTCTTCTATGTGTGTGATATTAGGCTTAGCTCTCTGTTTTTTCTCATGTCAGTAACCTTGTCGTGAATGTAGACAATAGCCTGATATTTATTTGAGATTTATCAATTCAGATTGCTGCAACGGAGATGATAATTGGTCGAGCTGCAGAGATTCTGCAACTAAAGAAATTGACAACTCTAGGTAAGTCAACCGACATATCCATGGAACCTTTACCTTATTGCATTTGGTTACATGGAGGATAACAGAGAAGGTCCACAATTACTTCAAGGGTCTTGATAGTATTCATACATGTTTTCTTGTAGAGTGAAGTGGTTTAGTATGTGTATATGTTTCAGGTCTCCAGACTGTGTTCGATTGGGAACTTCGGGAATCTTTCATGCGTCAACCGCACGACCAAGCGCTGTTCAGTTGGACAGAGCGCTACTACCTTCTTCATTACATCATCCATGACTTGGTATTTTCTCTTACCGGTGCATTGCCATACTCGTACTGTCGATGCTGTTACGAGAACACGAGATTTTCCGCTTGAAGTCAGATTTTATGAAAAATCTTATTTTATGAAAAATCTTATTTTATGAAAAAAGCTTATTTACTGCTATTAGTGAACTTTTGATGCTTATTGTTGATTCTTAAACTTCGACAGCCTTCTTTGATTGCACATGAACATAATTTGCTTATCATTCTGATTTACAGAGTGGTTGTAAAACTCATGTAACGTCTGGTTGAAGCTCCAAACTTGTTCCATCACCATCTTCAGCTACCTTGACTCAGCTTTTAGATTTGATGTTTGCATTATTGGATTGCTCGATGCGATATTCCATAATTTACATGTTTGAGCTTCAGTGCTGGTTGTTGCTTTTCACAGATTGCTTGTATATCAGAAGCGTAAACTGTGAGTTTGATTGACCAATGGATGTAAGTTGTCTGTAGAAACATGAATCAGCTGAGGAGGTTGAGTTCAAGTTCACAGATTCTTCTGGCAGAATTGCCTGTGTTGCTCTTGTGCCGGGCGTTTCAATAATGTCCTCTCTTGAAGAAGCAGGTCTTGTTGTTGACATCTTTCCATCACATGGTATGAACGCCAGATTGATATACATTAACGTCCTAGTTTTCAAGTTTCCAGCAACAATTCGTTCAAGAGTTGTCTCATACCTCTGAATACCGGTAGGGGTTTACACGTGATGGTAGAATTTGGGGTTCCTTGCGCTTACTTAGTGACCATGAGAAGCGCTTTCTGATACAAGTTTTTCATTTTCTCAGATGAGCAGACACGAAAGGCTCTGCTGCATGGATGGTCTTTAAACTGGTCTGGAGGAACATCTCAGCCTTTGGATGCAATCTATTCATACTTTGGACCAAAGGTGAAGTTCTTCCTAAGTTGCATTTTGGATTCCACCATCTTACATCAATCTTCTCCAATGTTCAACAGTTTCTTTCAGCATTCTTTAAGAGGAGTTTACCTTCTTTTCTGAGCATCCGTCTACGCTGTCAATCAAGCAACTTGCTAGGTTAAGTCCGGATTTTCCTAGTTCTAAAAAGGCACGTAAATAGGGTTCCACATTAATGTTCTTGTGCTTTGTTTTCACAGATTGCTCTTTATTTCGCCTTCCTTGAAATGTACACAAACTGGTTAATATTTCCTGCTGCAACTGGTACTCTTTACTTCCTAGTTGACCTTGGGTAAGCACCAATATGGGCAAATCATCATTATGTTTTTGGATTCTTGTATTTCATAGCTGCGTCCTATTCTTGTGCTGAATTGTTTATAAACGTCCAATGTTAGCAAACAACTTGGTGGTTCGTACTTTACTCCATCTGGTATAGTTTTCATGCGAATCAAGGTATAGTTTTCGTGCAATAGTTTAGGTTATCAAGAAAACAAGCACGCATGTGTATGCTTGACATGGCTCACTAACCAATACTAGTATCTGTTTACAGAAAATGGAGTCCGGTGATACCACCACTATCAGCCGTGACCATGGTGAGTTGGGCAGCATTATTTCTACAGTTTTGGAAGCGCAGGAACTTATCTATTCTAGAACGGTACTTGTAAACAATTCCATGCCTGGAAAGGACATCTCTCAATTATGTCATTGAGTTTATTTCAAATATTCATCGACTAAGAATTTTACAGTTCTTCTAGTCTTTCTAAATACTTGGTGTGAGTTAATCCATGCTCTACGGAGTTAGCGTTACTTCTTGTTAACCGACGAGGAATGTTATGAATTCAAAGGATTCTTTTGAGCCCGTATCAAATGAGACATTTCTGACCCGTTGTGGGATGAGTAAAATTTGAAGAAAAAAAAATTATCCAAGATGTGAAACATTGTGCGGGCTGGTATATTAAAACCTTTTGTTAATTGCAGGTGGGAGTTAAGGCTGGAGGAGGATGAAATCCATGCTAAGATGCCCTGGGACAGTGCAGAAGATGAACCGCTAATTGAGCAACATGCTCAACCTCCAGACGGTCTATCTAGTAAAGGAGTTGGCATCGATCCATCTGCAAGACGGGCACTCAACATAGAGGAATGGACAGGCCGGGTTTTGATCGTGCGCAACATTGCTGTTGTGTTTCTAGCTGTGATGCTTTTCCAGATCCCTTTCGAGCTTCTGTACGCAGCCTTTAGCCAACAATCCACGAACACAGTTACCAAGTACGTTGTCTATGTTCTAGATCTGCATATTCCATGGCCTATCTGCATCCTTCCGGAAGTATTCTGAATGTCTCCTTTTTTTTTCCTAGTCCTTATCATAGAATGTCTTAGTACTTGTGAAACATAGTTAGTCTTTGGATTGCTTGAAGACAATGTTTTTGGGTTATGCCATCAATTCCCGACGCTTTCAGACAGAGTATTTACAATTGTAAAGTGTCGGACTTCATCGATATTTATGTTCAAGCTCCCTTCTTCCTAATATTATCAAGTAATATTGCCTTTTGTGATCAGGTTATTCTCAATCAGTTGTTACCTCTTCTGTATACAAAAATTCAAAGTGGTTGGGGGTAAGTTGGCTGTTCGCTTGAATAAGGCACAAGCCCATGTCAGTTCTGAGGCCGCAGCTGATAGCCTTATATACAAGGTACTATGCACCTAGCTTCTGCTTTGAACTTATTTGCAAGCCGTCCCAATCAAGGGGTTCTAATGTATGAAACCCAGGGATACTAAACAAAGTCTCACTTCGTGCTTTTAGGTGTTCTGGATCTATTTCGTACAATCTTACATTGGAGTCTTCTACCAAGCTTTTGTGCTGCAAGATTTCAAGCTTCTCCGCCAGACTCTCATTGACCGCATGCTGGTGGCACAGGTTTGCAAACTCAGCTTGTACTTCCCCATTTCGCACTTGAGGCCGTATCCATATTGCTCATACCATGACTTGACAGAGACTCTAACAAGATACCATTTCTATCTTCTCAGGTCATCAACAACGTGATGGAAAGTCTGGTTCCCTATATGTCGTACATTTATGCCAGCAGAAGAACATACAAGTAAAGTCTCCTCCCATGGTACACATAACTAAATAACACACACGTTAGATTAAGCTTCGGAGCTCCTTAGGTATTCCTTTAGCTTGTTAAAACTGCATGGTATCCAATGGCAATGACGTATTCGAACGTTCACCTCTTGCAGCTCGGAGAGGAAAGAGAAGAAAGCAAATGGAGAAAAGGTGACTGAATATTCTGCCTCAAGAGTAGAGCAGGAATTTCTGAAACCTCGGTATATCACCAACATAGCTAATGATCAGCACGAAGGCTTGTTTGACGGTAGGCGATCCCTTAACTCAATACTGTTACTACATAAGCATCTTTCTCAAGTTCCCTGTAGCAAACTGTTTGTCCATGCCAAATTTCACAAATTTGTAACAATTTTGTTTGCAGATTACCTGGAGTTGGCATTGCAGTTTGGCATTGTGGTCATGTTCGCCTCGTTTTTTCCCTTGGTGGCAGTCTTGGCACTTCTTGTAAGCAGGCTCCACTCTCTGCCCTCACTCTACCCTCTACACCCCTTTTGTTTGAGACACTTAAGAACTCGAGAATGAAAAGAAAGTTCTATGTTTCTTGTACGCAATGGTTCCGTCTTGTCGAATAGGTGGTGTTGTCTCCAACTAGAGCTTCGTTACCTTGCAGAACAATTTAGTGGAGATTCGGTCAGACTCTTTTAAGCTCTTGGAGATGATGAGGCGGCCTGTTCCACACGTTGTCGGTTCCATCGGAGCGTGGCTGCATATTTTTAAGGTTGTTCTTTCTCTCTGGACAATCGTTTTGTGACCTCTTGTCAGCAATGGTTTTGTAGTTACGCCATCTCTTCAAATTTCTCATCAGATTGCTAAGTGAATGCTCTAGCACAAGTTTCCCCTTGAGACTCGACAATTGGACAATGACCTTAGAATATATGGTGTAATGTGCAGTACTTGAGTGGGGCAGCGATAGTGAGCAACTGTTTTCTGCTGTTGCTCATGTTCGACAAAGATGGAGAATGGCGAATGGACCCCGGCCTTGCAGGCGTGCTTGTTCTTGAACACGCTTTGCTTGCTGCCAGATTTGGCTTGTCATGGTTTGTTCCCGAGGTAAAGTAATTGAAATCTATACAAGAATTTATTTTGAGCTCCTTGTACATATACTTGCACCGGCACAGATATGGATCTTGCCATTTATACTTTTATCCCAATCCATCACATTAGCCATCTTCCACATCCACAAATACGTGCAGTTTTGCTGACAGGACAATGTGACTTCTGAAAACAGGTCCCGGCATGGGTGAAAGCAAAGCGAAGGAAACGAAGACGGATGCAAGAGGGCTACTCTCTTCATGTGCTGCGCTCCATCAGCAAGAAGCTGTTATCTTCGAAGCAGAGCATGTAGTCTCGCTCAAAACACCTCCCTCTCAGAATCTCTGCTTCCAGCATTGGGTAGAAAACTAGCCAAAGACATGAGATATAAGAATACATCAGCAAAACTTAGTTGGGCAAAATGCAAAATCATGTATGTTACAGTAGGTAGTGCACTTTATATGGCGATCAGAATTGGATGCAAGCATTGTTTTTAGTTTGGTGCGGGACAGGTTTCTGTCCCAGTTTGTATAATACTCTCGGACCGAGATCTGTTGAACATGGAGTTGGGGATCATGCACTCACAAGCTGTGGTTTCACCTTAAAATTTTACAGAAACTGCAATGCCACAGTCTGGAAGTAATGAGTCACAGGATCACACTGTCACATTTCAAGAATTCTTTTGTTTAGAAATCTTTTCTCCTACTCTATATCTCGTAGATATACATGAACACTCCTAGCAACTTGTTGCCCATCACTTACCATTTCAAGTACTTTAGAAATTAGGTGTGTCAGTTGGGTCACAAAAAACAAGGAAAAGTGTCTTTTCATATGTTGTGCGTGAGTGAAGGGCGACACTTAATCAGTGAGGAACTACAAGTTAGCTTATAGTGGAATAGGCACTTACTCCTTTCGGCAGCTGCCGATTTTGTTGTTGTTGTAAATTAAATTCTTAAGAGTTTGTATGATCACATGTAAGTAATAGGTTTATATGAACATCTTCAAAAGTTCATTGTTAAGAGTTCCTTATAATTGACAATCTTGTATATTGATTTTCAAAAACGATGCATTAAAAGAAGCATGCGCTATCTATGTTCATTTGGCCTATACAATAACACTAACCTTCAAATTTTTTGATTCATAACATTACTCATACTACCTAGAGTTCCTCTTCATCAATGTCATTTTATTTTATATTCTAAGAACAATATCTAATAATTACTTCATTAATGTTTCATAAATTCACATACCATAAAATGTTAAGTTTATTCTTTTTCTAAAATCACAAAAAAATTTACGAGGTCTAAAAACATAAAAACACAAAAACACAATCACCCCTTCATGATTTCTTCTTCTTTATTTCGGAAAATGGAACCCGGGGCCCAAACAACGCCCATTTCTCAATATTTTCACGGTGCATGGGATTTCTATCTGACTAACTTACTCAAGAATGTTATCATTTCTTATCAGAAAAGAAACAGAGGAGAGCGCATGACCACGGAGACGACGCCCGCTGCGAATTCCATCGCCATCGCCATCACCATCGCCATTGCCATTGCCATTGCCATCGCGACCACCTCGCAGGGACCTTGTGATGAGCCAGCATGAGAGGCGCTACTTGCTGTGCTCCAAGAAATATGGTCAGCCGCTGTTCGCCGCCGCATGGATCCGGGAGCGGAGCCAGGACGACACCGCTCACAGCGGTGGCGGATCGGAGGAGACGAGTCTTGTGGTCTTGGCAGGGGGCGGAGGCAACCAGCGGAGCGGAGTGCCGAACGCTTTGTTGCTAGCGCAGTACAATTTCCACACCACTGTGCTGACGGATGCGCTGGACACGCTCACCACGGGTGATGAGGCGCCGTGTCGCCTGGCTGTGCATCCCGCCGGGGAGGAGTTCGTGTGCAGCGTCGGGAGCGATTGCCGGTTGTTTGCGCTTCGGCGGGAAGAGAGCAAGGAGGTGAAGGTTGTGGCGGCAGAGCGGGAGGTGAAGGGGTTGGCGGGAGTTGGGGAGCAGAATTCTTTGGTGTTTAGTCCGGATGGGAGTCGTCTCGCTGCTGGTGGAGATGATGGACACTTGCGTGTGATCGAGTGGGGGACGTGGAAGGTAGAAGCGCGAAACCGATGTGGATTGTGTTATTCAGATGGTGATGTGAATGTAGTTTTGGTCATTTTTTGGTGAATTAGGGTTAGGGTTTATGATGTGATTTCAGTGTCTTGTGGTGATTGTTGCTGCGTTTATTGGTGGTTGATGTTTTTAATTTTTGTTTTGAGTGCAGGTGCTGGTTGACAAAGCGGAAGCTCATGAGTCGATCAAGGATCTGGACTTTAGCTTGGATGGTGCATTGGTGGCCTCGACGTCAGATGACAGTGCTTGCCGGATTTGGGACGTTGCGTCGGGGAGTTGTGTTGCGTCTCTTCCGAGGGTGCGAGGGGAAGGCATTGGGTTTGTGAGATTCTCTCGGGATGGCAGCCAGCGGTTGCTGTATGTTGCTGTGCGGAAACAAGGGGTGGGGTTTGTGTCTGTGTTTGATACCGACACTTGGAAGGAGGTGAAATCGCGGAAGCTGCAAGACGATCCTATTTCTGCATTTTCGATATCACGGGACGGGAGGTGAGTGTTTAAAATGTGCCGAGCCATAACACTATTCTTTTGAACTCGGCTGTCAATGGGAGCTGCAATTTATCCCTCAACTTTCGCTTGTGGTATTGTGCGAATATGTACTGGATGGACATGTTGTTATTGAGGTTTGATACCCGATCAATCTTGATAAAGTCAACCAAGCCAACAAATCTATGTTCATGGCTTCAGATCTAATTTGCAGCATGTGAGATCTGGCACTTGTCGGAAGATCGGGTATAAATTGGAAACGAAAGGAGTTTCATCGTTTCTCTAACTTGCCTCCCTGCTACTTCTGCAGGTATCTTGCTGTGGGGAGCAGTGAAGGAGATATCTCAATTGTTGATGCAGCCAATCTATCAGTATGTCAGAAGTTGAAGCGTGCTCATATGATCTTTGTCACATCCATGGAGTTCTCTCCAAGTGGTCGAGCAATTTTATCTGTATCAGCAGATTCTAGTGCACGCGTTACTGCAATCGAACCACTCAGAAGTGGCTCATGGCAGGGATCTCTGCTTTTGCTTGTTATTTTCTTCTTATCTATGTTAGTAGTTATTGTAGGTGAAAAAGTGTTCATTGATCTGGCATCTCACTTTTCTCGCTTATCACGCTTATCTTCGTAGTCTAATTTGAGCACAATGGGCACAATAATGCTTGAACAATTTAGATGCTTCTTATTGCTTTAAAATCTGTAAACATATGGAAATAGCAGGGTTAATAGGTGATGAGGCTGTATTCTAGATTTTCACTCAAATTTGTAAATTTTTCAATCAAGGACTTCATAGGTACAGAATTGAATTTGTCTAGCCTGATGCAACAGGCTCATCTCTTCTTTTGTATTGAGCAACTCGCGTGATTTTGGGGACATTTCGGAGAATCAAATGAATGTCTACTGGTAAGCACCGCCTCCGTTACAGAAAATGTATCTATAATCCCTCTTTCCTGCCTTCATAGCGGTAAGTTGTTCTAATTTAAGATACAAGTTAGAACTTACATTGCTAACTAATTTAGCTGGACCAATATCAACCAACGTGAACCCAGGTTGAGACACTCGGGGTGCCGCCGTTGATGACGGTCAGCAAGTAGTAACCTGCTGGAGCTGTGACAGCATTAGGAGGAGCTGTGATAGTGGAAACATGCTGGCCACTAGCTGCAGCAGGGGCCGTAGAGCCCAGGATCAGCATCCTTTGATTCATGGAGTACGTGTGCGTGACAAAGGGCGGTGCGTACAGATGGAAGGCCACACCTGCAAGTGCTGAGGCAACTTTGAATGTAACCTTGAATGCTGCTCCATATTTCGGATTAGTGTTGTCAACGAGAACAATTTGGGGCCTGCGGAAGTTGTAGCCATTGTTCAAATAGTAGGGGCTGTATTTCTCAATGCGAAGCTCGGTGGGATACATGACGCCGGCGAAGCTATATCCTTGGTTGGGGTTGCTTCCTGCAACCAGAACTTTCCCATCGGGCAACACAAGTGCAGTGGAATGGTAGAGGCGAGGGATGGTTGTGGTAGCCATCTCTTGGAATCGACGAAATCCAGGATTGTACAGAACGGGTGCTAGAGCAGGCTCTCGGCAGACCCCCCACCCAGCGGTGCCATACTTGGCGCCATTAATAATCAAGATTTCGCCCGTGGGGAGGATCAGCATGTCGCCCATCACGCGAGGGGATGGCATGTTCTCAATCTGCCATTGAGGATTTGTGGCTGTGATGACCAAGCGTCCACATGTTTGTAGAGCTGGTGCAAATTTTCCAGATCCGACGTTCTGGAATGACCCAGCTGGTGCCCCCCCACAGATCATAACCTCGGCAGCTTTGTAACCATCTGCGGCCGTGATGGGCAGCAGCACAGAAGATCCAGAGGATGGGTAATTCCTGGGACCGCCAGCCAACCTGGGAAACCTGCGTACTTCCGTTCCGGTCTTGTAGTTAAACATAATGGAATCCTGGTTTGCGAAGATGAAGAGGTTTCCATCCGTAGAGAGATGGACAAAGGGGTATAGATTGTTCTCAGCACCTGGATCTGAGGTTTGAGCCAACAGGGGCAGCCCATGGACACCTTCGCCGGGGTTGCGAGGTACAAATTCGTAGTTGAATTGCCGTCTCCCGCCGATCACGATTTGTCTCCCATCCGGCAGAATTTGGTTTGTTGCATACCATCTGATAACTGCGAGGGATCCAGGGTACTCCTTCCAGTCATCCCCTCCAGCGAAGCCAATTTTTCGCACCGACATCCCGCCGTCGTTCCATCCTCCAGTCTGCGTCAGCGACCCATCCGCTTGAAATGCACCCGACGAACACCAGGTGTCTGTAAGGACCGTCAAGGGCCGAATCGTGCTTGACGCCAGGTCGAAATCAATCGAGTGAGCCCAGCAATCCACTTTAAGGGCCAAGTCTTTGTTGTCGTTTCGGCAGTATCCACCCGGGAGTTTGATCTGTGATGGGCCATAATCTGTTCTGTCAAACATGATGACTCGGTTGGTATGGTGGAGAGCCATGTGCATTGCTGAGACGCCTGCGTTTGATACCACAAGCTCCCATGAGTCTCCAGCTCCTTTGGCCTCTACTCGTCCCAAACCTCCCACACAGCTCAGTATTCCTAAAATACTTAGAGTGAGCATCTTGAACTTGCTTCCCATACTCTTGCTTATTCCCCGCTCACTTAACTTCCTATCTGGTTCAAAGACTTTGTGAAGATCGAATGTAACCTACATCTATTCGACAATGCTATCGAGAACTCTTTCGTCTATCATTCAGTCGTCCAGAGTACCTCCGCACTACGAAACGCTGGCTGGCGGAGACTCTAAATGAAAATGAGCACTGAGAAACTGAGCCCTGACCCCTCTTTGAACAGACCAGCACAAGAGGGGTGGATGCTGCAACAATGTCTGCAGCCAGGACTAAGATACGTAAATGATGATTGTGTGCCGGCAGATGGGGATATCAATCTTTGGGATTGATGTATTTGTCGTTTAGGCACCAAAAGAAAAGTGGGTGAGCAAGCACATGCAGCGTTCTTTTGGTACCAGAGAATTTGTTTTTTATGGTAATACACAGTTGGCATTATTTCCCTCGACATGATAAACGATACGCTCGGAATTGGAAGGAATGATTTGTACTTAACGACCGAATCTCCTCTTCACACCAGGAAGGCTTTCATCGAAAAGAGGGCGTTTTGGAGATCATTATTACGAAACTCAGATTGTTACTTCACTCAACTTTCTTCCTGTCCAGTCAAACTGTCAACGGCACAGTTTGGATTAGCGCTGTTTAAGGAGCATGGTCAATACCAAGCCCGAGCTGTTCACACAGTTTTGGTGGTTTCAAAATATTGTATCAGGTGCTGACCTAAATTTGGAACTGGATGCAGGTTGTGCAGCTATATTCTACACATCAACCATCTCGAACTGATTGATTTCAAAGCTTCCCCGGAATAATCACAGTAAAGAATTTCGGTTCAATGCTCGCCAAATGATCTCATCATATAACGTGCAAGCTACGGAAGGTGCAGAGGGCTGAAAGCAGTCCATGCTTTCTGGAAAGTGGTAGAAGTAGAGATGTACTTATTATTGCAAGCTTTATCTGACTGATGAACGTAGTATCGATCATTACTATCTTATGTCAGGCTATTTCCCGCAGTTGTAAAGACATGGATCCTTTAGCGATGCTGTCAATGTTCACGGTCTGCACGGCTTTCTCCAGCGCGATGGCACTAACCAAGTTCAATCATTTTATGTGAAATGTATGAGTATATCCCATAGTGCAACGGAAGCCCCATTTTGAAAACTTTCCTGGAACACAGTTGGATGTGAAATATACTGATTGACCAGTGGCTGACAGATAATATTTCATGAACCACGTCCCAGAAGGGGAGTGAATGAGGGAGTGACTATACGAAGGATATTTCTTTAAGTCCACATAAAAGAAAACGATGCCTGCAGGACATCAAGGTGTAGCTGTCCTGGACCGGAATTCTAAATCTTCACAACCCTACATCCTGTCTAAAATGCACAAAATCATCTTCAACCAGTTCACCATCTCAAAAGGCAATCTCAAACTAAATCCTTAACTGATCCCTCCTTGAGAGACTTCAAAAAAGCACATAACTCCTTACCAAATATAACCTCCATCTCCTCCTGTCCAATGTAACCAACAAGACGATTACCTTCCCAGTGTGGTTTACTCTGATTTCTTGCAGGACAAACAACTATCAAGCTGATGTAGCCATTTTTACATGCAGATATCAAAATGCTTTTGGATACAGCGTCCCTCTTGTACGATTCCTCTGCATTCGTAGTCATCTCCGCCGCCCTCCACAAAACAGGACATAAATCTGATCGAAGCTTGAGTTGACACAGACAAGGAATAAGCAAATTTTCAGAGAACCTCACGAGGAAAAGAATATCCGGTCCCGACGAATCCATGAACATGAAGCACTGCTGACGAGATTGCTCATCAGAATTGAGGAAGTCCGTTAGACTCCTTCCTTGCTCCTTAGACTCCCTCCATGCTCCCACCGCTGAACCTGTAATTCTTGGCTTGCCGCGTGAAAATTCCGGAGGTAAATCTGCACCCTTGAAGCAAATCATATCGGCCAATTTTTTTGTACCATCGAACAGCTTCGGAATGTGGATAGTGAAAATCTTCTCCCACAACCGACCCAAATGAGATGCATCATCTCTTGAACTTGCCATTAACTCTTTAAGGCAACTTTCAAAATGGCCATGGCGTTCCAAATAATTGAGTAAAGCAGCATGGACCATTGGTTCTTCAATAACGTACTCATACATTTCCTCATCGATTACTCTCTCGATACGTCCAAGGCTACACTCAAAAAGAGTCGTATTATTCTTCGATGAAATAAGAAATGCTGGTCTCCCGCAGAAAGCAATGAATGTTCCCATTCTACGCAACAAAGCAGCCGCATCGAATCGTAGTCCATCCATAATAAATAGGCCTTTTGAGGTAGAAAACACCGTCTGGACTTGACGATAAAGTGAGGTCTTGTAGAACTTCTCTGTATAAGTTGTGATCCGTTTGAAGAAATTGTCCACTTCGTCCTTTGACCATTTTCCGTTGTTTCCTATCATGAGCAGCTCCACACAACTCACCAAACACCTTCTTCGGCCTCTAAACTTGTCTAGCAGATACTGTGCATTGTCTGCCGCATGCGCAGGCTCAAGCTACAAGTAAGATTTACAGAATTCCTGAACTTCATCCGCATCTGCCCAGGGAGAGAACTGAGCTAAGGTATATGGAACTGCCTCAGCATTTTGCGCTCCACTCTTTCCAATCGCTGAATTTAAAGCTGGCCCAATCCGTAAGAACCTCAAACCTGTGCCAGAAACCAATACTTTATGTCCACCACAGCCTGGAGCTGGTTTCAGTAGGGCATCAATGAATGGAGAAAAAATGGCCCTCTTCTCATTTGAGTATGGAGATTCAAAATATTCCTGAAGATAACCGGCCAATACCTGTGCTTCATCCAAAGCTATATTGAGAGTGCCATTCACACGTTCTCCAATCTTTTTCCACCGGCTATGTAGCTCTTCCTCTAGCACCTTCAATCGACGTTGACGTAGCTCTTCCTGTAGCCCCTCCAACTCAAGTCCATTCACAAGGGACTCGGTAAGACTCCAATATGGATCCAGATTTGGAAGGAAAACACCAAATTCTGTTTGGAGTATGAGCCACTCCAAGGGAGTCAAGTCGGTAAATTCTTCGAGAAAACACTTCAAGATTAGTAATCTTGAAAGAATGAGACAATGCATATATTGCACTGCCAGCACATATGGGTCCTTGACATATGTCCTTCTCGTGTTGACCAGTTCGATCAACTCGGCAATATCACGTGACCCACCATTTCCATCGGTTGTCGCTGTCAAATAGAAACCCCACTTCCCTGGGCTTGCAAGAACCTCGTAAAGAAAGCGAGTTTTGCCACACCCACTCACTCCGACAACTGGCACAACACCAGACGAAGGGTCGTCCACTTTTGTCCAAAGAGCTTTCGAGTCTCGAGTCCAACGGGCACTCAGTTTATGGAGTAAAATGGCTGGAAAACCAGCATGGTTCCGTGGCACGCCTTCGGGATCGCCATTCAATGTGGGCAACCTGCGCTCATTCCTACGGAATTCCTCAAAAAGCCCAGAACATTTCGACCTCCATTCACCAAACATCTCTTTCACCCATCCTGCAAGCAAAATCCACACATGCTATGTCACTCATTTGTGCGCTCTTGCAGATCCATCTAACCCGTCCAACAAACACATGATAGAACATCACATTGTACAAAAGATAGACCAAAAAATTGTCAAATCCTATGACAAAAACAAAATGCAAAGAATAGGGGAACATAGAAGAGAAGGCTCTGTACCTCCTTCACGGATTTTCAACCTCTTTGCAGGACTCCCTCCATCTGCAAATATCTCCAATTTAGTCAAAGAATGAATAAACTGATTTAACAAACTCAATCAACGATATAGCTACTGGGAGCTTAGCAGAATCTGCAAGGCGAGGACGAAAATCAAAACCTTTCAAATCCTACAAAGAAACTACGATTATTCAATTACTGCACAAGAGGTGACAAACTCAATCAAACTCACAAAAGCACAGAAGAGGATCACACACAACGTCACAAAATTCAATCAAACAGCAAAGGAAATAGAAAAGTAGCCAAGGCACTAGGCTTCATGCTATCAATCACAGGCGTGAATGTTGAGAAACCCTCTGCCACTGCCCGAACGATCACAGAACTCAAGTCTCCTGGGCAAAGGTCACAAAATCTGCTCAAACAGCAAACAAAAGAAGATGCCAGGATACAGCAAAAAGTTTTCAAGGCAATTAATCAAAATCCACTCATTAGAAGGAAGGACATCCTTAGCAGGCTTCTACTGCTGCCACTTTCAAAAGTGAGTAGGAAGACCTAAACCCTCCACAAGAACAAGGCCCGCTCCTCTATCAGTCGTGCGTGGGATGAAACATCCAACAAGCCATCGCATGAAACCCTAATTGTTGGACGGAGATACACATACAGCAAACGCCCCAATTGTAACGATCACACACGGAAGTCACAAATACCCATAATTACAGCCCCAAAGATGAAGACATACCCTCACAAACCTTGCTACAAATGCCTTGCGTCTGGAGTGAAGGCAGGTGGAGCTTCTGCCTTCCATAACAAAGTTTGCAAAGCTTTCAATAACCTTGAAATCCTAAAGTAGACAAGAACACCTGAGACGCAGTAGAATTCTAAGCAACCGGATGAGAACTAACAGTCTTCTTTCGAAGCTGCCCACGAAAATTACATCCCCCAAGAAAGCCTAAATTATCTTCAACCATGCTTATTCATGAAGCCAAGAAGCCCTGCACCCTATACCGATTCTCGTAAGGAAACCAGTAGGATTACCAATTCTAATTGCAAAAAGTTATAAGGCAATTAATCAAAATCCAACCAGTAGAAGGAAGGATATCCTTAGCATGCTTCCATTGAATCACGATGCGGCACGATGATACCCTACTTCTTGACCACTTTTCAACAAAGAAAACACATCAATAACTGTAGCAGGAAAAAACAGGCACCAAGCAATCCAGAAACTCAGACTAGCACTAGGATCAGAAACCTAAAGAATAGGGGAACACTCAACATACCTTCTACATAGCTTTCACACTCTTTCCAGTTCTCTATCCAGATTTCACAGTGTATGCAGTCCACAACACACTAGCTTCAAAAACCCTTATTTAAGCCTCACAGTACTATGCTTCAGACTAGAAACCATCGGCAGGAGAGGACATGGTTGATGTCATCGAAGGTGGACTGCAAAGTTTTTGAAAAGTTTGGTTGATTTCATTCTACTAGAAAATTTAACACTTGCACAAATACTGCACCGCCTCAGCACATGTAAACTGACTCTGACCACCAGGTTCGAAGGAATAAATTTAACGAAAACATAACATAGTCGACATAGTTGAAAACCCTTAAGAATACAGCCAGAACCCTAAAAGTATAGAGCCACAAAAATGACTGGCAAAACAACAAACCCTAGGTTAGATATGGAAACATACCTGCAGGAGGATGGAAATGTACAAATCTCGTAAAAAGCAATCGCACCAAAGCAACTCGGTTAGGAAGAACTCGGTTCAAAGAGTTCTCATCAGCAGCCGCAAATGTACTGGCTAGCGTGAATCCATTTCTTACAAGCGGATCCAAATCAGTTTCACGAAACAGAGCCACCTCCTTCGGCCGTAGCTTGCTCCGCAAAATGCTCCGGACGACCTCGTGCTCGCTGTTCGTCGTGAGGGAGGTTCCCATAGCTCTCCGCGCCTTCCCTCCTTCCTCGTCTCTGTGGTTTGGAGCTGCATTGTACGACGCCGTGCTCTGTTTCTTCGCAGCAACCTCCGAGAATCGAATCCCCTCCGTCAGTAAATTAACGAAACGGTCTATATATTCAGAATAAGAATCAGTTACACAAACCTCCCGAGAAATCTACAAGGTAAAAGAAAAGTAGCAGGCGAGGAGTTAGCTAGTACCGGGAGAGGCGCCGGCACATGCGCTGTGCTTCTCGTAACCCGCTGCGTCCGTCACAAACACATCCAAAACTCAGTGCAACAAAGCCGAAGAGAAAAAAAGAGACATTAAACATACCAAAACATACCAAATGTACCAAAATGCGCCAAATGCAGATAATCTTGAAGAAGGGAGATGAAGCGTACCCCCGAGGTGCGCTGCTGCGTGGCAATCTTAACATTGTCGATCGTCTGTTGGCCTTCGGGTTCATCGACCTTCTTCTTCTTGCGAGGCATGGCGGGATCTTCAGGTTGCGACTTCTCTTTTCCTTTCTCTCAATCCCCAAGCAACCCCAGCAGCAGAAAGAGGTGCAAGAACAACGACGACGACAAGGCGAAGGCCGGGAGAAGAAAAGACCGACAGAAAGTGACAGGCTCCGATGCCAATTTGTTGCACGAGTTCCTCTGCACTCAATTCCCCTAGAATATTACAAGGAACTGCGTACCGTCGGAAGCACCGTCCAGGAGAAAGATCCACTGTCCAAGAGAAGGCTGCAGAAATGAGCGCCAAAGGCAACATAAATCAAGCCATAGAGGAGACAGCGCTACAAGAAAGAAAGCGGTGCAAAAAACTGTTAACGATCGAGAGCAAATATTTTCATAACCTAATCATAATATGCCCAAGATGAATCGCGTTAAGAGATCTGGAAACCTGGAGCAACGCAGACGAGAAGACCGGCTGTGAGAGATGAGAAGCCCGAGTGACAAGGAGAGCAAGCTAGAGCAGAGAGCGGCGTTGCCAAACCGAAGTGAACGAGAGTGGACACAGAAAGTCAGAGAGAGGGAGGATCCGAGTACAGTCAAACCTTTCTAAGTGTTAACGGTTGGGAGCATATTTTTTGTTAACACTTAGGGAATAGTAACACTTATCTTTTACTTTATGAACTTATCTTTTACTTTATGGACTTATCTTTTACTTTATGGACTTATCTTTTACTTTATGGACTTATCTTTTACTTTATCTTTTACTTTATGAACTTATCTTTTACTTTATGAACTTATCTTTTACTTTATCTTTTACTTTATGAACTTAAAAATACATGTACCAATCAATTTGTTTTTAAAATGGAAACTAGAAACTATTGCTTGACCTCAAAGATATCTCCTTCCAAACTATCGTTCTTACAAAAGTCCTTTTTTAGAAAGTTATCACTTATCGAGGTAAAATTAACAAAGTTGGGAGCACAACATTACATAACACTTAACACATAACACTTACTAGTCTTAATTTTAAGGGAGCGGAAATCTCCATAACACATATAGAGTTTTAACACTTATCGAGGTAACACTTATTGAGGTTTGACCAGGGTTGTCACGGTCGTCCGGGACGCTCGGGACGTGGGGACGTCCGCGGACGTCCGCCAGCGCCAGGGGACGTCCTGTGACTTAGAAAAAAAAAATCACCCGCATAGGTTTCACCCCGGGGTGAAACCACATCTTCTACGCGGCGGAGGGGTTGCGGGGGAGGGTGCGGCCGTCGCCGCGGAGCGGGGGGGGGGCGTCGGACGCGTCGGGAAGGGGCCGTCCCCGGCGACGGCCCCTTGCCGTCGCCGCGGTGGGGGGGGCCGTCCCCGGCGACGGCCCCTTGCCGTCGCCGCGGTGGGGGGGGGGGGGCCGTCCCCGGCGACGGCCCCTTCGACGGCCGTGACAGTCCATGATCGGACGGCCCCTCGTTGACTTACGGCCTCGACGGCCGTCCTCGGTTGATTTTTAGGGCTTACCCCTTGGCATTTCAGGGAATGAGTATAAAAGACCCCTCCTGAAAGTTGCCATTACACTTCTGAATTGTACTCCATGTGCTACTAGTTGCACTAATATACGTGTGTATCTGTTGCATGGTGAACGGCGGCGTTCAGAAGTGTGTTGAATTGGAGCTTCTTCGGAGGCTCTAGTTCTCTTGAGGACGTGGTACCCCGATTTTTTGAAGTTTTTCCGGGCGATCTATCAAGTGCACCAATGGCGTCTAAAAGTTACTCCCCATGGTATACCGAAGTCCATATGATCGATGCGGAGAAGAAGAAGACTGAGATGGTTCAATGTATGCTATGCAAGAACACTTTCGCAAAGAGGATTGAGCGGATGCTCAGTCATTTGGGCTATGACAAAGTTCTAGGGGTACGAACTAGTGGAGTAGGTCGTTGCACTAATTTGTCACCCGCTATACTGTCCTTGTTCAAGAATTGCGGTGGCAAATTCCCTAACGACTCCAGAATATTCATGTCGGAGCAGAGTACTTCCCCGGTGACTCGTGGCAATATATCCCCGAGAGTGAACACTCCCATGGATGTGGACTCATGTGCTGGATCCCGGGTTTCTACTCCGAAGAATGAACCCGTTTTATTTGGTGAGGGTGTACCTTTCATTTCCACTTTTCCGGGGGAAGGTAGTGGACCGTTTCCTCCTTTGAAGGCAAAGAGGCAATCTACCCTTCAAGAGGGCTTCGAAGAGACTCAGAGGCGGGAATGCGACAAAGCATGGGCCACATGTTTTTACGAGAACAGTATCTCGTTTAACGTGGCTCAGAGTGCCTCTTTCAAGGACGCGGTGTTGAAGACGTCCAACATGAAGAGATCATACACACCTCCATCTTACCACCATCTCCGAACAAATTTACTAGCCCAAGCAAGGACTGATTTGGAGACTTCCTTGAATGATAGGATTTTTTCAAGTGTTAGGAAGTACGGGGGAACGTTGGCCCTGGATGGGTGGACTTCTGTAAGCAGTCGCCCTCTAATAAACGCAATGCTGGTATCTCCAGCTGGTGAGTTATTCTTGGGAGCCGTTGACACGAGTGGGAAAGAGAAGGATGCTGTTTTCGTAGCAACCGTCATTGAGAAGTTTATCCAACAAGTTGGAGAACAGAACATCATTCAAGTATGCTACGATAATGCTCCGGTGATGCTTAATGCCGGAAAGTTGGTCCAAGCACTCTATCCATCCATATTTGTCCAAGGATGTGCTGCCCATGCGATGGACCTTTTGTTGGAGGATTGGAGTAAGATGAAGTGGGTGAAGGAGCTTCTAGATCGGGCTAAGAACTTGGTTAAGTTCATAAAGATAAGGCAAATGCCACTCTCGGTATTTCGAAAGCACGAGGCAAAACTTAGCTTGTTGATGCCTGGTCAGACTAGGTTTGCATCGCACTACATTATGATTTCGCGTCTACTGAAGGTTCGAGGAGCATTGGAGCAGAGCGTTGTGGATCCTGACTGGAGAAACTACGAAACGAAGAAGACCTTATCTGCCCGTGACAAAGCGAAGATCTCACGCGATGTTAAGAGGGTTGTCTTGGATGACGTTTTCTGGGAGCAATGTGCAAACTTCAAGTGGATGACGAGTCCCGTTGTATATGCCCTACGAGAGTTTGATGCGAAGGAATCGGCATTGGGTAAAGCCTACGTCGTTCTCCGCAACCTTGAGAAGCATGTTCTCTCTTTACGCCATGAGCCCTTCAAACTAGACTCAGACAATGCTGATTACTGCGAGGACTCATTTTACGAGCGTAAAGCCATGATTAAATCACCCTTACAGTGTGCTGCTGCGCTTCTAAACCCTTATCTTATTGACGATGAGGACCTTCGCAATGATACTGATGCAATGGCATCGGCGAAGGAGGTCTTGTTGTCGATGGCTCCTCCGACACTGAAGGAAGTGGTCATAGAAGAGTTCTTTGCATTTCGTGAAGCTTATCCTCCGTTTCGTGACGTACGTGAATCCTCTAAGTCACAACTGCCGCCTTCTGGTTGGTGGGATATATACGGATCCGCTGGTAAATTCATTTCCCCAATTGCAAAAAGGATTTAAGCTCAGCCCCTGTCTTCTTCTTCATGCGAACGGAATTGGAGTAGCTACTCCTTTGTCCACGACAGGAAGCGAAACCGTTTACTTCCGGAGAGGGCTAATGACCTCGTGTTTGTGTATACAAATTCCAAGATAATTTCCCAGTCCAAGTTGAGTGCCTTAGGCAGGTTCTACGGGGAGTTGGAGGGGATGGAGGATCCGAAGGCCGTGGAAACCGAGGATGTTGACTACTCTAGTGAGTCTGATGTTGATCTACCCTTCGATGATCTATCAATTGACCCCCCCATCGAGGCCCCAGTCGACGACCTCGAGGTGTCTCCGAAAGGAAAATCCCGTTGTTCTCCTGCGCCAATGGAGCGTGCTTTCGAGTATGATGATGTCGAAGAAGAAGGTACCAACGAGGAGGATACGATTCATCTTTCCTCTTTTTTGAATGGAGACGGTTTATTAAACAGTGATAAGATTCTCCGGGGAGGATCCTCTCATACTACCGTGGATTTGGTCATACCAAAGAAAGAGGGAGACCCCACCATTGATACTTCTAAGGTTGTTTCTCCAAACTTCAACCGCCTGAAGGACGATATGGTTCCACCCACTACAAAGGAGGATGTGCCCGTACCCGTATCGGGTGCATCTCGCACATTGTTTGGAACTGCAAAGACTAGGGTCCAAGTTGGTGGGTTCGAATCGTCCACGAGGTTGGTTGAGTTGTCTAAAAAAATGAAGGCAGATGCTAAGGCTGCTGAAGTAGCGGAGAAATGTAGGAAGAGATTGGTCCGAACCCGACAAGCGGACCCGGGCCTCCTCTCTACTGATGACGGACTTCCAATTGGGAATCTCTTTGGGCCGAAGTTGGCTTTGGGAAAACCGGACATATTTCCTGAGAAACCCCCTGCTAGAGCCACGTCCAAGCGAAAGGCTGTAGACAAGACTCAGAAGGTGTTGGCTTTCAATCCTGGTAGGCCAAAAACTCCTTTGGATGACCCGAATGGCCCAAAGAAATTCCTGAACCCATTCGAGTCAAAGAAGAAGACTAAGGCGAGGGTGAAGAAGGTACGCGAGAGCGATGGCGATGACGAATACGATTCTTCCGGTCCTAGTGGGGCCGAAGTGAAGGACGACAGCGATTATGTGGCGTGATTGTGCACTATAGTTAGAAGGCAGCATTTCCAGTGCAGCACCCTAGAATGCCACTCTTTTATGAATGTCCATTTCTAGAAAACCATTATCATATCATATACATTTAACTAAGCGGTGGTGCTTGCCTCTTCAATATTGTCCTCCACGTTGTGTACTTATGTTTACTTTGATTGTACTTCTCGCAATTTCTTTCTCGTAATGAATGTACACAATCTACATATGAAGTTCGATGCATCTAAGTACTAACAATTCTTTCAACACAAATGCGACTCCGATAAAACATAAATGAAATTGTATTAAAACCAGAGGTAATTTTTGCAAGTACATATAGAAGTAGTGTAAAGTCCATACACCCGGCTCCGCAACCAATATATATATATATATATACTGCTCTAAATACGACTATCACCCAGTGTATTGTCACATTAACCGTAGTAATGCGGGTACCATGTCCAACGTAAATACTCTACTCAACGTCCATTGTTTGCATTTGACCTCCGAGTTTGGCGTCGCTGGCTTGGATGTGTAATCGTACCCCCCGATCGATATTCTTCTTCCACGCGATCCAAAGAACGACGATTATCTTCCCCCCATTCGGGATCATCTTCATAAGGGTTGTCTCGATTGCGCTTCTTGGAATTCTTCCCGTTCCACAACTCCTTTGCCTTCTCAATCTTGGCTACTGTTTCTTGCACAATCTTCTCAATCCTATTGCGTGACCAACGAGAGGAATTATCCTCCGCACGAAGTGCCCTCCTCCAGTCGTTAACTATTTTCTAAAGAGCATCGTCAAACTTCTTAGTGATCACCCAGTAGTCTAGGTCCGAATATTTGAAGGATTCCTCTGTAAAAGTGCGACGATGCTGAATGGCTTCTTCTAGTTTGGCCAATACAAGTGCCCTACCAACCGGGGTTCTGTCATACATCTTGTACTCATCAAGTTGGCCATAGTCCCGTTCTACTTCTCTTCTCTTACCGTCGGCATCTACCACAACTTCCGGTTTTGGAAACCGGAAGAAGCGATTGCGATGTATACTCCAATGTCCACCGAAGTTCCTACAAAAAAATTCTCGGTCCTTGGCATCCGGAATTTCACTTGACCTCATCTCCACCTCATAGTCGTGTGTCATCCATGAAAGATCGTCCATTCCGGCATCGTTAGCCGTAGATAGTTGGTGAGTCATTGTCTCCGGGTTCCAAGCCAGTGATTTGCCCCAATCATAATAATTCAGCTCTTTCTTAGGTAGTTGGTCTAGTGGTAAATTCCACCGATCAAACTCATGCCCAGGCGGCATCACGTGTTGTATTCCAGCATCTCGTAAAAACGTGAACTAATTGGGGAGCGACACATAACACACTGTTTGTTGTTTAAAGCAGCCTTCGCGATGCAGGTTATGTGGAACTTGTGATTACAATTTCCCATCTCAAAGGCCCCTTCCGGCCCAAAATATTGTTGACAGATGGGACACGTTTCCTTCGAATATTCCTCCGACGGTTTGCGGGTATGGATAACCACACGTTTCGATTCATCCAAATGAGATGATAGTACATCGTACGGCATCCACCCCTCCTCGACCTCTAGCGCCCAGTCAATGACCCCTTCTTTATTTTTGGAACTATGTAATGTGCGCTCCATCATTTCTCCTACATCGCGCCATATCGTGATTTTTGTAGCATCCTCGCCGCCCTTGGCTGCTGCCTCGTTATACTTCTGTAAAGATGATTGGATAGCTTCTTCGACATCCATAGAAGTAATTGCACATTTCTTCATATCCTGTTGTGCTCTAGAGACTATTGTCTCCTTATCTCGTAGTTTGTGGACCCAACCAAGCCACGATAATGCCCTTATGGAAGATGGTGTATCATCTACCATCTTTATGGTGGTCTTCAGCCTTTCCAGTTCCGTACGGGCCTCGTCTCTTTCCCTTCTAGCCACCTCCAAATCCCGTAAAAGAATGTCTAATTCTATTGAATCATCCATTGGCCCTTTTCCTCTATCCTCATGTCCTGGTGTTGCTTGGCTAGAGCCAATGTCCAATGGAACTGGACCAGATGTCATTTTAGACTTCTGAGACGCCATCCCTTGTGTGGCCCCATCTCCACTTTTATTTGAAAATTTAGAAAGGCCAAGGTCATCGGAATCCTCACCATCGCTCAGTACTTCAATGATACGAACCTTTCCTTCCACCTTCACCACTTCCTTCTTCACCGTAGGCTTCACTTCTTTTGTTTTGTTTTTCTCCTTCTCTACCGGGTGGTAGATTTTGCACTCTTCCAATTGTGCATAAAAATTCATCTTCACATGGTCCAACCTTCTTGTCAAACTCTTGATTTGTTCCGTTGCATCCATTAAATCCTTACTCAGGGCCACGTTCTCTTCGCCTAACTTCACACGGTCTTCCAGAAGAGGCTTAATGGAAGATGCCAAAGTGTCAAAGCCAAGGGCACCCTGTATCATGCCCGGAGTGATACTTCTAAATGCATGAGCCATATTTATGAGATCTGGTGCCATAGCGCCTAATACGGAAGCCCCTTCTTTCAGGGTGTGTGCAATCTTCAACACATTATGAATTTGTTGCACTTCCTCCGTGGTTTTTCTTGCAGCGTCTCCCTCTGTGGTATTCTCTAAGCCCCCACGCTGTTCATCAGAGGACACCTCCGTCAATTTGATGCTAAAATCTAGTAACTCCTTCAATGATTCATTGTTTGGCATCGACTTCACCAGCTCCATAATCTCCGAAATGGAATGAACTGCATCCTTTGTGCTATCCTCTTCGGTAGGCACTTGTACTATTGCCAAGGAACTTGGACCATAATCCACTGAACGAGGGTTGGAGCATCCGGCTTCCGCAGCCGTAAGATGTGTTGAGCAGTCATTGTCCACCTCCACTTCCACCTCATCTACGGCTGCCTTGCCCTTTGTATCGTTGGAAGATTTCACCGTGATTTCCAGGTCTGCTCTAGGAATAGTAGGGACATTAGTTTCTGTGGCAACGGGGAACATCGTAGCGATCACATTGGCAATGGCAACGGGCTTCTTTTCCTCTGGACGATGCGGAGTTTCATTCTATAATTTTTTTACTTCATTCTTCGGAAAGCTCTTTAGATGTGGCCACTGCCGCTTTCGGAACTCCGCTACGACCTTCTTTGCTTCCAAAGGATCGATCAGATATAAATCCGGAATGTCTCTTACCATCCATCCAATTTTCAACGGCCTGTCTTTCGTAGTGGGGTACGTACACCAACTAATCTTCCGCTTCAATATTAGCTCTGCATATACCATACTGCAAATGGTATAATTGAAATGGCCTTTGCTGGGCTTCCGTTGCCCAAACATAGTAGTCCAGACTTCATATGCCCGATGCAAGAAATGGTCATCCATGCATGACCAGGGCTTGCAACTAAAAGTCCGTGTGTTCATCTCGTGTTCTTCTCGGGGCCACAACTTGTCAATGTGATACATCTTCACATACTTCTTGCACTCCTTGAAAGTCCAGAAAATCTCCCCTACAGATTCCCAGCCTTCTTCTGCTACAATGTTTTTGTTGTCTAGGATCTCCCAAGAAAAGTTGTGGCACATTCCCTTCGGCCTGTTCCTCTTCCCGGTTCCTCCAATCTCATCATGTTCCGGATCCGCCATAGTAACCTCGTTTTAAACAAAAACGATATGGTTTTGTTTTAAAGAAAACAAGGAGTTGATAAATGACGTTTACAAAATAACGAATACAGAAAATTCAAAAACTCCCCCCCCCCACAATAAAAAGGGACCCCCATCTCCTCACCCCCACGTACCAACAAGCTCCCAAGTGAATTGGGAAACTGTAGCAATAGGAGAGGGACTATTGAGGAGAGTGAAGTGAGGAAGTGGGGGACGGCCGTCGCCATATATGGCGACGTCCCCAACCCTACGGCCGTCCCCCCGAGCCTAGTGCCGTCGCCCCCCGATCCTACGGCCGCGGCCAATGGCCGTCGTCCCGAACCTGACGACGGCCGTTGGGGGACGTCCGGTCGAGGGCCACGGCGACGGCCGCGGAGGCCCGTGCCTCCGCGGCCGTCCGATCGGGCCGTGTCCTCGGCGACGGCCGTCCGATGAAGGCCGTCGCCGAGGGGACGGCCTTGGAGACGGCCCCCGAGGGGGCGGCTTGCGGCCCTCCGATCGCGGCCGTCGCCGTCCGATGGCGGCCGACCGCGCGGGGACGGCCGCGTAGACGGCCTTGGAGACGGCCGCGGGGACGGCACCGTCGGCGACAGCCCGCGGCCGTCCGATCGGGGCCGTCTCCAAGGCGACGGCCGTTCGATCACGGCCGCGATCGAAGGGCCGTCCCCGCGGACGGGCCCTCGCAGAGACGGCCCACGGCCGTGGAAACGGCCCCCGACCGTGGGGACGAGGCCGTCGCGGCCGCGGGAAATTTCCCTCCCCCCCCTTTTTTAAAATACAAATGAAAAAAACATATAATGCTACATCTTCCGACCACATATTACACTAAACCTGTTAATTTCTTTCACCAATTAAAATGAGAACAGCAGTTAATGTAAACATGAATTAAAATACTTCATGGTATGCAAAGCATCTAAATTCTTCAACGAGTCATTATTCCGTACGCTCCACTGAAGTTAATGTATGTGTCATTTATTCGAATCATTATTTCTGTTGTTTCTATCATACGCATTTCAAGGTGGTCTATCATCGCACTCCAAAAGTTCCTTGCAGAAATCGAACTCATCTAAACTTGTTTCAGAAATTGTAATCTAAATAGTTCTCCGTCTTCTTATTCTCCGCTTTGAATTTTTGTTTTTTTAAATACATAAGTGCTTCTATTATACTTTCATTAAACGGCTTCATATTATCAATTTAATTCGAGTTACCATCTCTTTATGTACTTTTAACGTTCCTCCCTCTATACAATTTCCACTTTCGAATATTGTTTTCATTTACCTCTTCTTTATTTTCCTCTATGTTTATTCCCCTCTAGTTTATGCCCTTTTTTTAACGTCTAATTTGTCTAATTTAGAACTTCAACCCTCAAAGCTCCATAAATGTCATTTCGTGAATTTCTTCCTTTCATATCGTTTTGAACGTTCGTATTTCGATTTATTTCCTCCATGACCCATGTTAAAGTATATTTTACTAATTCGACCACTATTCCACCATTTTACTAATTCTACCCTATTGCTTTAGTTTTGAATTATATTCTACTAGATGTACCCTACTGCTTTAGTTTTTATTGAGTACTGTACCCCTCTTTCATATATACGTTTTCAACTCTCCATGTATCACTACATCATGGCCGACTTCTATTTCTTGTAATAATTATAATTTCGATACTTTCCCTCTCAAACTATTCTTTATTCGTCTATTATTTTGATGGTTCACTCATCTGTTTACTTATGAATATACTTCTACTTCACAGCTTTCCCCAAGTGTATCGATACGTTATTTCTTAATATTACACCCGTCGTCGTTATAGTTCTAATATTCATATCCGTCCTCAAACCTCTTGTTCTTTGTGTTGTTCATTAATTTAATTAATTACTATTCCGAAACAATACCACCCTACTAAACATCGTTCATCAGTATTTTTAGTATTCCAATAATATATATATATATTTCTAAAATTATGTCCCGTCAATATACGTTTTCGTGTAATAATTTTATTTCCGTACTTGTAGCTCCAAGTATTTCACGTTGTGACTTTTTAATTTTTCCTTGGTACAGTATAGTCTATGTGTCTCTATGAATTATCGTGCTTGTTAAATTCTCTCATTGTGTCATTAGTAAGTGATTACTTTTGTACGTATGTACTATACATTGTACAAGTTAGAATCCAATTCCATATTTATATTTACGTTAAAGTGTATATGAATAAACATATATTTGTATAGAGTATAATGTAAATGTGTTACCTAATTTATTTATTTTATTTCATATAAGTTGCAAGGTACAACTCAATTCTGGGCGTTGGAAACTAGAATTGTTTATAAAAACAATGATTTCAATTTTAGTCGTTCACAAATTGGCATTATTCAGTGACGGTTGAATGTTTTCTGTTTTAATTTTGTTTTTTACTATTATCCCTTCCTCATCTCATAATGTGAGCTAGTGATTTTTTATTTTTTTTAATGATAACACAGTACTACGGTATGGAAGTTTGTAAAATAAAAGACATTAAAGAGCAAGGAGAGTTTTTATATTTCATATAACTCTAAACCAGCCATGAGAAATTAGAATTGGACCATTTGTTATGAAAACAATGAATTGAGTTTTATTCCTCCCATGAATTGCATAATCCCAAGAGAATTGAATGTTTGTTTTGGTTTATTTCACTTTATTATTATCTCCAGTTTCTCTCATAATCTAAACTACTATTTATGTTTTTATTTTTGATTCTACCATAATACTAAAGAACGAGAGTATGTAAAATTAAAGAAATAAAACTGGGGTAAATCATTCCATTAAAAATTAGAGTCAAAGAATCTATATAAATATTTTCATTGTATACCACTATTCGAGAAGAAATTGGATCTATATTTCTAAGAGATTACCCTAAACCGTAAACCGGTGAAATATAAATGCAAATCTCTTAACCATTTAAACGTAAGGTGCACCGCATGAAAAACCAAGTGTGTACATCAATTTATGCGTTGAATTACTTCTAGTGCATTCTCTCCGCGATGTTCCTCTTATCATATTGTTGTTGACATTTACTCTTTTGATTCGTTAGTATAAAATGTTAATTCATTACCGTATGCTAAAACATGAGTAACTTCGTTTCTTTAAATGACAATTAGTAAAAACTGTTTTAGTGTACCCACAATGTTTACGGTTCTTTCCATTCAATAGGATATATATTCTTCTTCATAAACGTGTTCACATTATTTGTAGATCCTAGGGGGTTATCCACCCCCAAAGAACCAAAATATCACATAGTTCATTGGATCCCAATTTCAAACGTCGACCCCACCTCCCCGATCACAGGATCTTCAGGACATTCCCCACAATATCCGGGATATGTCTGAATTTTCCATTTGTAGGAGATATGCTGTCCAAACAATCCCAAGTGGGATTGTTTGGGACAAGAAGGAGGGGGGAGAGTAGGGGAGGAGAGGGGGGACGAGAGGAAAAAAAACACAAGGGGAGGGGAGTTCCTTCGACCCTCCCCCCCCCCACCGGCCGTCCCCGGGGACGGCCACGGCCGACCCCGCGTGGACGGCCTTGGCCGACACCGCGGTTGCAGCCTCCCGACCCCGGGGTCGGACAAGGCCGTCCCGGGGACGGCCACGGCCGACCCCGCGGTCGGAAGGTCCGACCGCGTGGACGGCCGTGGCCGACCGCGGGGTGGAGCACGGCCGTCCCCGCGGGGTCGGACAAGGCCGTCCCCGCGGGGTTCAGCACGGCCGTCCCCGGGGACGGCCACGGCCCACCCCGCGGTCGGAAGGGCCGTCGGCGTGGTCGGCCGTGGCCGACCACGCCGCTGCAGCCTCCGACCGCGGGGTGGAGCACGGCCGTCCCCGCGGTGGGCCGCGGCCGACCCCGGGGACGCCCGTCGACGTGGTCGGCCGTCCCGACCGCGGGGCGGCGGTCCACCGACGCACCCTTTGGGGAGCGGTCGCGGCCGCACGACCGGTCGCGGCCACGATCGTGGACGGCCGCGACCGCTCCCGCCACGGACCAGTTACGGTCGTTGGATTCTCCATTCCCCGAGATCCAACGGCCGTAGGGGGGCCGTCGTTTGACCTAACTGGCTGCCTAGGGGTTCGGGCCAGCATAAATGGCTGGCCCTTCTTCCTTTTTCTTCACTTGGGTGCTCGTGCTACATGTGCTGGATTTACTTCAGCTCAGTTGCGTTCCTCCAAGCTTTTACTACTTCCCCACGGGTTATCGTGGGATTGTGTTTAGGGTTGTCAGCACCGTTTGTTGGTTATTATGAAACCAACAATATAGTGCTTCATACGTACGGTTTTTTGGCAGGAGTTCTGGGTTTTGTTTTAGTCCTTATGCACTAGATATATACGAGATTAAATCAACTTTTATACGGTGGGGAGAAGTTACAGGCATTGTTACGAGGTTGGTACGATACACGGTATTCACAGCTACTCGCTTACCGGACTTTCGCCATGCCTCGTAACGACCGGGGAGGACCCTCCACTCCTAAAAGGAAACACCCCTTGGATCCATACGCTACGAATGACCCTGATTGTGTAGCAGAGATTGGATGGGAGGGGGAACCATCACCATGGCGGATGGTAACTTGCAAGGAATATGTCAAGATGAAGCACCTCATGAAGTTGATCCCAGTACATCTACGTACCGAGGCTGCGGAGAAACAAGCAACACGGGGAGAGATCAGGATCGACAATTGTGAAAGTAATCATTTCAAAATTCGATACAACGAGGTTTTTCGAGCAGCACGAATCCAGAACTCCCGACCTCATATCATGTTGTATTCGAATATGGCAATGGTGTGGGCGGAGATAGTCTTACATAAGAGGGTTGACTGGACCACAGTCTCGGGCCTGAGGACAGATAGAATGAACAGAGACAGCATGGATCTTGTAACAGACTGGAGTGGACATAGCGATTGTCCCCCATTACATATTTCAAACCGTCGGAGTCCACCGGCACAAGATGCAGGAATACAAACTCTAGCCATCGAATATAATGATGAGGAACAGGAGAGACGTCGTTTAAGCTATGATGATGAAGACAACTATCGAGGGCGTCGCTCAAACGAAAATCCCAGGAATCGCAGAGGGCATCGTGCCAAAGAGTCATCACGTACCAACCATGAGGAGTATGGACAAAGCTCTGCCCACGGGGGACACCGTTCGCTAGATCGTCAGGACATGGGACCCCCACGAACAAGGCTATGGCCACTGGGAACCGGAAGGAGCTGATTTACCCTTTGACTTTGCGGATGGTGCGTATGGACCCTATGGGGGACGACCGTGGCCAGATTATGCAACGGGATCAAGATACTTTAGTAACTATGACGACGGCTGGTCGGAAATACCGAGTCCTCCAAGGAGTGCCAGTCCGCGCCATCGAACACCTCCGAGAGAGGTACCTCACGGTTATTCCCCAGATCGCGAAGAAGATACGCAGAGACTGGGACGTGATGATTACGCAACTCCCCCTCCATACCGCGGATATGGTGGTCATGGTACCCCATCTGCCCTATTTGCAGAAGATGATTACAGATCATCTTCGCGGACTCCGCCTGGAATATTTCCTCCACCTCTAGGTTATCACACCGACGGTACTGATCACAATAGCGGGGACAACCGCAACGTACTTCATCGCGATGACAGAGTACCACCTCCTCCTTTTGGATACCCTCCCGGTCGAGTTGTAAGAGATAGCTATTTTGAGGAAGAACTAGAGTTGGAGCGAACAAGGCAAAATTACGTACTACAGATGGAGAATCATGCGTTTCACCTTAGACGGGATAATCGAAGATTGATGGAGGAGAGAGAGAGACTTCTGAGAGCCTCCACAAATTCTGCAAGGCACGGGCCACAAGAAACGTACGATCGGGGAGGTCCAAGCGAACTCCCCAATGATGGGAACTATTATCATCCATATGACTACAATGGATTAGGGTGGAGGGGAGACTATTAGAATGGGGTGCATGGTAGTACTTTCTACAGCATCGGAGCGTACCGAGACTTTAATGTGGACTTCGCATATTACAAATTTACAACGGAAAGTAAAAGATGCAAGCATAGTATGTACGTAGTTTGCAGTTTTGTAGATGGAGGTTTAAAATGTACGGACTCAAGAATACAGGCACGTGCCACATTTTGCAAGTAGAATAGATATAATTAGTGTTTTAGAGTGTAGTTGTGTTGTCTTTTATATTGTAGTTGTCTTCACATTTGAAAGGAATTTACCTTTTTAATATTCTTGTAGCCGTATTCGAAGTGCACATTACTATCAATATCACTATTTTAAATGACAACTTCCTATTGACATGGGTTACGAGTCTACGGCTTACGAGCACTAGAATATAATGAATCTCAAGACAAGTATGCAAAATAATTTTCAATTATTTTTTTGGCTAAATTAATAAGAATGTCGTGAATGATATTTTTTGATGGATGCATATTTATATCTAAGGTATTTGTTTGTACAGGGGATTATGAGCAATCACGTTTTGCGGCCCTACGCTTTCGTCTTCACGAAAAGAACTTGAGTATACGCTTGCCAATATTTGTAAGAATAAAAATTACAAAGCATAACGGTTACAATTCACATATCGCATAATTTTCATAATTAGAATTGAGAGTATCGACTTTTAGCTAGATGTGTGGAGCCAATCCGTTTTCCTCATAATACAAGGGGTAGAAATAGACCAATCTTAGTACAGAGACCATATTTGAACCAAATGCAAGTAAACTTTATAAACAAAATATTGACCGGTGTACAAAAATTGAGATTCCAACATCTCATAATAATATAGAGTGTAAATATGACTATTCACTACTAAGAGCTATGCCCGCCGTCCGGTAACAAAAAAAACATTATGCTTTTATAGGAATACGGAAAGGTAGATATGTAACTCCATATCAGTAACCCTCGCGATAGTGCTCGATGGGAGTGGGCCAGTTGTGTGTATCTCTGAAACGGTTAATAAGATGTCCGAGTCCACCAATAGTTCCTCTGTTGTTTTGGCAAACTCTCTCAAGGTAACCTTCGAAAACCATTGCGAGTTCTCCGATATTCTGGAAATGGCGTGTTTCTACTGGCTCGGCTTCGTGGTATGCCGTGCACATGTTGCCCCTGTTGATCTTCGCCGCTATCTTCGCAGCTGCGAAATCCTCCGATGCAACCGTCAAATCTGGAATGATTTGAATATCTTGGTTTTCCTTGTGTACGTATACCACGCGAGGATCCACCCAGTATCGCCTCCTCATAGTCTCCTCCTTCTGATGGACACTCTCAAAAACCCAAGGCGACCTTCTGTTCTCTAGTGTCTTCGTCATCAAGCCCCAATCACAAACCCGATGTAGATCTTGGACTCATCTTCCGGAAAGTGAAGTAGGATGTTGTCCGGTGACAAGTCATTGTGGAGGTAACCGTATTTGTGTACGGCATCTATGATGTTACACAATGCCCAAGCAAGCTCTGTACGCTTACTTCGGAAAAGTTGGAGACGCTTCCCTAGAATCGGACTGTTGTCTGCATTCTCTCTGAAGATGTAGTCGATGGGGAGGTCACCCGGGGCCTCGTTGTCTCTCTGTAGCATGGCTCGAAGGGTCCCACCAGTTCCACCAGAACATGAATCCCACATGTTCCAACTGATGAATGGCCTGGAAGCGGATGACACCAGGATGGGGAATCCTTATCGCAAGAGATTCATTGTTGTGGTCCACACGTGCCAAATCCGGCCTCATAGACCAATTGAGCGGCCGTTTCTCAGCAAACTCCCAGTACGCTGGGATTTGCGGGTTTCCTTCGATACGAACCCTACGTATGGTAGCATAACCACCTCTCTGGACTTCCTTGTCCAAGTAATAGAAATCTGCAAAGTCTGCCAAGATAGTCAAATGCCGTTTACGTAAGTCAGCCGCCGTCTCCATCCCAATCGGAGAATTCCACCAAGTAATAGACGCCCGTCGATGCTTTCTTGAGCTATGGGGCGCCATTAGTCTCGTGAAGCAATCTGCCTTTGCAATAGTATCCTTGAAGGCCTGGACTCCCCCCCTTTGCGCCTTTGCATACTTAGTAATAACCTCTTTAGCATTCCATAACGCATCGTGTGCACGTTGTGACACGAAATGATCGTAACCGGGCTTCTGCGTATCCGAATGCCAGCACGGATCCATCAAACGATCCCTAATCTTTGTCTCCATCTCTGACTTGAATTTCTTGGGCCATCTTCCTCAACCGAACGTAACGACTATTCAATGAAACAAGGGTATTCTCCTGGTAAAATTCCACCAGCGATGAAATGCCACAATATAATCCTTGCAACGTAAGCTCGGCATGTCATCGAATTTGTTCGCCCATTCCCCCCCACATTCTTCTGCTTTTTATTCTTCCGCATCGTGGAAAGCCTTCAAGGCTTCAAGAACTCGTCAACCGCAACTCCAAAAGAAGAAACCTCAATTCCCACAATGATTAATAAGAGCAATACAAATCCAAAGGTTTTGAAAAAACCGTTTAAAAATTCGAAAAGTCCCCCCCCCCCCCCCCCAAATGAAGGACCCCTTTCCTCCCGGTGAGACCACCAACGGAGAAGGATCAAGTCCCCCAGTAGCAATCAGCCTCACTCGAAAAGGGAGAAAAAGGTAAAAAATGAAGAGGCGGCTTCCCCTTATAGGGGAAGCCGACCTCGCGGCCGTCCCCACTCGCGGCGTCCGATCTACGCCCCCGCGGCCGTCCGATGGGCGCGACTCCGCCC